>MU269982.1:22494912-23694912 GCA_021432705.1 Caranx ignobilis | reverse complement strand
TATGGTTTCCTCTTTTGACTTAGTAGGCTGTGTTGTGTAGAACTGGAAACTGGATTTGTTACAGACTTTTTGCACCTGGTTTGGTCTGAAATTTTTCGGTCACCTTGTTTTCTCTATCGTAATATTCATACCGTTACCCGACTGTTGCTGCTTTGGCTCCCTCCCAGTCTGTAGTTGTTGTAGGCCAGGTGGCTGTATGGGTTGTACCCCACAAACCCGGTAGTGTTGGGCATTTGCTGATGGAAACAAATGAGACAGAAACATGAATGAGAAATGACATGAAAAGAAGGAGAGGGGGAAAAACCCAAGGCAAAAGAAACCAATGAAAGAAGCTGAGAAAGTGCAAAACAAAGTAAGTTGCAATCATGCTGGGGCTTTTTGGAAATCATCTTTTCAGAAGCAGTGGTGTATCAGCACATGGTCACTAACACGGTTTGTGAATTCAACAAAAAGGCTGGTCTGGGAAAATGTTTTGATAAAGCACACTCTTATATAAAATTAACTCTCCAAACAGCAACATCAGCCTAATTTGGAGCGCTCAGATATTATTGGCTGCTCCACTTAGTATTCTAATTTGTTTATGAATACTCACAGTTGTGGGGGCAGGAGGAGGGGGAGGAGCATAGGATGGTCTCTCTGTCATGACAGAAAAGGGCCAAATGAAACATTGGCATCTGCTCAAACATTAAACTATCTGTAGTACTGCAACTATCTGACAGGGCAAACGATGAGCCAGTCAATTTAGATACTTTCTACATGAAATAAAACATCACCAACAAAAGCCTGTAGCATAGGTACTCTCTGTAACGACTGTAATGCACTCATGATATTGCAGTGATGTGCTTTCATGGCTTCACATGGATTCGTAGAAACAAGTCTGTGGTATTCCAACATGAATATTAATACTACAAGTATAGTTATTAAAGAAAACTAGACAAAGTAATCCCAGCTCCTTACTTGACATCTTTGAAGAGATGAAAGGGTGTCAGTCTATTCCAGTCATTGGCTCTGTAATAAACACATTGCAGAGTATGATAACGCTTCATTATCACAAAACAAAGAGACGCCGATAATGACTGTCAGAGCTTGCTAGCTGTCAGAGCTTATTAGCAGTGCCTAGCATCGACGTTAGCTTTAACTTAGCATAACGCGTTTATTATTACCATTATTATTAATTATTATTATTATTACACTGTATAACCGGCGGATAAATCTTGCAAGCCATATCATATTATCAAAAGTAATTGTAACAACGATGGTTTGTGTGAGGCCACAATAAATCCCAGAGTGGCGACTCAATGGATATGGTGTTCGGTGAAAAAAGACTGGTACTTGACGTTTGGACGGACCGGTTTTCACCTTTCATCTAGCGGTACATCTTTATGAGGGACACAAACAAGCTGCAAATTAGCTTACAAGCTAGCGTTAGCATGTTTTCATGCTAGCTAGCGGCTAACAATGTAGCTACGGTCACTTTTTCCCTCTTAGCTAACGTTTGGTTTGCTAGCCTGCTGTGGACGCCCGGAACATATGTCGTTTACGTGCGTGAGATGACTTCAGTTGTTTTAATTATAATGTTACAGCAACAGACACTGACTATAAGTTGTCTGAACTGCTCATCAGCTTTAATGACTGTAGTTGCTCTAAATAAACGAAAAGGTTGATGGCTAGCTAACTAGTTACGTAGCTGAGCTACCTCAATGAAAAGAAAATGACTTGTCGGAGATATTATTAGCATGCAGCGTCAGGTCAAACAAGCGTATCTAAAGATTTACACATTTCCATTGATTTTGATGGTGATACATAAGCTTGTTCTCTGAAATAATGGCCAGAAAACTCACCCTAAAACCCTTAGTCCCCACCACAGTGTGGACGTTGTGGCTTTGACAGGGAAGGCTAACCACCTAGCTCAGACAGACGGTCCCCACAATAAACGAATGAAATGGGGTCCACTCGTAAGATTCCTGCAGAATCTTCCAGAATTGCACCCCCACCCTCTCTTCATTTCAGCTGTGCCTTGCCTCAATGCTGATGTTCATCGCCCTCAGCTGTCACTGCTGCAGCTCTCACTCAGTGGTATGACAGTAGAAACACCTTTAAGCTCAAGGATAGCCATTCAGAGAAAAGGAGGACATCGTACTGCTGCTAAATACGATTTCACAATTTACCACCATAGCGCAAAACACAGTGTAGCTTGCATAATCCTGAATCATGTAGAAGGGAAAAGATGACTGCAACACATGTCAAAATGGTGCCGCGTCAATGCCGATGCTTTGTTTACACATTTTCTGCAAGGTAATAATCTCAGACTGCAGTATGTAAAAAAGTTGGAACGATTTATTATGTCACCATACTGTAAGCTGAATAAGAACACTTCACAGGCTACCAAGCTTTTGAGAAGAATCAAGGTAGCCCTATTCACTGGTCCCTTGTTGTTAGAACTGAAATACTTTGCATTCTTGTTCACATGGTTTGAGAGCCATCCAGGTCAATAGTTGTAATAGTGTGTTGCCTAAAGATAACAATCCAAAGCCAGTAGGATTTAGCCTACACCTCTGTCCATTCACCCTGAATAGTACTTGTTTTGGATTTGTTAATTGATTGTGTTCATTGTGACCCTGTTTCTTTCTGTTTACACAGCACACAAGAGCTTATTCTATTTATGCTTGACCTGCATCCTGTATAACATGCCAACAGACACTGGTGTGATCCCATCTCCAGGTGTGGTGCCTCACCTCCCTTTCACTCACTGGACAATGACCAGACAGCTGTGTGAATGGGACAGAGCACTGATTCCACACAATGCATGGCGCAGGAATTTGTTTAACACCAGACACCTGTGATGGAGGACATCTGGAGATAGGATGGAGGTCACATGCCTCCTGTAAGCTACTGTGCAGGCTTAACACAGACTCTCACGCAGGGCCTCCCCGACACAGCTGTGGGACTGTGGATGCCTAGGGGCCGAGGAGGGCCTGTGGCATTTTGAATCAATCAGAGGAGAACCCGTAAAGCTGTCCTTGTGATGCAGAATCAGACCTAGCTCTTAAGCCTGCAGAGCTCTCAAAATACTAGACTCAGGCAGTGGAACTAAGCAGACTTGAAAGTTTATTCTGGTAGTGGACAGTGGTATTTTTAGATACCGCTTTGGCTAGATTATTATGATGCATCATTCCAGATGTATGGCTTGGACAATTGCTGTGAGTATTACCATTAACCCAAGGAAATGCACTGCAGATGATTCTGATGTCACTAGCATCAAGGCACAGCAATGTTTAGCTGTATCCTACTTTATGGCAGCTTCTAATTCAAAGGTTTGCCTCTAGTTTGATTGTGGTCTCTGTAGCTGCTCTGGTTACTTGTAGCTCATTCACATATCATTGTTTCTTCTAATAACGCCACCACAGCTACCACTTATAAGAGGACCATTACGGTATTTCCCTTTAAACACATACCTATGTGTTTTAGTGAAAAGATTGATGCCTATATATACTCTTCCATTTTTTTGTTTGTTTTTAAGAAATCTTTAATTTAGATGTTCGAGATATGTCATGGCCTTGATACATCACACACAGTTTCACAATTAAATAATCCAAATAAAAGTACAGAAGTTTGAGAAAGATTAAGTTGGCATCAGTAACAATTTAAAAACATGAACACAAGTGCATTCAGGTTGTTTCTGAATCATGAGATATAGCAGACATATACATTACAGATGGTGAATAGATTAAAAATATATATATTTGTCACCAGAAATAAAATTTTCTTTGTCCAGTTATTTTTCATTCATTAGTGAAAATTATGGTTTGAAGTTTCCTTGCAGCTGTCACCAACAAAAGCAGTTGGTGACAGCTGCAAGGAAACTTCAAACCATAATTTACATCGCCACACTTAACTTGATTCAAACCATCTTTAGTTAGGTATTTGACATTTCCATACAACAGTTTCTTGTAGCTCATTGGCCAACATACTGGTATTGACATATCTGTAATAAGCCAGTGTCATCTAAATCTACTACTATTAATCATACCACTGCTACTAATAACAACAGCAACAATACTGTAGTTTATAAAGTGTTTAATTGATGTATTACAATGTGTACATTTTCATCTGGTAAACATATACAATGCAACTGATTATTTCATAGGTTGAAATTCTATTATTTCAGTCCTTTGATCACTTAAGTGTTTGAATATAAGAGTCCTGTTCTGGACAAGATACACAAAACCTCAGCTGTTCCCAACCCCAGTCCATTTGGATGCATGCAAACGATACCCCATATCTTCTACACGTTAACGGATAATATCAAAGGCAAACAGGAACAGTCTGTTCTTGAGAAATGAAATTACAGTTCAGTCCAGCAAAAGTTAAGAGATCAAGCAATGTACTAAAGCTTAAATACACAGTTTATGTAGTTAGAAGGCCTTTACAAAATCAAAGCCCAAACCATTTGCCATCTCTCTTAAAGATTAAGACTGTTTAACAAAGAAATGTGCTAGAATGTGTGTAGTAACACTTCATTAGTTGATGAATGATAAGATAGGATTGTGCTTGAACTTTTTTGTGTGCATGCAGTTGACTGAATGAGTATTGATGTCTCCAGACACTTTATGGTCTTTGGAACAATTTTTTAGGATATTTGGTTTTTGATATTTTCAAGCTGTGGCAATGAATCTCCACTCAGACATCATCTACCTAGGTGATGTATTACCCTGGGATACATTACTTCTTTAGTGACTCTGGCCATGTGGCAATACTCTGTTTCAGCATATAACTAACCATAGCATCAGTGATTATATTCATTTTCTTTAGTCTTGTCAGTAACTAAGGATCAAATATGTGGACTTGTGGCTGATCCTATGAAGACGGCAGATTATGATTAAATATTGCAGGCTGTGAACAATCAATTTATTTTTTCCATTTCTTAAGTGAATTTTGTAGCAAAATCACACAACTACACCCTTATCTAAAATACACATCTATGTTTTTCCATACATACAAACAGCAAGGGAAATGTTAAAATTCTTTAAAATGTCAACCCTCATAACCTCAATGATGAACCTTAATGATGCACTGAGAGGGATCAGAGAGAGCCTAGTAACGGTCAACATTTTCAGATCTATTTTGGGGCTGAGCCAGCTGATATCGGCTGTTGGGTTTTGTGAGAGCAACTACCTTTCACACATGCAGGTTTTACATTTTACTGTTGCCCTTTTCTTTCCTTTGATTCAGTTCATATATGCACATGCTACTGCATTTTATGAAGAGCAGACCAAATTCAGTATGGAAAAATGTGCACAAATACACAATAATAATTTTCATGGCACTTTCCTTAATGAATTAACCTCAGTTCAGTTGCTGTGCTCAGACAGTCATATTTGAATCTTAACTGATATTGAGGTAACATCAGTCTGTGGAGACAAAGAAAAAAAAGAGCACAAATCCACTGTATGACAGAGTCCTTGTTATTCTTTCCAACATCTGTGATATTACTGCATTCTAATCTGCACACTAATGGTTTGTTAGGTTGATTTATGCTCTTCTGTGTGAGAATGACCTGACCTTGCTATTCTGGCAGAGTGCCACCAACATCAATAATGGCTGTCCATCCACACAGGATGCTTTTGTTGAGCTGGTTATGAACCAAGTGTTCCATGGAACAGATAGAGCAGGTTGTCCATATCCAGTGATGACGAACACCAGTATTAGCTTAATCCTGCTATTCTGCCATGAACAGGTAATGCACTGCACCGGTACACTCACCCTGCTATAAGAATCTAACCAGCTTTGTCTATGGTAAATTATGTACGAGGAGTACCTATGTTACTTGCACTGGTAATAAACACCTTTAATTGTCAATGTGATGCCCTACAGAAACCACATAACTAGCAGCGTCAGATTAACAGAGGAAAGTGATCCAAAGGAGTCCTCCAGTCGAAGCTTTGTGTTAGCTAGAAGCTGCTTGTGTATTAAAACCCCATCACACCTATGATTTACAACAATGGCTGAGGAAACATCAAGCCTCACCTGTGGAGATAGTGCAAAGCAAATGTGGGATGTTAATTTCACATTTTAACAATAACATGAAGAAAGCAAGCCTTTGTCAATAGCTAGTGCAGAGGTGATCCTCAGACTTGACGATGCTAATTGCGCCACTTCCTGAAAATCTTCCTCCAATCCTAAACAATGCCCAAAAAAAGTGCAGAACCATTTCTTCTGTTTTGTATTTTGGCACAATCAGTATATATAGCACCACCAAAGATCTGCCAAGCAGTCTGTTTGGAGAGAAGTCCTCTATGTTGAAACATATTCATACAAATAAGAGAGTCACACTGGCATTGTAGCACCAGCTGGAAAGAACAAGATTATCCTATCAGCAGTGTACAGAGTTTCCAACCCAGCTACACTGCCAGTCCTTCTGGACCACAGTGCAGGAGAGCTCATCAGCAGAGAGAGGGGGATGCTGAGAGAGCTGTAGGGTGATGAAGCAAATCTATTCTGGGCTTTCAGAGATACAGTTTTTCAAACAAATACCACGTTTAACTTTGGTCTCCATGTTGTGAAAAGCTATGGCTTATCATTTGATAACTGAAGGCAGGGGATTGTTGCAATCCTTTACCCTGGTTCTTTTTTCATTGTATCTGTTGTTCTCATCCCGTCTGTTATTGCTACTCTTGTGTTGTCGCTGAATTCGACCTTGTGTTTGCACGACACATTACATGGTTTGTTTTTACCTATGGGTGGGGTTGACGACATGTAGGGCAGTGAAATAAGAGCCACACATTACAGCCATTGAAATGTATTGTGTGAAAAAATAGGACATAATCCTTTTTAATGAAGAATCTCTCTGGATTGTCCTGATGCAATACTCCCAACTCATCTAGTGCTCCAGAGAGAATAGATCAAACACTGATGGCTCCTGTTTTGTCTCAAGTCTGGTGGGGTTCATGTATTTTCCTGTCACTTTTCAAGAATACTATACTGACGTTAGACTAGAGAAAACAACACATTTTGCTCTTGAACAAAGATCACAACTACAACTCTTGTTTGTGGAAGTTTGTTTTTTTTTCTGCCACCTGTTACTTTAAAGCGCATGTGTCTAAAGACTATCGGTCTTAAGTTCATGTAAAAGAAACAAAACACAACAAGTGCTCAAAAGACACCAAGATCACATACTGTCACACACATAGACAAAATAGCAAAAGAACTCAATCAAAGGGTTTCCTTTTTGTTGCACAAGGTCAAGTACCATTGGCCTCAGGTGAAGTGAGGCTTTAGGGTGAAGTCCTTTCCTCTTGTAGTTCTACTAATAAGCACCAGTGGAATTCAGCTGGTCCTGCACCCCCCACTGCCACTCCCCACCCTCAATCCCTCAGGGTGGCAGTCATTAACTGGTGGCAGTCCAGATCTCCTCGCTGCTCCAAAGGCCCCGGCAGCCTTGTCCCCGTCTTCTGATCCACACACCAGCACTTCCCCCGCTGGCCATCCCGTGCAGGATGACACTGCAGGCATAAAGATGGATTTAATGTTTTTGTCATGTACCACCTTAAATTAAGGTGCAAATATTAAAGTCTAGTACTTTGTAATGACCATAATGCCATGTAAAGGGCCATGGGCTGTACTTGTCTGCATGCTCTACTAGGTGAACCACTGAGGCACCGCAGCTTTAAAGACCTTTATAGCTTTTTTTAAACATACTTTTTGGGTTTTACTGCTCTCAGTTTTACTGTTTTTACTTTCACCGTTCTCATCAGTATGTGTTCAGCAGCTGTTTCCAACAAAAAAAAAAGTCCATGACCCACCCTGACTCAGCTAATGACTGGCTGTGGAGCATTTAGCAGCAACAGTAAAGAGCCAGACGTTTTCCCTGAGAGAGAGAGAGTTGCTCCATATTTGGTGGATGTGTAAATAAGTAAATGTTTGCGAACATGTTGGCTGTGTTTTTTTAAGGTGATGCTATGTCAGTGCTCCGTTTGCAGTGTGCTGAGAGTGCTGTTCTCAGAAATCAATTAATGCTGAATTTTAGGAAACTGAGCACTAGGTCAGAGGTTACACACCAGTGAGGTTGTCTTGGACAGAGCAGTCAGTGCAATGTTGGCAGGGCAATAACTCTACATCAGGCCTGGCTGTTAAAGATACTTTCATTGTTTTGCAGCTCTGGGCTTCATCCTGTATTAATGGCCAAGTTACTGGAGTTTGTCAGAGAAAACAATATTTTAGCAGCAAACCACATGTGAAAGAAAAACATTAAGGGAGCTTACGCTCTTAAAGATCCTCTAAATAAATGGGAAAGAATAGTTAAGTGAAATAATCATCTATCCTGTGAAGCCTGTCACTTAACCTTGTAACTTTTGTTAGGGTAGTCGTAGCTTTTAATCATCATAACACAGGATTTATCACGTAATTTTGTAATTTTTTTCTGTAGTGATTTACAGTTTCCAAAAGCCTCCAAGAGCAGTTAACAGTTTCAGAGCAACCTCGCCGTGAAATGACTCCCAGTTGTCCCTCATGACCTGTGATTTACTTCCCTATAATTTTTTTATCACAGTGCAGTTTTAGTTAAACAGTAAACAGATGCCTGTGAATCCGAGCAGACAGAGATACTTTAACCGTGTTACACAAGCGACATAACTGAGACTCTAAATGACCAGGGCTCTTAGCAGAGCTTTTCCTTTTATCACTAACTCTGCGTCTGCTGCTCTGATTGCATATACAGCTCAGGGCGGTCTTATCAGTGTTTTTATGTTCTCTGATTCTCTCACTCTTATCTGCATAGTTGCCCAATCTTGCAATGTCAGAATAACAAAAAAAAACAACAACAAAAGTAACTGCGTCTGAAAGCTAATTGCAACCATGACAGCAATAAAGTGATTATTGTTCAACAGTTTAGTGGAAACCACTTTACACACATAGTTCAACTTGATTTCTGAAAGTAAATCACTTTTCATGTGAGCTTAGAAAAATAAGGTCTTGGCATGAGCTCGACAGTCTGCTTGGAGACACTTATGTGTTGATCTTGAACAAGTGAGACGATATTTCATCGGCTGCAGTCATGTGTTGTGTTTTGGCCTGAAGATTGCTGATGTAGTTTGAAAGGAATCGTTTGAAGTACAGCGATGCAATTTTATTTGTATTGGCCTAATAATGGAGATTCACAGTTCCCCAGTACACATGGCCATACAGTGGTCTGCTCAGTGCTTGAATTCACAGACCTGTTTAGCATGGAAGTCCCCGTTCTTGTCACAGTTGGGTATAGGGATTGTGAAGAGATCATCATGTGTGCGCGTATTTGATGCCAATCTGTCCAGCGCTCTTTGTAGCTCAGCACGGCATGGAGCCTGCAAGAGAAACCATTCATATAAATCAGCAGAGTCCAGCACGATGGCCTAAGAAAACTGCTGTGTATTAAAATAATGGAAAGTTATTGTCTCTAGATGTAATAGTGGGAAAGATCAGTTCTTCATGAAAAGGAATGAGGAGTATATCTAGATAAATGTCTAAAAGAAACAGGACAGTGATCATGTAAATACAGAAAACTTGGCAAAAATGGGAAAACAGGAAATCTTTGTAGATTTATAGCAACAACTCCCAAATAACTCCCAAATTCTGTTTCACCTGCTGAGCACGTTGCCTCCAGTGCTCATTATCTGGGAACTCATTTGCAAACCTGTGATATTAAATTCACCTTCTTGGGAAAAATCCCAACTTTGACTTGAATTTCCATAAATAAATTGTGACGGCAAAGTCGAGGCGCCGCTGTGTCCTGATGCCTTAATTCAGCATCATAAGTTTTAATTTGACCCGAAGAAATGTTCAGCAACCTGATCCTGTTAAAGTTGGTTGCGATGACTTTACAAGCAACTAATGATCACATGTTAATATATCATTCTGGCAGATTTCAGAACAGCCAGATGTTAAAAACATAAAAAGTATAAAGATAAATATCCAAAATGACAAAAACCCACCTGGGTGGTCAGCCCAGATAAATCTAAACGTGGGACTTTCTGGCATTGCTGTGGATCACATTTCTTTCTTTAGATGAGTGTAGCCTACTAAAATGTGGTAAAACAGCCTGTTACTGGTTAATGGAGATGTTATGATTATGCTCCTGCCAATGTTAAAACAGCTAATTGCATGTTGATGTCAGTGTTCACCTGTACATTATTTCACAAGACCGCAACTAAATGTTACAGTGTGTAAATAACTAATTTGTACAATTTATAACCTGATTGTTACGCTTGCGGCTTTGGAACTATAAAGTCCTAATGTAAAACACCTGCTGTGGCTGCACTGCAGAGGGAATTGCCTGGGTGTGTTGTTTTCTGTTGATACTGATAAGATGTCAGGAGATTGTTTCTCTCACCAGCGCTGCCTTGGTCTCCTCCCTGGCGGTGTTGCTTCTCTGATTCGTGGATTTGGGAGGGTGTCGGGCCAAGGTCTTCTGTATGCAGCGTTTGTCTTGTGGGCTGCACCGGATATTACTGTTGTTTGGGTGCTCAGGGATGATCTCATCCTGTCTGTCCATCGCTAAAGGGCAAGGAATAATACTTAAGTTCCTCAAATTCAGCAACAAGGTGAATAGTATCAAAAGTGCTTCAAAGATAGTTTGACAAAAACATTTCTGAACGCTAGTCAGTACAACATAATAACGTCACAGCATCCATTATTTGAAGTATCTGGCAGGGTGTTGGGTACAGAACAGAACTTCTGCTAATCTTCCATGTCCTTCTACATAACGGCCCATACAGCTGAACATGGGGGAATGTAGGCTGAAAAACAGGCCAGGTTAACCTCAAGGACACTGAGTTGTGTTGTCTCTCAGGGGGGTACTCTGTGCCTCAACTCTCACCCTGCTACTCTTCAACTACTGCACTGCAACTATGCCACCAGCTCCAAGGCTTTTTAAAATGATACCTCCCCTGTTCTGCCACCCTCTGTACATTGTGGTCTGTGCCACATTCACCTTTTCATCCCTATAATCCTGCAGTTCCATGGCCCTGAAGGCAGCCAGCTGCTTCCTGAGGAAATGCCCCCTCCCTCTTCACTCTCCACCCTTCCACAACAACCTCAGCGTGTGCCAGATGGAGGTTGTTAGATGGTATTTGCACTGTCACAAGTGGGCATAACTGTGTGTGTGCTGGCTAGTGGTTGGAGGCATAAGATGAGCAAAATGAAGGATAGAGGTTCGCAGGTTTATGGGCATGCATGTTCCCTTTCACCCGTGGGCTCCAGACTTGGCAGCGTTTTGCTCTTTCAGCTCATAACCTGTGGCGATCAAAGCTTTTTAAACTGCAATTTCACCATTCTGAGCTCTACTTTCTTTCTAAGGTCGCTGCTATGCATCCAGTTAATTGTTGTTGGCAAAGACATAATGAAAGTCAGTAGCGTCTGCGATTTTGTGCAATGTAAAGGCACTCCTCAGGTCCATAAAGCATGAGCCCAAAGTTGCACTTGAAGTGCTGCTGTAGCTGCTGCTGATTTCAACTATTGACCGAATATTGATCCTGGGCTAGACGGTGGCTGTGTTTTTCTGAACTTCATAGACAGTCATCTTGCTTGGCTTGTGTCGGGGGGGGGGGGTCTCTTGGCTGTTTGTATTTTTAGTCTCGTTGCTGTTAAGCCTTGCTCATCAGCACTTTCTTCCACAAGAGCCAACAGGGTTTCAGCTGTTTCCTTCGTTTCAAGTTGTTCTTGCTCGTCTTTTGCCAGTTCACACTTTTCAGATTCCACACTCTTTTGAAGGGTGAGCCAAAGTGATTTAGAAGTGGGTCAGGGGTGGCATGTCCTGTTTGCTACCACTGCTGTTTTCCATGGAGGAAGTCACCACTTCTCTGTGTGGTTTCATTTGATTTGGATCAGCAGCTCTTGGCTTTTAAAATATAATTCCGTGCGTTATCAGCCCCAGAGCTGATGCAACACACTTCATTGCCAGTCACAGGTGCAGAGCAAAGATAAAGGAAGGTCTGTGGTAAACATGTGCTCATACTCAGAATCAATCTGGTCTTCTTTTGTCTTTTGGTGCATTATAATCTACCAAAGTCAAGTCAACAAGATGTATTAAATCTGTAAGACCAGTTTCAATTGGTTAATATGCAGGTTAAATTCATCAAATCATTACACCACAATACAAAGACAGTACAACATCTGATCGGCTCCTCTTTGCTTGCAGTTTGCTGACAAATTCCAACCCTGTTACACAATACTCTGCATGACTTGCTCAATCCAGCTCTTCCTTCGATATTTGTTGTCACATATTGGCCGGTAGCACTTGACAATTGACTTGTCAGCCAGGGCCAGTTGACGTGTGTGAATCATTCATTATGGGTCAAGTGAAAGTGTTCTGATTGAGAGGTCCTGTCTTTTCTGATGAACACATTGTCTGTCTCATCAAAATGATTTAATCTACGTCATGAGAAGTCTGTGCCACACCCTCTGTTTAGACAGTTTATTTACCTTCTCTCTCCAGTCCACAAAGCAGTGACATGACAGTCTAAAGGGGTCACAGGATTTCAGATTCCACTGTTCTGGGCTTTCAGGCTGAGCTTGTAAAGCCCAAAGACAAATATCCGCCTCGAATAAATATTTAGTTATGTTCAATGAGACTGGCGGAGTACTCTCTCCTTATATTTCTACTAGCTCAGAGCTGGGATTAAAGCCAGAAGAGAGTCCTCAGTGTGAAAGATTTGTACAAAACCTGACATGCATTTAAAAAATAATGAGTGCATTTGCATGATACAGACACACGGATAAAGATAGTCATTGAGCACAGTGAGATAAACAAATTAGTTTGAAAACACAAGAGAAGCAGCAGAGCTACTTCCTTAGAGGGTGTATAGCCCAGCTAATGTATCAGCCAATATTGGCTCATTCCAGATAGGGCCTTATCTGTACTGACGCCTGTCATGGTCAATAAGTAACAAGAAGTTCTACGATATTCATAAAAGCATTGGTCCAATTTGAAATGTGAAATTTCACAGCTCATAGTTTGATCACAATTCCTAAAGGAAAACGAGTGGAGAAGAAAATGCCTAGAAAAGAGCTGAGAGTCTTCAGTGGTTTATCCTCTCAGTGATGGAATAGTATAGCTCAGGGTCAGAGCAGCACACAGCTAGGTGTGGTTACAGGTGCGACACTGAAAACATCCAGCCAGAGCAGTGAACAGCTCTTCAGCCCTGTGTCCCATTACTCTTTAAAATGATAGTTTATGTATCAGATCAAAAAAACAGCAAGAAGATGTTTAATTTCCAATGATTTTGTCTGCAATGGAACAATAAAGTTTACAACATGATGGACAAATGAGAAAAAACAGAGACACAGCACATCCTTATCCCTAGTGTGAGCACATGGGTCTTTCTCCTCCATACAAAAGAAACTGGATATAAATAAATAGAACAATTTCAACATTGTACTAGCTGAATTTGAAGTATCGTTATCGTTATTAAAATGTAACTTGTTCATTTTAAGAATATTTGTAGTTTTTTAATCTTATGTTTTAAACTAGACTCACAACCAATACTTTGCTGTGTAGTTTCCACAGAGCATGTCCCCTTTGTTTTCTTCATGTGGGGTAAGATAACGCTGGTTCTGCTGCTGCACGGCCTGGAACTCCTCTGATCACTTCCTATACAACTGATGTCACAGCAATGTCCACAAACACAACATGTTTGTGAATCTGAATCCAAAGAGAAGAGAGCAGCAACAGTTTGCTCTTGATTTGCCCATGAAACCTCAAAATAGGGCTGAGCTGTGTACCATTATTTTAGCCTAGTCATAACCCATATGTTCCTTATCATGCACAGAAGAGAACATTGAACTTACAGGATGAGAATCTCTGTAGCACCACAATGTTTTATTTATCTTTCATCAAAAACACTGCAGCTCCTGCAATTTGATCTGATTGCAATTTTGATAATTTCTAGATCAACTCGGCCTCAGGTCTACACTGAACTAGAGTTTATTTCTTCCACAGGATGTTACACATTTATATTTAGATGTATTTGTTGTAGACAGTAAGTGCAGATGAAGTTTAGCCAGGTTTAAAACCGTCATCACTCTTAGTCACTGCAGCTTTATTTATTTTATGAATTTTCAGTGAGGAAAACTATTTGGATGCTTTGCCTTGAAGCTTTGAAAAAAAAGTGTAATATGTCAGCATAAGGCCTGAACCCCTTATAAGCCAAATAAAACAGACACACACACACCATCAGGATCAGGATCACATCATCAGGATAAACATCATTCTTCATCCGGTTTTGATTCAAAACTTTGTTCTATGATGAGAATGAAAACGGGCTGGGAACTGATAAAAACATGACAAGCACCTGGATTTATGTCACATATCCAACACTATAAAGTGAACTCATCTATTACAGTCATTGTTAACCTCAGGGACATAACTCAACAGCCTCCATTCTACTGCTTGTTTTACAGATTTATTTTCTCTCAGTTTTGTGAGTAAACTCTGTCACACTCCTCTGGGCTAATCCTAGACATCCATCATTTGTCACTGCATGTGATGAATAGACCTATGAATAAAGGGAAACGGGCAGCTGCAGTGAATTAGGTCAGACTATTCTGAATTACATCAGTAACTTCATTTTGAGCAGACTGGTCCTACTTTAATCAATGTAAGTGTAGGAATAGGAAATGAGGACTACAGCGTGTCTAATGGCCAGTGAAGGAGCTGTAATTTCAGCTTCAACAAGCAGTATTTCATTTTAGTAAATGCAAAAAATGTTATCAATGGTTGTTGCTCAGAAAATGCACCTGATAACATGCACTGTTTGTTATGGTACGTATAGATGGTGTGAGTTGCTCCAGTGTTTTTGTAAGTGAACACTGAGCCTAAATGTAAAACCCCCAGCCCCCGAGGATCCACTGCCCTCCTCAGATTAAGAGTGCTTCATGGCCAGGACAATGTTGGATTGTTTGTGTATCTCTCAGCTCCAACACCAGAAGGGGGTCCCTCTCTCACTGAGGACAGCAATTAGCTAATCACATTTACTCCCGCACAAGAGCCCCAGCTGTACAAATGTGCCGCACAATCCAAAGAAAGCAAATACACAACACTGGCGGACATCTGCTCAAAGACGCTTGAAACACGTCCCCAAAGATAGCTTCACATCTTTAAGCAGTTCACAACTGAAAAACCTAAAAGTGCTTGTTCTTGGGGGAGAACATAAAATCTGGGTTAGCGTGCCTCTTTCATAATGACCTGTGTGCGTCACAGCAAATTGGGTATAGTTGGACAGAGTCTGGCTCCAGCGACAGCTTCATTCATGCAGCGTCCTCTGCGCCTGTAGGTGCAAGACTTCTCATATCCGACATCTGTATCAGTTTGTAAATAATATCTGTTTCACTGGTGGAGGGAAGTATTTGAATATGACACCCGGGCAGACTCGGCTGGAATGTGGGAGCAGATGCCAACACTTGCATGATGATTTATTCTAAGTATTGGGATGGAGAGGGTTTCTAAGAATGGGATATTAAGAGGCACCAAAGCTGTCTTAGACCTTGACATAAGATGTTGGATAATACTTGTTGTTGCTATGGAAATTCAATATGAATAATAATACATTTTGGAGTGTTTGGACCCAAAGAGAATGGACTGGTGGCTCATGGCTCTTGTTGAACGACCTGTTCATTAGCAGTTGGTTGATATTAGGTGACAGTCATGAAGCAGAACAAATTTTTGTGACACTCATGTTTTGTTGCAGCATCTGGATGCAGCGCTGTAACTGAACACTGAAATCCTCTTCAGAGGGCTGCCCATTTCTGGCTCTACCCCATGGTCTTTTTCATTATGAATTCTCTTGGTTTTTAAAAAACCTCCTCTATTTTTATCTAGCATGTTCACTGTTGCTAGGAGTGGGGCAGTGTCAGTCATGTATTCAGGAGATGCACCCCCTTGTTTAATAATGCATAAGTGCGGTGAATGCGCCACAAAGGAAATCTCCTGCTTGTGACTGGGGTTGTTCCTCGTCTCTCCCCTGTGCCTTTTTGATTGTCTCTCTACTGCCATGGTTTACATTGAACATTCTTATGCAGCAGATTTGAGCTGCAGCCCAGAAGAATCGATTTACAGTGAGATTTATTGGGTAGAGCTTCCCCGCTTTGTTATGACAGACTCCAGGGGTGAGGAGGAGTGTGGAGTCAGAACTCAGCACTCAGATTACAGAACACTGAAAACAAAACTTATGAACTTTCCAAAATGTTCCATTTGCTGCTGCTCCGCCCTGGAGAAAGGACCCAAGACTCCTGGAGTGCACTATTACCCAGTTCCAGGCCAGCTGATCTGACGAGGCAGCGTCAAAAGCAGGAATAATGTTCAGGGAGAACATTCCGCAAGATAAATTGGTGTGGTTGGACAGAGGTGGGCCAAGATGAGACAGCCCTCCATTTTTATCATGCTCTAAACAGCTTTCCTCGTCGCTCTGATTCCATTTTGTCACGCTATGTGCCGGCCTAACCTATGCTGGCCCTGTACAGAGAGCAGAAGGCTCTCATTTCAGGTCTGGCAGCAAGAGTGCCGATGAGCTCATCCTCATGAAGGAGCTGGACGCAGTGGGCGATGCACATGAGGGGAGGGAAGGGGGGTGCGAGGGCCAGGGGAAACAGATGCTGCAATGAAGATGAGCATCCTGGGAGTTTTACGTTGGTTAAGTTGATCCAAATCTTTGGTCCTCTGAAACTAGCAGAGAGGTGGCTGCCATTACCGGTAAATGTGGAGGATCCTGTGTTCAGTGGGAGCAACACCGGGCCAGTTAGTAAATAATCTGGAACAAATGAAAGAACCACCTGTCTGTGACACATTATAACAAATGTCTCACATGGCCTCATGGAAATCCACACCACTCCCTCAGTGGAAAGCAGAGTAAGACAACCAGTAGAGAGAGTATCATCAGCACAGAGACGTTCACATCAAAGAAATGAACTGGAACTGGATATGCAGATAAGACATCTAGTATTAGATGTCCTGCTGTGTGAAAGTGGAAACAGACTTTCCTCTTTGCAGGAAGAATGCAACAACAAAGAGGAGAATAAGAATCTGGCCCCGAAAGGTCTGATAGAGACACTGACAGCATAAGAAGAGTTAGACATCTGCAGCAGCAGCACCAGCAGCAGCAGGAGGAGGAGGGGGAGGAGGAGGAGGAGGGATGGGGGCGTCCATGAAAGAGCACCAAGTGAATTACTGATTGCAGAGAGCTCTAATAGCTCCTGACTGGCCACACTCCATTACAGTCATTTCATACAGCAGCTTTTATTACCTCCTCCCATTACACTTACACACACACACACACACATACACACACTCACACTCACACACACACACTCACATTCCTAGTACCACCACAATGCATTTCAGTGCCTTCACTTCACCACTACCTGGATCTCAGTTCAACATGTGAACAGTGAGATAATTGCACACCCAAGGAATCCTGGGAAAGTGATTTTTTGTGTCACTGTCTGCACTAACCAAATTGTAACTAAAACAGGTATGGTCCAACTTGTACGCTGCACAGTCATGCAGAGCGCAGACACACACAGCAGATACACACACACACTCACATGCACACACCCACCCCATCTATCACCACACCTCCTCCACTCGCCTCTGAAGCCTGGTCTGCGTCTTACAGCAGGGCCCCTTTCACAACGACCGGCCACAAGACAGCAGAGGGACTGTGTGCACTCTCCCATCAGGCCATGCGTGAGGAGCTGGTGTGTGTGCATGCTCTGGTTCAGGGCTTAGCTGAGATTAGGGTAAACAAGCAGCACATTGTCACACCCCCAACTCTGACCCTGCCCAGCTCAGGTAAGGCCCAGGCAGCGGAGACAGAAAATATTCTGGTCTGCCTGGCCGTGGGTCCACAGAGCAGGAGGGACAGAGAGACGCCAGTCCAGGTCAATTTGGACAGACCTGCTGAGTTGTGTTCCTACAATGAGTGCATCTTGACATAGATATCACATGTTATGTAAATGCTTAAGTGCTCTGCACTGACTGACTATAAGTAAATGAAAGAAGTGCTCAGTGTCATCAGTCCACACACACACACACACACACACACACACACATACACACACATACTATGTTCCCTTCACTCTCACCTGAGTTCTCCTCCACCTCCCGCTCGTCGGTGCACACCCCCTGGCCATGCATCAGCGAGTGCAGTGGCCTCTCCACACCACGCGGCGGGTAGCAGCGGAGGCCTGTGCCACATCGAGGTGAGTAAACGCCACAGTGTGCCCCTTTTGGCAGGGCGCAGGTGGGGCAGCAGCCACAGCCGGGCTCCCGCACAGTCTCCTCGCAGCCCTCCGGCAGACGGCAGCTGGCCAGCCTCTCCTCAGAGCACACCGGGCAGCGGATGGCCTGGTCCGACAAGCACAGTGCCACCAGCGACAGGGCGCCAAACACCCACAGGCCCCTGCAGGATGGAGCTACTGCCACGCCACCTCCACGCACCATGGCAGCCCCAGCACCTGCACACAGTCCTTCTCCCTCGTGTAGGGTCCCCTCTGCCTCCCTGTCCTTTCTGAATGTTGTGCAGCTTTATCACTTTGTACTTCAACAGCAGATTCTAGACAAACAAGGGAGCTTTGAGAAGAACTCTTTGTCCAGGATGGTCTTTGATATTTTCAGCTGGTTAGTGTTTCAATTGCAAGGACACAATGCCTCTGCTGTATTGCCTCTCCGTTCCTCTGATTCAATTTCACAGCGCAGAAATTGGAGCCTGCTCTTGATCTGCTCGGCTGGCGAATGTAGTGGTGATAAGAACTAGTTTTTGTTATGTTGGAATGAACACTTGCAGAAAGGATATCCAGTGTGCTCAGGTGAGTCTTGCGCTCTCTCCTCGAGTTTGAGTCCAGAGGCTTGCCCACCCTCTGCTGAAACACCAAAAAATCTGGTCTACAAGTGTCCAAATGCAAAGCAGGTCATCAAAAGGCTGTGTTTTAAGTAACAGCTGCAGTTTCCTCCTCTTGCTTGTGTGCAGTGCAAAGGACTGGCTCCTGAGAATGGCTCAACATGAGTGGCTCTCCTTGGACTTTATACTGGTACATAGACACGCCTCTTTCTACAGTGAGAGAGGAGCTGAAAGGCACAGCGGAGGAAAGCCAGGCTAAAGCTCTCTCCCTCTGTCTCCCTCTTTCTATCTCTCTTCTACTCAGACACACAAGCTTATACACACTCTCCCTCACTTGTCCTCTCTCAATCCTGAGTGCACCGGGAGAAGGAACAGCTGAATTGCCCTCTCACACACAAAATACATTTAGTTTTCTCCCCCACTCAATCATTATTATTCTGTCAGTCATGTCCGACTTACTTGTTACCAGCACTGAGATATGCTGATGTGCCTTTTGTGATATAACTTGATAAAACATTTTGGTTTATAGGAAAGTAGAAACCAGAAAACACATCAGTGCTGATCTGCTTTAATCAACCCCAAATGCCCCCCCAACACACACACAAACTCACACACGCACTCAACCCCCCCCCCCCCCCCCCCCCCCCCCCATTATATCAGCCCCCAGATCTCTTTTTCTCTCGTTCTCTCTTGCAACTAACTGGAGTGGGCAGCTATAAAAGGCAAATGGACAGTCCCCCCCCCCCCGTCACTGCTACCCTGCCCCCAGTGGTCCTAAAAAAGACTCCCACCAGTGGAATTGCAGTGATAAGTTTTAATAACGCTGCAAGCCGAGACAGTCTCTTGTATGTGTGTGTGTGTGTGTGTGTGTTTGTGATCATGACAAAGTCTTTAAATCACTGTGTTGCAGTCCTCTTGTTGCTGTGTGCAAATTTGCCCTCCACTCAGCTTTTAAGGTTTTGAATCATGGCTTTTATTGGTCGACATCTCTCTCTTTTTCCCTTTGCCTCCATTTTGCCATGGAAACCCAGCATGTATTGTAATGCCTTTGTGAGTGTTCTTTCTTGTAGCTTTTTTCTTCAGGCTGGTGGCTGGTTGCCATAGGCGGGCCATGGGCAGCAGCCAAGCCTTACAAGGCTGTACACCACCCAGGTGGGTGCTGGAGTGAGTGTTGTTAGTTAAACGGCACCCAGATTCCTCTCCTGTCCCTGCAGGGCAAACGATCAGAAATGCCTGGAGGTACCTGTGGCTGTGATTGTATCTGTCTTTACAAATGTCCATTCATTGGAGTCTTGGTCCTCTGAAGAACGACAAGGCAGAACTTATTCAGCTTTAATTTCAAAAATAACATCTGGTCAATTTCAAGTCAATACCTTGAATGACAGGCACAAAAAAACAGTTGTTTGTCAGTGGAGCCACTTATGTAAAGGCCAGCAGTTTCATTATGTGTCATTTATGAGGTGTTTGACTGTCTGTGTGTGTGTTTTGGCAAGGGGGGTCTGGGATGCAGGGTAGTTACTAAGAGATAAACAGGGTCAGTAATGCTGTGTGTGCTTTACATGTGGGCTGCACTAATGAGCTGTAGGTGAGTGTGTGTTTGCTGTTTCATATTTCTCTATTCTTTGTGAGCAACTGACCAAAAAAGCTTAAGCATTTCTTTTGGAGCATTTTCTGCTTCTATTTGACATGGCAAAAAATAAGATTACAGAATGATGGTCCCTGGTCAGAGGCAAACCAGGGACACCTCATGCACCACAAGGAACCACTTCAGATATGACATGTCTCTTGAAACAATGGTCAGTTGAACCATATGGACATCAAAACAGGTTTATCTTACTGTAATCATTTCTGCTGACCTTACTGAACAAGAATGTGTTTCCGGTGGCACTGATGAGGGACAGTCCACTGTCCTTGTCCTGTGTAAAAATCTATCTCACCGTTTACAACTTCATCAGTAGCTAGGTGGAGGCTTTAATGGTCTGAACTGAGTAAATCAATGTTTCTTCGAAAGTTTTTTTTTTTTTTTTACTAACATGTTCCCTCTTACTTTTCCATGGACTCAACTGCAGTGGAAGAACAATAAAACTCCGTAGGAAATCTGGTGCTGTGCTGAGACTGTAACTTTGGAAGATACCCACTTGATTTGCGTGAGTCAGACAGCTGAGGCCTGATTTTAGCTTTGGCTGAACTTTAAGTCACATTTTGCCAAGAACAAGGCCTGCAGACTTGGTTTCCCATCACTTACACCGTGAAATAAGATGAAATCTCTTCATGGCCAGTATGAACAGATGATTACAGCGTGCACAAACCTGTTTCAGTGTTCATACCTGAGTTTAAAGGCAGACATGAGAAACTGTGACCTCATCTTGTAAGCACTTACCCACCAGGGTGCGTCATCATACATTGTAGCTTTGTTTGTTTTTGGTAGCTGGTTCCTGAGCTGCTTTATCACACAGTCATAAAAATGAATCCCGTAAAGTTTAAGATGTCACTGTAGCTGTAGTGAACACATTTCATACCTAACATTACTCTCCAATTTAATTTATAGAAAGGGCAGAGTTAGATGTCATTGAAAACCCATCCAAATCAACAATTGTGTTTCATGAGCTGTGGTACAAGTGTGAAGGGGTTTATAATGTTGTACTATTGGAAAGCAGCTTCATAGTTTGACCACAAGATGGAGTAATAGCTCCTTAAAAGTGAAATAAGCCAGGAAGCATGTGAGCTGCATGAGCTGCCATCAAACCATCATAATCAGTTCTTTGTTTCACTCACAAACTGTGCCAGACTCCACAGGTTTAGGTTCAGTAAAGGAAGGTTTACACTGTAATGATGAAAATGGAAAGGATCAATCCAGATCAGCAGCGTCGCTTCTCTGTTCTGTGAACATATTTTGGTCTTTGTTGCTCAACCCTCAGAATGAGTTCCTGTTCCTTTAAGGGATCTCCAAAATTCATCGTAGTGACGTTGCATATATTCCATATTCAGAGAAAGTCCAGTGGCGGAGCGTGGAATCTCCTACTGCTAGAGCGGTTCTCCGGGTGCTGAACAACAAGCAGGTGAGACAATTTCATCACTACTTGAAATGACTTTTAAATTCCACCAAAAACTAACACCAAAAGACAGGAGCTGTTCTGAGGTGTAAACGTTTGCTTCTTAATTTCATTTTAACTCTGAGACAGTTTGTTCATGCTGGTTTGTTCATGTGTAATGCTTATTTTGTCATCACTGAATGTAACATAAGAGTGTTTATTGTTCTTTAAATGATGAAAAGTGAATCACTTTAGTTTTTAGTTGGTATTGTAGTTACACTTGCAGTAGACAACCTAAAAGTGGTACTTTGGTAAAGTTTTATCAGATTAATGAAAAATGATCCAGAGCTTTTAAATCAGCTCTTAAAAAGTGTGTAGTTGTGCCATTTATTTTCTAATTCATTTTTAAACTGTGGCTTCAACTATTGGAGTCTCACTGTCTGTTGGTGTGGAAAGCGTTCGCGCTCGGTCCTATGTACAGACTTGGCAGGAAATACATGTGCAGTGAACATCATCTCTTTCTCATAAGGCTAAATGTAGTGACAGGGTCGAGCAATCAACCGTGGGCTTTTACCCACTTTTTTTTCTGGTGAACTTCTTTTCATGCTTTCCAACCAACAGGAACAGCAAGATGCAAGTGCTACTTCTATTTTTTCACATGCTTTGTAGAAATAGTAAGAGAAGCTTTTAATAGTGAAAAGAGCTAGAACAGCTACTTTAGCCTCAGCGTATCAAACAACTACCTGTTGTCATAAAGCTACATTTTTTAAAAATGTTTTATGAACACACTGGGAATTTGAGAAATACCATAAGAAAGAATCCAGCTTGACCTGGTAATCAGATATTTTCATTTCTGTCCACAGAGGTTTTTTTCATCATGAACACAGACGAACATCCTGAGTTTACCTCCCAAGAGGGAGACGGGATGGGTGAGTGTCTGATTCCTTCTAGTTAGCATGAGAGCATACGTGATCAAGCTGCACACTTTCCTCCACAGCTGCCACCATCCTGCCTGAGCTCACACGACTGTAGCATATTGAAGGCTGTGGGCGTATATGTGGAGGAATTACAGTGCAGTTGACAACAGGCTAGACATCTCAGTAAAAGTGTTCCTGCATGTTCTTCGATCGTAGGAATGATTTTAATATTCCACTGTTCTAACTGAGAACTGTTGTGTGTTGGTTTGAAGTTCTCTTGGTGGCACAGAAACCATTAACAAACGTATGTCACTTTTTCAGATGTTTGCAGTGATGCTGCAGATGTAAAGTCTCAGGAAGAGGCAGAAGAGAGGGAGGATAGCTCAATCAGCGAGAATGGAATGCAATGTGCTGAAGGTGTTACAGATCCACGTATGTGTACCCACACACACTTGCACATACACATGCACATGCACTGACATCTTTCCATCACACTTTGCATTTTAGCCTTGGTGTTCAAATGCTTCAGCGCTGGGCAATAATCAGGAAAAAAGTGTGAACTACGCTGCTACAGAACCTGAGACATTCACTACAGCAAATGTTAACTAGTGAAACAACAAAGGTTTTAGTGCAGGCATTGTGTATTTCTGTGTTACGTGTCAATGGTTTGATTTTGTCCAGCTGAGAAGAATAAAATAGGCAGGATGGTAGTATTTCATTGAACAATGAATTACATGGAAAAATGGCCATGTTGGTCTTAGGTGCTCTAGTTGTGCTGAGGTAATGGTGGATGGTGCTGTTTATGTGTCTGGTCATCACATTGTTTCTCTCAGTGCAAAGTCATTTGGAAATAATTCTCAGTATTTGATATAATCAGCTCTCTTCAGTGTTTGGGTGGTTTTGGCGCCTCAGTTTTTATGCCAAGTTTTCACTCCTCACTGCAGTGTCACGCACCATATGTTAAAACCCCTGGCCTGATTGACAGATATAATGGGCATGTCCTCATAGAAGTTCTGCAGTGTAACCTCATATCAAGTGGGATGATATTGCACATTTCTAAACTGTGACTAAACTCTTTCATACCTGGTATCTGAGGAGTGGAAATTATTTCACTCAACTTCACTTGTCATGTTCAAAAAAAAAAAAAAAAAAGTGGTGTTACAAAAAGCTCTCCTATTTATTTCTGACTGCCACTCATCTGCCCTGCTGGGTGCACTTCCTAAAGCCCTGCTCTGCGTCTGGTGCACAGCCTGCGGTTCACTGCTCTGAGACACTGGACTCTATATCGGGCCTCTCGGAGCTGTGTGTGCAAAGTTTCCATAGCACCTCTGAGCGCTCTCCACAATACCAGGCGCTGCTCTTCAGCTCATCATCAGTCACCGCCAACCACACTGTGGTTTCTGGATGGAACTGAATACGCTTTGGGGGGTTGGTTGAGACTAAAGCAGGGGGCTAGGTGAGAGGTCCTGCAAACCAGAACCCGGGACGCTGCATGTCAACTGATATTTGTTGAGAAATAGAAAGATAGGCGGATCCTGGACAGCATGGATGATGCAGACTCATGGCTCGGAAAAATACGACAAGAAAAACTCAAATGCAGGAAAAATAAACTCAAAGTTTTTCTCTGCTGATGCAGATCAGCCTCTGATAGACGTGATAAACAATCAGTCTGACATCTCTTTTTAAAAGCAGATGAGGAATTGGGGTTGTGTGTCTGAGACGCCTGCTGTCTCTCTCTCTCTCTGCCCTGGTTCTAGTTTCTGTGTATTCAGAGGAAATGCCTTCCCCTTATCTCAAGCACACATCTTCTGAATCTCTTTGTGACACTGTGCATTGGCCCAAATTAAGCTACCCACACTTTGGAGATGTACTAGTGCTAATAGCAAACTATCACTTATAAATACAAATGTAGAAGTGAAGATGTGTCAGCCTTTAACATTCTGACTTGTCAGGCTAATTAAGCACCTTATTTGGAAGCAAGAGCATCATGGCAAGTCACATTTTATTTATTTAGCCCAGATCACTAATTTTCTTCAAGATATATGATAATCTTAACCAGATTACAACACAGTGCTTTAAAAACAGAGGGGAAGCTCCTTAAAAACATGATAAACTGTTCAGAAGTTGTATATACACTGTATATACATTACTCCATATGTCTTGTCTGTAAATTACTGCTTGTTTCTGATCAGTTTCATCAGTTTCACTCACTTAATGTGTGTGTAAGTCTAATAGATCCTTTACTTCTCTTTTGCATCCTCCTTGCTTAGGTGTGATAAAAATTGAGGCAGAGGAACTGGAAGATAATGAGCAGTTCCCCAAGGCTGAGAAAGAAAGAGATACTGTAACAAAAGAAGAAGCAGAGGGAGGCAGTGAGGACGGGATGGAGGAAGGATTTGATGAGGAGAGGACAGAGGAGGACGACGATGATGAGGAGAAGGACGGGGAAGGGGATGAAGAGGGAGATAACCTGAATGAGCCACAGGACCTGTCGCTGGTGGACTACTCACGTTACGACAGTGCGACCCTGCCAGACACCCATGCAGCTGCAGCCGCAGTAGCCACTGCAGAGGGGGCATGTGTGCCTGGAGCCATGGCGTCCCGCATCCAGACAACAGGCAAGCTCAACTGTGACATCTGTGGCCTGTCCTGCGTCAGCATCAACGTGCTGCTGGTGCACAAGCGCAGCCACACGGGTAAACACAGGAACACAGCCCAACACCTGACCTCAAACACAAAAGTTGTGCAATCATCACACTGTTGATAGTATTTGGTGATAGTGCTTAATGCTTTAATGACAAGATGTTGGATTGAGTAACTTTGTGATCATGAACACACAAGCCTGCATCATACATGACGCAGATGTCCTAACAAGTGCTACATCAACAGCAAGAAGTTATGAAATCTCCGCTATTGTTGTTCAGATATGAAGCACATCAAATAACTTTGTGATTGAACAGATATGTAAATTCATCGTAGGACTTCTGTGGTCATTATATTGACCCAAATTATGCAATTCATATCTCACTCATTTCTATAGTTCGGTCTTACCTATTCAAATCTAGAGCTTGGAGCTGGTTGACAGTGTGGAAAATGATGTTCAAGTTAAAAGTCAAGTGAATCTTTCATTTACATTATTGTAAAGTGCACAGATGTAAAGTGCAGCACATGTTGTAGACAACATGTACACATATATCATATATTAACAGATAATGTAGTGCTTTCAAAGAATAAAGGTCTGACAGCGTGACTAACATGGTAAAAGATATATAGATTATATCAGTTGCTATAATAACCATAATCATTAACACAGCAGTGTGAGTGCATTATTGACTTTAACAGCTCATCTGCTCTGCCATGATAAATCGATATAATGGGCTGTGCTTTTTGGTTTTGGTAGTAAAATGTATGTTTTCATTGCCTCATAGCTTTGGTTTACCGAAGCAGGGTACTGAATTGTACAATATGAAACTTGTGAGACTGTGTTTTCAACATGGGAAGTCAACTCAAGATGTTTGGTATTTGTGTGGTTGGAGTTGTGAGAACAGTGTTTCTGACAATTACAATGGATGTTGCCTTGTTCTCTTTTTAAAGATGGTGAATGATTGTATGTTTTTTACAATTCACTTTATGCTGGGAACAAGAACAAGAAAAGAGCTGGTGATTAAAGTAAAGTATCAGAAATGTTTCTTTAAAAAAAAATCTCAATATTGGAAGCTGTGATGTCCAAGACAGTGTTTTGCTCTGAATCCATTAGCTCAGCTCAGTAAATTTGCAACAGCAGATCATTTAGAATGATTGGTCCTGTTAAAGGAATATATGCTGTGTGATCAATGAGTGAAAAAGCAAATGCCATGTTAAAATGTGAGATGTGAAGGAATGTTTTCATGGTGTATGTATGTGTGTGTTTCTCTCTCTCTTAGGTGAGAGGCCATTCCACTGCACTCAGTGTGGGGCCTCCTTCACCCAGAAGGGAAACCTGCTTCGCCACATCAAACTGCACTCCGGGGAGAAGCCTTTCAAATGCCCCATGTGCAGCTACGCCTGCCGTCGACGTGACGCTCTGAGCGGGCACCTGCGCACCCATTCTGGTATCAGCCAGCCACATACACTCCCATTCACTCACACATGAGGCTGATACGGTATGCACCTGTAAACAATATCGTGTTGGTTTGTTCATCGCTGCTTTTGAATCTCTGAACACATTAGAGCTGCTGAGCCGGCGTGGCTTTTCCAGTAACACCCTGCCATGCACTTATGACATCTTACTCATTCACCCCTGGAAACTTACTCATTGACTTTCAGTTCACGTGTTTTACCTGCAGACACGCTGCACAGTCTCTCTGATATGCACATCATCAGTTTTGTATGAAACCATATAGTGAAGGAAATAATACCTGCTATACCATCGAGATGTTGTTTATGTTTCATGTCTTGATCAACTGAAACTCCTGCTTACAGTAGAGAAGCCGTTCAAATGCAACCACTGCAGTCGCAGCTACAAGCAGCGGAGCTCTCTTGAGGAGCACAGAGAGAGGTGCCATGTGTACATTCAGAGCAAAGGTCCCACTGAGAGAGGTGAGCAGCCGTCACACACACACTCCACCTGCTCTCATTGTCACTTTGTGACATAGATGGAACACACAAACATTTTCAAAACCAAGACGCAGTCCACCTGTGCAGATACAGCTGTTAAGACAAGCAGACCAATGCACAGTCTAAACACATTTGTGCATATGCAGCAGATGCACAATTAACACTGCTGTTGCTAACAGATCCTGTTTTTATAGCTTTATTAAATGAATGAGCTTATGGACGTTAACCCCATCATTACAGATAAATAGGTTATGGTTGCTGTGGTGTGGAGTCGCAGCACTGTGAAGACCACGTCTCATGTCTGTAGCAGCAAAGGGGAAACCAAGTATGTAGGGCAAATGGTTCAGCCCAGCCACCCAACACATATGCACACACAAGCACACACACACATGCCCCTGAACCTAAAAGTGCCTGTACTTATTGGCAGGCCAGTTGCACGGTTGCATGACACAGACAATGCTGTGCTTCTGTGGTCACCAAATGTCGTAAGTTTATGCCTGATAGTACCGTAGTGGTGAGGAAGTACATCCTCATCCTGTGGTCTCCTCTCCTACACTAGTGAAGTAAAAAAGCACCAGGAAGTGAGGTCAAAGGAGCTTCTGATCTCAAATTAATATCTCGTTCCTCCCAGTGTGTCTCTGCTTCGAGCAGCTGGGGCGTTTTGTAAGAGTTTTTTTCTCCACATTTCAAAGTCGGCGGCTTTGACAGGTGGCCAGCTGTTGCTCAGCACACTCCTCTACTCATGATACCTCCTGAATGAGAAGAGGTCTGCATTTCCTTTGTGCACTAACTCTGTCACTCTCTTGCTGTTGAGCAGAGGATAGCCACACATCTCGGGCTCAGATGGGCACTGAGCGTGCTCTGCTGCTCGACAGGCTCGCCAGCAATGTCGCCAAACGGAAGAGTTCAATGCCACAGAAGTTCACTGGTAAGAGCAGCTAAACTCACATCAAACACACGCAGAGGCACTGACCTGAGGAGAGTCACAGAGAGTTGTGTTATAATTTAAAGCAGCTTACAGTCTGACTTTGCCTGCATGTTTTTCTTTTTACTTATCTCTGTATTGGCACTAGATACCTGACATCCATGTTTATGATTAGCTGCTGTCTTTTTGAAATGTGCACATGTGCTTTCTGTTGGCGTGTGTGCTTCACAAAATGGAAAATTCATGTTTTGCAAATTATTTTAAGTTGTTTGTCTGAGCTACTTGTTGTCTGTTTGTCTCTGCTGGCCTCCATCTCTTGTCAAACAGGGACTGAGGGCAGACCACCTGCCTTACACCTGCACACACCACAGGGTGGTCTCCACTGTCCTATATTCTGTGCCAGAGTTATGTCATAGGTGGGTATTGATGAACATGCATGGTTAGCTAAATGGATACATGAAAAAAGACAAACACACACTTGAAACTTCTCAGTTTAATTACTCACTTGCTCCTCACTCCCTCAATGTAAGTTTTGATTCAACCTCAGATAAGAGATAAGATACCAGTTTCAGTAAATGGCTGACAGGGCACAGCGATTTCCCAAACTTTATGGGCGTTCACACACAACACCATGATTTTCAAAAGTTGGCTCTCATCTTTCTAGTTAAGCCCAAACTATCATTTGGTTGTAGTTTCGCAACCAAGCCTCACACTGCCTGCAAATAGGCAAAAACCCCTCCTACGTCAGGTTAACAATTGAAGTAAGATCTTTCAATATGACAACCACAGGGGGAAAAGAAGTAATTTCTGCAACCGCAGAGAGAGACAGAGAGAGAGAGAGAGAGAGAGAGAGAGAGAGAACAGGCGGGAGAAAGAAACGTGAGCAGGTGGTGTCTGTCTGTCTATACGTCTTTGTGCAGCTGCACTGAGGCCTTCGTCTGCATCTTGTGCTTCCTCTCAGCCCTCTGTCCTCCAAGTTCAGCTGCTGCCTCAGGAAGTTCTGATGCTTTACGGCTTCTTTGTCCTGTGAACCTGGGGTGTTCCAGTTCATAGAGTAAGGTTTCCTTTTTGCTGCCCTGGTGGGTGCACATTTTCCACTTTGACCACTAGAAACCTTTAAAGGTCTTTAAGAGGTTTTTTCCATCTTTAAGCAATGAATGCTGTAACTGTGCTGTTTCTCTGGCCAAGCTGTTGAAACCTCCTCCTGCTGGGTCCTCAGTGCTATTTCTTCTCATGTTACTGGTCTAGGAGACAATGGTGTCTGCCTGGACCTGAGTTTTAACAGGGACCTGGTCCATCGAACTGATGTCAAAGACCCTCCACCGGGTTCCCCAGGTCCTGACAGCCATCACCAGCAACAACCTGTCCTCACAGGCCCAGAGAGCGACCCAGCCCCCTCTCACAGGCCCTATCCCATCCCGTTAAGTCGCAACGACATCAACCCCATGGGCCTCACCAATGGCCATAAGATGGGCATGCCACTCCTGGGCCTCCCTCACACAGCCCAGCCACCACTCAGCATGGACTCATTCCACACCGACAGCTCCCCCATGTCTCAGCCCATCATGTACAGCTTAGGGCACCTGCTGGGGGGGCTAAACCACCCCAATGGTGTCCCTCATCCACATGCCCAGCCCATCCCATTATCGCCACTGGAGGCTTTACGAGTGGTGCGGCCTGACGGGGAGGCCGGAACACTGCCTGGAGCCGTTTACCCCTGTAGCCACTGCAGGGTGATTTTTCTGGACTATGTCATGTTCACTATCCACATGGGGTGCCATGGCTTCCGAGATCCGCTCGAGTGCAACGTATGTGGCCACCGCAGCCGGGACCGTTATGAGTTCTCTTCCCACATAGCCCGAGGCGAGCACCGCCTAGAATTGAAGTAGCTTTCGTTGATGCTGATGTTCATGCTTACAGACACACACATATGTTCAGATAGACTGTCTACAACTCTGCATCAGCATACACACACAGCTTTACTCATATAATAGCTGAAACGAAAGCATAAAGTAGCAGCTATCTCTCTCTCTGTCTGTGTGTGTGTGTGTGCGTGTGTGCGTCTGTGTGTGCGTGCAAGCGTGTGTGTGAGAGAGAGCGAGAGAGAGGGGGCTTAAGAGAGACGTTATAGGAGTGTAACGGGTGTCGAAGTGTTCTTAGTCATACTGTACATCATCTGAAAAGATGTCCTGTAAAGTGTTTATGTGGGAGTAATTCTACTTCCTTTTCTTACATATATTTGTTCTTGATAATCCCTGCTGAAGTCGCTGTTTATATTATATAGCAATACACCAAATATTAATCTAAATGTTCACCAAAGTAGCACAAATGTATGCATTTACTGTACATGTGCTGTTGTTTTTCCTGTTGTCTGTGTAAAGGGTGTAAAAATAAAAGAGAACCTCTTTTTTCCTTCATCACACTGCACCATGTTGAGAGAAGTGTCTCTGAGAAACACACTTGCCAATTCAAGACTGCAAAAAAATCCTATTATCTAGAAGGTCACATGTCTCCTTTAAGGCTGTGGTTTTGAGCGCGCAGTTGACGGCTTCAAAGGACACTTTGCTCTACACCATATGTTGGTTTCTCACTCCTGAATATTATACGCGTTTAGCAGGCCTACTCGTTAGAAATGGTTCACAGCTCTGCAGAGACATTTTTTGTCACACTAGGTAAAGGTTCTATATTTATAGGAACTTATAAAGTTCAAACCCACAGTATGTCTAAGACGGACAGAGTTAATGAGGATATAAATAAAACAAAGTAGGTAAGTAAGTTGCTGTCAATCACCTAAAAATGTGTGTGACAGCAGTTTGATGCTGTTCTGTTACATTAAATCAAGAGCTACTGGTGCCCTGAATTAACAAAGTATTGATATGGTCTGAAGATGATGAAATGAGGTAAAATGTCAAATGGAAGTCGCACCCATCATGGGACTACTTCCTAATTTTATAACAGGATTTAGATCTCATTGTTTCCTTCCATAAACTGAGGAAATGCATGTAAAATATCCAGAAGTGTCTCTTTATGCAAGCATCCATCTGCTGGAGGATAATGGTATTACGTGACAGTAAAGTCATGATGTGTTTTCCTTGTGCATTGTCATTTCATAACAGTGGTGCCCAGAACGGTGTCTCGGACCCATTCGGGGAAGAGGAATCGTTTGACATAATTGTGATTATTTTTTAACCAGAAGAAAGCTCAGCGGGAGAATGTACCCAAATTATTTCAATAGTTTCACCTGCCCACTGAGCTTTCACCCCACCCACAGAATGGATGGTAATACATGGTGTCTTCCAGTAACACTCCACAGATGGGAATTTGTGTGTGAGGGTTAAATTCATGTAAAAACTGAGGGTTTTTTGGAATTTTTTGATCTGACAAACTTTAGGACTCGATGCTGACAGCTCAGCCCGTCAGTTCTGAGAGTTATCAGGGAAATTTTGGTGAGTACATGGGCTCTGACTGATTACTTATGTGAGTGCATCACGCTGGGAGTATGTGTGTGCATGTAAGTGTGGATGCACTTCGCCCACATGTCAGTGCAGGGACTTGGTCATGCTTTGCTGCCTTTAGATCAGAGCAGGGTGTGAGCTTCATCCAGCTGCCACCACATTATCTGTCCTCTCCATCAGCGCCAGTTCCCTTTTCTGTCTTTGGGTTTGAAGAGAAGTGACACTTGTGAGGCAAACTGTCATCACAGCTTTACGTCCATATGTCAGATTAAAAAGCCCAGTCATCCATTTCAATGGTACAACCCCACTGCTTCTCTTTTCTTCTCCTTAATTTAGAACTGTATTTATCTCCTAAGTAGTTTCATTAAAGCTTTGGATTTGTACACACAAAGTTTAAAGCTCACATGTGAGTAGTTTGTGGTAATGTAGGAGAATGAAAACTGCCCATCAGGACATTTTCTGAATAAAGTTTAAAGGGCTTTCTGAGTGTAAAGACTTAGGTTTTGTGTTCAACAGTTAGTTGTAATGGTTGAAGGTAAGAGATAAGGGCTGAGGGGCATTATATGAATGACAAGTCCCCTCAAAAGTGTGTGTGTGTGTATGTGTATGTGTAAAAAACTGGCCTGCCAGACGGAGTTTACTCAGCCAGTCGAGACAGGAGTCATAAAGCAACAGTGACGCAAGTCCAGTCAGAATGAAAGGCTTCTGGTGACATCTGCTGACTGAACTATATGGATCACATGTGACAGCCACAAATCTGAATGATGTTTTTGCTCATGCCCAACAACACACTACTTGTTTTATTGTTTTGGCAAGTACACAGCTACAGAGAGGGTTTAGTCTACTCTATGTTTGTGTGGACCATTTAAAACTACAGCATTTACAACTATCAGCAATCAAGTTGGAGAAATAAGTAGTGGATGTTTTTCATTTCAGGTCAGGACAGTGGATGGTGAAACAGCTTGTAATTGTTGCCTTGTTATTCTGTAGAAAGCCTGAAGATGGGGCTGTTGAAACTGAATTGCTCCACAGTGCAACCAGCGGTTTTGACTGACGCATCCACATGTTATACTAATCTAATGTAAACCATGGTATGAAGGATGCGCTGTGCAGGTGTAACTTCCTCATTCCAGCCTTGATCTAAGACGAGAATGAGCTGTCCTGAGACGAAAAGTGATCCAGTTTAAAAACAACAATAATTTGGTGCCTTCGCTGTGACTTTTATTCCGACCCAGAGGAGCAGGTCTGGGCATGCGCACTGCATCGGTTCTATGGGGACGGGGAGGACATCACGGAAAAAACGTAGCAGCAGCACCACAAACCCCACGCCGAGATTTTGTCTGTCCGCTGCGCTAAAACTGCGCGACGAAAGCGGCCCACGACTATGCCCGGTGCGGCGTCAGTGCGGGACGACCACTTGACGGGCCTGGGCGAGGTCTGAGCCGTTGCCGGGAGGGGAAATACATTTCTTCATATGGGAGCAGCATGCGGGAAATGGTCGGAGGTTGCTGCGTGTGTTCAGACGAGCGAGGCTGGGCTGAGAATCCGCTGGTTTACTGTGATGGACACGGCTGCAGCGTCGCTGTTCACCAAGGTAACATTAGCCGCCGTTAGCGTGTAATTACCGGGCAGCTGTGGCGGCTGAGCCGGCGGCTGGAGGCAGCCAGAGGCGCTGATAGGTCGCTAGGTTTCTAGGTAGGTCTGTTGCTGTCTACGTGCGTGTTTGTGTGTGTGTGTGTGTTGATGTGTGTGGGAGGGGTAGGTAGGCGTGCTGTTTGTTGTTTCCTCTCAGCACACATGATTAAACACACAGGGCCGGGGCACCGTGGCACTGAGCCTGGACGGCGCTTTGACGCCGCAGCGGCGGTGTTCGTGCGCGGCTGTCTGGCCCGGTCGGGTTCAGCACAGACTTGGAGGAGGCGTGTTCAGGGAGAATGAAGCCCGGCGGGCCCGCCGGTTTGGACACTGTGTTACCTTGTGTCCGTTTGCTTTGTTGCTGTGGTGCGTGTGTGAGAGGGAGCAGTGAAGTTCAGGGAGCCTGTTTCAGAGTGGGGGTCAGGAGCAGCTCTGGAGACTGCTCATTCACCACACGCTGACTTCGCCGCGCTCTCGTGTGCGCAGCAGATGTCTGAAAGAAACACGACTTTGCCAGTGAAAGTGAGAGTGGCTGAAATGTGATGGTGAGTGAGAGGCGGACATTGTAGACTGAGGTGTGGATCAGCTCACTCATCCTCAACCTGTCCCTGTCCCAGGGAACCAGTCCCAAGATGATAACAATGAATAATAATGAACCATGGTCAATAAAACAACAGCGGAGACACTTGTAAAATACATTACAACAGAAAAGAGAGAAAAGACTGAAAAATACTGATGCACTGACAAATGTGGTATATTCATGTAATGATAAACTGCAGGTGTTGATGACAAGAAGTCATTTCAGTGACCTGTGTGTGTTTTTCAGCATGCTATGGCATTGTCCAGGTGCCCACCGGTCCATGGTTCTGTCGGAAGTGTGAGTCACAGGAGAGGGCGGCACGAGTGGTCAGTATGCCAACACACCACAACATGATGCAACACAACCGTTCCTCCCTGCCTCACCTGTTATATGGTTAATGACACACTCTCCTGTCCCGCTCCAGAGGTGTGAGCTGTGCCCCCACAAAGATGGTGCCCTCAAGAGGACAGACAGCGGAGGTAAGCATCAGTGCCTTGCTGTGAGGGGGGCGGCGTTACCCTCCTCTCACAATCTGGAGATTTGCACTTTGCTGATAAAGAGCCACAACATGCCACTGACTGACTGCCAATCTCTGCATCAGGCTGGGCCCACGTTGTGTGTGCGCTCTACATCCCCGAGGTGCAGTTTGCCAATGTCCTCACCATGGAGCCCATTATCCTGCAGTATGTCCCGCATGAGAGATACATCAAGGTACACACACACACACACGCACACACAGTTGACTGGAAAAACTTGCCATATAGCATGCAGTAAATCTTTACAGAACTGAAAGACAACAAGATGTCATCAAAGTCCAATGCTCTGTTTTGAAATGGAGGAGTTCAGGACGTGCTGCTTCTTGTGTGTTAGTCTTTCTGCTGTGCTTATCTGAAAAAGTAGCTTTTCTCCTTCAACAGGAGACACTGAATCATGGATGTTGTTTTTTTCTTTTTTACTATGACTATGTTGTTGGATACATAACATAGACAGACAGACTGGAAACACAGGTTCCTATCTGGTATCACCCCAGGCATGTTGTGGCTATGCAGTATTTTACAGTGCAGCCTGGCTACTAGGAGCAGCATTTGTGGCTTGGCACCAAAACATCAGGATACTTTAAAATACATCAAATATTGATTTGTCACTGGTTAAAATTTACTTTCAGTGTTTGGTCAGAAAACTGTTTATCTTTTCCGTCTTTGCAACTTGTGCAGGTGTTTGTGTTAAGATAGAGAAAAATCTTGAAAATGTGTCTCATTTCTTTGGCAATTTTCCTGTAGAGTGAATATTCAGAGGTAAAGCAATAAATAAAGTTTTGGGGGTCTTGTTTATTACTGTCAACACGGGTGCCACTGTTAGGCCCATAAGAAATCAGAGCAGGGACTTTGTTTTATTCTGAACATATTTCCATCAGCATCAACAATCCAGCAGAGAGAAATCCATGAGAAGAGAAAAAAAAATCAGCAACAGCAGCTTCAGTAAACCATGATCCAGCATAGTGTCAGGCATGTGGGAAGCAGTTTTACTAAAACTTAAAACAGTTTTACTCCGCATCACCACTGTTGTCTCCACTTTGACGTCACTAACAGAGTGTGGCAGAATGACTCTCAGTGTCTGGAGGTGGTTGAAAGTAATTCTGGGAAATGTGGGAGACTTCCAGTTGAAGTAGCAACAGAATAAGGCACGTTGAGGGAGAAAAAATTACATTCCACAGTTCAACACAAACTACCACTGTGACATTTTGAATATTAAGTCATTAATCTTCCAGGCTGATATGTTTGGTTGTTACCTCCTGACTTTTACATCTTAGGAGCTGTGATCAGACTAAAAACCAGTCATGATCTGAACACATCACTTGTGGCTTATGGAACTGAGTTGTAAGTCCAGATTATTTGTTATGAAAACAGTCATTACAAATAAATGATGAATTAAAAGACCAGTGTGTAAAATGGGGGGGCCGTGACATCTAGCGTTCAGATTTTAGAATGTAGTGCTCACCCTTCCCGTCAGACGGTGACGGTGGTGGCCTCCGAGGTCATGGCGTCTTCCACAGCTGGGACGACTGGGAGTATTTCAGGAGCATCTAGCGATGAGGTGAAGATCTAAACCATAATATGATGTGTTATGATGCCTTCTTTCCTTCCGCCTTCTTCTTTGTTGGTTTGTTTATACATGGAAAACTTGCAAAACGTGCTAGCTGGATTTTCTGTTCAGGCTGCCGTACAAACATGGCGACACTCTCAAAGCAAGACCCATGCTATATATATATATAAACGAATAAATGTAAGTCTACGAAAAACAAACGATTATAGACTTATACAAATGTATTCATAGGCAGTATATTCAGATTTTGCCAATAATCCTTGGCAATTATTACACACTATACCTTTAATTCAGTCTTATATATTCTCAGCACATTAAAGTGAACAGTGGTTAGTGATAGGAGTGGGGGAAAAATCAATACAGCACAGTATCATGATATTTTGCATGGCAACAATGTATCGAGATACGGAGGCCAAGTATCAATCTGAACAGACTAAGAAGTTTATCTTAATAAAAAAAACAGATGTTAACAAAGTTTTCATTTGGAGACATCATTTGCAGTTGAAAAAACAGATAGATTACAATATATCACAGCTTATTGCGATATATTTATTATCGCAATAATATTGTATCGAGACACAAGTATCGTGATAATAAGTATCGCAGGGCCTCTGGTGATTCCCACCCCTAGTTACTGATGTGTTGACACATGAAATGGTTTGATGGTACTCAGTGACTGATGAAGACAGAGATAAGAGGACCTCACACTGAATAATGATATGCAGTTAAAGACCAGCATGAAGAACAGAGTGAACTCATTTCTTATCACACATTCAGTTCAGAAACACTTTTAAAATATTCTGTCCTTGTCTTTTAATTTCCACTTCCTAACTCCAACCATTTAACCACAGACTAGTTTCAGGCCATTATGGTGTTATCCAGTTAACTTATGACTTGTTTTTTTCCTGCATTGTCTTTGATGGCAGAGTGTGTACTGAACAGCACATGTAGTGCTGCATGAGCAAGAGCAGTACATCACAGAGAGATCAATACGTGACGTATGGACTCATTGGACTGAGCAGCCAGTTGCTGACATCTGTGTGGGGGGGGGGGGGGGGACATGGACAGTGAAAACTTGAGAAGCCACTCTTCCTTTTTATACTCCTGGTACAGTAATGTGTCCGGCCTTTCATTTCATAGCCGTCATCCTCACAAGGGAATAGAGAGAACTGTGATGTGGTGAGTAGAGAAGGATGGAGGGAAACAGAGAGAAAAAAAGCAAAAAAGAGGGGGCTGAAGTGAAAAGGTAAAGAGCCCGCTGTTTCTTTGTCCCGCACCTGTTGCTAGGCCTCTTCTGCCCCCCACCAGTCAACCCTGCTGATGGGGGAAAAGCTGACGAAGAAGTACAAAAGCTGCGTGTGTGTTTCTGTGTGTCTGTATGTGTGTGTGCATCAACATGTTTGACTGCTTATGTATGCTAACATGTGTTTTGCACAGTCTGATGCTTACAGGATGTTTGAATTCCAGCCTCAAGCTCTAAAATCAATTATCATCAAAGTCTTGTCTACGCATGATTGATCTTTTGCTGTGTCCACATGTGTGCCCCCATGCCCTCTTTGTTGTACAACAAGCAGAAAGAAATAACCAGGGATATAGTAGGTGAGGAAGAGAAATTAGTTTTAAGCTTTTAGTTTTGTGTAAGAGTCCAAATGTTGTTGTTGTTGTTTTTATTTTTTGTGTTAGTTTTTCTATGTAGATATACCCTAACCAGTAAAGGCATCTTGGCTCAGCTTTAGCATGTCTGAATCCAGATCCAGATGTGTTCCCTTTGTCTTAATGCAACATTTTAGTAGCATCAAAATACAAACATTTAATCTCTGAAAATGAATACAGATTTAGCTACAGCTGCTTCGATGTTAACTTTTTTCACAACATCTGGATAACAGCAGGAAGTGCAGAGCACGGTTCTGTTTGAAAACCCATCTGTCTGTGGCTGTGGCTGGACGCACACTGAAATCATAACAGGTCACTTTCATATGAATGTAGCATCTTAGCTCTGCTGCAGCTACACTGAACTGAGCCTCACACACAAAGGTTTTAATGAGCTTGTTGCTCATTTTCAGGTCCAGCACCTACTCACAGGACATAGATGTCTGTGCTAACTCATTTCCCACTTTGTGCTGCTCTACCAGACCTGTTACATCTGTGAGGACCATGGCAGGGAGAGCAAGGCTGCCTGCGGAGCCTGCATGACCTGCAACAGACAGGGCTGCAGACAGGCGTTTCATGTCACCTGGTAAGTGAGAAGTAGTGTTTGTGTGTTAGATGTGTCATCTACAGCTCGGTGATATTTTTGGGTGACAGGAAGCTGCTCAGTAACATCAGTTCCTGATCATCATCAAAGAACTGAAGCAGGAATATTTTCAGAACTGAATAATTTGGTGTCGTATTAACCCGTGAACAAATGGCCTGTCTTTCAGTTACTAAAAATACTCAAGTGTGTCATAACTAAGACGCTGGTTAGATAGATGCACATAACTTATTTTCTGTATTGACTGATAGATAAGATGTGAAAATGCCTGTATTTCTCATGTCTGCTTCACTCACTCTCTCTTTACATTTCCCTTCACTGGCTTTTGAGCCTTGATGTTGTTTAAGTTGGAGCTGATTGCTATCACCCAATGCAGAATGTGAGCATATAGGCTGAAGGCTGACACAGATTAGTATGTGCAGACATGTGACATTTAATCCATCCTGCCTTGATCAATGACAAAAGCTCTCACCTGCCTTGGGTGAGATCCAGATGTTGTTGTCAGTATGTGCCTGTGTCTTTGTCTGTGTGTCTCTGAGTCTGACCCTGTGATCCCTGTGTTTAGTGCTCAGATGGCTGGTCTGCTGTGTGAGGAGGAGGGCCCAGAAGCTGATAATGTGAAATACTGTGGCTACTGCAAGCACCACTACAACAAAATGGTAAAGCTCTGAGAAGATCCTCACTCAACCTCCTAGTCAAGTGAATGTGAAACCAGTAAACATGACCACTGTTGTGTCTCTGTTACCACCTCCTTTGTCCTTGAGTCTTACCTGTAGCCTGTGCCAGACTATTTCACGGTCATAGCCACTGAGATCCTGGTAACACTGTTTGCCTGGTAACCTGATGACACCAGCAAGTCTCTAGAAATAAAGTGTGTCCAGCCAAGGAACAATCCACCATATAACTGTGTAAAACATCAAAATCATATTATGCAGCTGAAACCAAAAAGGTGTATCATATTAATTAGTGAGCTTTAGAGGTGCTGATAGGTTCCTCTTGGACAAAGACAGGGTTGTTTACTGCATATTTACAGCTGTGTATTTACTGGATAGACAGACACCTCTGTAAGTGTTGTTGGTCTTGGGTAACTTCAGGCATAAGCATAAATGTTTTCCCCCAAATTTTCTCTTAAAGGTCCCATATTGTATAAAGCAAGGTTCCCATGTCTTCACTGATTATAAAGCAGGTCCAGGTTTCATATGAATACAGTGAAAGTACCAAAGCATGAGCATTAAAACAAGCTGTCAGAACTTCTGTCACCTTGTGATGTCACAACACATCAGTGACTATTCCTATATTCTCAGCCATGCAACCCCTGCCCACCTGGACCCACCATCAAACTTTGCAGAAATTTGTCTCTCTGAGATTTTTATCTCTTAGAAATAGTCAGCGAATCAGAAGGGAGATTCAGATCCTCTCCTCTGATTGGTTCATCGACCTGTTGTTGGCCAAAATGTATTTTCCTATGGATATCAAAACTTCAAAAGAAACACTGGCGAAGTGTTAATTACTGGACATTAAGCACCACTGCCCTGCAGGTTTTCTTTGATCATGAGATGATGCTTAGTTTCTTGTTTTGGTTTTTACAGCAGAAGAAGTTGCGCTCCAGCGAAAATACAAGTAGCTCCTTCAGTCATTCCAGGGGGCGCTCCAGCTCTCCCTCACAGGACAAACATCACCACCACAGACAGAGGAAGGTAAGCTGTTACCTGTAGAAATCTACATAAAGTTGGCTTTGAATATCCAGTCAGATTCGTTGGTTGTGTCCAAAATAACTCACTCATTCACTACTCCCTACTCACCAGGGAATTCTCTATAGAGGACTATATAGTGGGCTCACAGGTAAAATGAAAAGACACTTTCGGACACTGCTTCACCGTGCAGTTACTTATGTTATTACTGTCGCATAATTTAAACGTTCCAGATCAGTGCTGACCGCAATCATGACAGTGATGCACGACCGAAATGTATTTTGGGATATATTGTTTGGTTAGTGACCATCAGTTGTACGCTACTTTTCACATTGCACTGTGGGATACTATGAGTCTAGGGTATAATAATTCTCACTACACATTTGGACAGCATTACAAAATGGCACAGTCACTATATAGTCCACTATATAGTAAAATCACCCACTATTTAGTAGTGGGTGATTTTGAACACAGCCACAGCCTCTTTTCAAGGTCCTGACATTTTTTTGGTTCTGTTTTTAACATGGCATCACATTGAATTAACACTAGTATGATAATAACATGACATGTTTCTATGTCTAATGAGACCCCACCCCACAGTTGTTGTGTGTGTACAGTACAGGCCAAAACTTTGGACACACCTTCTCATTCAATGCGTTTCCTTTATTTCATGACTATTTACATTGTAGATTCTCACTGAAGGCATCAAAACTATGAATGAACACATGTGGAATTATATACTTAACAAAAAAGTCTGAAATAACTGAAAACATGTCTTATATTCTAGTTTCTTCAAAGTAGCCACCCTTTGCTCTGATTACTGCTTTGCACACTCTTGGCATTCTCTTGATGAGCATCAAGAGGTAGTCACCTGAAATGGCTTTCCAACACTCTTGAGGGAGTTCCCAGAGATGCTTAGCACTTGTTGGCCCTTTTGCCATCACTCTGCGGTCCAGCTCACCCCAACCCATCTCCATTGGGCTCAAGTCCGGTGACTGTGGTGTGTCCAAACTTTTGGCCTGTACTGTATGTTGGAACAGTGATAATATGTCAAGTTTGACTCTGAACACTGTGTTTATGTGTTTTCAGAGTCATAAGGACAAGATTAGGCAAAAGGAGCGCCACAAGAAGTCTTCTGACAGCCTGAGCTCATCTGTGACAACCAGCAGCATAGAGAAGGTACAGACACTGAAATGAATATTCACAAGGAATGTCCATTTTCACAAAGTCTGACTGACTTGTCATGACCTCTGCAGCTCTCCAGTCACCACAGCAGCAAGGACAGTGAGGGAAAGTCCAAGAAGCTGAGCTCACACAGTCATGGTCATCGCAGCAGCAAAAAGACAGGAAGCACTGGCAAGAGCTGCTCCTCCTCTTCCTGCTCCTCCAGTCCCTTCAATACAGGTAAGAGGAGCCCACTTACATGTCACTATCCCAGAATAACATAGACCTCACTATGACTGTGTTGTGAACTGGGGGTGATGGCAGAAAAAATGACCAGTGAGTGAGTTTGTCTTCATGTCACTATGTGTGTTTCTCTTGGAGGCGGCTCCTTGTCTTCTACTCAGGATTTCCATCAGTTCTCATCTTCGACTCGCCTGGACCGTGACCATGACCGAGGAGGCGACGACCACAGTGGAGAGGAGCGCAAGGAGCGTCACAGGAGGCCAGCAGTCCAGGAGGACGAGGACGAAGAAGAGGATGACAAGGAGGAGGACAAAGATGAGGAGGAGGAAGACGAGGAGGAGGAGGACAGTAAATACCACAAGCCACCAGCACTGACTCCTGCTGAAGGTCCTCTGATGGGATCACAGGGTCACGACAGGTCAGAAGGCAATTCCAGCCCTTTTGAGAACAAGGTCACCATCTCCACTTTTGGGTCCATCATGCGCATCACTTCCTCATCAGGGCTGGGCAGCAGCAGTAAGATCCGTAAGATCTCCTCCTCAGGGGACTACAAACCCTCCAAGTCTCTCTGCAAGCCGCCTCAGTTGAGCACGCCTCCCATCCTGGAGCAGGCCGACTTGGAGGACAAAGCCACGCCACCACCGTTGCCACGAGAGAGGAGGCACCGTGGCAACAAGAAAAGCCGCCACGGTCCGGGGCGCCCCCGGGGCAGCAAGAACCGAGAGAGGAGGGAAGAGGAGCCCCATTACCACCATCACCACACAGCACCTCCTCCTCCTCTCCTCCTCCTCCTCCTCCTCCTCCTCCTCCAGCCTTAACCTCCTCGCTCTACCCAAGCCCGTCCTCCATCCCGCACCCTGCCTTCCCATCCACGCTACCTCCTACCACCACCTCCTCCTCTACTTCTTCTTCTTCTTGCTCGTCTTCTTTTTCTTCCTCCTCTGCTGGCAGTTTTTCCACAGGCCGTGGCAACTCACTGCTCGTCTCCGGTGAGTCTTTGTGAGTGGGTGTGTATATGTGGTAGCCCTCTAACTTCCTGTGTGTCAGCGTAAGTGTGTGTAGAAGAAACTGCATCGCTATCTGTTTGCACTCTGGTGTGTTTGCAGCCCAGCTTTTTAGTGTTGAAATGTTTCCATTGCACACGTGCAGTGTCAGCAGCAACTAATCTGTACATCGAGACCTCAGAATGTAATAGGACAAACCACTGGATGTTCAAGCCTATCAGGACTTATAAAGATAGTATTTCATGGTTTGTTTTTCATACAAGTGGGTTAACATAAAAAATGTCTCAGTATTTATTTAATCTGTGTGAAGCGGAGATATTGTCCCAGATAGTGGTTTTTTGAAAGCGCTGCACACATCTCTGTGTGACAGACTTCCTGCCCTACTTTCAGGTTGATTCTGTACACGTGTGCTTTGCTTCAGGGGTCTTGTAATATCTGAGATGGAATCCATGTGAAACACATATTTGACCTCTTCTTTATCCCTTTGGTTTCTTAGGTATCTACTCCAGTCTCAAGGACCCTCTCACACTGGGTGGGGGTGTCTGCAGTACCCCTCTCTCCCTGGGTGGAGGAGTGTGCAGCACTTCCTTGGCCCTGGGAGGGGGCATGTGTAGCACCCCTCTATCCTCAGGACTCCTTTCATCCCACGTCTCTTCGCTTTCTTTTCCATCAGTCAACGCTGTCTCCAACTCACAGGTAGATGGACTGACAGAGCAGAGCATCCAATTACTTGGATGATACAAGACAAGTGTGCATGTTGCATGAGAAGGCATTTTAGTGTCTTGTCCATATCTTTCATCTGATTCCTCGTCAGCCAGATGTTGATTTCCTCTGTGTCATAGGTCCATCCAGGATCCAGCTCCTCCTATAGTCTGACCTCCACTCAGCCTTTCGCCAGCTGTCTCTCCACAGCCCCAACACTGCCGCCACTACTGAGCCAAGCCCAGACCTCACTGCCAGGTGAGAGGAGACAGAGTTTAGAGAACAGTGTGGCTCACCTGCATTCATTAAGGAACTGAAAAATATGTAAAATATATATATAAATATATATAAAACAGTTTCTTTTGACTACTGTTAAAGAATTCCATATTTTCACACCAACATCAATTACACATTTGTTTTAAATTAGTTCTTGTAGTTTGGTTCACTTCTATGATTGTCCTCCTGTGAAACTAATTCAAATAAACTCTGCAAATTTGCAGGCAACAGTCCACTTTTTACTTTGAACACAACTAACATCATCCCCAGTTCGGCCAGCTCTTTGAGCTTCAACAGTCCTGACTTTAACCCATTTCAGTTAAACAGATGCACACTCTCTGTTGTTCTCAGAGTCCGACCTCGATGACTGTCGCTTTCCGTGTCAGGGGAACTCACCAAGAGAGAGTCTTTCCTCACAGTGAGTGTTATTTTTGAAATCTTTAGTGGTATTATTGGATGAACTGCAACTCACCAAGAGAGTGACAGAGCTGAGTGATCAAGTTACACCATGGTGAGTTAATGAATGTTAACTGGCTCATGGAGTGGGTCGGTCAAGAGACAGTTTGCGTCAGGCACATTTATCACTAGATTTAGAGACGTTTGTTTTCTTTTATTTTTTCAAAATGGCACCTAAAAGTAATTCTACCACCTTTTTTGGACAAACCTCTGTCGCTGTCAATATAAGACAGTGACCAGTGAAGCCGCATGTGGAGAGGCACAGATCAGTGTCTGTGGCAGAGAGGAAGCGCAGCAGTTTGTTAGAGAATAAGAAAGATGCTGTCACTGTCACTTTTTCTCTCACAAAAAAAAAAATAGACAAAATTTTGTCAGACAACGTTGTAGTTGTGAAATTAGGATTTTAGAGGCAGGAGAGTAACAACTGAAATTGGAAGCGACAACAGTAAGGAAGTCCGTGTGAGCACAAACAGATAAAGGACAGAACCTGGCTGACCCAGCTAAATGAAAATAGGACAAATGATGTCAGTTGTTAACAGCAGTTCAACAACAGTTTGAGCAGATTTTCAGTTTCACACATTGACCCTATGCAAATTAGCCTTATTATAGTTTTTGATCCAGTCTTGTTCTTGTATGACTGTCACTGTCCACCAGTGCTGCTGAAAACACTGAGTGACAGAGTAGAGCAGGAAAACATAGACTCAGTTGTGAAGTGGTCTCACTATCTCCACCAAATGAAACACCAATCATGAATGTCCTCTGTGCTGTAGCTGTATCAGATCAGTTTCTATTTCAGCAAACAGCAACAGGAAACAAGAGGAAAAGGCAGCTGGTTAACTATCACAGTGACTGAGTGGATTAGAAAGAAATACTAACCACAGACTCAAGGTCTTGTTGGCAGTTTCCCACTTAACTGTAGCAGCAACTTGTGTTTTGTGAAGTCTAACTGTTTTCTCCTCCTCTGCTCACAGGTCTCCCATGAGCTGTCTTCCTCTTCTGTTTGACCAGAGGGATGGGTTAGGGACAGGAGTCAGAGCCCGTCCTGAGAACGTCCCTCCAGCCAGCTCCCACATCGAGCTGCTGCTGGAGAAACATGGCAATGGAGAAATGGGAGTCAACAGTGAGTCATTCATTGCACTAGTGGTACCCACATGGTTCCAGGATAAATGATGGGGATGAGACAGTTCTAGGGTTATGACAGAACAGGTGTTATTGTTGTTTTTTAAATACTGGGTGTCTTTTACCTCCACTGACAGCTGGGTGTTTTACCTTCGGCTGTCTACTACAGATATTAAACTTTGGGGGCCATTTGCACCTTTTGCACCCCCTTTAAAAAAAAAAAAAAAGATTATTCCTTTAATATTAATACAAACAAAGTATGAGTGGACAGATCAGTCTGTGGTAGGGATGTAAACAATGAAGTGAATATCGATTAATTGTCGATAAGAATTTAGTCGATTAAATTAAATTAATTACAGTTAATCAATCCTTTTCCACGGGAGTTTTTTGCAAAATGTAAACGAGCAAAGCGACATAATATAGCAGGATCTCTGTTTAAAACAGCTTCAGTGTGTGCGCAGCGCACTAATCACACATGGGAGAGATGGTGTTGGTGAAAAGAGGCAACAACAACACTGTTACCTGCTGTATACTGCCCTAGGTGTGTAGCTACGATTGCTAAAATACCAACGACCAGTGAGTCTAACGAGTCAAACAGCCGCCGACACTGATCACTGCCTGAAGAGTTTGAGAGTATAACTTCATATGAACGCAGCTCAAACCAACCCGCTGCCTCAGCACGTGACCAAGCTCTGATAAATACACCGCGTGTCCTCTGGTATTTTAGCTGGGTCGCTATACCAGAGATTTATTTTAAAAAAAAAAAAAAAGGTGGAGCTGAGAACAGCTGAGTTTTCCTCTACTACAGCTGACATGTGGTCGAGTCACAGTCTCACAGTGCACCCTTCATTAATATAAACTTCAGCCTCAAAGCTGTCTGTCCTCAGACTGTCCTGACCTGTCCCTGAACATCACACAGGGACAACATGGAGCTGCCTGTGTGACAGGTTCTTGAGTTTTATCAAAGTTTCCACCAGGCTGAGTTCAACAAATCAGTATGAACTGCTGTGATTGAAGTAGTTAAATAATGAGATGTAATTCAGTTAATATCATCATAATGTAGGTGCAGGACAGACCAGTTCACCTGTATGTATCAAACATTGTGTTGGTCACAGTGCACCAAGAACAAGTTACTGCTTGTGTCTGTTGATTTAAAGAAGTTGAAATATTTCCATGTATGGTCACTCTGGGTCACATCAGAGGTCAACTTAAAGTCAAAGGAAACATGTTTAGGGTGTTTTTATTCTTCTCAAATGTAAAACTGTGTCACATTGGACCCTTAACATTATTTAAGGGTTAAATAATGTGCTACTTAAACATTTTTCATTGTGCTCCTAAAGTAAGCTAACAAATGTTAGTGTAGAAGTCTGTATAAGCAATATTCAGCTTTTTATGTTATAGACTCTTTACTGAGGGAAATTTAGGTTCTCGGGAAAATCGCTGCTTATCAATTAATCATTAATCAATTGACAAGGTCAACCGACTAACAATTAATGAATTAATCAATCATTTGCATCCCTAGCCTGTGGCTGAACTACTGACCACTTGTGGCCGCACTGAGCTCCCATATTGTTGTTGAGGGTGTTGAGGAAGCTTTTCTGTTAACCTGCACTCTGCAGCTGCCTCTGTGAGAACACAGTCTGGTCGTATGCAGAAATGATGGATGAACCTGTGAAGCTGATGCAGTTAGAGACAAAAAATAGCAGAGCGTGAGACGACATGCTGCCTGCAACTACTGTGAGCGCAGCTCCAGCAGTTTGGTTCTCCTCTCTCTATCTATTTCTGTTCTAGTTTCTGCTGAACCAGATACTTGACTTTTATTCACACTCCCTTTTTCTTCATCATCAGTTCATTCCATGACTCTGGCAACAGCTGTGAGTGGAGTCATTTATTTAGACTCGATAAACTGGCGTTCAGTGGTCACTTTGACCTCACAAAATACATTTTTGTCTGTGTGTTAGGAATTCATATGATAATTATAAGAAATTAAAATAATGATGTAATAACATTTTATGGCCAATGGTCAGTTAGTTGTTCTCTCACAAATCTTCCATTGTGCATCAGACTACTAACATGTCCACTAGGGATGTAAGAAAATATTGAAACACTGAAATATTGTGATTTTTTTTCATTTCACAATACTGTATCAATGTTCAAAAGCACCGTATTGTTTTTTATTAACAATTTACATGCAAACATTGATGGTGGTGGTTCATTTTTGCATTGCATTTAATGGCTGAATGACTCCGCTCCAACAGAACAATGAGATCTCACCAGAGTACAGGTCTGTAAAATCACAATATATCATCTTGCTTTATAGCATCACAATATATTGTATTGTTGCCCCTGTATCGTGTTGCGCATCATATGGCCAGATTCTTGTCGATACACACCTCAAATGTCTACCATTACCTTCTTACTTGGCACCATTGTTTCCTGATAAAGTCAGACATGGAGCCTTGTTTCTTTCCCAGCCTTCATAACATCTCGAAACTATTTACTGAATGTTTCCTACTGTGTTTGTTCTCCCTGTGTGTGATGCTAAATGTGCTACACAGACAGATCCATAGAAAATCAATCAGAAAGCATTTAGAGAATGGCTTTGAATTTCACACTCAGGTCTGATGTCACTGCTACACACTGATACTGTACAAAACTTGAAGAGGAGTAATGGAATTTTAATCAATCTGCCAGTCGTACATAACCATGGTTCATCTGTATGACTAATATTCCTCCTGATAAAGCTCATAATCCAGAACAGAGTAAAAGTCAATTAATCACGCGTGTGCACGCGCATGGCTGTGAGCCCACTCCTCATACATGAATGGTGTCAGGATGCTTTACTGACACAGGACTGATGGTAGTGCTCACTTTTTCTTCCATCAGTGGGAAAGAGGACTGATCAGAGAAAAGACTGTACCCCAGTCCTCAGCAGTCCAGTCCCTGGACCTTCTGCAGAACATCAGTCTGTCCCTGACGTTTGTCCTGGAGAGAAGTAGTTTCTTGGCTGCCCTTCTTGACATAAAAATCTTGGTCTCACTAGCTGTGTTTACATGCAGTGTTTTCCTCAATCTGATTGAAAACAATCAGATTACAGTAAATGAATCTTATTCGATCTGTATACATGAATACTAAATAAAGCGATCCACATACAGTCTGCGTATACATGGCCCCAGCTGAAGACGATTATATAGTTTCATTGACATGTGCAGAAGGTCTCACTCCCACTACCTGCAAAGGTGCAGGAGAAGAAGAGGTGCACTTCCGTGTTTACACTTAGAGCCATGGATCCACGTCGTGTTTTGTTGGAGACGCTTATTTCGTTATTTTTGCATTTATTTGCGTCTCTACGGTTTCAGCAGCTAGTTATCATCGAGAGATATAGTTCGTCTCAACGACTGTCCAGTTTTTTGGTTTACTCGCCATGTTTGTTATGACCGGCTTTGACTTTCCTATTTCCTCTTTCCTATTTCCTGCGAATATCAATACGTGACTCCTACGTACTAGGGCACACGTGCAGAATGAATAATCCACTCTATCGACCGAATCCACTCTATTCAGCCGTTTATATGCGGCATCAAGCTGATTATCAATCGGCGTAGACTACCTCTTTCAATCTGATTGGAAATTTAATCAGATCTGGGTGAATCAGATCCACTAAGGTGTGTACATGAGACATTTTGAATCTGATCGACCTATTAATCCAATCATAAATAGGATTTTTGGACCCATCTAAACACAGCTAGCATGTGCGCAGATGCACTCACACATTCCTGCTGCCATTCCTGAGCAAGCTCTGTACTGGTGGTGCCCCGATCCCACAGCTGAATCAAGTTTAGGAACCGGTCCTGGTGCTTGCTGGTCTTTCCTGAAGCCTTCTTCAAAACAACTGAACCTCTCTCCTTAAGTTCATTTTCATGGCAAAGAGGGACTTTGGAGTTAATTGCAATCCATCTGATCACTCTTCATAACATTCTGGACTATTGTCATCATAAAAACTGAGGCAGCAGACTTTGTGAAAATTAATATTTGTGTTTCTGGCCACAGCTGAGCTGTAGTAGGTTTAGACCAGGGCTGGGCAATTCATTCCACAAAGGGCCATGTGGCTGCAGGTTTTTGTTCCAACCAAGCAGCAGCACACCAGACCTGACTCAGTTGATCAACTGATCTCAGATCTTGATCTTCAGACAGCTGATTGGTCAAACTGTGTGCTCTTGGTTGGTTGGAACAAAAACCTGCAGCTGCATGGCCCTTTGTGGAATGAGTTGCCCACCCCTGGTTTAGACCCCAGTACACATGCTGTGGCTCCTCATTTCTGTGTTCCTTTGCCAGAATAAAAATGGCTGTGTACAATGCACATATTTTACATGGCTCAAAGTAGCCAAAGTGCACAAGCTAGAGCAGCAGGGCACAGCAACAGTTTGGTGACTTGAGTTTTCAGTGTGAGTTACCATGAGGCTGAGCAGGGGCCTCATCAGCCACAGTAATTGAAAACACCTGTGTGGGTACAAGGACCTTTTAAGAGTGGACTAGAGGAAAGCTCAGCAGCCTCCATGCTCTGTGTAGCTCTCGCAGTATCTTATTGATTGAACTGTGACTAATCTAGCTTCATTCATACAGTAGAGTAGTGGGAATTGTTTTGACTCGTGTCCAGTGACAGGACACATTTCCAGTGTTTGCTTAAAAACTGATTAAATTAAATGTGTCGACCTACTTTTCATCTTGTTTGCCAAGTCTCCGTATTATAGATGTCCATGTATTCAGTAACAACGATGAAACAATGTGACATGTTGATGTTGTGCTACGTCTCCTCTCTGCTCCTCTAGTTGTGGAAATGCTCCAGTCGCTGCACTCCCTTCAGCAGGAGAACCAGCGGCTCCAGGACCAGATCCTCAGCCTGACGGCCAAGAAGGAGCGGCTGCAGCTGCTCAACACCGAGCTGGCCGTGTCCTTTCCACACGTTCACTCCGCTCAGAGCTCCTTACACGCCTCTGCTCAGATCAACTTCCTGTCATCCACACAAGGTCAGATTCTTCTACTAACTACATTCACATGGAGTCATGTAGCATCTGTGTTCCCCTGTCCTCCTCCTCCCTCCAACAGTCCAGCTTTTATCTACCACCTAAACACATCAGTATATTATTTATTTTCTCACACTCATTAGCCTCTAGTTGAAATGAATTAATTGCTGTGAAAATGCTGAATGTGTAAAACGTGGATGTTGTAGTTTTTCACCTTGTGTTTGTGCCTCTCTGTTCCCTAGACCCCCTGAGCAACAATAAGAGTCCCCTGTCCAAAAGCTGCTTCCTGAATGACACCTCCTTTGTTACCTCCTCTGAGGTGGGAACATGTAGATCCTTTCTTACCTAAATGTAAATGCAGTGATGATCATTGATGTTTCACATATCAAACTCAAGGCCTGGGGGCCGGATCTGGCCCCATCATTATTATTATTATTATTATTATTATTATTATTATTATTATTATTATTATTATTACTATAGCACTCACCCTACAAATCCCACAATACAACAGCTACCATACGGTCGTGACCAAGCAATAGATAGACAAGCGCCAAGCTCCTGCTCAAATGGGCAAAACAAAGAAAGTCATCTCATGCACACCTCCATCTGATATATTCTCATATTGCTTGAAGGCTCCATTAATGAAAAACAAAGTTATTTTTATTTTTTATTCAGTGTATTCTAATTTAATTTTATTTTTATTGAAGATTTTCAGTATGCTGGTTGTTGAAATTCATATTTCTAATTTAAAACAATGTCAGTTTTAGTCTGTTTAATAAATGTCAGTACTGTTAGGCCATCAACATACTTTGTTTTAAATGTTGGCCCCTTCTGGGATTGAGTTTGACACCCCTGTTTTATACCAATAAATGCATATGCAGTTTGGGATGTCTCAATCAGTTTTTTTTCTAGAAGCATTAAATCGCTCACTCTACCAATCAAGTATTTTTAATAAAAATCGGGCAATAATGATCAGGTGCCAATCAATCGGGGCATCCCTAATTGATGGAATACTTCTTGTGCCAGAGTATACTTCACTGTAAAATGAATGATTGAACTGAAGCACTGAGGGTGACACCTACATTGCTGAAATCCATTTTCATGCCTTCATTCCAGGAGCTCCACTCTGGCAGTCCGTCCCGCAGTAGCTCGTCCCTTTCTTTCCAGAGTACTCCTCCCCCTCAGCAGAGCCCCGCCTCCTTTAACCAGCCCCTGCTGAACGGCCTGAGTCGAGGTCTGGGTGACGGTTTGGGGGCCATGAGTCAGGCTGGTAGCACTTCTCTGCCAGTGGTCGGTGGGCTCATGGCTTCTCTCGCAGGAAGTCCTCAGCTAAACATGAACGGTGTGCTGGGAAGTCTGAACGGGGTGATCCAGTCTCCTGTGCAGAATGCCCCTCAGCCCACACTCCCTGCTCTGCGCCCCCAACCTCCACCTCTCAACCCCCAGGCGCTAGCACAGGGCTTCCAGCTTCCCAAGAGCGTGAGCCCGTACGTACTCAGTCTGTTTTTGAATTCCACCTGTCCATCTAATATTTTGTTGACAGATGTGACAACAGGTCAGGCACCTGACAGATTTTTCTTGAATTAGAGTCACAACTGAGGTTGTTGCTGTTGTGTGTGTTATGAATTGTGTCCTGTGCTTAAGTTGTTGTTTTGGTTTCAGGTCTTCTCTCCTGTCAGAGCAGCAGAAGCAGCTTCTTCTCGAGCAGCAGCAACAGCAGCAGCTGCAACAGTTCCTCACCTCGCAGAACTTCACTCCTGTAATGACAATCTCTCTATCACCTTGTCTTAATCTCACCTGTATGTTCAGCTGCCTTTACAGATACTGACAGAGTCTCCTTTATTTTGCTGATGTGGAGCATTCTACCTGGACTGTGATCAATATAATGTTCACCTCTTAGTGGCAACTGGTGACTGTGACACAGGTCATATAAAGATGATTAGTGTTAGCTTTTATCACAGTATTGGTCTCAAGGACACCTTTTAGGAGTTATCAAGTTATCTTGAAACATAATGCTGCAATATTAACTACTTACAAGAGTAAGCCGTCATATATTGTCAGTTAATAACTAATGTCTTTGAAAATAAATGCAAGGATAACAAAATGAAGTCTTCAGCAGCAGCAAATCAGACATTGTAGCACTCATTCACCTATTTGACTTGCAAACCAGTCAGAGTCTGATGGGACTGCAGCTAGTCAAGCACTGTGACACCTGGTAAATATAGAAGCTCATTTGTTTACTGTGTGACTGTGAAGTTGAGGGTTTGTTTGTGGTTAGAAGTGACTAAAGGAAATGCAGCAAAAGCTGTTAGTTCACAGACTGTTAGTAATACAGCTACAGGCTGAGTCTGTGCTACTCCTGATCCATATAGTGATAATGAGAGCTCAAATTCCTTCTGAGTGTCCAATGAACTGACAGCTTACTGCTGCTCTTCCTCCAGGAGCAGCAGGTGGTGGTGTGTCAGATGCTGCAGCAGCAGAGGCAGAGAGAAATACAGCGCCTCACACTGACGGGAGCGCTCACCTCCACCCCAAACTCACCCATGATCGCACAGTCACCCAACCTGCTGTCGTCCGCCACAGCCTCACCCCTGCAGGGCAGCCAGGGAGGCAGCCTCTTTGCTCTGCAGGACAACACACTTCACAAGCCTGGGGTGAGTAATGCTGCAGGATGTCTCACCATGACTCCGGACTGTTCTGCTGTAATGTTTTAGACATTTCAGAAACAAACAATAATTGTGTTTTCAGGCTGCAGGAGAAAAGGGTGGAGACAAGAATGGGTGACACCTCATTAACACAGGAGCAGCTTAAATGAAGACATTGGGCATCATGCCCACTTAAAGAACTGAGGTCAACACACAAGACTAGTGAACGTCTTTTCTTCTGTCATCTTTCTCTTAAGCCCTCTTTTATGAATGTATAACAGGATGGTGAAGTTTTCATGTTTTGAAATTCTTTATATCAGAGGTTCTTCTCATAGGTTTTTTGTGTAGGCAGCTTTCAGAGAGCATGGATTCAGTGGTCTCTTCTTAAATTGCACTAATTTGTTAGTTAGACCAATGGGGCTGTTGATGGCGGCAGTTTCCCGCTCAGCCTTGTAGGTGCTGTGTGGGTTTTCAGTTTGTGAGTGGGAACTTAAGGTGAGAGTGTGTCTTTTTCCCTCTGACTTATCAAGCACTGACCATTCATGAATTTCCCTCCATGGCTTGAACCAGAGTCTCCATTCAGTCGGTGAGAATCAGACTTCCGCCCTTTCTTGCAACCTCAATTGTCTTCCTTGATATTTTGTCTTCCCTTTGTGTTCACCCCACCTAAACTCCATCTGGCTCCTCTATATGTTGCAGCCTCTGATTATGTAAAGGATAGATATACTGTCATTTTCAATGTGGTAAGTGGCATTTCAAGTTAAGCTAGTTATTACCTCAGACTTTTTAGCCACCTATTCTCCATTGTTGACATTTTGTGCTGACTCATTACCGCAATCGTCTTCACTGGATATAAATGCCCACCAAAAAAACTTGGTGGTCACTATTAAGGTATTCATTTCTGTAAATGTAAAAATGGTATATGACCCATGTGTCCAAAACGGTGTCACCGTCCACTAGAGAATGGCATTGATGTGAACGCTGAGCACCAGGTTTTATTCTAAACGACCACAAGAGTTTCTAAAGACTTTTATATCCTTCCAGTTGCTATCGAGATTAAGCAGATGAAACCAAACATTTGGAAATTGTAAGTAAGAAATTAATTGTTTTTCCTAAACAAGTGTGCACTTTGCATGTTAGTAGCTAACAGAGCAAATTAGCCATCAACACAGTACCTTATAAAGGATGCTTGGTACTTACTAGGCCACTAGGGACTAAGAGGTTTTTGATTTATGAGTATTTTGCACTCTGTCCTCAAGTGTCAGCTTTTTTTGTTACTTTTATACATGGATATTTTTTTCATGTCCGCCAACTAGTCGTCCTTTTAGCAATACTGGATAGATAATGCCTTAATGATACTAGATTTACAGAGAAAACCACGAGCCCAAAGGCTTACTCTCTTGGCGTCTTTCTTTCATAGTGTTTTTTATCTTGGGTTTGTGGAGGGCTACATCACAGAAATGAAAGCTCTCTTCCTAAACCCATTTATACTTTTGATAGCTGACTGATGATTTCAACAGTTGAAATGTGTGAATAAGCGTATAGTGGTAAGAAAAGTATCAAATCATTTTCTATTGTAATTTTTTTGTGTTAAGATGCAATGTTCTTTAGTTGATTTTGTGCTTCAGAAAACAGAGAAGGACGTATTGAAACTGTTACAGGAACGCCTGCACAGTGGTGTCATAGGAAGATGGCTGGGGACGGCCAACATGTAAACCATTAAAGTGCTGTTGCAATAGTGTATGAAACATAGTCTAGCTGTTATCAGCACTGAGGAGACAGTGATTTGCCAGTGTTGCTACTGTTGATCATTGCTCCTGGGCTTAAGCCCATTTTCATGAGTTCAATCAACGTAGATGATATCCTCCTTTTTCTTCTTCTCCACTTTATCATGTAATGCCTTCATTTGGCTCAGTTGTACTAACAAAGGCCACTGTCACATTCATCTTCTACCCTCTAGTAAGGGTTTATTATATCAGGTTTTCTCCTGTGTTCTTTAACAATATTGTCACAGGCCTTTTGAAATATTTTGTCACTTCTCTTTGCAATCTTGAACACGATCTCCCATACATGTGATATGTTGAGTGCTAGATTGTTTTGTTAGCAGCTAATGTAGATGTCAGAAAGGAACTTCAAGCAGCTCACTAGTCAGTGATTAATACTGTAGCAATGCCAGGAGGAGAACATAATTATGTTGATAAAGACATTGGCCAATGGGTTGACACGACTCCGAGTGGGAGGTCTGCATTTTACCAAGCATGTCCTTATGAGGCAAAGGTCAGACACACAACCATGTCCAAGAGATTGACTGGGGAGTGGTGTGAAGGATTTCTGAAGCAGTTTCTTTCCCATGTTGCACTGGGGCGCTTTGGGCCCAATTGTAAATTGTTTTTAGTATCTTTTTCAGTTTTGTTGGAATACGAGTTGTATACTTTAATATGTTTGTGTGAAAACACATTCATTTTTTAAGCTTTGAAGTTTGGGTAACCAAGATAATCCATGTTATGAATGTCGTACTGTGTATTTTTTGTGTTAAACATTTAAGCACCTAGCTCTGATTGAGGTTTGATGGAGAGCAAGTTACCTATGGGGATATGAATTGCATGAAATGCAGTGACATCTCTCAAATGTACCGCTAAATACCAAGTAACAACTATGCATAATTTTAAATGCATTGTTCCCTGAAAAAAAGAAAAGAAATGAAATGAGCACTGAAGTTTTAAAAGGACATGCACGTTGTCATTGTACAGTGTATTTGTTTGAGAGAATTGAGCAAAACGAATTTGACAATATTCAGATTAAAAGCCCTGTAAAGTATTTTGATATTTTTGTGTGTAAAATTAAAAGGATGGATTAAGAAAACTTTTTTGTCAATAAATGTATTTTACTGAGTTGTTTTATATTTTCTCTTGGCTGTTGAAAGATTTAGCTGTAAATAGTCTATTTACTTGGAGAGCAGTGAACTGGGGACTGAATTAAACACTTTTCATAGATGGTAATTTACGATATCTGCTTTGGCTTCTTTTAAACTGGACCAGATTTTACTTGTTAACCTGTAGGTCCGTAATTAATTCTACTAATAAATATTAAATATCTCATTATGTGACATACAGAAATTTCTTGTAGAAAATGTAAGGTCAGTCTGGGAAACTGAAACAGGAGGATTTCTGCTGGCACATGTTGCGTGTCATGCAACACTGCAACCAGATGTGGGGAACTTGACTGAGTGCAGGATTTCAACCTACTAACTTTAAAAAATCCAACATCATCAGGTAATGAAGGTACTATTGACAGCTGCAGTTTAATGGGGACAGATTTCAGTTAATAAATCAGCATTTAAAAATAAAGGTAACCACATTTGAGATTTCTTTATGGATTATAAACACTGAGATTTGCCTGACTTCTACATAGGAGCTAAGATGGAGAAGTAGACTTTGATGTTGTTTTGAACTTTTAGCATAAGGAGGAACCATATACAGTCTATGGGAGGATCAGTGCTGGGGCGAGACGGGGGCGTGACCTGAGTTTGGCTCGAAAGTTGTATACATTTATCAGCCAATCACCTGGACCGTCGAGGTGCGGAGGCCATGTTGTAAGTTTCACCGCACTCCGTTGAAGTTTTGCGGAGCCGCTGGCGTTGGTCCTGTGACTCCCTCCGTAGAACATAAGTAGCCAAAGGTAAAATTAGGACCTCGTCCACTTTCGTTTTGCGACAGAATGAGCGCGAGCAGCTTGGTAATGGCAGGGCGGAGAGGATGCACGCGGACCTTCATACGACCCTGGTCGGTGCCGGTTTCCTCATTGATGGTGAGTCTTGTCGACCGACTACAAGTCCCAGTGTTTTTACAGTCGGTGGGTCATTTTCCCATCACATTTACTGGTGCAGAGAGGATTTAGACCGTCATGAGTTTATATCATATTGTTCCAGTGTTATGAGCTCTGAGTTTATGGTGCAAAAAGAGTCAGGATTCATCTCCCTGGCAGTCTGAAGGTGCCGCAGAGGACACTGCGAGGCTTGCTCACTTCATTCAAGGCCATCAGTTACAAACACAACAGCGTCATACAACACTCTGTAGCCAGTGGCTTCGTCCAGCTGTTTTAAAAAGCGTACTTCTGTCTCAGTCAGTGATTATTTTATATTATAAAGTATTACAAAGTAATCCAGATAATTGCCCAGTTTTCATCCAGTGCAGTGGCTCACATGATATGATCCATTTCATCCCCAGGTGCAGAGCGTCCTTGTGTCCACGCAGCCTGTCCCAGCAGCCCGAGTGCCCTGCAGAGTGAAGCTGACTGCTGGGAAACGCTATGCCTGGTGTGCCTGTGGACACAGCAGGAAACAGGTAAGCACATGTGGCATGCTGGGGTTCAGGTTCCAGCCACTCCTGGAGCAGGGTGCCAGTTGTTTAAAGCCACAGCTCATTTACTGCTGCATTTGTCCAGTTTACATTAACACCCATTTGAAAGCTACCTGTTGAGAGGCATTTTGCGAGTGGAGACTTGAATTTCTGCCTGTGAAAGGCAGCATTGTGTAGACTTTGGTAATGTTTCATTCATCCTGTCAAAAAAAACACTAAAAAATGCCACAGTAATATAATGAAGAAAGCCAAACTGGATTAAATTAGCAACTTTATACCTCTCATATGGGAAGATATTTAACACAGTTGCCAAATATGGCTCAGGAGGTGTTTGTCCACTAATCAGAGGATCGGTGGTTTGATCCCCAGCTCTTCCAGTCCATAATGTTCACACTGTTCTGTCACTAAAATCCATATGTGTATCAGTGAAATGACTGTAAGATAACAGTCTGGGCTCATCCTGTTTCCTCTCTATCTGTCAGCCTTTCTGTGATGGAGCTCACAGGACAGCAGCACCCAGCATCCCTCCTCTACGTTTCACCCCTGACAAAGACAAGACCGTGATGCTATGCGCCTGTAAGCAAACTAAAAACGCACCGTACTGTGATGGTTCACATTTTAAGGTGATCTTCCAGGATGTAGTGAAATCTGTGAAAGGCATCTTCAAATAAACAGCGTACAAAATGTCCATCCTGAGAGGCCAAGGCATAACTGCAATTGAAGTTAACAGGAAGAGGTCATATATTTATCTCAACAAATCAACATATGCTATCAGGGTAAAACTTGAAAGCATCTTTCTGTGACATTTGATATACTAACATAATTTCTTATTTTCTTTACATGTGTTTTATGAAAGTGAGATAGCAGTAACATACAGGTGCCTATATACTTTGTATTTTTGGTGATTATATTCCTGTATGTATTTTCCAGCATAGGGGTGTTGCACGGGACTGTGTGTGTGTGTGTGTGTGTGTGTGTGGGGGGGGGGGGTGCTTTTACATATTTGACACTGATGTGTTCAATGGAATAAAACGGGAATCTGTTATCTGTGTATCTAAGCAATGCACGATATTATACCATATATTGTGTTCATAAACGGATCTACATCAGTATTCATGCATTGTTTGTTTTTTGTTTATTTACTATGCTCACACAATTACAATGCAGTTACTGTTGTATATATCATCTTTCTGCTTTGTCCAAAGAAATTGCATTGTTTTGTAAGTTTTGAGATGTGTTTCTTGTTATAAGCATCCTTATACAAATGCATAATATATATATATATAAAATTGATGCATGTGTTCAAGCCTCATTTTTATTGCTTTTATTTATTAGTTTATTTTTTCACATGTGTGTGTTTGTTGTGCAACAATGAAATGATTATTTCATTTGAATGTTTTTTCTACTCTCCATTACTTAATTACATCGGGAAAATTGTGAAATTGATTTTTATTGACGTATGTTTCATAATTTGCTTAATTACTGTCAATTTTTTAACAGCCTAACCCTCATCTGAAAAAACATTGTAGCTGTTTAAAACACTACAAACATTATAACATTAATTTAATTACAACATTACATCATATACTGTTAGCTGCACTGCAGGTTTTCTAAAATAAAATACCAATCTATCTCTGTCTCTTAAATGATAGCGACAGTCCCTGTCAGGCCAAGTAATGCGAATAACAATAATATGACTTATTAAAAAACAAACGATTATAATGAGAGTTTAGTTTGGAGTTTTTATTTATTAATTTACCCATAATAAAAACTAATCTGAGTCGCTCTGAAATAGTTTCAGCTCTTGCTGTAACTGACTAGTATTTTCCTCCTGATTGGCTCAGCCGCTGACACGTGACTCGTCAGGAAGTGATGTCCAACATCACAGTGGTCAGCTGTCGGCGTCGTCACTGCGCATGTGAGGGTCGCAGCTAGCCGGGGCCGTGTTGAAGTTAGCTGTCACTGGAGACATGAACACTGTGGTGGCTAAGTTAGACCACATATGGCTCAGTGTAACACTGAGGCACCCTTGGGCGTCAGCTACAGCAGCTTCCAAGGTAAATGAAACCCTAACATGAGCCTGTCTCTCGTATGGACTTCATAGACTGGCCTTCTACTGTCATAGCTAAAAGTACTGCGCAGCTATATTTTGATGGCATTGAAGTGTTATGGTCTGACACATACAAAAACGATGTTTGCTTGAGGTCACCAACGGCCTCTTACATAAAAGACCACGAAAGCGCAGTGCGCCATATTGTAGATAAGAACGCGCTTTCTTCACGCAGGCCTTCCACTTCTCACTCAATGCTTAACGGCTGTAGTTGCATTACTACATTTACATTTCATGTCACAAGCAGCACTGCACATGCAAAGGCCTAGAGTGGTTTCCTGCTTACATTCAATCTGTAGCACAACTCAGAAGTTGTCAGCTCTCACATAATGCCTAAAACAAAAGAATTATGTGAAGCCTCAAAGGCAGCCATCTTGGCACTGCTGGAAATTGGCATGAGTGAGAGACAGGTAGCGAAAAAACTGAAGATCTCCAAGACAAGCTGAACATGGCACTACCAAAGTGCTACCTGGCCGTGGCAGGAAACGTCTTTCTACCCCACGAGATGACCGTGCACTCATCCGTTCCTGTGTCAGGAATCGTCGTCAGACCTCCAGGGACCTTAAAAATTAGTGGGCACTGTCGAGAAATGTGACCTGTTCGGCAAGGACAGTTCGAAACCGACTTGTTGAAGCTGGTTTGAAGTCAGACAGAGCACGCAAGAAGCCCTTCATCAATGAAAGGCAGAGGAAGGCCCGGTTACTCTTTGCTCGAGACCACAAGGATTGGACTGTTGATGATTGGGCTAAGGTTCTCTTCAGTGATGAATCCAATTTTGAATTGATGCCCACTCCAGCCAACTTACTGGTTAGGAGGAAGCCTGGAGAAGCTTACAACCCAGACTGTCTTGCCCCTACAGTAAAACATGGGGGTGGATCAGTCATGATCTGGGGTTGTTTCAGTCTGAGTGGAACAGGGCAAATGCAATTGTGTGAAGGCCGAATGAACCAGGTCATGTACAGGACTACCCTTGAAAACAGTCTTCTTCCATCAGCTGGAAAACTCTTTCCTGCCTCGAATGACTGGATTTTCCAACAAGACAATGCCCCTTGCCACACGGCAAGGTCAGTTAAAGCCTGGATGGAGAACCACAACATTCGCACCATGCCTTGGCCTGCTCAATCACCAGATCTTAATCCAATTGAAAAGCTGTGGAAAATCATCAAACTCAAGATGGAGAACCACAAGCCCAAAAACAAAGAAAATTTGTTTGAATTTGTCCAACAGGAATGGGCTGCTGTGACAGCAGAACAATGTCAGAAGCTGGTGGAGAGCATGCCAAGACGCATGGCTGCAGTCATCAAAAACAATGGTTATGCAATCAAGGATTAACTCTTGTGTGTATCATGTGTTTAAAGCAAACAGAAAAGAAAACATGGAATGCTTAAAAGTAGTGTTTTTGGCGGTACAATGCCATAGCTATTGATGTAAGAATTTCAGTAATTTTGGTTATTATCAAGAAAACCATGGAAAATGAATAGTTCTTAGTTCTTGAATTAAACTCTCATGAGCTATTTTTGTTGTTATCATTATAATTGTCCAAACAAATGTACCTTTAGTTGAGCCAGGCATTAAAATTAACAAGAAATTGAAGAAAACAAGGGTGGTCTAATAATTTTTTCCATGACTGTAAGAGGTGTAGCTGTAGCGCCCCCTGCTGTACCACACTGAGGCTCGTGCACAGGCAGACCTGTGATTTCAGTGGTATCCTGATTAGACGTCACCTCTGCGCTGTGTGGGCTGCAGTGACTTCACTTACCTTAGCTTTGTTACACTTTTTGTTTTCTGTCCTACAGCTCTGGTTGTGCTTTTGTCTTTTTCTCTGCCAGTCATCCATATCATGGTTGTCCCAGACCTGTAGAGTCTGAGAGCCACAGGACTTGGTTCTAGATACTTTTTCAGACATTTCCCCTCTGATCCATTTGTTAGTGTGCCTGGTTGTTGTAATGACAGTGACTGGAATCATCGGAGTGAATGAATGGCAAACCTCCTGGGAGGAGATGAAAGGACAGTGTTGCAAGTGGGGGATAAGTTATGTTGTAGACCTCCTCCTTTGTTGATCTCAAGTATTCAAACCACCTGTCGCCCCTCTCTAAAATATGGTTGTCACTGAAGGAGTGTCCCTTATCCCTAAGCTGTAGGTAAGATGCTGAGTGTTGGTCAGAGGAGAGTTGGCCTTCCTGAGTTGATCCATGCAGTTTTTGGGGTACAGATGTTACAATGAGCAGCAGGGCCTTTATCAAAGTAACCCAGATCATTAACGTGAGCTTTCAATTGTTGAGTTTTCTTAGGTTAACTAAAAATGTAGAGCAAGACGTTTTCCCATCTTGTAAAGTGCAACAAAACTTAGCAGTGGATCAGGGAGATTACTGAGGCACAGCCTGCAGACACCCAAACAGTCCTGAGGTGACCACAGATTAAACATGATTGTAATGTCCATCCATTGTCTTATCTGTAGAGGGGCACAAAGGGGCCGAAGTCAGTCCCAGCTGACACAGGGTGAGGGTGGGGTACACTCTGGACAGGTCACCAGTCTATCACAGGGCGGGCACATAGAGATGAATTAGGTGCACATTCATAACTATGGGCTATTTAAAGATGCCAGCTAACCTGGTGTGAATGTCTGATCACATACCGTAGACTTCGTGGGTGGATGTGTGTTAGTATGTGAATGCTATTTTATCTCACTGTTAGACTTTTATTTTATTATTGTTCTATGGCTGAGCCCTGAGTGCAATATCATTTTGTTGTACATGTATTTTTGGTACATATGACAGGAAAGGAACCTTGAAACCTTTGGACTGTGACCCAGAGAGAATGCACACAGACAAATAAAGTGAGTGCTGTTTTGTTGTAATGTCTACAGGTGCATCTCTCCACACTCCCGCCAGACCCTGTCATCCCCTCAAAGAAGCCTTTTAAAGTGGAGCTGGTTGGTGGGAAGCGTTACTCATGGTGCACCTGTGGACACAGTAAGAAGCAGGTAAAACATTCATAGGTGTCATCTATCACAAAGTACAAACCCTGTGTATTCTCTGATCAAATCTTTATATTTCAGCCCTTCTGCGATGGAGCCCACAAGTTCAAAGCCCAAGGCCTGCTCCCACTACGCTTTGTCCCAGAGAAAGACACCACAGTTTGGTTGTGTGGATGCAAATACACCAACAACCCACCTTACTGCGATGGCACGCACAAGCAGGACTTCATTGTGTCTGCCCCACTACATGAAGACTCAGTCTTGAACGAGAAGGATTTCAGTTCAGGTGACAAACCTCGTTCTGATGAGTAACAATCTCAGCATCTGTTGTAATGGCAGAGCATAAACTTTATTGCTGTTGTTACATTGCGCTGATCACAGCACATACAGTACATCGATCAGGTTTAACATTATGAGCACTGACAGGTGAAGTGAATAACACTGAACAACACTTCATCATGACACCTGTTAGTGGGTGGGATATATTAGGCAGCAAGTGAACATGTTGTCCTCAGAGTTGATGTGTTAGAAGCAGGAAAATGATGGCTAGAAAACTGGGTCAGAGCATCTGAACAACTACAGCTCTTGTGGGGTGTTCCCAGTCTGCAGTGGTCAGGATCTTTAGGGACCACAATGGAAATAAGCCTTGTGGCTTTATTGTGTTATTCCGACCTTTTGTTTTAACTATAGTGTAGAGATGTATCATGTTTTATAACAAATTGTCAAATAAAATCAATCAATCAATCTATGTACTGTTGCTCAAACTGCTGAAGAAGTTCATGCTGGTTCTGATGTCCGAATACACAGTGCATCACAGTTTGTTTGCATAGGTGCAGAGCAGTCAGGGTTCCTATTCTCACCCCTGCGTGCCACCAAAAGTGCCAACAATGGGTGTGTGAGCATCACAACTGGACCTGTGCATGGCTTACCTGGGGAACACAGGTCCAGGATGCACTATGGAAAGAAGGCAAGCTGGTGGAGGCAGTGTAATGCTTTGGGCAATGTTTTGCTGGGAAACCTTGGGTCCTTCCGTCCAGGTGGATGTTACTTTGACACATACCACCTATGTAAGCACTGGTCCTGACTATGTACACCCTGTCATGGAAATAGTATTGCCTGATCGCTGTGGCCTCTTTCAGAATGATAATGTGCTGAGCCACAAAGCAAAAATGGTTCAGGTACGGTTTGAGGAGCACAACAATGCATTTGAAGTGTTGACCTGACCTCAGATTCCCCAGATCTCAATCCACTCAAGCATCTGTGGGATGTGCTGGACAAACAAGTCCGATCCATGGAGCCCCCACCTCACAACTTACAGGACTTAAAGGATCTGCTGCTGACATCTTGGTGCCAGATACCACAGCACACCTTCATGGGTCCATGCCTCAACAGGTCAGGGCTGTTTTGGAAGCAAAAGGGGGACCAACACAATACTAGGCAGGTGGTCATAATGGTATGCCTGACCGGTGTTCGACATGTCTGAACATGCCAGGCCACTGTGCTGTCTGTTTTATATGGTAAAAAACAAGGCTTGACATTCACATGCTAGACATCCTGCCAAAATGAGTCAACAGTTTGTGCTGGAGTTAAACATTGGAACATGTCCATGAAGCGATGTATGGCTTCATCCCATAGAGATGTTGGGACAGTGCTGCTAATGGGGCTTGATGAAATATCTGAAATAAGAAGTGGTATTTTCTCTTTTTGGGAGGCATACAAACATGTTTACCTTCATTTGAGACATACATGTAAAGCATACTCTACATGAACAGCTGACAGATCAGAGAACACAGCCTCAACTGATAAATGCTGAAAATGAGAATGTAATATTGTTGAGTAGGTTGCAAAACACTTGAGTACTAGTGGTTTGAGCAACATGTCAGCCAGTGCCTTTTAGACCTATAGAAAGGATACTATTAATGTGTACATTATATTGTATATACTGTACCAACAGCTTTACACCTGAGCTGTTAAGCATACTTCTGTCTATGGTGATGAGTGCCATTTGCTGCTTTGTGTCTTCAGGATATAACTGTTAAAATAAAACTTGAAACAATGTATGCAACACCACCTGTTCCTAGATAGTTGTGTGTGTATATATATATATATATTTAACTCCCACCTTATAGAACAGCTCATTTCTCATGTGTCTGGGAAATTATTTCATGTTTCAGTCAACACTTGTTTTTCTCCCCTCTAAGATTTTGCATGATGCAGCAACACAACCTGCTAAGTTACTCAGGGAATCAAACAGGACAGTCAGGTCAGAAAAACCTAGTAAGTAAACATTTTATTGACCTAAAACATGCACATATGGCTGATTTAAAAAAAAAAAAAAAAAAAAAAAAAGTATCACCGTTTGTTGAAAAGAAACAAAAGGAATGTTGAAAATGATGGAACTACGACATACATGGCCAAATATTCAAATCCCTTTTGAGTTCTTCGTCTGCTGTGAGAGGAGACGGTCTTCTGACAGACATCTGCTTTCAAGCAATGGTAGTGCTTGGTATTCAGTAAATATAAATGCTTCTCCTGTTGGAAAATACTTCATGGTTTGGATTGTGTGATCTGACCTTAACAAAGTGCATCAACAGTTTAATGTAATGTATATGTGTTACCTGATGATCAGTTGCTTTTACTGGACATTTATACAGCAGTTATTAACACGATGTTCAAAGGCAAGGATTAGCTTTTTTTTTTCTTTACATCCATCTCTGACAGTGACGTGCACTGCAGTGCCTCTCGTGTTGTATGGAAGCCAATCATGTTGGAAAAGCTATGGAAATGAAACAGACCCACTGCATATACAATACAAAACGATTACAATATCTTGTATAAAAGATAAGTTTATACATATGTATGCACACATGCTCACATTTGATACATACTGTACAGTTTGTATGTGTGCACCGTTCTAGTCTAACACACATAAACACACACACGCACATACATACAAGTGTCTATTTGGCTGCACCTCTCCTGCTGAGAGGTGATAACAGTAATCTGGCCCCAGTTTGTCCAGAACAACTCGAGCTCATCTTTTTGCTCCGAGGAAAGAAAGAAGGGAGCAATTCGAACACTGTCCTCCCTGCAGCCCAAGTACACACGTTAGGTCGCTGGTGGCAAACCGCTTTTATCACCCCCCCTCGCCTCCTCTTTGCCGGCACCGGAGCTTGTGCCGTTGACAGTCACCTTGCGAGCGTTGGCCCCCTGTTTGGAGGCGAGAGTGTGTCGCTGAGTGTTGTTGGGCACAGTGGTACCGTTGGAGCTTTGGATGGTGGGGGAGGGGTTGTGGGAAGCGGGGCTGGACTGCGTGGTGGATCGGGGCAGCTGGGCTGCAGCAGGACTGTGGACTTTATCACTCTGGGAGTCGCTCTCTGACGTGGGACTGGTGTTAACGCCGTCAGAGTGGCCCTGAGCGGCGGACTGGGACGGCCTCCTGCGCTTCCGGGTGGGTTTGACAAGGTACTGCAGGGGGATGGGTCCAGTCTGTGAAGAGGAACACACAGAAGTGATGCACCAGGAAGAGGCCAAGTGTACATTTATTGTTAATGTGTTTTTAATTATTTGTCCCTGAAGTCAGAGCCTAATACATCTTCTTATTCCTCTTGTGCCATGGAGCTCTATTATTGTCAAGACTATTAATAACACTTCACTGAGCCACACCACATGCTCCTTCATTACACACACCATCCTCCTGCTGGGAGGTGAGTAAATTCAACTGGATCTTCACTTGAATCATCCAGTAGCAGTTCATACAGCCCAGAGATGGAGCTTTTGCTCTGCTGAGTGTAAGGGGAAAACTGAGATGAAACCATATGTGGTCAAAGGTCAACCCATCTTTTCTACCTGTTGAGGTTAGGAGTCACATGCTCCTCTCAAAGATATTTGACTAGAACAGTGGTTCCCAGTCTTCTTTCAGTGAACTACCCCTGTGAAATGTTTGTTCAACCAAGTATCCCCTAACCAGCGCAAAGCAATATAGCATGCCATGCCATGAGGCACATGCCAGGTTGGGCCAAACCATCCTGGTGTGGGCGAGACTCAGGCTTTTTAGGATAATGAAACTGAGTAGCCTACTGAATATAATGCTCAGTTTACGAACTTACACATATATTTTATTTCAATATTCATTAAATAATTATTTTTAAAGCATTTTTAAAGTGATTTTTTAAAAATATATATCTAAATCTTAAAATATCAACCCCCTTCAGTGCCTTCAGGTAAGGGTAAGCATACCCCCATTTGAAAAACAAGGGACTAAAAGACAGTTATCTGTCCCTGCATTCCCTCTGAGGCTCTGAGAACTGACTGATCGTTGGAGCAATTGGAACAATTGGAAGAACTTTGTGGTTTGTTGTATTGGTGAGTTTTCTGTTGTCTTTTCTGTTGCATACTTTCACTCATGACTTACATCTTACTAAAATCTATTTCCTCTTGACTGTATACAACACTACACAAGACTTCTTACTTCAGAAAGCAGTATTTATTTTTCAGGGTTTTTCCTGGATTAAAATGAGGTGGTGGTGGTGCCCACCCCCCGTGTGTTTGTATGTGTCTGTTCTGATGATGCAAGTCAGCAGTGTAAAACTCAAGGATGTGGGACACTGAAACATCCCTGGACACTGAGTGAATCATTGAACAGCTGTGTAGTTCGGCTGCAGCAGCTTCATCTCTATGTGTTTACTGACAACACAACAGCGTGTAGTGAGAACGTGAGGCTGAAGGAGATAGGGATGGACATTTCAAGAAAAAGCACTATTCGATAATCGCAGGGAGCTAATCGTTTTTTGTTTTTTTTTTGGAATATTCATTCATTTTTCAAATGACAGCTTTCTATCAGAACCAGCATGAACTTCTTGAGCAGTCTGAGCAACAGCAGGGACCACACGGGCCAGCCTTCTCTCCCCATGTGTATCAATGAGCCTGTGGCTGGTTCACCACTGTTCCTTCCTTGGACCACTTTTGATAGATCCTGACCACTGCAGACCAGGAACAGCCCACAAGAGCTGCAGCTTTTCAGATGCTCTGACCCAGTTGTTCTTGTCAAACTGGATCAAATCCTTACACTGTCCATTATCCTGCTTCTAACACATCAACTCTGAGGACAACATGTTCACTTGCTGCCTAATATATCCCACCCACTAACAGGTGCCATGATGAAGTGTTGTTCAGTGTTACTCACTTCACCTGTCAGTGCTCACAATGTTACACCTGATGGGTGTCACCAGCCATACAGTGTAGCCGAGCCCTGTCAGTGAGTATTAGTTGTTTGTTACCAAAGGACGGTGGCAAAGTGGGGGCTTCATATTAGCTGGAGCTGCTTCAGTCCCTGTTCAATCACCTCAATGATGAGTTTAACAATAGAGAAAACTGGAGATTAAATAAGATCAAACTACTGGGTTTTAAAGTGCCACCAAACAGCAGGAGGAACAACCAAACAAAACTAAACAATAAACTACAGATTATTATCGAAGAAAAATCAGCAGACTAAAAGTTCATTTCAGTGCATGTTACTGTGGTCCAGAGATGTCAGCACCGAGATCATACTGGTGGTTCTCCTTGTTTCAGCCCACTGATGCGAAGTGTGTCTCCATTTCCTTCCTGGCAGTCACTGATTTGTTTTTACAGCAATTTCTACTTTTATCACTTGGGTTGTTCACAGGAATGGGTTACATGACCGGCTCCCACTGACATCCTGCTACTGCATGTAGAGTTCTTAAAACATATGTTTAACTAAGTGGAAGGCGTGACTCACTCGTCTCCACTCGTAGAAGTAGGCAATATCCATTAGTGTGTAGTAGTCCTTCAAGGGCTCGTCCCCATACAACACCTCCACCTGTAAAAGACAGCAAAGGTGTTTCAAAGCAGATACATATCACGATACAGGGGCAAGGATGTGATATATTGCAATGATATAAACAAGACGATCTAGTGATTTTTTTCCTTTTTTGACTGTGCCAAGCTAGCTAATTCTTGAGCATGTGATGAGCCACAGACTTATACTCTGGTGAGATCTCATTGTTCTGTTGGAGCGGAGTCAGTGGCTGAATGACTGCTGCCAGCCAGCAGAGTTTTAAATGCAACACAAAAGTGAACCACTGCTGTTAAGGATTGCATGGAAATTGTTAATAAAACTTAAAAATAATAATAATTAAAAAAAAATGATACAGCACTTTTAAATATCGATATATATTGATATCAATATTGATAAAGTATTGTGTAAAGAAGTATCACAATATTTCAGTGTATCAAAATTTCCTTACACCCCTACTGACTTCACATAAAAAATGAGATGAAATGCCAAAAAAAAACTGTAGCCAGTGTAGAAACACATCATATGTCATCACAGCAATCACTTTGTCTTTGTAATATGTACTGTTAGACACACTTTGACCCTCATAAATGATAAGTGACACTGACATTCTATATTTAAACAAACTGGCACAGTTCACTTGAGGTCTGGTCCTGTTCTAGCAGCGCTGCTTACTTGTGAGTTTCTATCAGCTGTGCGTGAGAAAAGCAGAAACAGGACACCATCACTGTACCTGTACACTTTTAGTAAATAATCATATGAACACAGCACTCCCTCAAACAACACCACCTCCTCTGAGACTCTGATCAAGGACAGAAATGGCTGTACCAGGAGACCAACTGAAGCCACTATTCTTCACATCTTAAGACCACTTGTAAATGTTGTTCATGTGAACAACCTATATTATAAACATGCAAACCTTTGCCATTTTGGACTATCATTACAATGTTGTATGTGTACAGCTGATATAATCATATTATCATAAGTATGGAAAAGTTGAAAACCAAAACAGGTTAAGATGATAGTGAGCCCCCTCCTGTGTGATCTTCCTAACTGTCCTGTAGGGATGCACCGATCTGATATTAATGATCATCCAGATAATGGAGCTGATCCATGACGCCGATCTATTTACTTCAATTCTATGTTTGTGAGGCGTCCTACATCACATGTCAGCAGCAGGCGCAGCATGCCAGTAAGCAACAAACAGAGCAACAACGTTTTACAAAGTTAGGAAAGTAAGTAGCCTGATGCCTTCACTGTCCTCAACATGGCAAACATACAGTTTATTAATTCAACAGTGGTATCGGCCGATACACTAAGCCAAGGTATCAGTATCAGCATTGGGACTGAAAAAGACGGATCGGTGCATCCTTATTTTTGACCCTTTTGATGTGTACAGCTGATATAATCAGAAATATATGTTGGAGTGGTTAAGATGATAGTGATCCCCCTCCTGTGTGATCTTCCTCTTTGTGCTGTTAACACACACATTAGGCCACTGCTTGATGTACAATATCTGACATTTCCTTCTTCACAAAGACACTAGATCTGGATTTACATACATTCATACATACATACATACATACATACATGTACAGACTGGGGTTATCAGCAGGTGAAATTAGAAAATACATCTGAATATCTACTGAATAACGGAGGCACGTCCATGTGTCTGCTATGATAAAGAAAGGCACATGAATACTGTGCACCTACCCTCTATATTCTTCATTTGTTTTTTCCTTTGGTTTTTTCTTTAAATGACTAACATTTTCAGGATTTCTTTCTGCAGCAGGCGTTGTGGTGTGTTGTAGCAGGGAGAGCACAGGTGCAGCTAATATCCTCAATAAAGGCTGCATTCCATTTCTGTGAGCCACTTCCAGGGGCCTCTGTGTTGTATATGCTGGCTCACTATCATATTCACACATTACATAATTACTAACAGCTGAGTGGTGAAAAACATTCAGCTCCTAATTGTAGAATATAAGACATTTGGTGGAGTATTCACATGCTGCTGGCTGAACGGCTACAAGGCCGCCACCACTACACATCCACAATATCCAGTCTTAAATGATCTGATTCAGTCAATTAACAATGAGCTTATACTGTTTGTTTGTATCCAGCTGTAACCACCACAGATACATAACACACTGTGACCACAAGGCAGGCGCTGTAGCTGACTGAATAATGCAGGAACATTCACTACCTACTGTCTACCAATATCACAAGCATGCAGCATGAGCTATCATTAAGTTTAGTTATAATTCCAGTGCTTTATCTGGTAGGACAAGTGAAAATGACAATATAATAAAAATAATAAATCATATATATATACACACACACTGTATGCTCTTTATATACTCAAACATGTAACTTAATATGTAATCATCTTGAAGCACTATCACTCTGAGCGCTGTGTCCCTCTGAGCCTCAGTCAGTCATCATATATAAGCAGTCCAATATGACCCACCTCTATGGCAGCGGTGTGTGGTCATGGTTAAGCTAGAAATCCTTTTACACAATACATTTCATATCAGTGCCTGAACCCTGCCGTTTGCTACAGAATCAATACGGACACAGAGTTGTTGGGTGTATTGCGTCCAATTACCCGATAGTTGTTGGGGATATCCATCTTGCTCCGGAGGAACTTCGCTAAGTGCATGACGGACATAGCTGCTGGGCACTGCAGAAAGCGTTTCCCATTGGACTGGGAACAAAGACAGAAGTGGAGAGGGGACAAATAAATCCAGGGTGAGGATCAGAAAACCACAGTACGTAAGTGTATGAATTGTCTTCAACGCTGCTTTACACAGCTTTGATTTATAACTGACATCCGATTTTACCTTGTCTCCTTCCATCTCTGAACGCTGCCTCTCATTGTTTCTGCAGGGAAACAATGAACCGAACACCAGGGGTTAGAAAAATAATGAACTATCATTTCCACACAAACAGAAAATGGCATTCAAGGAGATGTAGTGCAGGTGAGACTGTCTCCTTCCTGTCAAAGCCTGCGTCAAGCACAGTGTTTACACAGGCACATTAATTGACATTCATATTAACAGAATTCCACTCTGTCCTTTACTTGATACATGACCAGACTGTTTCCTCTCACTCCTCTTGTGTCTCCGCAGAGATTTTTGGAAAGATGAGGAACGAGCGACTCACTTATTCCTCTCGTAGAACTGGATGGACAGACTGATGATTTCATCCTCTGCTATGTTAAATGTCTCCACCACTTCCCCGGGTTCGAGCACACGGTTCTCTGCGTAGAAGTCCCGCCTCCGTTTCATCTCATCTAGTTTCACAAACAAACACACCTTCAGTGAAAACCTGTGACAAAGACTATGACTAAGAGCTGACTCCAGGGCAACTTGTCTTACCTTTGAATAACCCCGGAACAAGCTTATAAACAATATCTTGTAGAGTTTTGTCCGCTCTTGAAAATTTAAAAATAAAAAAAAGAGAAACATCATTTAAGGTGATACATGCTGTAGCCATTCTTTTCAAGAAGTCTGACAATCATTAAACAGCTCTCATCTACCTGATGCTGAGCTGTGGACACGTCTTGTGAACCTGGACATCACATCGAGGACAGAACTTATTTGTCTCCAGGAAGGCAACGATGCAGGTTTTACAAACTAGACCAGGAGAGAGGACAGAGACAGATGCTACAACACTGCTCTGTAGCAGTATCACAGGCCATGTACACTTAATGGGCTGCACTCATGGACATGAACAGTGTGTGTTAACAAGATACATGACTACCTTTGGTAAATTCTCATTCTGATTGTTGAGAGACTGACTGGAGACCTGTACTTTTAAGACATGCATGAATTGTTTCATGTTGCTGTGTGTGTTGTCCAGTGTAATTGTGTATTCTTTTATTGTCACCGTGTAATCTGTTTGGACCTCAGGAAGGATAGCGGATGCTATACAGAAGCTATTGGGGTGCTTATAAACAACAAACAATAAACATACGATCCAGCCTGTATATCACCTGCCTGCAAAAATGGCACACTGTTTCACACAGATGACTTACTATAGATTTCATATTTAGATGAAAATTTAAAGGCGGTCAGTGCACAACTCACATCATACTGCCATGGCTGGAGCTACAACATGAACACATCTGCTCAGTGTGCATGACAGTGTATAATCAGGCCTAAAATTGACAGAGAGACTGTATGCATGTAATGTGATGGTCTGTGTGTGGGTAACTTACAGGAGTGCAGGCACTCTACAATGGTTGTAGCATCAATTAAGTAACCAGCGCACAGTGGGCATGTGAGGTGTGGGTTCAGATCTGTGATTTTAATCCGGTTGGGCTGCATTTTATCCATCTGGGCAGATCTGCAGAGGAAGCAAAGAACAACATGAGAGCTTCTTGATGCACAGGAGCCCTGGTTCGTGTGTACAAGGCTTGCTGAGACTTATTAGTTATCTCCCGTCGGGTCAATGAGCGGCTGCTACAGAGCTGCCCTCAGACAATGTCTGCAGCTCGTCCTTGGGACAGCAGGTAGTGAAACCACAACAAAGAGAGCCGGTGGCCGGCGAAAACAACTCGAATGTCACGTTGTAGCGATAAATAACGTGCCGGGATGAGGAGCCGTGCAGCTAAACGCAGCCTGTGTGCTGGTACACAACAGTCGACTATTGAATCGCCCCTGTGTGGCCTCATCTTGTGCATCAGCTCTGCTCCTCGGCCAGCGGAGCAACAAAGAGCGTTTTCCATTTCTCCGGAGCTCCGCCGTCCGACCGAGCCCCGCGACCGAGCACATCCAGTGGAAGCACAGAGGGGCACAGAGCCACAGAAAATCACACTAGTACACAAAGCAGCCATCTTAAATTCACTGACAGGGCTGTATCAGGAGGCGAACAAGAGAGACTCAAAATGTGACACCGTTCACTTTGTGTGCGCCTCAGCAAGCAGCGGCGCGATGAGCCCGGTAAAGAGCGGTCGCCGATGCATCGTCCCTACCTGTTTAGACATCAAAGTTGCCCTCTCCTCCCAAACAGGATCCAGGTAAATTATTTGGACTTGGACAGAATTTGCAGCAGCGCCAGAAAATGGCTTTTTTCAGCTCCGTCAGAGGACTGCCCATTTTGGATCACGTGATATTATTTTGTCGCCTCATTCACGGGGCACACAGGGATCCTCAGGGTCTCTGCAGGCCCTGCTCACTTTCTACACATCCACCTCTCCTGCACGGGCCGAGCACCTCGCAGTCCTCTCTTCAAATTCACCTTTGTTTGATTCATTTATTTCATCACCATACGCCACTTCTACCACGCCCTCCGCGAGTGTGAATGGGGTTGAAAATGATTGTGTCTGCGTTACAGAGGAAGGCCCTGCAGGCCTTATGTCCCGGCCCGACTCAGGCTTGTCCTGGGGCTTCCTACCAACACGAGAGCTGTAATGAGGGAAACTGTCTTTCTTAAAATAATTATATTGTTAAATAAAAACATTTCGTGTATTTGATTCGAGATAAGAAATAAAATAATACATTCAGTGGTAGTTACAACTGCATTTAAGAGAAGATGTTCAATGGTTTACATGGTAGAGACAGGTTTAAACAGATCTGTGGCAAAAACAGTATACATGTCAATGAGAGATCATGTTATTTACACTACAGTGTAGAGAAATGAAAGGCAGAAGATCACTCAGTTGAGATTTTACTATTCTAATAAAGGATGGAGTTTAATTCAATGTTATTGTGATCATGTATCAAATAAAATGTAATCATTTATGAAATTATTTATCTAATCATCTGATTGAGATTAGAAACTCTGCTGGAAATAATGCTGGAAATAAGATCAAATGTAGGGACATAAGCAATTGAACAGCAAAATAAATGTGATGGCTGCAGTATCATGCTTCTACGGTCAGAGTAAATTATGACATTGGCACAGTCACAAAAAATGGGAACAATGCAGATGAAACAATGAGGAGTCAGCAGTTCCTTTAAGTAGACTAATAGGCAGACATCACCAAAACTTTACCACAGCCTGTCACAGCTACAGGGACGGCAAGCAAGAAAGACCACAAGCTACAATCTGACAGCCATATCTGTGACCAGTGTAAGCACATATGAGGAAAGCTTTCTCTGAAGTGCTCATTAAAACGAGGAGTAACAGTGCAGTGTGGACATTGTTGGCTGGGATAAATTGTGTTGTCACAAAACAGAGATGAAGAATTCTGAGATAAAAAAAACTTTTGTTATTATTATGGGATGGGGAATTTCAGTCATGTAAATTGGACTGTAATATAAATCACCTAATCTACAGCTTCTATAGTGCAACTGTAAAGCTGTGAATGTTTTTAAAATGGTATCTCTGTAATTTAATGATGCGCTTCCACAAAGCTGGGGGACTCACGATGGACAGGTCTAAAGAAGGAAAGAAAAGGTCATATTCAAAGTAACAGAGGTTGAGGTATTGGGTCAAGCACCACTGGATCCTACACCTCCCAGAATGCAATTCAGTTGCATCTGTTGGTAACGCTGCATTCAATTTGCCTCAGAAATTAAATTGTGAGCAATCACACCCAAGCTTGTTTCAGTGCATGGTCAGGAGGATTTTACTTGGTGCTTGCTTACTGTTATTGATAGAAAATATCGTTTGCTTCATGCTGTATTTTGCACAAGCAACATCTACATCTACAGACAGTAGATGTTGGACAGCACTGTGTGAACGACTGACTGACTTAACTCAAGTCAAGTGCTAATAAAAAGTATATTAGCACAGCTTTAACTTCTATAAATACACTGAGGGCACATCTTGGACGGTGGAGGTCAGGGCTGGTGAGTTTTTCCAGCTGTCTAAGTTGAGAATCTGACTCTAAGGAGAGTTTCATTTTAAATTCTAAATGCAAATATAAAACCCATTGTCTTTCAAACTCCATGTTGTTAGTTTTTCAATTTAATTTCTAATGTTATTATATCCATTACGCATTAAACAATTGCAGTGGATTAAATATACAGTTAGTAAAGAATCTAAGACAAATCAGTCTTTATTTCCACTATTCTGATCAGATTCAGAATAGTGGAAAGTGGCTGTCACACATATATTACATGGTTGAATTTTATCCTGAAATGTCTTATCATCTATCATTACACCATGTATCTAAAGATTAGATTGGGTGAATTGTTGATAATTATCATCTCTATAGCCTGACAGATAATACTTTTCTCTAAGGTTACAGGTGCTATGAGAACACTGAGATCATGACCTCTGCAAGTGTTTTCTGGGAATTTGGGCATTTGTTGAAAAAAAAAAAAAAAATCAAGCCACTATTTTTGTACAGACATATTAAATTGCTGTTAACACTTTGACATTTTTGCCACAGCAGAAATCTATTTCTGATGATGTGCTCAAACAGCATTCACACTTCCATGTTTGTATGTAGGCCTAAATATACAAAACATGGATCATTCAAATAGGGAGGGGCTTCAAAAATGTGGCAATTCAGTGTTGAAGCAACCTACTGAAGCAGTTTACACTGAATGGATCATGTGCAACACTGATGTGAAGTAGTCTGTTTTATTCAATGGTATGCTTGTAATGCATACTTTGACATTTGATCAATTCACTGCAGCGCATGGATGAATTTTTGCTATTTATTTACAAATATTATTGATGGAAATGAGCCTTGAACAGCATTAGAACATCTGAATGCCGCCATTTATTCACGATTCTCTAGCTGTCAACCTGTTAAATGGTGATAGCCGGCTCTAACGCTGGGTTTTCAGATTTCATACTGTACCTTTAAATTTTCGAAGATTAAGTATACTACCATCTACCCTACTTGACCCGTGTGTAATCCGGATTCTGGTCCAAGGTACAGTGTGGGGAAACCCTGTAGCTCCCTCCAGCGGCCTGTCGGTGGCGCTGTTGACTGTGAGGTGCAGCACAGACGCCATCTTGAGGACACACCGAACGGTGTTGGTGGTGACTGACAACAATCTCAGGCGCATCATGATGGAATTACTCACTTGCAAGTGAAACGGCACGAGTCTCGGGTTGTAGAGGTCACAGGGACAGTCGAGGAGCTGGCCGGCGAATGCTCACCGCTTCTGCTTTTTGTTTCAAAGGGAGAGGCTGCGCTGTAGCCTGATGGCCGGCTAGCTGCTCTCTGGACTCCACCGCGGCCTGCTCGGGAGGAGGAAGGGTGGTGACGGCGCAAAATGCTCTACCGCTGACTCCCAACAAGACAGTTATCCTACCCAGAGACTCGCTGCGAGTTGGACGACGAGCACCATGCACTTATAGATTTTTAACGCCCGTAACTTTCCGGTTTTTTGTTGTCTGTAGAGGCTCTGAACGACAGTAAGCGCCGTCTTGCGTACCCCGAATTCCCAGCCTGAGACATGTCATCCAACTGCACCAGCGCAGCGCCTGTCAGCGCTAGCAAAACCAAGACGAAAAAGAAGCATTTTATAGGACAGAAAGTGAAATTATTCCGAGCAAGCGAGCCTATTCTCAGCGTTTTAATGTGGGGTGTCAACCATACGGTAAATACATCTTAAATGTCTTGTCGCTGGTGTGCGGTTTGTTTATGCTGCTGTTTTGATTTAGCTAGCCTACTAGCTTGTTAGCCAACTGCCCTCAACTGTCAAGGCAGCTTTGAAGCTTTCAGTTGCCATGTGATTTCTCTGTTTTGTGGATACGCGCCAGTGTTTAGTAGTGTGTCTGGACAGGGATTCGCTCACTAACTCAGTGCTGAGCGAAGAGCATCCGTACAGCTCTCAGTCAACTGCCGCTGCCATAGTCGTTAGCCGCGGTCTGCTGCGCCCAGAGCGTGCGTTTTGCAGGGGTGGATCTCATAAATACTGTGCAGCTTTGGCATGATTGCCATAATATGATCATGCTCACGGCAGGTTGTGCAGTCTTACTTAAAGCTCATCGACAACCATCTCCCGTCATAAATCATGGTTGGCGGAGTGTTGGGAGCAGTCATGGTCTGCGGCTGCTGTAGCGCAGGCATGGAGTGGGAGGGGTGTGACAGGCAGCAGGAGCAGCAGATTACACTGATTTTCAGATCCACACCCGCAGACTATTGTTCAAATAAACCTGCTCTGGGCTATCGTTTGCAGCTCCTGTGCTCACTGCCCGTATTCAATTGCTTGCAGTTCATTCCATTACATCAATTCCCTATAAATAGAGCAGAAAATATATCACATTCACTTTTGGCTGAGGCTGCCTATTGCTATGAAAAGCAGAGTGAAGGGCAGATTCGACACTGTGATGGATGAAGCGGGGTTGCAGTTTGGTTTTAGCCTAATGTGCAATACACTTTCAGCTGTTGTCAGACACCCACACGTTGATTGATGTGTGAAAAACAAGCAGCCTGTGACTGAGAGCTGTATGCAGCACCAAAACTTTTTGCTTTGGTCTGAATGGTATCTGAACTGTGGCATTTTCAGTGCAGAAAGTTGTTATTTGTTCCCAAGCCCTTTACTTGAGTTTACCTTAAGGAATATTGCTGTTTGTGTGTGTGTGTTTGGGTGGGGGGTAAGGGGTTTATTAGTATTATTTGTAGAATTTGTGTGGTTAAATGACCACTCTTTTGGTCCTAATGCCCTTCCTCTTTTTTTGCCATTAAAGCTCTGTTGTGATAAATTGCCACAGACAAAACTTACAAATCAAAGATGAAAGTAACTCAAACATTTTCAAAACTGCTGACACTGACAGCAACCAAAGCACATTTTGCATTGTGGGAAATTCAGGTATGTCTCTTAATTAGCCCATGCTGATTTCTGCAAGCACCACAAATCTTTGCTGGCCTCTTAGATGAAATATCATGGATACAAATAAAATGCAAACAACCGAGGAAATAATGAAGCAGCTAATGATATGGTTATCACTGCACCATCTCCAGTATTCAGTGGGTGAACTTTGGCAGTGGGTGTGTGGGTGCAGCACACACAGGCCTGGTGATTTGAGGTGTGGGTGGGAAGCTGATTCAAGACATCAAACAGACTTCTCATCAAAGCACTCTTCTTCCAGTCAGAAACTGTATGCATTTTTAATAGTGCCCTAGCTGTAATGCTGGGGGACCTTACTTCCACAAAGTACCGCTTGGTGTTTAGGTGATGTACTACACCACCTGTTAATCCTGTGTAAACCTTTCCTATATGTTTTCAAATGTTATGTTGGCAAATAAGTGCCCACTAGGATCCCTCAGCATTTTAGGATAAGGGAGTCTCTATTACTGCAGCCCCCCTTCATTGAGAGCAGTTGAACATTATTCAATAGCTGTGTTATAAAGCAGAATCTGGTGTTTTCAAGTGACGCTATGTGTTCACATAAAAACATTCAGTTAAAACACAGTGACTGATTTGCATGTTGGCCACTTTTTGATCAATTTAATTTAATTGCACTTATTTTCAGGTCATACAATTAAGATTGGCAACAAAAATAACCATATGTATAGAGATGTTTTGTTGTCTTTGGCCACACAATAAGACAAATAAGTCTTGTGTTATTATTCAGAGTGAGGGCTTGGAATCAAATGACTATTCCAAGCAGCTTTTGCACTGGTAAAACGGCATATTTCCAGGACTGTAACACTTTTACATGGTGTGTTTGTTTGTTATTTTGTTGAATTTCCTCATAGACCTTTGACTCAACTGTCTCCCTGGTGACAGTGGTATCTCTTCCATCTTTCCCCCCACTTTCCCCTGTAAGGCTATAGACTTGATTATGTAGAATGAGATTTTTCTGAAGTGCATCAGTGCTTGCTTTTGCTCTGGATGTTTTTCAGCTGATAAGATCAGTGTCTGGGGAGTTAACAGCAGTAGCAAGAAAAACTAACAGCCTGCTCTCTGGTTAATGATTGGTGCTGGTAAACAGGCAGCGATTTGGCAGTAGGTGTATAGGTCACATGAAACTGACAATACATATTGTTTTTACTAATTGAGGTGTGTTACAGGTAGTCACAGCTTCTCTCTGTTTGAAATGCCACACACAGATCTCTCTGTTTGATCTTAACCACGTGATGTTTAGAAGTGAAGTTTCTCTGAGCATATTTTCACAGTGTGCCCATATTGAAAAGTCAGTATTACTGCTCTGATTTCTTATCAATCATGAATAATTGTACCATCTGTTGAGTATATCTACTGTCTCCTGTGTTCTTCGGGCTGTTGTCTGACCTCTCTGTTTCTCACCTCTCTTCCTCAGATTAACGAGTTAAGTAATGTGCCTGTACCAGTAATGCTGATGCCAGATGACTTTAAAGCCTACAGTAAGATCAAAGTGGACAACCACCTATTTAACAAGTAGGTACATCACAACTGTTAGCACAATCTGTTGAAGGCGCAATCTGTAATCCAAGTGTCAACAAAACGATCACCTGAACAGCAGAGTTCAAAACGCCTGCTGTCACTCTCAAAACAATATTGTTCTTAAGTAACAATACAACTGTTATTTATGTGATTATGCTTAAACTGAGCACTGCTGAGCAGCATGTCTGCAGATGGTCTGCAAATGCTATGGTGAAGTAGATAACTCTGTGCTATACGGTGAACAGACTGCACACTTGAGTCGGAGGGACTGCAACAGAATAGACAGCAACTTGTTCCACTCAGTGTCAGCTAAGATCAGAAATCTGAGGTTGCAATGGAGACAGTCTCACCAAAACTGGACCATTTAACACCAGGAAAAATGTAACCTGGGCTGATGTAACTGGAGTTCTGCTGAAGCTGTAGATGGTAGGGTCTGAATTTGGTTTATTATTTATTTAACAGCAGCCTGCATTGTTTCAACAGTGTAGGCTGGTGATGGTGGTGTAATGGGGTATGGGATGTTTTCCTGGCACTTTGGTCCCTTATTACAAATCAGTCATCTGCTGTAGCCTCTTTGAATATTGTTGTTGACCATGTGAACCCCTTTACGGCCACAGCTTATCACCTTTAATGGCTTCTTCCAATATAATAAGAACCACAATCATGACTCTGACTTGAATGAACTTTAGTGACCTCCACAGTCACTAGATCTGGAACCAGTAGCATGACAATATCTTTGAGATATGGTCACAAACAGATTGTTGTCAGAGCCCATTTAATTTAGCAGCTTTGTGATTCAGATTGTCCTCATTGCAAAATAGTGGTAGACTGAAATAGGATGATGATTTCTTTAAAACAGCCAGGTTGAGAATAGTAGAGTTACTGTTTGTGCCCAGTGTATGCTATTTGTCCATTGCACTGCATTTATTTTCACCTGGGAGCCCTGTTGTGCCTTGCCAATACATTTTATTTGTGCTTGTTTGCACAACCTTGATGGAGTGAATTTTGCATTTGGGCCTTGTCTCTTTTGTGAGCATGTGGTGTAAATTGTTTTAAAATGATCAAAGTGAACATTCACAAACCAGGTTAACAGCTGTTACATGGAACAACCTGCAACAATCATCAGTTTCATAAAGAGAAATTATGGGGGAGAGTTGTAACTTTCACACCTAATTTGACTGTCATGTTTATTTTGTACTTGCCTTCTTCTTTCTGGAGATTTAGAGACATGAGTGCCAAATAAAAAATGGCTTATTAGTCAGAATGGCCACAATATTGTGAACGGGATTCAGGTTCCCTGTAATTCAGCTATCTGCTGACACATTTATGTTCTATGCACATGAACTTATTTTATGGTATATGTTATTTTATGTATGCAGACAACACCTAAGTTAAAACAACTAGAACAAATGGATTTGGTAAATGAACTGATGTGTAGCGTGTCAACTCAATTTGTGTTATTGTTTGTACATGATCCAAGCAGATCCAAACTGAACCAACAACTGGTCCTCTTCCCCATTTTCAGTGACGAGCCTTTGTGCTCCTCTGTGTCGTACTGACTGTGTGACTCTGTCTCTTCCCCACCAGAGAAAACCTGCCTAGTCGCTTTAAGTTCAAAGAGTACTGTCCCATGGTGTTCAGAAACCTGAGGGAGAGGTTCTGCATTGATGACCAGGACTACCAGGTGACACATTTGGAGCCACAAAGAGACACAACAAACCTCACTGAATGAACTCTTTAGAGGGTTGAAATTTCTACTTTAAATTAAGAATATGTCTGGATGTCTTGTGTTTGGCAGAACTCTCTGACGAGGAGCGCCCCGCTCAATAGTGACTCCCAGGGTCGCTTTGGAAACCGCTTCCTCTCCAGCTACGACCACCGCTTTGTAATCAAAACCGTGTCCAGTGAGGATATTGCTGAGATGCACAACATCCTAAAAAAATATCACCAGGTAGAGACCCACACATTTTTGTGGTTTTATATCTAAACATCAGTCTGTGAAAGTAATTACAATCAGTTTCTGTCATTTGAACCTGAACAAACACATGTATATAAATGTATCTAGGATTATGTCCAGTTTAAGTCTATTAAGTCTATTGTCCAGTTGATTCCTCACTCCCACACATCCTGTTGTTCTCCTCCCCTGACTGTCTTCAGTTTATAGTGGAGTGTCATGGCAACACACTGCTCCCTCAGTTTCTGGGCATGTACAGGCTAACAGTGGATGGAGTGGAGACCTACATGGTGGTGACCCGAAATGTATTCAGCCATCGCCTCACTGTACACCGCAAATATGACCTGAAGGTAGGATATCTAGGTTAGTTGTACATTTGCAATATGCAGCTAGTACAATATGATGTCTTAAGAGGTGGGAATCTGACCGGGCTGAAATAAGGGGAGGATATATGTTAGAGGTTGTACAGTTGTTGCATGTGATTAAAGCTTCAGATTATGCTGTTCACTTGGGTTTGTGAATTTGACAATGAGGAAGACCTGCAAAGAAGATATATCTTAGAATAGTTTTGCCTACTGATGCATCACCTCTTTTATCATTTATGTTCCATATATGTACCTCTTAAATATGCAGGCAGTGATCGAAGATAAACAAGGAGGGGATGGTGATTTAAATTTCTAGTCAGACTGAATCAATCAACGATAAATATAAATGCTCAGTTTTTGTATCAGAAGGAAGAAAATGGCAAACCAGCGACTTAAAATCAGGGAATACAATTTACGGTACTATTTATTATAAATACATCTCAGTAGTAAAAAATGAAATAAAATAAAAATATTATGGTACACAGTTTCCAGCAGTTGGGAACACAGCATACAGATTGTACACTTTACCTGTTCTACAAAAACTCCTTCAAGAGACAAGCCTTTCTTCTGCTAAGCAGTCTCTGGAGAAAACAACACGAGCTTTCTAACTGACAGATTAAAAAAAAATTCCAAGGATAACATGGTAATATGCTAGCAATCCCACTGATGTGTTTGGAGCGCTTTCAATTAATTCTATTTTTATTCTTATTTTCCTCTGTTTTTAGGGTTCTACAGTCTCAAGGGAGGCCAGTGACAAGGAGAAGGTACCTTTTATTTCTGTGCAGTAACGGCTGCTGACGTGATGGAACAAAAATAAAAACCCTGAGCTCACCCCCAGAGGCAAACCTGTCAAATGACAGCTAAATAAAGTAGTTACAAACAAGCAGATGTATTTAATCCATAACTTTTGAACTGCTCACATTGTGAAAAGCTCAGTTTCAGACAGTCATTCAGTGTCAGTTACTGTGATGAGACTTTTGTCACTCTGACAGACGAGGAGGCTATGAAAGACCATTGATCTTGACCTTTGACTCTATGTATTTGCTATATTGTGACAGTTATGAACTGCAATACCAGTTGATAATCTAACAGCTGTCTCTAATGAGCAATTTAGCAAATACATCAGAGGTGGACAAAGTCCAAAGCTCCATTACTTGAGTCACAGTATAGATCCTCTGGGCAAATAAACAGAAGTGAAAATTGTTCAGTCAGCTTTTTACTAAAGTTAAAATACAGAGTACTTAAAAAAAACACCTAAGTATTCAAATATATGTATTTTTAATGTGAACACATGGTTATATTGTTCCACTCTCTGAAACAATCCATTGACTGACTGTAGAGCCTGTAGAATAAAAAAGACTGTAGAATAGGATACAAATAAAAATAAAATGGCCATAAACACAACCAAATCCAGAAGGTGGTTGTCTTTTTTCCTATTTCTTTTTTAAGGCAGTAAAGAAGTTAAGTCAGTCGTGGTAAAGACAGCAAACAAGTAAAACCAAAGACACATGACCATGGTTTTAGGTGAAGAACCTTTTGCCTCATCCTCTAGTCCACTGCCAAGTTCAAACTGAGCTGATTGAAAATGTAGTACGACATGACTGACTGTAAAAGCTGTCCATGCTGTTTCTCTGAACACAGCTCACATCTCTGAAAATAAGTCAATTCAGACAATAAAAGTTTGGCTGCTTAAAAGCTCTACTTCAAAATAATAATGCATTTTAGAAATGTAGTTGAGTCCAGAGCACCATTAAAACACGTGAAAGTACAGATTCTTGTGAAATATACTGAAGTACAATACTCAAGTAAATGTGCTTTGTTTCTGCCTGTGCCTGACACCATGACACTGTCTCTCTCTTCAGGCTAAAGAACTCCCCACTTTTAAAGACAATGACTTCCTGAATGAAGGCCAGAAGCTGCAGATAGGAGATGACAACAAGAAGTACTTTTTGGAGAAGTTAAAACGGGATGTAGAGGTAAACACTGCATTTTTCATATATTCATCTGAATAAAAAAAAGTAACAATGTAAATAGTCAACAGACAGGGTGTAACAGCATGGGTATTGTTCAATCACATTGAACTGCTGTATGACCTTAGTTTAATCATTCTTACATTTTAATACATATATTTACTATGATAATCACACTTTAAACATCGTTGTTTGAATGTGTGTGTGATATACTAAGTTGAAAGTGATCATTTAGTCATGTTAATTTGTCAACATATACCATGTCATGTTGTCCATGAAAGACTGATGATGAGGTGTAACTAGTAGAAACCCAAGGTACAGATGTGCAAGAAAAGTATTGGACTGAATGTTTTTATGCGTGTATGTCAGTTCCTGGCCACCCTGAAGATCATGGACTACAGTCTCCTGGTAGGCATCCATGATGTGGAGCGGGCAGAGCAGGAGGAGATGGATGTGGAGGGTGTGGGAGAAGAGGAGGAGTATGAGAACGACGGGATGAGCGGAGGCGTTCTCACCGGCTCCTTCGGCACGCCTCCGGACAGCCCTGGGAATCCTCTCAACTGTGGAGGGTTCTTCGGCCCCGGGGAGTTCGACCCCTCTGTGGACGTTTACGCAATCAAGAGCCACGACAGTGAGCATTGTCTTTGACTTCCATTTGACAGAATGACCATAGCTGGAGCTTTATATTAAGCATGACAGGATGACTAGGCTGTGGAGGAAAGATTGCAAGACATTTTGTTTGTATCTCCCTTAAGTTCCAGGCGTCTCTTCTATTCACTACAATAAAACTTTATCATTCAGTCAGAGCTCCATGCCCCAAATAGCAAACAGGGAAAAAGATCAGCAGAGCTAAAGCGAAGAAGCAACAGCAGCTTTTACCAGTGGTCAGAGTACAAGCTTGTGATGTGTTGTTTTTGCGCTTAGGTGCTGTGAAGAAGGAGGTGTACTTCATGGCCATCATTGACATCCTCACACACTATGATGCTAAGAAAAAAGCTGCACATGCTGCCAAAACTGTGAAACACGGGGTGAGTGTTTGGATCGCTTCATGATTCAGTCATTCATGGCTTCACACAGAGGAGGAAGAAGCACATGGAGCTAATAATAGATGAAAACATCACTGGTGGAACATTCTGTAGTGGGAGCACATGGTGTAAAATATATTTGAAAACTTCTGGTACATTTTTGTAATCACTGTGTCTTTTCATGTTTTTAAGAATTTGATAAAATTTATTATAACATATTTTTACTTCAAAACATCTCAACAACTTCTTTCGTCATTAAATACTAAAGACAGTGGTGCTCATCAGCAGATACTACTGTACAGTTACTTTTGTGCAAATCAATAGTCAGAAAATTAATCATCTGAAAGATTGATAAATGGATCTGATTTTGGCTTATATTTAAATGCCTCCATTTAAAGCACCACACCAGCTTCAAGTTAGTTTGCATATTGGCAGGTCAGACTTGGGCTGCTGGGTTGACAGGAAAAACACAGTGATAACACTGATTGATTAGTTGGACTGATGGATCATTGGCATTATTACAGTACAGGCAGTGTTCTACTGACAGGAAACTGTATGGGCATAATGAGTTAATGTTAAATAATACAAAGAATCACCAGATGAATCTTCAGTGAAAACAGTAGTTAGTTGCTGCCCTATATATAACAGAGCAACAGCTGTGTCAGGTCCAGGAAGTGCTTTTAATGTTATATTCCACAAAAACAATTGAAATCATAAGTATTTATGTTTTTATATTGTCTCATATTTTGTCTTTTCTGTTGCTTCTCAGGCGGGAGCCGAAATCTCGACAGTGAACCCAGAGCAGTACTCCAAACGATTCTACGAGTTTATGTCCAACATCTTATCATAGACTCATCTCCACCTCTCAGTCCAACTAGTCACTTCCCGTCATAGATCAGTCAAATGCCACGCACTTACTACTCTTCTCTCTCACCTCAGCGTAGGTTCATCTCCCCCCTGCCTCTCTGCTTTCCTTAAAAAGAACTGACCAGTATCCTCCCACTGCCAGGACCAGTCTGGTGGAGTGGATGCACTGAGCCTGTTACATTCTTCCACTGAAAATCACCACCACCACCACCACCATCATCTCCCTGGTTCTCCCACCCTTCAAAGGAGAACTTGTGAAGCCCCTCACTGAATTTGGAACAACATCCCGATAATCTCCCTGTCTTTTTTTTTTTTTTAATTTATCTGCTCCCCTGTCCTCCTCAGCCATCTTGTTACTCCTCACGCCAGCACGGAAACTGTCTCACTAATGCCTTGAATGAGTGTGTCAGCTTCAGCGGTTAACAGTTTGTTAGTAAAGTCTCTTCAGTTTCTGTTCATGTTGTTGTTGTTGTTATGATTTCTATTAGACAAAAACACACACACACAGATGTGAGCAACACGCACAGATGCAGAACGGTCAGATTGCATGACAAACTCTTCGACAGTCGCCATCAGGCTTCTCTCTCAGCTACAAATAAAGGACTGCTGATAAATTGGAATGACAGGGGATAAACACATTAATATATAATGGTGTATTAAGTAAATGAATGCAATATCAAAAATGCATGGCTGATGTGTACATGAGACTCCACCAGTAAGTTGAAACATCAAACCACTAAAAATTAGCATCTGAGTGTTATGACTTAAACAAAAAAGAAAAAAAAATTGGTGTTTGAATGTTATGTTGCCATATTGTTTTTGAATATTTTTGAAATTTTAACCGTGAGCTTGGTGGAGGTTGGTCTAAGAGAATTTAAAAGGGGAATTCTGCAGCAAATACTTGTTTTATTACCATGAGGATCATTTTTATATCTTGTTTACATTAATGTAGCAATTTTGTGTTTGTATACAGTATTGTTTTGTTACCAACAGACATTAGAAAAAAAAAGGTTACTTGAAAATGATTCATTGCATATTAAAGGGAGTTTTATCTTGTTTTTGTTGTTTGGCTTGGTTTCTTCAGGTTTAGTATTATTTTCAGTTTGTGTTGTGTGCCTTAGCTGCGACAAAATGGTGCAGCTAGAGTCAAGACAGTTTTTCATGTAGATTAAGTTTGATACAAAACATCAATGATGTGATCTCCGTGACAACTGAGGAAGCGTTACTCACTCCGGAAGACCACGAGATGGAGTTGAAAGCACCAGGTAAAAGGTAGGAAATAGACACTGCAGAGATCTTCCTTTTTTTGGCATTACACCACAAAAGGTACTTTGGGGGCTCCATGTAACCTGATGTGCCCCCCAGCAGTTTAAGCCTATAGCAGCGTAGCTATAAAATGGATCAGGACTACCTGAGCCAGCCCTAACTAAAAGCTCTGTTGTAGAGGAAGGTCTTAAGCCTGGACTTCAATGTAGAAAGAGTGTCTGCCTCTCTGACCCATGGAGAGAGCTGGTTCCATAATAGAGGAGCCCGGTAACTGAAGGCTCTACCTCCCAGTCTGTTTTTAGAGATAGTGGGGGTCACTAACAGACCTGCATTCTGGGAGCAAAGTGCTCTGGTAGGACAGTATGGGATAATGAGGTCCTTCATTTAGCACAGCGGGATAGTTTAAAGATTCAGGAGTCTTTTAAAAATGGTTTAGAACTCAGGAGGCAGAGGCCCAAGTCTGCTCAGTTTCTCTACTCCTCAAACTAAGAATGTTGTTAGATCCTACGCTTCCCACAATGCAGCTTGGTAGCCTATGTTAGGCTTTCTCCCATGTCTATAAAAGTATTTGAAATTGTTTCCCACCTGTCACATTCCTTCAGTCTCTCTCTACTATCCTATCAATTACACACAAAAATGCTGCCCAAAACACTAAAAAAATAAATAAAAGGATTTGAAATCTGTAAAGGAAACTTTAAAAATGTTTAAATGTCCGTTTAGTTACAGATCTGTTTTTGTTTTTTTGACTGTATTTAAAGTGTCTTACTCTGGCTGACTGGGAGTGTTTTGAAATGACTGGCCCAAGTCCAAGAAAAATGAATAAGAATGTGAAGCCTTTTGATCCCTTTGTTTTTTTTTTTTAACTGACACTGACTTAAAGGCTCTCTGACAAAATGTCACAGATCATAGCTCTGCACTGAGTCATCAGTCTGGTGCCACACAATCCATGAACACTAAGTGAATGAACCCACAAAACTCTGACTACTGCTCAGCTCTGTAATAACAACAATGCATAAAGAGGGGCAGCCCATCTACAGTCTTATAGCCCTACTGCCATCACCTTTTTATATATTAAATGCAGTTTGTCACATGTTGGTCTGCGGCAGGCAGAAGCGGAAAGGAAAGTAGCATAAACACTCTTCAGCAAGACATGAATCAAGTTCACTGTTCAAACCTAAGTTTATTGAACAATATCAATAAGAACAACAGGAACAAGCATTGTTTATTATTTTTATACAAAATGTGTTGGTCAAGTGTGTGGAGAAACAGACGCTCTAATCCATCCTGGCCTTAAGGGTTCGTGTGGTGATCTTGTCTTTCTCACTGACGAAGAAAACAAAAGGCTGTCAGTCACTGGAAACCTGTCATTCCACCTAACCTCTGCATGCCGCACTTGTTATTACTGTACTTACATGACATGTACAACGACTCCCATGCCAGACACTGCGTCCCTGTCGACTGCGTTCAGCATGGCCTGGGAGATGGTCTCAAACAGATCATCAGGTTCCTGCGTAATCAAACACATTTCTCCAGTTAAGTCATGAATTTTAACTCATTTAAACTTTAGAACACCTGTGGGCAGATTGGAAAGCTGAAATATCCATACACCTCACTACTGTGAAGACAATCCATCTCCAATAAGTAGCCTCTCTGGTTCAAATGCCAAAATCAAAACGGTCAAAACAGATATAGGCTGTAGAAGCAATCCCTTGTAACACTAACTCTCAACCCCCAAATCTTATACATATGGAAATTAACAGTAGTTTCATTTAAATGTATGAATCAGGGCAATGTATATCTAAACTGGGACTAATAAAAGTTTACCACTCAGCAAACAGCCTACAGCTGTGACAGGTCATTCAGACAAGGGGTCAACCCAATATTCAATAATCATGGCCGATATTCTACATTTTTACGATAATCGACATCAGCCATCACCGATAAAATAAATGTATTAGAAAACGCACTCCTTTGGCTCTGATGCAGCCTGCTCTCTGCCTGAAGTCACCAGTCTGCGTAACAACAAGGTCCCACCCGCAGCCCCCACTGATTGGTTACACAGCACAAGTGGTAGCCAATCAACACTAAAGCCTCTACCGGCAGTGCCACAGACAAGGAGAAGCAGACTGCTACTGTAAAGTACAATTCAGTTTTTACTTTATTAATTTCATAAAAAAAAAAAAAATCAGGGAGCTATTTATTTATTTATTTATCATTGAAATTTAAGAAATACTTTGTTTAAGATAATTAAACATTTTGCTTGAAGGCATTTCAACCAAGACTTGTGTTGGAGTTTGTGTTATTCAGTCTAATCCCAAGTGTGTTCTTTTAAAGTTTGACACCAAATTTTTCAGTTTTACTGCAAATAAATATTGGTTCTAAATATCAGTTATTGGTTTCTTTGGTTACTAATAATTGGTATTGGCCCTGAAAAAAACATATCGGTCGATCCGTAGTTCAGACTTGCACACCACTTACCATGTCAGGTTCCCACAAAGATTCACACATGCCATACATCTGCTCTGAGCACGTGCCGCTCACAACAAAGTCTTCTGTCACCATGGGGCAGCCAATCAAATCCAGGGAGCAGATGAAAGGCTCAAAGGTTCTGGGATCGAGTCCAGCAATCACCGGCTCAATGTAGTATGGTCCAAACCTGATGAGTGGATCACACGTTATCTAGAGTTTTTCCACTTTTCACCCAAACACAAGTGGACACATTTTAAGTTGATCGCACTCACCTCCTCTCATACAACAGGTTGGACACCATGCTCATGAATGTCTTGGGCTTGATCTGACGGCCCTCCTTCAGCTCGTACAGGTTCAGTCTAAATTTCAACCTCTGGGCTCTACACATAATGCAAAGACATGCAGCATCAGACAGAAGGTTCCTATTCATCACTGCTATTTTTGGAATTATCAAAAAAGACTACATCTGCTAACTTCTGTTGTTTTGACACAAGCGTTGTTTAAACAACTTTGGATACAGACTTTTTTTTTTTAAATCAGTGTTTGTTGGTATCACAATTAGATCTGAAGGTTGTCTGTCATTTTGTAAAATGTAAATTATGACCTGAAGGTGAAGGAAGCACTTCAAAAATATATTTTGCAGCACACTCACACTGTCTGAACATCAGTGGCTAGTCCAGCCAACCCAATGTACAGCCTGTCTCCCATGGGGAAGATCTTCTGGAAATCTGTGGTAACCATCTGAGCCTGGATGCCAAATCTCCGGTCTGCTGCTATCGCCACGCAGTTCTTCCCTCGCATGGCCATGACGGCCCCTCCGTTATAAGACATAATAGACTGGAGAGGATGGAAAGGAGAGATGTATCTCAGTCAGCGCTGAATCGTTTCAAAGATCAATACATCGATCTGTTCACAGCAAAGATCTTAGTAGTAGTTCTGATGAGTAATTCATTGACATTTAAATATACCGTCAGTTTGGACTCTGAGAGATTGTAATGAGCACTTTTCTTGTTATAGTTTATTGACAGACATGAACTGACAAAAGCTGTAATTCAAAGCCATACTATGGATAAACAAGGAACAACAACACTACAATAAGAACTTCAACAGGTGGCTGAATGTGAGATTCATGTATAAAATACTATAGAGATGGGTGAAACATTCAAGCAGTGTAAGATATTCGTTCACAAATCATAATGTATCGGATGCTCATGACATCATTATGCAAAGAGGCATGGGCCCACTTCATCATTTCTAACCAACATATGTGAATGTGTATTATATAAAATGAGGTAAACTGGAACTTATAAAAGATAAAATTGTAATATTAAAGGTGTTGTGTAATAGGGGCGTTAAATGCAAACATTTGTAAATTTCGTGAAAGTGAAAAAGAAAGCAGCATTAGTGACTTGTTTAAACTGCAGACAGCTAGCCTCTGACAGAAGCTGATGAAGCTTCGGCTCATCGATCATAGGTTAGGGCGGTGATGCTCACACAGTCTTCATAAAGTTAACAAGAGCACATGTTAAACTTAACTTCTGTTCTATAAACTAAATGTCCCGGAAGTGAATCCAGTACAGCTGAGCTTTACTTAATGGAACAAAACACAATGTTAGCTCATGTGCGTGAGCACTTTAGCTTTAAAGCTAACGCCGGCCACCGTTACATTTTTATCATTCTGTATCATTACCCGAGACATTACTTGAATTTACAATGAACTATAGAGATCCTGCTAACTAGCAACAACCTAACGTTAGACCAGATTTCGGAGCAATTTATCTAACTTGATACTGAAGATGTGTATGAGCTAACAACATTAGCTTAGCCAAGATCTTGTAACTGTTAGCTTAGTGGGTAATTTTACACCATTCTGCACAACAAACTGTACAAGAAGATCTTATGAATATCGACCTTACCATTGTGGCGGTGCTGCTGTGTATTTCTAACAGTGAGAACTTGCAAACTCTTCTTAGCTACTATGAACCACTGCTATCTTCCTACAGTGACTACACGATTTAGAAAAACAGGACTATGGCTAACTTGATCTTACTACGTCATTGCTTGCCCAGCGGTAATTGGTCGAATGTATGTTAGTCAGAGCAAAGCGCCACTGTCATTGGAGGAGATGGGCGGTGTTGAATGGCGCATGCATAGTTTGGTTGAGAAGCGTTAAAGTGAAATTAAAACCGGGAGGTTTCTTAAAATTGCCCGAAGTGCTTTTTCGTGCTGCCTGTCAGTGCTCAGGCCAGTCGTCTGCCGGCCTTCTGAGTGACAAGCAGATAACACTGAAGGATAGTGGCAAAACATCATCACAGCTAACATGGGCTACCTGCTCATACTGCCCCAACTGTAACCACTAAATTCAATTAACAAGACAATGAATTTGGGAAAAAATGAGTCCTGCCCTGTCCAGTTCTTTGATGAGGTTTGGGTAATTAACCCTTCTAAATAGTCGTATCTCTCTGATTATCTTCATATCCTGATTAAACAAGTTCTCCTGTTCAAACTTACATAAGAGGAGTTCTGTCACATCAGGTCTGGTGTATCCACAGACTCATTTTATCTAATATATATGTTATGTTCCTCTGGTTATTATTATCATTATGATGATGATGTGAATACTTGGCTTGAGGTTTCTTTCATCAAGCAAAAATACAAATGACAACACAGGCTTTTCATGAGGAAAAACAAACAAACAAATATTGGAGGTCTGGAAATACTTTTATTCCAGTTCCTACTCACAGGAGTAAACTAGGTAACAAACATATTACAAAAAGATATTTGAGATAAAAGCAGGTCCTGTTATATTGTAAAAACAAAAATCATATACTGTACAGACTTCAGATTATATGAACATTAAAGGGCGCTGGTTTACCAGAATACATCTAGAACCGATCAGCCATGACAGGCTGTTTATAGGTGTCTGAAATATAAATTATGTTCCCATTGTGGAAATTGGTTTTCAGAATAAAAGTCAAACAATTCCCTGTTATCATTCCATTCCATCCATCCTTCTGTCTTGGTAGGTAAGTGAGACAGATAAAAGAGTGGATAACAATTGTTTTCAGTGAGTTCGTGCACAGTGTGGTACATGTGTTGTCTTCATCTCTTCATGAAGTTGTCCATTGAGGCTGCTGTCCTCTGAATGGAGTGGATATTCCTCTTCACTCTGTCTTCTAGGGAAGAGCTGGCAGCGCTTTCCAACTTCATGTTACTGAGACAAAGAGAGAAAGGTGTGGTGTTACACGCACGAGATATTAAAAGCAAAAAAACATGAGTCCATTTAAAACAGCACAAGAGACATGAGTCTTTAAACAGCACAAAGACATGTTGCTCAGAAACATACTGGATGAAGCCAGCATGGCGGTCATGCTTGGCATTTTGTTCCCGCTGTCTCTCCTGCTCGTCCTGCCTCTTGTATCTCTTCACATTATTCTCCCTGTCCTCCTCCCTCTGCTTGGCCTCGTCCATCATCTCCCGCCTCTTTCGCTCCAGGTCCTCTGCAGAGAGTTTCCTACACAAGATGAGAAGAACTGAGGAGGAGATTTTCTGACATTTTCTGACATCTGACATCATCTGATTCTGAATGGTCAGAAAAGTACTGGTTAAGCAAGGAGAGGAATTCAACTTTGTTGTAAGCTTTATCAGTCCATGATTTCTCTACAAGGATTTCAACAGCATTAAGAGACACATGCTCCAACACTTTAAATCTAGTAGATAGAGTGTGACTGAGATATATATATATATATATATATATATATATATATATATATATATATATATTTCTGTCTGTCCTTTATTTACATTCAGTTTGTTTACTTAGTTGTGCTGTTTTTTATTTTATTTTTGTGTCATATATGTCACTATGCTGTGTCACAAGTGGGCAGAAAAATAGAGTTACAAAAAACATTCTAGTTGGACGTATGGTTTTGAAACAATAAGCTGTGATTGCACAAACTATGCATATACATGGCAGCAAAATTACAGAGAAGATTTAAAATTAAACACTAACATCATAATAACAACAAAATGATATGAATGGTATAATAATTATGTAATCAAAATGCTGTGTAATTCAGTATTGGTGCTATATTTGACATGACTTGATCAGTAACTGGCAGTGTATATAGTGTCTGAAGCACTGTGAACTCCTACTTAGACACATGGTTCTTCTGTCTGTGGTAGCGCTCTCTCTGTGGGCTGGAACCTCTGGGCTCCGCCTTCCTTTCGCTTCTGTGTGAGGAGGAGGAGGAAGAGTGATAGTTCCTGTGAGGTGGCCTGGAGCGGCTCCTCTCCCGGTGCCCTGAGTGATTAGAAGGAGCTGAGGAGTGGTGTTGTCTATCAGCAGGGAGCTGAGCATAGAAAAGACGAGGTTAGGACAGATCCTGAATCAGCACAATATCAAATCATTAAAATGGAAAGTTGCGTCTGTGCTGCATACTGACCTGTAGGCCATATCCTGGAACATGATGGGAACGAGACTTGTTGTCTGCTGAGGGGTAATCTCGTGAATGTGAGCTAAAAACGGAGCAAAGACAGAAATGAAAGCTAACTGAATGAATCTCCTCCATGTACCAAAACGATCCTAAGTGAGAATCCCATTACAGAGAACATGGTCCTTCAGCATGCACGTAGTTTACACATAAGTCATATACTCACTGTACAGTTATTTCTATAACAAGCTTCTTCAATACCTGTGTTTTTTCTCATCTTCTTCATCTGAGCTTGAACTTGAACTCCTCCTCTTGTGCCTTTTCTCCTTCTTCCTCTCTTTGTCTCCTTTCTTCTCCTTTTTCTCCTTCTTCCTCTTCTTCTTCTTCTTGTCTTTCTTGTCAAGGTTCTGGCGCAGCTGTAAGAGAACCAAACATATAAAACACAAATGATTGAGAGTTCCCAATGCAAAATACAAAAAAGTCACCTGAAACAAACATAACTACAAATAACAACATCAATTCAAATGAAAGTCGTTATTACCATTTCTTTGATCTTCTTCATCTTCACTGGATTAGTCAGGACTTCCCTCTTCTTTTCTTCCTCACGTTTCCTTAAGAACACAAACAAAATATCAGCTAATTTGCCACAATGAAAAATCATCAAGTAAATACCAGAAATCACACAAGACTAACCTGATTTCAAAGAGGGGGTCTTCCCTGATTTTGGCAGCCAGGTCGAGGTTGGAGGCTGGAGTGGTGGGGTTGAAGATAGATCCAGGCAGGAGGCCGGTCTCAGCTGATGGACCACTCTCTGGCTCCTCATATTGGTCAGTAATCTGCTTGTCAATGGGACGGCCTAGGAGATACTCATCTCTGGACACCTGACCTGCAGGGCCTTGGTACATCCAGTCCAGGCGGTCATCCTTCTTTCTGTCATCATTCCACAAATACAACATTACTCAGACACTATGCTTTTTGCATAAACCAACAAAACATCATTGCTCTTGATAAGAGGGAACTAACTTGATGGCACCAGTGTCCTCTGCATATCTGGTCATTTCTTCTCGGGCCCGTTCCTCTTTCAGCTCTTTCTGGAGCTCCTCAATCTTCTTGCGCTCAGCCTCATATTTCTGTTCAGCTTTCCAAACCCGCTCAATGTTTTTCATAGTCTGGGGATGCCAGCTCTTCTTCAAATTCTGGTCAAAGACAAGGGAGAACATCTTATCAAATCTGTCAGAGCTTAACATAGTACTCTGTATTATAAGTGTGCACATGTTGAATTTCCCATTGGGAATTAATAATGCTATTCTTATCTTATCTGATCTTATCTGGCATTAGTTAGCTAACAGCACAGATTATAGTGAACACAACACCACACCACTTTAATGTTTACCTACCTTTTAGCCTAAAAGTTACAATAAGACTATAACAATCACCGACGGCAGGTCTATTCACACCATTCAGAAGCAGAATATTTCAAAATATATATTATAATATATATAATATATTTCATGTCCAGATTGAATCAGTTGTTAGCCTAACTGACTGATTAGCCTAGGTAAACTGACCTGGGTTGCCTGGTTACGTTGGTTATAACTATTAGCGTAAAGTATTGCTGAACTGAACCGCGGCCCTTAACAATTCCCAAAAGGTACTGACTAGAGTTGTGGCGGTTATATAGTAATCAATACAGAGATGAATATCTTAATAACACCAATGTTGTGTGCTGTGTGATTGTGTGAGTGGTGTTTGTAATCGTCAGACTCTAAATGCGCTTATCGTGGTTGAGATAGCTCAGTCTTACCAAGTCGCCGCCCCCCATCTTGAAAGATCTGTAGATTCAGTCCAACGAGAAATGTTACTGGACGCGCTGCTTCTTTATCGATAAAGAGTGAAACAATCAAAGTTTAAAGCTAGCGAGCAAGCAGAGCTACTAAGGCTTGTGTGTGTAATATGTTCGAAGTACTTCCTGTTTTGTGTAATTCACTTTCCGGTTCCAGCTCATGGTGCCTTCGCGTGCCGGGCGTAAGCTCGGACATTCCATATGTACCGCCGTGAATAAGCAGTCAAGCACATGAGTCAAGGTGACGCGGTAGGCTAGTGGTAATTGGAAGTAAATGACCAGTAATGGTGAACTGCATGTATTTAAACTGTAGTAAACCTTGACCTACATTTAACAGTAACTTACTACTTTCATAGTGAATGAAGTAGGCTACATCTAGCCATTTTGTTCTATAGATAACAACTAATTGTAAAAAAAAAAAAAAAAAAAAACTATGGGCCTAAAAAGCAAAGGGATACGTTTATTTTTGTTTTACCACTGCATCTTTATTGTAATGAACCAGTCACAGTCTGTACAGCCCTGTAAGGGCTCACATCCTGAGAAGAGTAAATAGGCATTATGTTGAAAACATACACACATTTACAAACGTAATGTATCATTTCTGCATTAAAATGTAAATAAATGAGTAAATAACTTGACATATATATCATTTGACCAATGGGCAAATGTTATATTTATACAACCAATCAAATGGTGCCTTCTTAAAAATAGGTAGTGTTAAAGTATTTTTTGGCTCAATATTCATTTTGCCGAATGAGTTCCTCCTCCACATAAATAGAATATTTTCTTTCTTTCTTTCTTTCTTCTTTCTTTCTTTCTTTCTTTCTTTCTTTCTTTCTTTCTGTACTGTTTGGTATTCTCTCTCTCTCTCTCTCTCTCTCTCTCTCTCTCTCTTTCTCTCTCTCTCCCTGTGTGTGTGTACCTGATGGTGTGTGTGTGTGTGCGTCAGATGTTTGATGTCAGATTTTGTTAATATACATATAAATAAATGTAAAAAGACAAGTCTAGTGCCTCCTAAATACAACATTCTAAAACCATATCACCATTTTAATGATATAAACATTTTAGCCACACAGTGTTTATTCTCTGTCTCATTATAGAGTGTTCTATAGGCAAGAAGTGAGAGTAAGAGAAAAACATCAGGGCTCTTATGGCTTTAATCATCCTGCAGCCTCACAGATGCCTCTTATAGGCTGTCCAGATTCACCGACTGCAAGTGGTGTAGCTACATTATGAACAATGAGGTTCTACATACAGATGTTAGAACCATTTGGAATCAGGCTCTAAATGTGGAAGCTCTAAATCAAATTATTACTATTAACACTATGAGTTATAATTATTACAATGATGATGCCTTCTGGAGGTGCAGATTGAATTTCACAAAATAATAATTACTGTCTTCCTCTTTCACTATAAATGTTAAACATGGACACATAATAATAATATTTTTATTTAAAACAGGTCAATAATAGATCAAATACAAGTTATTACACCATGATATTTAACTTATTAAAAGTTTTTTTTTAAACTTTTTATTATTACATTTTTTTCAAGAGTCTCCACAACTAAAACATTAACTACAGCAATCACTTTAAAGAAAAAAGTTGTCATTTTATTTCTACTGACCATAATAAAAGAAAATATAATGAATCTATCTATAATAACATCAACAAAAGATAGAACAAAATAAAAAATAAAATAATAGTCAATATGTAATAATTGGCTGACCTTTAAAACTACCTTTTATTTCTTATCTTCTATACATAAATACAACAGTCGTGCGTATCCAATAATGCAAGCTTCCTAACAGCCTAATATCTGTGATGGTGTACATACGTCCTAATGGGTGGTTAAACTGTCAAGCTGCTCATACTGCTTTCTACAGATCTACTGATGGTACAGTACTGATTATGAATGTTGGCTTTCCAGAACATGTAAAACCTAAACAACTTCTGGTGCTTCTGTGATGTGTGTTGTTCAACTACTACTTTTTATTTCATTTACTAGCCTTTCTTCCTTCTATGTTAATTTAATGGTTGTCATCATACAGAAAAATTTGCAAAATGATTTATGTCAGTGTTGAGCATTAGAAAATGACATTGTCTGACATAGCATAAAGTTAATTAATAGCTGAGAGATAAGCCTTTCACACTCTGATGCTCATATCTGGGGCCACGGCTCGATCCAACATGCAAACAGTTATCAAGCTGGATTGGATGGAGTTAGAGGTTCATTTGCTCATTTATGACACAAAAACAAGAGAAATTAAAAACAAATAATAAAAAAAACACCAACATGACCAAATACAGTGAACATTGTGGCAAACATTTGCCTCACACATCCAGTAGAAACAGAGCAACAGTAGCACTCATATGGAACAGTGCTTATGGCCTCCTGGTGAAAGTAATATTAATTATCCTTTTTGCCTGGTTTGGTCTTCCACCAGGTCCTACGGGTTAATCGACAACAGTAAGGTTGTGGGCCAGATCACTAAACAATGAGCTCAACTATGCTAAAAGTGCAGGTGAGGGGAGCTGCAGTCAGACTGTAGTTATCTGTCACAGCACACAGTCATTTGACTCACTGTTTTAAAAACATGGGCGGGTGCAGCTTTAAATTCTGGCACTGCATATAGGCCACCGGATTAAACTACGCTCTTTGACCGATGATGTAATGAAGTGCTGCTTTGTGCTGGAGGTTTCAGTCGATGGCAGCAGCCGGTCCTGACAGGGTGGATCTGTGGAGTCATGTTTACGTCAGATATGGCTGCTGTTATAAGCAACCCACAACAGAGCAAAGATTCATCTGTTTACACAGCATTTTCTCTCCTTGGCCATCCTCTAATTCCTACCTGGAATACCAGGCACCTGGAGCAGAGGCATAGTCTTCAGCTGCTGTGACCTTTTTATATTTTTCCTGGAGTTTCACATCATCATGTTTGCATTGCTGTGTTCCATCAGGTAACCTCACCACATTTTCACATTGTCTTCCTCCTAAATACTAACTTTTGTAGTGCATGAATTTCCCATTTATATTATATTATATTATATTATATTATATTATATTATATATTATATTATATTATCATGGAGTATTGCGGGACACTTTGATTGTGTTTATGTACCATTTTAATTACTTTGATCTTAGATCACACCCACACCCAGTTCAGTGGTATGTATTATCAAGCATCCAAATGGCTGCTGACCTTTAAATAAAATTATAAAATGTTGCATCATATTCCAGTGTCTCATCATTTGTGGTGACAAAGGAAAACATCACCACTGTTTGCTCTCTCTCTGTTCAAAGAAAGCACGCCTTTGAGGATGGTTAAGCTGCGTCAGAGACAACTGCCCCCAACTCTTTTAGTAACACAGTTGATTGATGTCATTGTAAACAAGTTAACAAGCCACCTTCAGTTGAACTTGAGCATTAGCAGCGATGGACGTCTGGCAACAAGCAGCAGCTTCAGCTCAGTTGTCCCCTTAGCCACCTTTCACCGTTAGTAAACACAGAATAAAATTTAATCCATACTAGTACGATTCATGTTTTTTTCTGTGTTATGACATGTATGTTGTCACTGGGTTGTCCGAGCTGATCAATTCACAGGACCACAGATGTGTACTTCTATCCAGCTCTCATCAGTGAAACTTTGTCCAGAGTTTTCTTTCTCTATCCTGTAATAAAACTGCGTCAGCCTTCTGACAGAGAGGGGAGAGCAGATGATAAACCTCCAGTGAATGATGATGAAATTAGCTGGACTGCCCTGTCACGCTGGAGACCGAGGGGTCCGTCTCACATTTCAGCTTCAGTGGCGGCTCTGTGGTGTCAGATACAGACACATTTGAGGATGACTGAGGAGGTGTGGTTGTATCAAAGCCTTTATCCATCCTGCCATCTCCATTCACCCTCTCCTCTGCATGTCCTGGGGGGGACTCATGTGTGCGCATGTGCTTGGCCAGGTGGTCGTTGCGCATAAAAACTCTGGGGCACAATGCACAGCTGAACTTCTTGGCTCCAGTGTGCGTCTGCAGGTGCCGTTGCAGTTCATCAGAGCGTGTGAACCTCTTCCCACAGAAAAGCCAGTTGCAGACAAATGGCCGGTCCCCGCTGTGCCAGCGAAGGTGCGCCTTCAAATGGGAGGTTTTAGCATAGGCTTTGCCGCAGCCGGGGATGTGGCAGTTGTGCATGTGCTTCCTCCTGCTGTCATCAGTGCTCTGACCCAACTGTTCAGCATGGACACAGTTAGGGCAGCGGCACACGGCCTGACCAGCTCCTCTGGAAGAGGAGCGGCGTTGGGGCTTGGGCCGGGCGGAGACAGATGTCTCCTGTGGTTCTTCCAGGGAGAACGGTTCTTGCTGCAACATTTCAGGAGCCAGTGGTTCCATCTTGAAGCCGTCCTGAGGGAAGAGGTGTGATGAATGTGTAGCTGGAGCGTGCTGAGCTGGAGGCAGTGTGCAGAGTTGTGGGTCAGACCCGTAGGGCCCTAAAGAGGGCTGCAATCCCATGGAGCTCCCTGGATTCACTGAAGGCAAGCCCACACTCTGACCTGTCTGCAGGTCTATCCAGCTCCCTGGCTGGACATCTCTGTGGAGGTCCCACCAGGAGGGGATGTTCATGTCTTCTGAGCTGCCACTAGGTGGTGCTGTCCGTAACCAGGGCTCGTAAGGGTGGGCCATGTGAGCAGCTGGTGCAGGTGCAGGATTCTGGACTGTGGTCAGCCACACAAAGTGTTGTTCCCTGTCTTTTGGGTAAAACTGAGGAGATTAGCACATGCTGAGATGGTGACACGCTGAAAAACCTGCAGAAAGAAAGAAAAGAAAAATAGTTATCACTTCATCTCTCTTATCTCTCTCTCTGAGTTACATGTCCTCAGTGACTTCACTGAAACACACACCTAACAACTTCAACAAGTCTTGACGTCATTTTTCTCAGACTGAAAGACTTTGAAACCACTGGCCTAAATCCTGGCCTAAATCCTCCTGTCTACAACATTTAAATAACCAACCCAAGCACACCTCCAACATTGCCATGGATACTGCAGTTCTCACGCTGCGTGGCCGTGGAGGCAGAGGAGAGGGGGAGACAGACGTGTCCAGGCAGAAGCCTGCCACATGCATCCGCTGCCAGGTACTTCCCATGGAGGACAGTCAAAGACAAGAGCAAAGAAAACAACATCATTGGCTCCGTGCGGCGGCAGAGGAGCAGCGGGGGGAGATAAATGCTGGAGAGGTGGGGGGAGGGCCGAACGAGAGGGGGAGTGTTGACAGGAGAGTAGTTTGGTGAAGGAAGAAGTTCCAGGGAGGTATGGCTGCAGGCCAAAGTCTATTTGTTCGTCTCTGAGGTTTGCGGAGATGAAACCTGGCAGACAGGAGAACCAGTTTTTATGAATCACACATGATTTACAACAACAGCCCCCCAGGCAAGTTACAAAAGGAGCCCCGTAAAATGCCCCGCCTCTTCCACAATGGCGGCAGAAATCATCAACAGTTGCAGACTGACGACATTCAGGAGCATGAGAATGGGTGTCCAACAATAACATGAGAACAATTACAATCACTGTTTATAATTATGGGCACACGCTCTGAAACAGCATCTTGTCATCAGCACACTCCAGGTGTGTTCACTCTTGTGCGCACCTCACCAGCGTCAGTGGGCCATCCCACAGGGTAGGAAGGGTTCCGGTTTCTATAGGTGACACAAGGCTTGTTAAAGCTCAACAAGTCTGTAGAAGTTTACCGGCCCACAAGACAAGTGCTTGATTCCAAACATGTCCTAGCACCAAACAATCCTGTTGACTTCCACTACACCTCCATCCCTGAACATCTACAATTATCTTTACAGCAGGAAACAGTAAACTAGTCTGAGGCTTCAGAGACTGGAATCTCAGTCTTGAGATCACTTGATGTGTTTCCATACTTGACATAACAACTGCACAAAAAAGCAAGAGGTCAAGTGCACAGTTTACAGCCTGTCTGATAATCCATCATAGGCAGGCAGAGTTTGCATGTGGCCTTGCTTGGCAGTTTGTTAACACAGCCGAATCAAGAGGGTCCACATGTCCTCCTCAAAGCTGGGGTCAAACACACTCAGAGAGGCTCTGCAGTCACAATGAAATCGTAAAGCAATTAGTTTGAAATTCTCTAATGAAAGGTCTGGTGTTAAAGGTCAAGCTGATTTATTTCATGTCGGCCTGGAGCCAGAACTTCTGCTCTGTAATCTTTTGGGAATGTGACTCAGGCACACAGGAGATTGCCCCCCCCCCACCAACTCCGCTTGTACTGACACAACCGTAAACAAACTAAGAGAGCAGCATCCTCTTCTATTTGCTAAAGTGCTGGGAGCGCTTCGAGCTCCGAAGGGAAACAGCTGGCATAGAGGGCCCCCCCCCGGGGGCGACGGCAACCTGGGAGGAGCAGGATGGTGCAGAGCAATGACAGAGTTGTGGTCATAAAACCTGCCCGACCAAGACCCAGCAAAGCCCCCGCTTTACAAGTCTGCAATCATGAAGACGCAATAGAGGCAGCGACGAGGAAGGAAGAGCTCTGTGGGTGATTTTTTTATATGCGGCATATGAGTTTTGTTGTCCTGGGGGGGTTGATTTCAATAATCCAATATTTCTAAATTCAGAAACCTACTATTCTTTTCCAACAGAAGCTGTCTCATCAAATATATTTCAAAGTCCATTTTCCAGTCCCGTGTACAGGTCCAGTTCAATCCTGAGTGTGTCCACAAGTCTCCAGTCTTGCATCCTCTCATCCCAGACAGTGACAACAGACATGTTGACTGTCTGTGGACACTGTAAACAGACTAGTTTGGGATAAATGGCATTTACAAGTAGTTTGTTTGACCCTGCTCCAAGTACAGCATGGGTGGAGTGGAGCTCATCTTTTCAGCGGGGGTCAGTTGTCAGCGGCGAGCTTCAAAGACTCTCTAGCTAAAATCAAAATTTTAACCCTTATAATAAAGATGACTGAGCATGACTTTGTATTTATAATGTGCTACAAGTGGATTTAAATGACTGTGTCATCTGAGGGAAGGTTTATCTTCGATGTAGAGGGCTGCTCTCTCTAAATGATTTCTCTGCTCTTTGACTGAGATCAAGTGCAGAGATAGGGAGGGTATGGGTGACAGCTTTACATCCTCAGTGATTTAGGAATGTCTGTGAGATGCTGATTCAGACACAATTGTGTGAAATTCCTCCTCCGCTGCATACTTGTCTATAATTTATACTACAGTTCCCGTGACAGCAGCTTTTATGAACATTTTTATCCTTCTCTGTCGTCTGTGTGGACAGTGCAGACACGTATCTGTCTCATCAGTTCCCATAACCTGCCGCTGTATTTAAAGTTCCAGTTTGTTAATGCAGACCACTTTGAAATGAAAAATGAGTGTCCTGTTACAGCAACATATCTGAATACAATTTTATGTGCTTTCAGTACTGCCATTTTAATGGTTGGAGGAATTTAATATCAACCATATAGACAGAGTCAGATGTACACTTTTTTATATGTTAAAATATACTCGAAACTTCAATCTTACAAACTTACAATCATAAATATTGTCAAGATACACACACACACCCCACACACACACCCACACACACACACACAGGCAGACGTATGAGATTATTATAAGTCAATAAAATTATTTCTATTCTTTTATTGGTACTAATATATATATATATATATTTTTTTTTGAAATGTGGCTATTTATTGATCTAGTTTTATTCTCTTTCTTCTACTGCTGCTCATCCTGTGTATCTTAACCACAGCCGAGTTTGTTGAATGCTGATCAGGACATCTTCAATGAAATCATAGCTCCCAGAAAATACAGTCAAGACACATTCATTTCACTGACATTATCAAATGAATGTGTATGTGCATGTTTTATTGTTTATAAATAAATAATCAGTCACTGTACTATACCTGTACCTGCACAAGTGTGTCTTATCTTATACTCTTGAAAATCTTTCATCTTCACCCCCGGGGGGTCTCTGAGGTTTGTTCTTTTGGGGGCCTGAAATAGTTTCAGTATTCTACTTAGTTTAAATAACCTATTTGCCTCATTGGAAAATAACTAACCTAACAGCATTAATCATTCACACACACACACACACACACACACACACACACACACACACACACACACACACCATTTATTATTACTTAAATGGAATATCACTGAAGAAAGTGTAAATGAAATGAAACAATGTAAATGAAAGGTCACATCCCTCTGAGACTTCCCACACTAAAAACAGCAAACTGTCAGTTCAGCATGATCCAGACTGATATTTATATAGTCCTTGAAAAACCTGGACTTTTATATTCAGGTTTATATTCAGGTGAGCCCATGCAATACCAGTATTAAAAACAGCCCTTACATATTACTATGTTTTGATTCCTCTGTGATTTTTAGAATAGGCTATAGCCTGTGACTTCAAGTTATAAACTCCAACTGTGAATGTCTGTCGTAATGTGGTGTTCACTGACTCTTGTTTTCAACCTGCTTAAAGCCACAGGACGCGTAGTTTATAGATTACAGAGATTTCTGATCATGTTGAGGATTTGATCTAACACTGACAGTTGGAGGCACTGATGGCAAATTAAAATCCTGACTTACCTGTTCTGGCTCGGAGCCGCCGCCGCCGCTGCCGCTGCTGCTGTTATTTGGTTTTTTGAGCGCAGGACACAGACATGGAGTGTTTGAGCTCAGCGCCGCTGCTTCTTCTTTTCTTCGAAAAATGCCCACAGCAAAATAATATCCTCATCATAGTTCATCTGACCTTGTCCATCGCAGACGGTCCAGGTGAGTGAGGCGCACAGGTAAGCAGCGCCCTGAGCAGTGACGCTCTCTGTGATAGGCTTTGCGCCTTCACTCTGTGCAGGCTCCGCCTCCGCCTCCGGATTCTTCCCCCTTTGAAGATGCGCCCTCCGCCGCTGGAGGTGAGGAAGCTGCGGGACCTCAGCCGCAGTGGGCCCGTGGCAGAGCTGCCCACCGTGCTGGTGGTAGTCCAGAGCTGCAAGGCCATCACTCAACTACACAGATGGATGGATGGATGGATGGATGGATGATAGATAGATAGATAGATAGATAGATAGATAGATAGATAGATAGATAGATAGATAGATAGATAGACTTAGCTACAGGCTGTCACCAATATCATCCTGACAAAAGGCCCTCTTTACTTACAGGTCCATTCTTCTCTGGCCTTTTAGTTTCAACTCTAACCCTTTCATTGTAGTTGTTGTTGTTTATTGCTAAGATATTTTCTGTCTTTCACTCACTCCTGTTATTTCCCTTACCTGCGTGCAGACTGATGTGCACTCCTGTCAAAGTGAATGGAACAAAAAACTTAAATAATGATGTGTGTAGGTCTATGGGTTTTTTTTTGCCGGGATCATGACTGAGCTTGAGGACAGTGTTTGGACAAATACAAGTAGATTCAGCAAACATTACTTATCACAGCTTATGTGCATAACAGTAACTAATAGTTAAAAGTAAAAATATTAACAGCCTCAACAGCCTCTTGCTGTCTTCTCACAGATTCACTGCACTTCACTTATGAAGGAAAATAGTCTAATTAAAAAAAATAAATCAACACTTTCCAGTTTTTCTTTGTTCTTCTCAGTCTAAAAACTGCAGTGCTGCTCTTTCAATAGTACAAATATATGTATATATCTAAATGTGGAACACACCTATTAGAGATTAGGAACACCATCATGATATCTTAAGTCACACTCTTTATAGAATTAAAGTGACCAAGTTAAGATAGTTTTTCTATTCTGCACAGCAGTGATGCAGGAACCTAATGGGTTTAGTGACTGCAGCCTGTGAATCACATGGTTGAGACCTGAAAATCCTTTGATTGCGGACACTCCTGAGAGGTGGTTAAAATGCGTGCACAATATACAAATCTGAATATCTTACTTGGTAGAAAACAACCACCTTAGTGTGCAGCAGTTTATCAAACGACGGGGACCCTTCAGAGAAGCAGCCTGTGTAGATCACATGTTTGACAGGACTATTGATGTGCTATAAAAGGCTTACGCCAAATGTTGGATCGTTCCCAGCTTGTGAGTGCATATCATGCATTTAATAGTTTATAACATTATCCTCCTTTGAGGCTTTTTTTTATTTTGCCCCTGTGCTGAGTTAATTCCTTTCCTGTTGTAGCATGTTAGTAGAGCAACTTCAAATCAACTGACAAACAGGCCACAGACAGGCTGGCGGGAAGTCACTTCCTTTACCCTCTCTGCTCCCTCTTGGCCTGAAACAGCCCTTCAGAAATACTGAGAGTGAATGAAAGCCATTACATTATCATGTATCAGAACCGCTATTGACCAACAAGTGTTGACAGAAGCCCTGGTGCAGCACAGGTTTTGATAGATTTATACACACCCTCAGTTCGCAGCAAGCGTGCTAATCAGGATATGTCATTTCCAGGAGCCTATTACTTCACCAGCTATGACATGTTATACACCATTAAAAGTGTTATATTCCAATATATTTTCAGGGATTTCACACACAGGATCTGCAGAAAAACACAGAAGTTGTAGCTAAATTTGTTGTCCGCAAAAGTATAGTTGAAATCAGGATAATTAGTAATAATATCTCAGTGACTCACATCTCTCGGTGTAACATACTTGCGTACTTAGAGGAGATCACGCTGCTGAAGTGAAGACCACACACCATGTCTAAATGGTGTTTACTGACGTCTTGGAATAGTCAAGCATATTTCCTCATGGATACAATGCAGCACAATCAGAAAGAGACTGCTTAATAACATTTAATTACAGTGCAATTTCAAGTAGGGGCTTACAAATTCTCCTAATGGTTTGAATGTGTTTAGATAGCTTGTCTGACATTTTTTTTAATTCTGTCTCTGCTTATTTAACATATTTTTTGATATAAGAGTTTATGCTGTGTACGTGAAAACTTAAAAAAACAAAACACTCGCATAGAGATGACATTTACTCTTGTCATCATTCCAACCAAACCCTGTAGTGAAGTAACTATGACTTTATGAGATCACTTGCAGCACCTTTGACCTTAAGCACAATACATCGATCTCAACCATGCACTGCGCTTATAAAGACATAAATGCTCTATAGTTGTTTCATTAAGATGAAATGATGCTGGATGTGGGCTTTAAGACGTCAGCCAGGCTGACATTTTGCCAAGATTAAGTCTGGCCAACATCCAAATGCAAATATGACAATAGATACATGCCAGCAAAAGCATTTTGCTGAGAATTTCTCAATTTATTTTGGGGATGTGTGAGACACTGATTTTTCCCTGTTGAAAGAAACTCTCCCTAATTTAAATGAGCTGCATTACGGGACAATTGAGACTATCAACCCCAGATCACAAACACAAAAACAGGATTTGTTATCATTTTTTTTATTATTATTTTGCATTTGCACAAAATGAATTTGTGCACTTTGTCATTTATACACTATGAATATGTTTGTTATGTTGAGACTCAGCATCATTCAATGACTGAATCATTTAATGACTGAGCTGAACACCTTGACTGTCAACCCTATTTTATCTGTATGAGAGTTTAAGTTAAGTTTAACAAACATCGTCAGACAATAATAATAATAAAAAAAAACCCATCATCATCAGATGGATTTCCCCAGTCTGAGTGTGTCTAACCAGCTCCTGGAGGTAGCTTTGCACATACAGAAACAGACAGGTATGAGAGTGGAAGCAACCAGTTTAACTCTTGGCAAGAAGGCTGTCTCTTAATGGCTGGAAATGGTTCTGACTTGATATATTCCTGTAACTCCTCCATATACCCATGTTCTACAAGCCCCAAACATACCACATATACTTGTCAGTATCTATTGTGCTTTTAATTACAGTGATTACTCAGGAACAAGTTTTTGGAGTTTTTGTTTTGGTTTACCTGGAGGTTAAAATAGTTTACTCCAGAGATCAGTCTGAACTCTGGAGCTCACAGTTTGTGAATGACTTTTATTTCTGTGTGTTCTGTGTTTTGTATACAAGGCTTGCATCATATAAAGTTGGTTCTGATTCTGATTCACTGGTCTGTGGCTGGTTTGACTTGTCAGTTGTCCCACGGGAACCATGCTGGTGTCCCAGACAAGTCCTCCTGCCAGCCTCCACAGAGCTAGGCCGGCATAAGCCTCACTTCCCCTCCAGTAGCAGAAAAAAATCCAAACAAAGTAAACAGTAAGCACCCAGTAGTCAGCTTCCTTATCCTTGTTAATTATTCAAAATCCCGAGGAGAGACCAGCCCACAGTTGTCTTCTGAGTCACTTTTTTTTCTCATACAGGCACTCACTCACCATAAGAGCCCCCCCCCTCTCCTCCAGTCTCCCCTTTCAACTTCAAACCCAGTCATTTCTGCAAGCAGTGCTTTGATTGTACCAAACACCTGTATTTTTCGAGGAGAGACTTCCTTGCGAGCCCCCGCCTCCCATCTTTGATTGTTAAACAGCAGTGGCGCCGTCATTACTGTCTGAGTGACTGATGCTGCCCAGCTTCCCCTCCCATCTTCCACCTCTGCCTTTTAACCGGAACTTTAATTGCTCAGAGAAAATTTGGATTGCTTTAGTTTATCTAATTTTCAGCCCCCCCCCACCCCAGCTGTTTTTTGTGAGTGTGTCTCTCTGTGTATGTAACTGAATTCATCAAGCGTAGATGATCATAAATTTAACTTAACACAAAATAACAGATTTGTTTTAACTTGTGAGGACTTTTGGAAATTTACTGCATAAAGTTTGTTGTTGCCTGATGGACACAGACACCCAACGTTTATTTTCTAGCTCACCAGTAATCCTCCAGGAAGACAGACAGACAGACATGCGCACACACACACAGGCACCTTTGCAGCAGTAATACCATGCTTTATTAGATGGCCTCTCCTGCCATCCTGTCTCCCCTCTCAGATTAATATCCTCTGGGCTTCTCACCAGCTGTTTCCGTCCCTTAACACCCCTCATCTTCCTCTGGCCGGCCCTCCGCTTCACATGGCAGGGCTTATACACTGGGCCACAATGCCTGCGTGGCTTAAGGAGAGTTCTCAGCTTAACACAGTGTGTGTGTGTGTGTGTGTGTGCATGTGTGTGTGTGTGTGTGTGTGTGTGTGTGTGCAATATTGAATCCTGAATAGCAGATCTTGACCAAGCAACTCAAAATACATCATGGATTTGATAGTGTTGATCAGGTGATAAAATATTTGAACTTCTGTGAATTAAAAAGCCAGATCCAGATTTGCAAATTGCACCATTTTTGCTGTGTTTGAATTATATAATAATCAGATGGGCACCTTTTCTCCAGCATGAAAGGGAACCAGTAGTTATAGTGCAGGTGTGTGCTTCAGAGAACTTAAGTGTTATAGTTCTTACAGTGTCTTACCTGTTTGAAGTTGTCAAACAAATGTAGTTTTAGATGAATGGTGTATGATCTCTCAGTCATTCAGTGACATATAGGCTATGTAGGGGTAGCCCCTGCTGTTGTAGTCCAGCCAAAAAGATTAAAGACTTACCAGACTACACACACACACACACACACACACACACACACACACAAACACACATTAAATATTAAATGAAATGATAAACTCATATTGATGTTAAAAGTCAACAGGAATGAAAGGGCACACTGTCAGCCATCCAGCCATAGACATGTGACACAGTCTAATTCAGAAACTCTGAAGGTACACAAGTAACATGTACGTATCATGTTAGTTAGTTAGTTAGCCAGTCAGTTAGTTAGTCAGTCAGTCAGTCAGTCAGTCAGTCAGTCAGTTAGTTATTTAGTTAGTTATTTAGTTAGTTAGTTAGTCAGTCAGTCAGTCAGTCAGTCAGTTAGTTAGTTATTTAGTTAGTTATTTAGTTAGTTAGTTAGTCAGTCAGTCAGTGGGTCAGTCAGTCAGTCAGTCAGTTAGTTAGTTAGTCAGTCAGTTAGTTAGTTAGTTAGTTAGCCAGTCAGTCAGTCGGTCAGTCAGTCAGTCAGTCAGTTAGTTAGTCAGTCAGTTAGTTAGTCAGTCAGTTAGTTAGTTAGTTAGTTAGCCAGTCAGTCAGTCAGTCAGTTAGTTAGTTAGTTAGTCAGTCAGTCAGTCAGTCAGTTAGTTAGTTAGTTAGTTAGTTAGTTATTTAGTTAGTTAGCAGCTGCTACATTCACTCACTGGGTTCGTGCAACACATGAGCCACTTTATGTCTGAAATGATATAGAAGATTCCACATGATCCAGGAATGAATATGGTAAATGAACTGTGACCAATAACAACTACAGGTGAGTGGGATAACAAAATGTTTCAGTCTAACTGAACTGTTGTTTTTACCTATTTCTTGTTTTGGTGGACTGTTTCAGAGTCTTGAAAGCCGGTCTTGTTTTTGGCTCTATATAGTACAGCATGTGTGTGTGTGTGTGTGTGTGTGTGTGTGTTCTGTATATGTGCTCACAGTCTCTCCTGGGTGTGTCTGTCTTTGGCTCAGGTGGGTGTTTACTCCTCTCTGTGTTTCTGCTGTTTTTGTGTAAGGGCAGACAGGATGTGCGATGCTTGTCAGCACACTTTACGAGATGAAAGGACGGATAGGGTGTGGAGGTAGCCAAGTGCTATTCAGGTAACAGGTTGTCTTCTAACAAATGTCTCAAGAATTCAGTGCTGTTGCCTTGAGCAGTTCTGGTGAGCCATGAGGGAGCACCACTCACCACCAGCCTGCTTCAAAAATAACTCAACACTTTCCAAAAAACCTGAGAGTAAGTGAGCACCAACAGGCTCCAGGTGCTCCGTTTCAAAATACAGGCATTAGTCAAGGTGAGGTTGGTGCTTCTTGTTTCCTGTGTGCTCAGGTGTGACCTGTTATTCAACTACCTCTGCAAAGCTGATTGCATCACCAACACTTGGCAGATCCAGTCTGAGAACGGGGCCTATATGTGCATGCATACTAATGAGCAACAGTTGTTGAGATGACAGCAGTTATGGTCTGGAGGACAGGGAGGACTTAGAATGTTGTCACTTGCTGCAATGCAGCTGGTCAGGTTTATGTTATTATAGAGAGATGACAGCTGTCACAATGATCTGCTTTGCACAGGTGAAGTTATTGGTTTGACTCTGTGTTGTCCATCAGTTTGTGAACATAGAGCTGCTTTAACAGTTTAAACAGCTGAACCAAATTAACTGCAGGAGCTGTTTGAGGGGAGAGCAGCAAACTACAAACACAATGCTTGCATCACCTTGTAAAGTTGACATGAGAAACAAGTCATCAAGCTGTTGCATCCATGGGACATAGTTAGCATTTTTTAAGAGAGTGGCCATCTGACAAAAGTTAGACCAATGTTCACTCTCTTCTTTTCTTTGGTTTAGTCTGTAGCATCTCCTGAATGACAGGCACAGCTAAATGCTCCACTTTGTTTTAATGCTGATGCCAACTTTTGCTTTTGGTACTTGCAGGGTGCAAGGTTTATTATGTTTTTGTCACAGTTCGTCTCACACTGATGCAGGAGCAGACCTCACAGTGAGGTGTTTTCACTAGATCTAAGCTCCATGCCTGCAGGTGGAGGGTGTTGGGAGGAGCGTGTGTCTAGAGACACTGAGCCCACAGAGAGGAAATGTCAGCGACATAAGTCAGTCAAACAGCAGTGATGGGAGACACCCACACAATAAAACCACTGACACACAAGAATTTGCCCAACTTTAATTACACTGATCAGCCAACATATGATCCAGAGTGCTGGTAAAATACAGTGGTGTGCAGTGTGGTTTTCACAGTGCCACAAACTGTGACCTGCTCAGTCTGCAAAACAAACACAAAGACTTCTTTTTTGTTGTTGTTTTTTTTAACACGTTGTTCCTTTGGAAGTTTTTCAGGTGAAAAGTTTTGATTTTATACGACAAAGCAAGATTAAGAGTTGAATACCTGTTGATGAGTGGTCAGAATGTTTGCATCATACCAACTTTTTCACTTTCAGTCTTTGCTTTTATACAGTATCATAATATCAATATATCATAATATAATACAATAATCTCATAGGCGACGTAGCATGGCAGTTAGGGCCTGTATTTGTATAATTTTGAGGTATCTGAATGAGGTTCCTGGTTTTCAGTTTCTCTCAGTGAAAGTCTTTCTCCAGTAGCTTTGTCTTTTAGCTGTTAGACCTAGAAATTAACCTAAACTTAAACTTATACTTAAACTAAAAAAAGTTAATATGACATTCATGCCATAGTCCCTGACGTCTAACTTTGTTTGCTTGTTCAGTTCTTTTGTTGAGGAATGCAATAAGACATAGGTATAAGTGAGAGAGGAATATCCATTGAAGAATATATGACTTTGTTTTTATTTATTTACTCTGTACTATTTTATTGAGTATGCTGAAGAATGTGTAGAATTAGACAAGCAGAAAAAACATAAAAAACAAAATAAAAACAAAAACAAAACAGCAACCTGTATCTATCAACCCTTATATCTAATGCCTCATATAGCTTATACCTTATCTCTGTGCAGATATCTACACCGCTGTTACACTCATGTTTTCCTCCAGGTGTTTTTCCATATATGACACATCAGTAGATGGGCTATATGAGCATGTTTTGAAACAGTGCACTCTTTTTGTTCTTAGGCTTAAATCAATGAAAGGCTTTACAGAGTCAGGTCAGATATAAAGAGTGACAAAGTCCAATATCAGATCAGTCTTGCACTAATGTATCAAATGGTTTTATTTTATTGTTTGACTTAATGTTCTTCTGTCTTTTTACTTCTCTACTTTATTTTGTATCTGGTGGAAAGACTCTATGAGGGGGGAGAGAGAGAGAGAGAGAGAGAGAGAGAGAGAGAGAGAGAGAGAGAGGCCTCCACCTGCTGATTTGACAGATTATTGTAAATCATAGTGCACTACAGCAAAACCAGGCCAGCTGACTATCAGAAAGTGTTGTGTGTCTGTCTCAGTGTGTGCCTGTCATTCAGGGTGCAAATGAGAGTGTGTATAGCTCCTGCTGGTGGAGACCCCTGGTCAGTCCAGCTCTCTGTAGTAGAGGTGAGGCTGATAATAACCAGTGACCATGGTGAAACAAATACCATCTGATCACGTTTTTATTTTTATACACATGGAATGAGAAGGCAAAACAGAACCAAACACCATGTGTTAGTGAATAAGTTTTAATATCAACACCAGAAACTTGAAGGATTTCCATGAACCTTGCAATTAGAAGCGTCATCATCAGTACTGGCAGTGGTTTTGCAGGCGAGGTGGAGGCAGACTCATGATGAAGAGCTACATCATCTGTCCGGCCTGCTGCAGCTTTGCACAGGTGTGGACTGTGCGCCGTGAGACGGTGAGCTGTGCTTGTGGCCAGACGAGACGAGACCTTTAAGTACAGACCTTTGGATTTCTTGGTCACGTGACTCGGTATCTACAACCTGCCTTCTCCCGGCCGGCCGTCCGCTCTCACCATTTGCAGAAAAGGTAAAGCATTTCCGCGGCAGCATCCACAGCCTATCTGTAGTTTACTGACTATTAGCCCTCAACTTTAACCTCGTACTCCACCGCCGTGGAAGGCGGAATGACACGAAGCGACAGGCGTGTCGCTGCTCCAGAAAGACAGAGCCGGGGGGTGACAGGCAGTGTGGGCACATCGCTCAGTCAGGCCTTATCTCTGGAACAAACACTGATCTCACACCGAGCTCCGCCAAGAGCTGCCTCTGCTGTCGGCGCACTTTTTCCGGCGACATAATTTCCGGATGGAAGACGATTCATTGCCGCAAAAGCGAGACGAGAGCGATAATAAGAGCAACGTGGCGGCCGGATTTGTGAAGATTAGAGTCAGTAAAGTGTCCAGCACAAGACTGCCTCCTAATCCCAGTGTGAAAGGGATGGGCAGTGCACCGGCTCACTGGGACTCTCTGCAAAAAGCTGGGTGGGGAATGGAAGCAGACTCTTCCCCCTGACTCCACACATGCACATTATGATCGGAGAGGGTGGAGGCACTGGTGCTGGGTGTTAAGCACGTTGTCAGACTCTGCATTAGTTTAAAATCAGAGTGTGTATATGCGCTGTAGTTACTTGACAGTTGAATGTCTGCTTACAGTACAACAGTTCGGACTGCTCCCTCAGAGCCACACAGACCTCTCCTTGCCACCCACTTGACTTGTTATTTCTTTCTTGCAGAATGGCAGAGGCTCCCAGGTCATGTGACTGTTTTGTTTCCTTGCCCCCTGGCTCTCGCGATGACCATGTGATCTTTGGGAAGAACTCGGACCGTCCCCAGAATGAGGTGCAGGAGGTGACCCACTACCCTGCAGCCTCTCACCCTCCAGGCTCTATGCTGGAGGTAAACAGCCCTGGACTCCCACAGTCCCACAACACTATCAAGCATGCTGCTACTCAGTACTCACTGATACACTGCATACTTCCAGGATTGCATTGCAGAACCTTTAAGAAACAAAGATTTTAGAAACAAAGTTTCTTCTCATTTATTTTTTGAGCATTACTGTCCCAGCATTCAAAGTAAGCCTGTCTGAGACTGCAGTCTGCAACAGAACTGTTAAACATTTACACAGAGCCTTAATTGTAAAAACAGTGTTTCCTGTTAATGGTTGAGGAGAAGTAACTGAAAGTTGCTGATGAATTTTGTCCTCCGTTAGGCCTGTCATTTGTATTCAATATGAATTTTAGCTCAGTGATACAGTCAGATCAGTTACTGAGCTTCACATAATGTCACAGGGCTGGACAGGTCATACACAGGATTGAAAAGTAAAGCTAAATGTCATTCAATATTGTTTTTCTGTGTGGAAAAAATGAATCCCTCTTTTTCTTCCTCTTCCCTCTGTTTTCTGACACAAATAGATGCTCTGATATGCACTGTCATCCTGCAGGAGGTCATATATGTGTTGTTCATATATGAGCCATGTTGTCTTTTGCACACAGCACACATAATGTGAAAACCGTCTGCACAGTGTATGTGAGTGACCTACAGTTCCTCTCAGTCCCTTTGCTTCTGTCTTGTTTTTTGTATCTCCAGTGCACATACATCCAGATCCCTCAGGTGGAGCAGACTCATGCTGTCGTTCTCAGCAAACCTGCCTGGATGTGGGGTGCAGAAATGGGAGCCAATGACCAGGGAGTCTGTATTGGAAATGAGGCTGTTTGGACCCGAGAGCCCGTTGTGCCCGGAGAAGCTCTGCTGGGAATGGACCTGGTCCGGTGAGCACCTGAAGTCTTCGATACTGTATTCACCAGAGAGAAAAAAAGTCTTTGTAGCTGTGGGAGCAATGGTTTAATCAAATACAGTTTTGATATTGTATACTCAGTGGAAGTAATAACTTAATTCTCTTTGGCTTTGTTCAGAAGGGTGTGTAAATAGTCACAAGCATGTTATGACAGGTGTAGTGAGTATTCTTGAAGCGTAGCACTTATCTGTTCATCGCTGTGTGTACTCACACTCAGTCAGTATGGGGAGTTGCCAAGTGGTTCTCTTTTTTGTGATCAAATGTTTTTCTTTATATTTTCTTTTTTGCAGCAGTGACATCAGCAATTATATTAAACAAGCGTTACACATCCCCTGTTCCACATAACGCCAGGTTGAGATCAAATGAAATATAATTGGACCAAATTGTGACTTGCACATTTTAGTTGGTAAGTTAGATAAGAGGACCTCTCTGAGAGACCAAGGATGCACTATATTTTCTTCTAATGTGTGCCACGAGTCATTGGCTGTGGGATTAAACCATGCAGTGAGTGAGCGAAGGGTAAAAGCCCAGGAATAAAATTTAAAATTGGGCAAAGGCAACCCTCCGTCCCTTCTATTTCGTTGGAGGGTTAGAGTTTTCAAATGAGGCCTCTTGCCCTTCCAGATAAATCTGCTGATATCTTTGTGTAATTTTTCCCAGCTTCCCGCTGGGGGAGTAAGCGGTATCATAGAACTTACAAAATTAACTCTTGGTAGCACATTCATCTTGATAATAGCTATACGAGCCTGTAATGAATTTGGTAGAGTCTTCCATCTGTCCAAATCATATGTGATTTTCTTAAAAACATCTATAAAGTTGTTCTTTACAATAGATTCCAGAGAAGCATATATTTCTATCCTAAAATATGTGAAGTGCTGGACTAGCGGTAATGGGAGGGGAAAGTTGGTCACTACACCAGCATTATTTGATAGTAATGGTAGCAGCGCTGACTTCTGCCAGTTAATCTTAAAACCAGATATTCTACCAAAATGATCAATGATAGTAATCAATGGAGGAATGGAATTAGTTATATCCTCCAGAAATAGTAATATATCGTCAGCATATAAAGATAGTGGGTGTTGAGTATTGTGAATTGAGATTGGACGGATATTATCTGCTTGACGCACTGCTTGGGCCAATGGTTCAAGTAACAGAGCAAATAAAAGTGGACTCAGTGGGCAACCCTGTCTTGAAGACCTGGAAACATCAAAAACAGACGAGTTATTTTTCCCTGTCAGAACCATTGCAGGTGGATTAGTACACAGTTTATATAAAGCCCTCGCCTAACCCCATTTTCTCTAGTGCAGACCACAGATAGGACCACTCTAAGTGATCAAATGCTTTCATTGCATCCAGGGACAACACTGCTGCTGAATTACTATCCCCCACTGAATCCACAATATGTAGCAGTCGTCTAACTTTGTCATTAGCCAGGCGGGATTTAATAAAACCTGTTTGATCACAGTGAACAAGTGTGGTCATATAAGCCTGTAGTCTACAGGCAAGGACCGTGGCATATGTTCAGAATGTCACTGTTCAGAAATGAAAGCGGTCTATAATTGCTGCATTCTGTTGGGTCCTTATCTTTTTTTAATAATAGAGATATTAAAGCAATATTAATATTCCTAGAAAAGGTGCCCTTTTCTATAGAATAATGTATCACATCTAAAAGTAGAGGACCAAGGATATCCCAGAATGTTAAAATAAATTCAGGAGGAATCCCGTCTATTCCAGGTGACTTTCCAACCTGCATTTCTTTCACAGATTGTTCTAATTCTTCTAATGACATAGCTTCAGCCAATCTCTTTGCTTCTTCTTCAGACAAGGAGGGTAGTAGTATTAAGAAATGCATCACAGGTAGATTTGTTATACACTACTTCAGATTTATAAAGCTCAGCATAAAATGATTGAAATACCAAGTTTATTTGTTTGGGTTCTGTTACCAACATCCCATCTTTAGATTTAATGTTTAGAATGTCGGCAAACTGATCGCTAGATCGAATTTTCATAGTTAACAGATGACTAGGTCTGGATCTGTGGAAGTAATATTTCTGTCTTACTCTGTGCATGAGAAATTCAGACTGAGCCCTGTTTAGGGAGTTTATTTCTTTTTTAATTGTCTCTCATGGTATGGCTGTGCTATCTGAATAACTGTCTTGCAATATGTGATCCAATTCTGCATATTTAGATTCAAGTTGCTGCAATTTGTGAAGTCTATCTTTTTTTTTTGAGGAAAATAACATTATTCCGGATAAATCCTTTAGTAGCATCCCAGAGGATCCTAGGACACACACTGGTCCCCTATTGAACTGTATAAATTCTGTAAATTTCCTCCTGAAATACTCATTCTTCAGTAAGGTTGTATTAAGCCACCATCTGGCCACACGAGCTGGAGTGTTTTCAATGGCTACTGTGCAGAAAACCGCCCTGTGATCTCTGATAGTCATAGGCAGTAGAGAACAATTTATAATGTTAAAAAGATGTTCTTAGTAGCAAAGACAAAATCAATTCTAGAAAAGGATTTATGCCGAGTTGAAAGGTGTGAAAAATCAGTTTTGGTTGGGTTGACCATGTGCCAGATATCTATTACCCCCAGGTCTGATTCCCATTGATGCAGAGCCGCTGATGCAGATTTTTGCTCACTGCTTTCATGTATGCCAGTCCTATCTTTTTCATGATTCCACACAGCAATAAAATCTGCTCCTATTATGAGAGAGTAACCTGTGAGATCTAACAGCATTTTAAGTACATGTGTCATAAAATATCTCATCAAAAGAATTGAGAACATATATTGATATCAATGCAATGTTCTTATTATATAACTGCATTTTAACAATTATGATCCTTCCATGAGTGTCCCGGATTTGTTCCACAGCTCCTACACCAATGTTACGCTTTATCACAACGGCCAGTCTAGATTTTGTGCTTGCCGAGGAAAAACCTACAACATGATATATCCCATTACTTAATCTAGCTGCCACTGCCAAGTGGTTCTCAAATACAGTAAAACTTCCTCCCAAACACGACAGGTCCCAATAGTCTACACCAGTCTTCACAGTTTGTGATCAAATGATAAATAGATAAAAGCATTACAAATAAGTTATGAACAAATATTAACATTATTAGCTAACTTTTAAACATCTGTAACGATTCAACTGTTTAAAGAAGACACATGTAATAACCTGGCATGACCTGTGGTCCTCAGACTGGGGCTTGAGCGTGGTCATAGTGCCATGGCAGCGCTGACAGTGATCACCGACCTACTGGAGCAGCATGGCCAGGGGGGACAATGCAAGGAGGACCCAGAGTCCTTCAGCTACCACAACACCTTCCTTCTGGTGGATCGCAATGAGGCCTGGGTCTTGGAAACTGCTGGGAAGCTGTGGGTGGCCCAGAAGATCACAGGTGAGGGTGGAGGGTTAACTTCTATGTGGGTATTGTATAATCTCTAGATAGTTCACTTGGGTCTGTAAGTGCTGAATTGGTCATTATATACAACTATGAGCAGAAGAAGAAGTGACAGTAAGCATGCTGTTTGATACCTGACATACCTGTTAAAACCTCAGATCTGTGGCCTCCTCATGTCGAAGAACCCTTTGTGCTCTGTTTTTGTTTGTTTATTTGTGTCTACTGGAGATGAGTTGTTACTGTTCAACAGATTTCTTATTTCAGCTGCTACAATTTAATGAGTGCAAAACTGTGTTTCCCACTGGATGCTGTAGTGCCTTGTTTGCACTCTATGAACATGCATCCATGGCAATTTGTGCAGGAAAGAGTTTGTGGCTAATTAAAAATAATGAGATATAATTGAAATACATTATATAGTGAGGCTGTGTGTTGGTTGATGTTTAAACTGCGTGTGCAGCATTAATTTCTGCTGTCAAGCCTAGTTTGTTTAACAAGCCCATATCCACACAAATGGCTGAAAGGGCTTTACACCAAGCACAGCACACACAACTTTTTATTCTTTACTCATCTTCACTTTGAATGAACAATATCCAGCATTTCATTAGAAAAACCTGCACTACCAAACATTAGAAAGAACCAAGACTACAGAAGGAGAGTGGACTGTACAGAGCTGGACAAGAAACACTGACTGACGACAACTCAGTGGTCCTGCTATGATTTTATAACATAAGATTCATTATTCATAATTGAATATGCTTTGCATTGTGCTACTTACTCATATTTGAGTAATGTTTGCTAAAAGCTACAGTTCTGTTCAAATCAGGGAGCCTCTCTTAACAAGAGTCAACATGTTGTGATATCAGCTGTTATGAGGCTGTACTTAGGCACAGGTACACATTGAGCCAGATGCTGTGGGTGAGAAAGCTTTGTCTGGGCCAGATGAGCTCAGATTCTAAAGCTTTACTTTACTTCTTACTTTAATTTGTTTATTTTCACAGCGACTGTGCACATTATTAGACATTACTGTAAATGTGCCAGTATTGTTTAAGTAGCTAGTTTTCAATTGCAGTCCCTGGGCAAGATGTTAACTGCCAGTCTGAAACGAAACAACACAGCAAAACAACATTAAATGCCTTACATACTGTATACAAATATATGGTACATCACTAAAATAATACTGCCTAAAAGCACATGTCACTAAAATAGTAATATGTAGAAACACATAAGCAAATAGAGACATAACATAAGGGTGTAGCATGTAAAAGCACGTAGCATGTAAAAGAAGAGCACAGCAATCACATGATCTGTCACTCAACTGAAACACTAGCAGTCCTCTGACATACATGTGAGGAGGGCTTAGTTGCAAATAGCACTCCTACTTTTACAGCCTTTTAGTTGAACTTATACCAGTGTCTTTTGGTTCTGTGGTGTCAAATGCTCCTCAGTTTACAATAAAAAGGTTGGATGTGATTTGTGTCCCACAAACTACTCAGTATGATGTTCAGTTGTCTCCTGAAGCACACCACACCAACTACTAGATAGATACCTGTGTTTGTTGTTCTTTCTAGTGTAATAACAAATATAACAGGCAATACATAGGTACTTGCAATCATTCATATAGACACTAACAACGTCTTAGTGTAACCTCTTAGCATCTGAATGCTTGCTAATTAGCACAAAACAAAGTCCTAATATTAGTTTTGCAGATATTTGGTCATAAATCAAAGTCTTGGACAAATAGAAACATGCAGGTGGTGCTAGTAAAGTCAGGAGATCAACGCTGTATTCTCCTTAGGAGCAAATCATCAGTAAACCACACAGGAGGGATAAGATTTCATATGAAATATGCAAATACTTGCATGACTCATATTTGCTCTTGTGGAAGAGGGAAGTCTGTCTTCATTTTTCAACATGAAACCATATCTTACACAGATGTTTCATATAATTCAGTGAATCTCTGAAGAATTACCGTAGTCGATTCTCTCAAATGGTGATGAACCTAACAAGCTGTACTGCTCAGTGTATATGGTAATGCAGCACAAACCAGCATGCATTAGATAACCCAGATGCTTCTGTTCTCCTGCCTCTTGTTTCTTTCAGAGGGTGTGAAGAACATCTCCAACCAGTTAACCATCAGCACTGAGATCTCTGCAGAGCACCCGGAGTTGCGGAGCACAGCCCAGGCTCAGGGCTGGTGGGATGGTGAAAGAGAGTTCAACTTCTCAGAGGTGTTCAGCCCCGAGGACCCGCCTGCTAGGATGGAGCTTGCCAAACAACGCTACAAGGGCGGCACAGAGCTGCTGCAGCAACATGATGGTGAGGCTGCTCCACTACATAACTTTGCAGAATGCCTTTGGACCTTCTGGGATTTTTCCTTTAACACTCTTTGCTTTGTTTAGGTGTGAAAATGACTGGCTGAATATGAGCATGACTTCCGCTTTCCTACAGAATCGACAAAGTTGTGAAATTTTTATATTGTTAATTAAAACCTGCAGAAAGTCATCCACTCTTTTTCTCTCTCCTGTGTCTGGTCCCAGGCTCAGTGACGGCAGAGGTGATGATGTCCATTCTGAGGGACAAGCCCAGTGGCATCTGCATGAATTCTGGAGGTTTCTGCACTACAGGCAGCATGGTATCTGTCCTGCCCAGAGATACCAGTCTGCCCTGCATCCACTTCTTCACTGCCACCCCAGACCCTTCCAGGTTTGTCTCACCAAGCTAAGATTTCCTCAGGACTATAAACACTAGTTAAGTATATACTGACTTATTTATACTTCAGTATAGTTACAAAGCGCTTTATCGGGAATACCATACTAAACCATGACTGGGCTTTCCTTTGATTTTCGGTATGGATTCCATAAGATGTTGAAAAATTCTACTCCATGATTGCATCACATAATTTATGTACATTCATGTTGCCTATCAGCAAATAATTGATTTGTATCTGGTTACTTGGAGGCTATCGAAGTTCACTGAACTGTCTGATTTGAGATTAATTTTTACTTTGTGACATGGAGCCTTATCATGCTCGGAGCAGCTATTAGAAGATAGTACTTCTAATGTACAAATAGTAATACTTTGAAACTGTCTTCAGGGATTCAAGTAATTAATTAAGAACCTAAAGTACCAAGATAACACTCACTACAGTGTACATATCCCATTCAGAAGGTGTTTCTATTTTCAAATTTCTATTATTATCAAAACACTCAGATTGGCTAATTGGATGAATAGACAGGTGTAGAGGTGTTCCTGATGAACTATGTGTATAAAATGTGGTATGCTGGGGTATGTCTGTTCGGCAACACTCTTTGCAGCTGCAGCTGCTGTAAACTACAGAAGTGTAAAGCTTTAAATTGTCCGTCTTTATTCGTTAGTTACATTCAGAAGTAAATTCAGCAGTGAATACTAAGTAACTGGGTTTGGCACTAATTTACATATACCATATATTTGTGTGTGTGTTCTTTTATAGAATTAGTTCAATTATGGTAACTCTGTGTTGTAAAACTGTGTCTCTGTGTAATTATGTAATTCACCATAATTAGTATATAACATGGTCATTTTTGCAGAGCTGTAATATAAAGCATTGCTTTTACATGTTGCAATACCTTAAAGGAGCTATTTGTAAGTTTTGCTATTGCTACACAACATGTGTCAACATTGAAGCAGGAAATGTTTTGAGTTAAGTGTCACACTGAGCTGTCCTAACCGAGACATGTCTCCAGTGGTGAAAAACAATGACAGGGCTAACTCTTGTTTCGCTTTTACTTCTATCTCTATTTTTTTCTACTAACTTAATAGCTCAGCTCAAAGTGACTGTAGCATCCATGGTGGCTTCTCAGAAGGTAAATGATAAACTCTTGCATTATAAACACAATTTTGGCTGAAGCTCTTAGCAAGGCTGGTAAGTAAACAGTTGACAATGCTGCCTAGAACAGACCTTACAAAAAACTAATTTCAATGATGCAAAATGAATTTAACAGTACCTCAGTGGCATTTTAGACCACTCCAATGGTTAAGTACTTCACTTTGCCTTTGGACCCCCTCAGCAGTACTCTCACCAAGCATCACCAACATCCCAAATGCTTTACATTTCTTTCTTGTGTCCTAAAGTCAGTGACATGCTGTTGGCCTGAACATATCCCTCAAGCAAAGAGACACTTGGAAATGTGTTTTCATAAGTGTCACATTCCTGATGTGGAACTTTCGGCTTGGGTTAGCTTGAGCAGGATTAGATAATAGACAACGAAAGGTTCAACATATTAAATATTACACAAAAGCAGGAAGTATGCCATAGATTGTGAAAGTGAGGCTGATTGTTTCCCACCAAATCTCTTTTCATCATTCTGTCTATACTTTGTGTTCGGAATTTCTTAGTGTGCATTTCTCTCTTTCCTGCTCCTATCCCTGTTAACCCACCCCACCTGTACCCTGGTAGGTCTATATTCAAGCCTTTTATCTTCTCGGACTGTTCCACTCCAGTGCCAAGGGTGGTCTCCCCACAGTTCGGCCCAGATGACCCTGTCAGGCAGCAGCCTCGCTTTCAGAGCCAGGTGGACCGCAGACATGACCTGTACAAGGCTCATCAGGTGGCGCTCAACACCATGGAGACCAACCCGGTGGGCATTACAGAGAAGATGATCTTGATGGTTTTGCACATATATCACAGGAGAGTCACAGCACAGGGCTGTCACTCCCAGTAGTGGACAGGACCTCACAGATAGTGCAGACAGGACACAGGGGACATGGGGTGTAGACTAAACATAAACACACTACAAGTACACATTCAGAGCCAAAGAGCAGGTTTCAGTCATGACTGCACTGCAACCAAACACCGAGCTGAGAATCCTGGCTTGTCCAGCCAGGTGACATTTAACCCAGTCAGCTGTTTGAATCCTGCGACTTGAGATGAATTGTGCATTTATCAGATCATCTGAAGTTATTATTTTCTCATAGGTATAAACCTGAATTTAGCCATAGTCACATAATACCTAAGGTAGTATCAGGTGAATTGACAGGGACAGGAAGGCTGTAGGTATGCACAGATAGTGTTCAGGACTAGGGTTGTAACCCTATTCCATACCACACATAAATGCCAAGTATTCAGACATGGAGCAACATTATCATTCGTTTAGAACAGTGTTTGTGTTCACCTGATTAATCTAAGTCCAGTGTTCACTCTCCTCTAGCTCTTTTTGCTCCCTACCAACCTGTGATGAAAACATCTATTTTTAGCTGTGTTAACCAGCCAGTTAGCAGCTGTGTCTGTCTGCTGTTTGCTCGTGAGCAGTCCGTAGGCGGATTTTAGAGCAGTACAGCTGCTGGCTAAATAGCTAAACACTGACCCGAGACTTGCAGATACAACAAAATCATTAGAAATAACTGTAAAACATACAGTGACAGTATCAGAGTGGATTTAATTCCTTAACTTGAGTAATTCAGACCACACTCACGGGCAAAAAGTAATATTCTATCTAGAAATGAGCAAATATTAGCCACTGTCAGGTACTGCATTACCAGACTAAGCAAAGCTGAAGCTGTAAAACACTGTAATGTAATAAACTGAGCAATAGAATGTTTAATTCATTTTTTTATTAGGAAGAAGAAACATGTTTGATCCATAATCTTTCAAAACAAGAAAAACAATCCCAAATCAATGTTAACTCAATAGGTATTTTGGAGCTTTCTTCCATATCACGTATTTTTTCCCTCCATTTGAGTAGTTTAATTAGCACGGCCTTTTCAGAGTTGCAGTTTGGTTTACACAGTATCTTTTGATTCACATATTTTTCATCCTTCCCTGTTTTTTCAAAACAGTTAACAGTTTTGAATATTCAGTGATCTAGCTGTGAAAATGTATGTTCTTGTAATGTAGAATAGAATTGGGACAAAACTACAATATTGGCTGGAGTTTTTGGTGAACAGCCAGACAATGTAAAACCCAGATTAGAGGAAATGGAGGGGCATGATAACAGTGTGTGTGTAATTACTGTTATTAAGTCTTCGTCCTCCACTGTAGATGTCTGGTCAAATTAAATTTAGATGTTTAAAAGGCCAGGAGTGGTAACTGGATTCTTTTAAATGTACATGATGTTACATGCAGGGCCATCAACATGACATGGTTTAAACATAGTCTTTCTCTTTCTGTCTCAGGATGAGGGCTTGGCTGTCTATGAGATCTTGAGGGACCTGGAGGCACAGTGTCTGAGTGAGATTTCAGCCATGCTGAATGGTGAGATACCAGGAGAAGAACTTGGGGACCTGTTCTTTGATTGCGTGGACACAGAGATTAAGTTCTACCAGTGAGGAGGTAGGACACTTCAACAGTTGCATTTGGTGTGATAGGCACTTAGGTGGTTAATAACAACTGGAGAGCTGGCATTCTTAAAATGAGCTGCAGACTTGGTGTTCATCAGCTGTGCCAGCACATGTGCCTTTTCCCCATTCTTTGCATGATAGTGGGGCACTAACCCTGTGTGGATGTGTGATTGTGACAGTTTCTAGCAAAACCCAACATGCCTAACCATCCTGTGTCAAACTGTCCTCTCTTACAGTGCCCTCAGGTGGACAACCTTAGTGCTCGCAAAGTGACAGGAGAAGGCCAAGGGACTGTAATAACCTCTGTGATCATTGTCTGATTGGTCTCTGCCTCACTCAAACAATACACATGCCTGACACCATTCCATCAGAAACGCAGACTAAATGTCTAAACTGCACATGTGATTGGAGCATATCTATCAGCTGTATCACCCAGGGAGCAATGACAGCACCTCATTAGTGAGTATAATGATGTAGATTACACAGGCACCCATGTAGAGCTGTGTGACGTTGCACAAATAATGTAAGTATGGCATTCGTTTAACATTTTGTTTGTTGTTGCAAATGAGTGGGTCATCATTTGTTGGTGGCTGACTGTTAGGGTGAGACCTAATAAAGAATGTGCATAGTCTGTCTTGAGTGTGTTTTGAGCTTTCTCACACAGTAGTTGGGGGTGTACATATTGATGCTGTTAGAGTACATCCAATGTATCCACTTAATCTGGGGAAATTAAAAAAACAAAATAAATAAAACAACAACAGAATTCTTTTTTTTTTTAACTTCCTTTTTAATTTTCATTTTGCGACCATAAGACAAGCTCATCAAAAAAGCAACACAAGATCTTCCGCTGTCACAAATCACCACATACAACACAAGATAATACAACACAAGACAATCGAAACCAAGAACACAAAATATGTAAAGGACAAAAAAAATGTTGGTGTGTGTGTGTGGGGGGTGGGGTAAGGGATTGACACAACATCAGTGTGAAGCCTATACTTAATCTTAATTTACTCCAATACTTATTATTGATGGCCATTCGCAACCAAAATACAAGCTAAGGGGGGTCCACTCTTTAACAAATTCATCTAAGGTTCCTTGCAACACATGGGATAACCTTTCATAAGGAACAATTGATACAAGTTTATCATACCACATTGGTAATGTAGGCGGGTGTACATCAAGCCAAACATGCAGAATTGAAAGGCATGCGGCATACAACATTTGACAGTTTGACAAGGACAAAGGGCTAATACCAAGAATACACTGTTTAGGATCCATTACTATTTTAATGTGGAGAAACTTCTCTATCTCTGTCTGCACAGTAGACCTGAATATTTTAATCAATGACATGACCACATTAAATGAAAATAAGTACCTGGTTGTTTTTGACACTTCCTGTATGCTGCAGAACACGGGTCATCTAATTTGCAATGTATTTCAGGAGTCACATGCAGTTTATTAATTATCTTATCTTAATTATCTTATCCTATCTTATTTTCGTGTGATTTGTCAGATCTTGTAATTTTCTAGGCATTATATAAAACTTTGCACCAGGTCTGGTCATCTAGGTGAACACCAAGGTCTTTTTCCCAGCTATTTTTAACATTAATTGTAGTCCTATCATTCATAAGCAACTGATTATATATATAAGTCATTACTTTCCTATTAATTGTTGTTGCTTTCATGATAAGACTATCAAGAATATTCAGCTTACTGCCAATTTTGTAATATGGAATTGAGTTTAAATAACTCCTCATTTGTAAACGATAAGAATTGAACTCGACAAAGATTAAACTCTTCTTGTAGTTGCTGAAGAGACTTTAGTGCATCACCTATATACATATCACCAATTTTTGTAATACCAGCAGTCTTCCAATCTCTGAATCCCACATCTACACAAGTATTTTCAATGTCAGGATTATTCGCAATGGGTGCTAAAAATGAATATTGATTTAATCCAAAGTATTTACGTATGCTGATCAAAGACTTGCATACAACCTTGGGCGCTTATTTTTCCAAACAAAATCTATGAACAAATCTACGAATTGCACCATGTATTGATTTAAACAGTTTTAATGGAATATAGACAGGTAGCATCTGAATTGTATACAATAAACTTGGCAAAATATTCATTTTAATAATTGCAATTCGGCCTAGTAAAGACAACGGTAAATTCATCCATCCTTAAAAGGCTGATTTAATTTTGAGGTAAAAAAAAAAATAATTTAGTTAAATCAGAAAGATTGGACGGAAAGAAAAATTCCAAGATATTTAAACCTGATGTGAGTCACCTAAAAGGCAAATATTCTGAAACACTGGTCCTCTTCCCAATCATATTATCATAATTTATTTTATATCCAGAAAAGGTACTGAATGTATCTATGATCTTAATTAAAGCTGCTATAGATTTAGGTGGCTCCATCATAAATAAAAGTACATCATTGGCGTACAATGAAATTTTATGTGTTCTGATATTAGTTTGAATGCCCTCACCTGATCACTTACTCTTACAGTCTCAGCCAAAGGCTAATCAAACAACAGAATTTGTATTTATTTAATTTAATTACCATGATGGCTTTCAGAGTGCATAGATTCTGTATCACTAGCCTGAATTTGATGGGCAAACCAGATCTTTCACTCAACTTTGTAAGTATAAACCAGCCATATTCAGGATTAGATTTATTAGAGTGATCACAAAGGTTCAAGTTATCAATATATACAATATAGACCAATACACTGCAGATAATGTTGCAACAACAATAATAATTAAGTTTATTTACCAAAGAAACTCAGGGGCTTAAGTGGATTAAAGACACTAAAATTTTACCACACTGGGAAAGAAAAAAAATGTGACAATAAGATACAGTAGAAATTAGAAAAATAACAATAATAATAAGAAGATAGATGACAATTCAGACCAAAGAAGCTGAGAAAGCTGAGAAAGCACAGCTATAAAAAATATGTCTTTAAGAGGAACTTAAAATAAGAGAAAGAATATGTGGATTTCTAATGCATTTGTTAGATAATGAAATGATTGTAAAGGTTATATCATCACAGCACAGCAGTTTGGGAATGACTTCAGGTTAATGTTGTCTTTAAGGTTCAGTGTTTTATTACCATTTTATACTCAATGATTTTCTGACAACAGAAAAAAACAATGGGCCTGCACTGTATTATTGTCATATCCGTCTTTTAAACATTGATCCATCTGATCATACAGCCCAGGTTGCACATTGGGTGCTGGGAGCAACACACATGGATATATTTGTTATGGAACAGAAGCTGAGTTTCATTAAGAAAAAATGGATGTAATGCATATTAAGGCACTGAGAGTAACTGCAGTCCCACGTTTACTGGGAGGGATGAGGGAGATATCAGCAGTTCAGCAATAGGAGTTGGTAGTGCAGAATATAGGCTACTGTAAAAATATTATGTCAGACAGATTCCAGCAAAAAGGAAGTGAATGGATGGGGAAAGAAGAGTGTTTCATATTCATCAGTATAAAGATGGAGCAGCTGGACCTTAGTATATTGGAGAGCATAAAACCTCATTTTAAAGAACAGCATACCCTAGTTTTCTAACGCAAAGACTACACAATGAGGATGGACTTAGATGATGTCAGCAATACAAAAAGCAAAGAGAACAGCTTTACTCTGCTTTATTATACACATGAATACATACTGTAGTGTAACACAGACCTCTTCCCCGGTGATGCTGAGTCTGGTCTGTGGGGGGCGACCCTGTGCTGAGACATCCAGACTGCCGGAAATCACTAACAAGAAGAAGAAAGCAAGGCGGTGAGGTGCACTGCCGCCTGAAAGTGGAAACTAGATTACAAATGTTAGCTAACTGCATGCAAGTATGGTGCTGTTATGACCTTAGTGAGTTGTCAAACCTAGTTTGTACATTTTCTCCTGGTTTCCCCCTCTAAAGAAAGTGGATTGGTCCAACGGAAAAGGTAGTGGAGCCGGGAGGCTGATGCCCAGCGGTTTGTTTACTAAGCAGCTAGGTTAAGCTGAAACTGCCCGGTGTAATCATGAGCAGACCAGGCCGAAGAGGTTCACTTAGTTCACACATGGGTCGCTACTACGTGATGACAGTCGACAGACACTTAAAGGTGACAAGAAATAGGCAGTTATGTGTGTTTTCCCCTTCTAGCTAATAAGGCGAACAGGCTAAGATGTGCTCAGCTTCTTTGCAACTGACCCATTAGCAAACAGCTACTATAGTTAGCTTGCTAATGTTAACTATAGCTTGGTCAAATGCCACTGCGGCCATAACTTGCACTTACAGAAACGCTCAGGGGAAGCTCGTTTAAATGTTTAAGCTTTATAAAGAGGGTGTATTTACTGACACAATAGACTGGTCGTGGCAGATACGTGAGAACCCACTGTCACGACTTGCCAGTGCATGGCTTGTCACGACTTCTGTGAAATGTTTCAACATGATTTTAATTTTGTGTTTATCAACCTCTGACTACAGCAAGTGAAGTGGGACTGAAAATTACACTGTCTTAAGTGTTTATGTTTATAACAGGACCACTAACACTGAAAATACACTACAAAAAGAGCCATATGGCATAGTGCTTCCTTATTTTGATATCTTGATGTTAAAGCTCTTTTTCTTTTTGTTGTAGTCCTTGACAGTCACCCAGCTGCTGGAGTTGCTGTGAGACGATGCACTCTAACAGGCTTGAGCACAGTCTCCGGCGGCAGCACAGTGACAGAAGTTCAAGGCAGTGGGAGGACTATGATGACAGATGGGAAGATAGGCATGACCCCCACAGAGATATACTGCGGGATTCCTATCATAAATATGGTGGGGACGGACACAGCAGCACAGAAAGAACCAGCAGAAGTAGAGAGTGCAGTGCTTCACCCAAAAGGCGGCACAGTAAAGATTCAGTGAGCAGAGACTGGAACAGAAAGAGCCCAGTGAGAAGACGCATGTCTTCACCCGATTGGAGTGGTGCTGAAAAGAAAAGGCAAAGGTATACAGATGATGATGGTGAAGACATTTTCAGATACAGGCGTGACCCTGTGGAAAAAGCCTACAGGCAGACTCCAGACACTTTTTCCAACCCACATGTACCCAAGGATTTTAAACATAGAACAACACAGGAGGAGGATTTCAAATTAAGGAAAACATCTCAAGACTCCAGACACAGGCATAGGCATGAGGAGTTCACCTACAGGCAACAACACGATGACTCAAGAATAACGTCTCGATATTACAAAGATAGTCATCGTCAAGAAAGGAGCTGGGACCGTTCAGAGGAGAGGACTCGATCACAAGAATGCTCTGCAGTGGTAAGGCACAATGTACATGATGTAAGGATGAGTGCTATGTTTGTGATGACAATTGTTGTGATCTGCTGATTTTTATTTGTTTTAATGAAACATTCCCTTACACTGAACAGACTTGTGGCAAGCAAAAAGAGAGAGATGGCAGCCCCTCTTCAGATCACATGGATCACCATCAAAACATGACAAGGTTTCCACTGACTGAATCTCGTGGACAGGTGGGTGTGATTCACACATCTTTGTCATATGGGCATATGCGGTATATTCTTAAAAACAGTGGAAAGGTGTTGGTTGAAAAGTAGTTGTGTAGCTGGTAAAATCACAGCAGTTATACACAACATAGAAACACACAACACCTGCCATAATATACAGTTGCATCTAAAACAAGTAGAATATGATGGAGGTCATGATAATGTATCTACTGAACCTTTGGAGGAGTTTGGAGTTAATCAGCTGATTAGAGTGTGACATCATTAGGTTACAATAGTGAACTTTTTCACTATATTCTAATTGTCTGATTTACTGAATTTGGGGTTTTCATTAAATATAAGCCATAATCATTACAACTACAAGAAATAAAAACACAAAATATTTCAGTCTGTGTGTGATGAATCTATATAATGTATCAGTTTGACTATTTGAATTACTACTGAAATAAATGAACTCGTCTATGATATTCTGATTTATTGAGATGCACCTGTAGGACACTTGGTGACCACCACCCATGAAGAACTAATTAGCTCTACTTTGCTTTTCTAATTTCACTGTAGGTTCATATTTGCCAAGTATGCACCAGCAATGGATGACAGTTGCACTTGGCTGGTTTCCCACAGTGAATCTTCTTATATAATTCTGCATCAGCTTAAACGTTTCAAACTACTCCACCTGATTTATAATATCTAACAATGCACACACTGAATAAGTCTATTCTATAGTTAGTATTTGTGCACTTTGGCAGTGTCTCATTACTGTTGTGGTCAGGGTTTTTTAACCTCTTGCCTCACCTGGACAGGTAGGGAGAAGAACATGGCAGCTGATAAACAGTGTAAACTGACTCATTGAAAATTTTCCTGATTGATATTGTTTTGATTTAGGAAATTTCATGTAGGCACACATCTGGATGTTTAATGTTGTGTGTTAGGGGTACACCTGCACTGTAACTTTATGTTAACCCATTGGCATTCTGTTCAGACTCGGTTAGTGATTGCCATCATGATTTTGAAAATGACCAGTGTGCTAATGTACACATGAGACTGGCTGTAACATTGCCAACAAATTAACATTAAAGGAATGCATGTCTGAGCCGGGGGGCTTGAGAGGGGGCCCTAATTCCCTAATGCAGTCTATCTGCCAAACCAGACAGACTGCAGATAATAGCTCCATAAACTATGGTTTGTTCTGTGTTTCCCATCAGTCTTTTGAAAGTGATGTCACCAGCCAAAGTCCTACTGTTCCTGAGCAGAAGTCAACCAGAGGTTTCCAGCGATTCCTTGACGTGCTTAACAGGGGTGTGAATGTCGCCACACTCACCAAGATAGTGACTCAGACCTCTCCAGAGGCTGGAGATAGGCCACATTCTCCAGGTTCTTGCCCGGACACTGCGGCTCACCTTTGGTATCCCAGTTCTGCTGAGAAGCAACAAGGAGGCCACCAAAATAACCATTACTGGAACGGGAGTGAAGGATCCCACAGCCTGGCCTCCCCACAATCTCATCACAGGTCCTTCAGCCCACAGAGATGCTCTCCAACTGATGAGAAGTCTGTGCAAAGGAGTGACAGACAAAACCACTACAGCTTGAACAGTAGATCCAGGTCTCCATCAGTGGTGGGAAAAATAAGCCTAACACCTGAAGATGAGCACAAGCACAGGCAGATGCAGGATGTTCTACAGGCCATTGGCATGGATTTGGGATCTGAGGAACTTGGCCAAATGACACATCGAATCCAGGAGCGGTTGTATGGAAAAAAGGACAGTGACAGGAGCCGCCAGTGTGGAGGAAGTAGGGAAAGGGACTCCAGACGAGCGTTTTCCCCAAGACGGCAAAGTAGATCATCATCATCAAGCAGGTCTAATTTCAGCTCTTTGACTCAGGACAGTTATGTGAAAAAAGACTCGTGTAGCGCTCTGAGGGATGAAACCCAAGCAGATCAAGTACAGGTACACGAGGCTGTTGAGTATGGCCAGAATGACACCAGTAGTTCTTTACAAGACAGTGAGAATTGTGAAACCAACTCCCAGCAAAACTCTACTGCGTTACAAACGGTTTCTCCAAGTACCACATACAGTTTATCAGAGCTGCCTCTTACACACATGTTGCCGACGTACTCTCAAGTGAACTGTTCACCGCTGCCCTTCCCATCTCTTCCTCCAGCTCTGCCTCCAAGCTTGCCCCACATTGGACCCAGGTTTTTCTTGCCCCGCCTACCTTCCTTGCTCCCATACCCTCACATCCCACCTCTGAACATTGTTCCAGCAGTACTTGCTCAAACAAGGCATCTACTGCCTCAAAATATTTGTAATCCTCAGTCATCCTTTCTTAACCTACCAAATCTAAACCCAGTTCAGCCATTAAACACAACACAAAAGTCAAAAACACAGTCAAGGCCCCGATGTTTGCAGGTCATTGAGACCAAACAACCTGGATGATGTTGACTGATCATGTACAATCAACCTTTGCCTCTGGGAAACCAGAGACAATGATCATAGAGTAAACTCAGAGTGTCTCACACTTGAACATCAATCAGAAGAAGAAACATTGAATACTGCAAGTAAACTCTCCAGAGAAAGATTATGAAAACAGAACAAACAATAGCAGTAGTTGTAGAAACTTTCAGGTGGTGTTGGAGCTCTGTCTGTTGCCCAGTCTGTCCTTGTATCCACAGCAGTGATGATGTAATGCTCAAGAAAAGTACTGTTTTTGTTGTCGAGGTTCATTTCTAAGTTCATTGTCTTCTTAGGTTCATCTTTTAATATTTGTTCAAACTATATATTATTTGATACATTATCATTTTTGGTGAAATGATATTTGCAAATGTTTTACTGCACTCACTACAGTCTGATATAAAGAATGTGCTTGTCTGTAAGTAACTGGTCTGCATAATAAATACATTAATTCTAAGTGAATGGTGTAGAATTTTTGTCCATTAGTTCTGGACTAAGATAGAAGACACTGCTTTTTATTTCTGTCATATACAAAAGTCAAAACGTCATGGGCCTTTGTCGTGAGTCTCTTCCTCTCAGCACTGTTGCCTCTCAGCCAAAGAGTTCTGGGTTCAGTTCCCATTGTGGAGTTTGCATGAACCCCCTGTGGGTCCTCTCTGGCTACTCTGGCTTCCACACATGGTCCAAAGACATGGTGTTCACTTTGATATTTATGGTCATGCTCCATCAGCTCAGTTCTACTGAACTTCAGCAGATGAACGTGCATATTAACATTGTCCTGTAGGATACCTCCAAAAACTAGAGAATTTATTTTTGGATGGAAATGTCAGATGATTTCCAGGTCTAGAGGGAGCAAAGCAGCTGCAGATCATGATGGTCTCTCCACCATACTTCACCTTTTGGTTGATGTTTTCCTGTTGGTGTACAGATGCTTCTTGTGATTAGTAAACCTTAATATGGTAAAGTATTTAACCTGCACCTCCAGTCTGCTTTCATTGACTTGATTCACGCTCTAGTATCATTAAGAAAGGAGTTTGCATCATTTTCCAGTCTACACAGAATATCTTAATGATGTTACAGTGTGGACAACAACAGTGCAAAGATGTGTGTGTTCTTGTTGAAAGTGACTGTGGTCATTGTAATGTAAATGAAGACGTGCCCATATTCATAGACCAATAAACAACATACAAAAGTTATTTTTTTCATGACTATAAAATGAGGGCTAATTAATTGATGCACACAATGTCAAAATAACACATGATGGTCAAAGACTACTGAATTTATGTATTTTAGTTTCATTTTACCTTGACAAATAGTGAATGCCATCACATATCAGCAACTGGAAGTGCAGCTCTGCCACCCCTCAGATAAGCTCACAGAGGCTAATGCACAATGCTGAAAAGTGTTGAACTGCACCAACCTCCTGAAGAATAGTTATGGTCCTGCGTCTATCAATGTTTACACCAACCTTTGAAGGATAGAAATTGACTAACCAGTGAAGTGCTTTGTTTGTTTTTTTTTTACATATAACATACTTGACTTTTGGTTGATTTGATTGACTTTTAAAAAAATGTGATTGCAACAAAGCAAACTTGCCTTGTGATTGATGATTGAGCAGGAGTCAGGACCACGTTTTAAATCTCACTGTTGTTATTCTCAGTGTTGGTCATCTAAAAAACACAAACTCATTTTGATCATAAAGCAATGTACAAGTTTGAAACTGTTTGAAAAGAAATATAAAGATTTAATTCTAAGATGTCAGAAGGTACCAGGTGGTATAGGGGCTATTGGTTATTTTTAGCACTTTTGAAGAGCACATATATGTATGTATGTATATATATGTATATGTATTTATATAATATGTCTACATTTCTAATGATAAATAGACAGTAATTGAAAGGAAGCAGATTGTTTATATCATGTTGTAATTTATTAATATATTTTATTTGCATATTATTTGAATATTTTGTCTGCATGTCTTTGTGGTACTTCCTTTGTTGTGTTTTTGTTTGTATAGCCTCTCTACTTGCACATTGGAAATAAACATTTCAGTTCAAATTCAGTTCAGTTCAAACAGGAGTGTTCAGCTTCCAATTACTTCTTATCATTAAACACTGACTGTACTCTGCAGGTGTAAAAGAGACGGACATGCTTGATTAGGTTGTGTCAGAGGTGAGTGATCACAGCCGTGGAATGTCCTCCGTCCACCAGGCGGCGCTGTTAACGTCCATGTTTCCTCATCACAGAAGCACAGAGCTTTCCTGCCCCTCGCTGCTCTTCAGTGCAAGCCTTTTTCTTTTTGGGGGGGTCACTATCATCTGTGCCTGTCCACCGTTGAAACTTATTAAGACATGTGTGTGTTTTTCACTGTTCATTGAGGCATACAGCCTTTCAGTTTTACGCTTGACAAAATTAACGTTTTATTCCGCGATGCGACCGCAGAAGGGCTTGTTTCAGCAGCCATAGGAGGTAAACAGTCCGTTAGCTGCTAAGCTTAGCGACACAAACACGGGATTTAGGCAGTTTTACTGTCTGTTCACTCCAGTATTAGCTAAATAATGAATGTTGAACCAAGTTGTAATGTAATTTAAGTTAGCATATTAAACCCTGTGGCTCTTTCCTCTACAGCAGTAGATTTTAAACAGTAGTAAGTTACTGGCAGAGAGCTGTATGTGGTCTCAAACTGGAAGCTTGTTCTCTTTGCAATCTCGTTTTGTTTCTACCGAGTGTTAAAGTCGCTGTATAGTCAGTGCAGTAAATAAAAGTCATGGATAACCCTCATTAATGTCTCTGCCTTACAGAGAGTGCAGCCGAGACTGAACAATGAATCCACTTGACTGGGAAAATGCTTTTGGAAGATTGGAGAAACATCTGGACCCAAATAACAGCTGTGTTCAGAACAGCATGGGAAAATCCTTGAGAATGAACACTGACAGCAGCACTTACTGTGAATACTCAAGATACACTGTTGAGAAGCCACACAATGGCATGGGGGTGAATGTGGGATGGAAGGACATCAGTTCCCCCCCCCCTAACTTTTACAGAAAGGAACCAGGTTTTGATGATCCAGATGGAGAACCTCTGGAGGTAGAAGAGGAGGATTCAGAGCTGGCAAGAAAGCAGCAAGAACTTAGAGAGATAGAAGAGCGAATACTAATGAAGAGAGCTGCCATTGCTTTGAAAGCTGTTGAACCATTTGTAAACAATCCTGAACAAAGATCAGCTACATGCCATGGTGAAAGTCTTCGAGACAGAGTGAATCTAATTTTGCAGCAACGGCATTCTGTCAGCTTTCTGTCAAAGGTGAGTAGGAATAGACTGATCAGATAATCATTCGGCTGGTTAAGACAATTGGCAACAGTGCTTTCCACTTTCTGTAGCTTCCAGGAAAACAACCTTTATTAATTCTTCTCTGCTCAGATCCAGTCACCCAAAAAGAGAATGAAACCATCCAGTCTGTTTGAAGATCATCCCCTGAAACTGAGGGTGAAGGCACTGATGAAGCAGAGATGTTGTGACCCACGTGTGCTCCCAAAAAACACAGAGGTTTGTCCTTTTTTTAAAGAATTAACAACATAATGTAATGAAATCACTTCTAAGATATGATACAATGGTTTGTTGTGGAGTTCAATTGTATTGCAGGTAAAATGCTTTAATTTTCATCTAATCCAAAGATCTGTATTATTATGGTAATCAAACCACATTAGATTAATGAAGATCAACTTCAATGGGAATAATATCTTTCTATCTCTCTCTCTATCTCTGTCTCTATCTCTATCTATCTATCTATTTATCTATCTATCTATCTATCTATCTATCTATCTATCTATGTGTCTGTCTGTTCCTAAGTGTCTTGAATGAACAGACAACTCTTTATTACTTTCAGAAATGTGTGGAGGACACCTCATCACCTATCAGCATCAGACAGAAATACTTCCAAGTCGACACTGAGAATCCAGAAGCCGTCCTGAATGTGGACAGCAGCAGACAGGCTGCAGTTGAGGTATGTACAGTAATTCCTGCATAGAGCAGTAGCATCATGAAGTAACTAGGGACACCAATATACTGTAAATACATCATGGTAGAGACATGTGTCTCTAAATGTAATGCTGAGAATCGATTATCTCGATTATACTGTCCATCCTCAATTAACACTAACAAAATTGCTAGCAAATATGGATAGTCTTTACTGACAACAATGATCATTCATACATGTCGGTACCAAATTGAAAACAGTGAATCGTAGGTCACAATGCATAAGGAATCTCAAAGAAAAACTGAACGTCCCTGAGCTGCAGGCCTCCTGTATTATATCTATTCCCTCCCAATACTAAAGCCGTGGCCATGATGTCTTGATAACCTTGGATGTTATACCAGCTCTCGCTGGGGTTGGGCCGTCTGGAATCTACAGCTATTCTCCTAATGGACAATTAACTATTGCTTTTTAGGTCTTGCTTGCTGAAAACATTAAATGGTGTTGTCTAAAAATTCTTTTGCAGTTTCATGGTTATACAGTAAATGTTTCTCAACTTGTTTTTGTGGCTGCAGAAAAAGTCATTAATTGATTTTAGTGAGTTTAACATCAGCCTGCTCATTGACAACCATTTCCACCTGCTCTGCACACCAGATAGTCTCTTGGTCAATAATCAAATGCAGTGCAAATACAGAGAACATCATCATCATCATTTGACAGCCCGTGCTACTAACATATACAGCACAATGGAGGTGTTTTCAGGTGTCACCAAAAATGAACCTGTGAAAAGTGAACCTGGCTGAAAGGAGCACTTAAAGCTAAATCAGAGTATTTTGATAACTAAAATTTCAAAATAGCAGATAAACTGGAGCTTGATGTCATAGTTTAATCGAGGACTTTCCATAAATTAGGGTTAATGTAAGTGTGAGTAAGTTGTGTAGTTTTTTAGGGAGAAAATCTATGGTTGACGTTCAGAGAAGAAATGCACAGAACTCCTGGATGTCTTACACTGAAGGTGTTTATTGAGCTTGGTCAGGGACAAAGGAGGAATTACTGACACAACAAACACAGATGATACCTATGAGATGACACGGTGGGCTGTGTAGAGGAGTGTGCAAGCATCCTATTGGCGCACTGACCATGAACTTAAGAGTAGAATTTACGCTTCCCAGGTGCTGTGAATGTACCAGTTGTTGTTCTCTCTCCCATGGCCCCATGTTATCCTGCATGGCTGCAGTTATCAGTGGAGTTCCACTGCTGTGTCTGCAAAGTGTGGAACAATTGAAAAAATTTTAACTGGAACATATAACACAAAACAAACAAAGATTGAGATAAGTTAACTGAACTGATTTAGAACAAAAATACAGTGTTATCTAAGGATATATATCTATCGATCTAGGATGGTAGCAAATCCAAAGGCATGGGAGCCTTGGAACATAGTCTTAAGACCTGCCTTTCTTGCTTGCTCAATTTTTGGCCATACAGCTTTTCGTGCCTCTCTGTCTTCTTTGGTGAGATCTTCTGCAAAGCGGATGTTGAGTTCCTTGCAGACGGAGTGATGTTTGGTGATACGCCAGAGCTCATCCCTGAAGTGCCTTCCAGTAAACTGCATGATAACCTGGCGAGGACGGTCAGCGTTGTTTGGTCCTAGATGATGCACAGACTCTATGATGAAATCCATGTTCTCCTTCCTGTGTGGCACAATCTTTCTGACAATGTCCTTGATGATCTGAATCTGACGTGTGTTTTCATCTTTTTCTTCCTTCAGGCCATTTAGTCTTAAATTCCATCTCCTTTTGTATGTCCAACTCTGCAGCTCCGTTTTCCAGCTCTGTGTTTTTCTTGTTGAGTTGTTTCACTTAAATTCCCAACTCTTAGTTTTTTTCCTTGCATTCTTTGATTTCAGTAGAGTTAAATTTGACTGCTATTGCGATGCTGGCTATGGTGGGTGTGTCTTGTTTTTGTTCTTTTTTGAAGTCGTCCATCATGTTTTGAAGTGTCCCAATTGCAGCCAGGATAGCAGAGTTTGAAGCGTCTCCCGCATGGGCTCCTGCAGTCCTGTTCTCCTCTCCTTTTTGTTTTTTCAGCGGAGTTTTTCATGCCTTTGGCGCTTGTCTCCATGTTCTGCACCGCTGGACTGCAGTAGTCGTATTGGAGGAGAGCACGAGCTTTAGCGTTAATGCTAGTTTTAGCGATGTAGTCTTTCGTGTTATTAAGTGTCCGGGATTACTTACTAGATTCAGAGTGGCTTTAACTTGACGTAAGTAATTTTCACTACGAACAGAAACAAGTGCATTTTCAAGGTTTTGCTACTCGGAGCAGTTTGCAGCGCGTCCACTCCCTCTGCCATCTTGCCGCGACTCCTAGCCAACCGGTAACTTGTCAACTTCCGAATCTGCAGTTCTGAAACGTTTGTAATTGTAACTGAATATGCTTTTTGTACTTGTATTTTGAATTTCGCAATAAATAAAAAAAAAAAAAAAACAGAAAACAAAAAAATCTTCCAAATCTGTGTTTTAAAAAATGGCGCGCCACGCAATGATGACGCTGTGATAACTCTCTGACCAATCAGTGGTCTGCAGTGTTTACATGTCACATTTTAGTACCTCTTCGCCCATTCTGAAACCGCGGCTGAGCAGGTACTAAAAAATAGTAGTAGTAATAGAAGTTGTTAAATCATGAGCTAACTGTGATAAACCAATTTTATTTGGAAAGCTGAGTTCAGTTTCACTGTCCACACCCAGGCCTGATCAGTGATCACATGGGCCAGCTTTGGGATTCCAGCAAACCACATTGGATTTTTGACCTCATAGACTTACCTATGGAAGATCTCAAAATCTCCTTTTTATAGTTGATGTTAATGGTATGATTGACTTGGACAACTACACACCACCATAATAATTTTCTCTCCAGGTTGAAAATGATGCTTTCAGTGAATTCATGCTCAAAGGAGGTAATGTATTGATAATATATGATATCTCTGTATGTCTGACATTTCCCAGGTTGCTGATGTGACACTACATCCTCCCAGCCAAAGGGTTTCTTCAGCACCAAAGGAGGAGCACAGTGTCAACAAGGGTTTCCAGCGCTTCCTCAGTGTGCTGAACAAAGGGGTGGATATTAACTTGCTCAGCAAGATAGTCAACGATGACAGTGAGGATCTTGCTTTAGGTGAGGAGCTCCTGAAAATTCAGACCCCTGCTATGGAGAAGAAATCAGAGCCAGGCACCTGTCAGCAGTCGAACATTGGAGTCTCCATCTCAGGCCACGATCACACCAACAGTGGAGAGAGGAGGACTGACCCGCCTAGTAGAGAGAGATACCAGAATAAGAGACTCACCCCACCTGGTGATGAGAAGAATGACAGAAGAGACAGCCATTTGGCTTCCTGTAGTCGATCAAAGTCTCCCCCAGCAGTAAAAAAGAAGATGAAAAAAGATGAAGAAAAACCAAAGGTGGATGAGCAGCATGAACAGTTGCAAAACATTCTCAAAACGCTGGGACTGTGCCTGGAAGTGGAGGAGATGAGCAGACTAGCAGACAGGACTCAGGAGAGGTTGTATGGAAAGAAACATGAAGGCAGTTTGGGAGCTGAAAGCAAAGGGGAGCAGGAGACTCGGCAAAGAGGCCCCCACAAAAATCACAAGGATTCACTGACGTCATCATCCTCTTCTTCCTCCTCCTCTTCCTCCCCCTCCTCCTCCTCCAGGACAACCTCTAGGAGCTTAAGTGCCAGCCCCTCTCGCCATTGCAGTTCTCACAGCAAACACTCAAAACGAAGGAGAAGGTCTGAAAGCAGAAGGGCAGACGGCAACCAAGACAACAAAGACTCACAGACACTGTTGGACAAAGATGAAGACAGAAAAGACCCCAAAATAACTTCTACATACTGTCATCATCCATATCCACAAGAACAAACTTACCCCATCTCCCACCCTGCTGGTTTCTCTGCATTTTCAGATTACAGTTTGGCCCAGTACTCTGAGTACCCTGACTATGTCAGTGGCATTTACAGTGCTGCAAATTCTTACTCTACATATACACAGGGTGTCTCCCGTGATCCCAGTGAGTATCCTTATCCACAGGACACCCACTTCGACATTCCTGGCTCTGCAGCGGCATCCGACATGGTTTACCCTGGTCACGACACCTTCGAAGACATTAATTTACTTGTGAATCCAGACCTGTCTAAGAGCGAGGGCCAGATCGGATCAGCCAGCAGTCGCTGCCTGCGGGTCATCAGCACCAAGCCGTTGGCCACAAAGCGCTGTCTGAAGGAAGTCGCACTTCGCAAACGGAAGGCATCATACATAAGGAAGTGTCGTGTATGGTTTTCAAAGTTAAAAGAGAGAAAGGCACAACAGAAAAAGCTGGCAAAAGAAATGAAACAGATGAAAAACTCAGTGGCACAGGTGGAGGTTTCACAGGGTGGTAGGGATCACTCAGAGGCCTGGCAGGCACAAGATGAAGCGAGACAACCAACAGAGGAGGAAATAAAGGTGAACCTGAGGAAAAAGGTTAGTGGAAGATGTATTTTTGGCACACCATGCGTCCTGAGAGGAGATGTTCATTTGCAGTAGCAGCAATGAAATATACAACTTTCCCCAGGAACTCAGTTTTTAATTGCAATACAGTTATCAGACGGCTGTAATCTCAGTCACCATTAAGTGATGATCGTGACTTAACAGACATTTATTTAGGTCAGAGGTCTTCAAAGTTTTTCAGGCCAAGGGCCCCCAACCTGACAGAGAGATGGAGAACGGCCCCCCTACCATATATACTGTATAACATTCTGTATTATATTAAACTGGGCCCAGTGCCATGTACAAATGTACCTTGCTATTGTGCATTCAATACCAAGCAATTCAAATAATACACAGGCTCATATATTAAACATGTACAGGTACAGTGAGCAGGGGGCCGCGCCACTGGCATTTATAAATACACCTTCTTAACTGATACCAATGCCAGTATCAACAAGGTCTGTCAACTGCATGGTAACCAGTACCTCCTCCTGTTGAAGACCTCTGGTTCAGATTAAAGTCATTTTCATATATTGCCACTTTACACTTCAGGGACATCTGTGCTGTTTTCTTTGCATCCTCTACACATTAAACTGTGGTCTGCTACACTTAGAGTCATCATCAATCATTTATTTGTAAAACAATCATATGGTCATAATCACAATACATTTCAATGAAAGTGTGTGAGTGATGATATTGAATGATTGCCCATTGCACTGCAATCTGCAAGCCACAGTTGTTTTAATGCATGACTTATGTCCTTTTCTTTTTAGCTTGAAGCATTTAACCAGAAGGTGAAGCAAAAAGTGCCACAGCCAGTCAACTCCCTGACCTTTCAGACTGGCTAAAGTAAGTGTTGAATAATGTGTACTTATATATTCCACATTAATACACATTCAGCAGACATTATCTACCCTATAGTTACATTATACTGCACTTTCTCTTCTTCGTTGAAATTAACATTTCCATAATAATGAAATTGCAATGTATGAATTTGGAGAGTGTTTTGAACTTAACTCTTCATGGACCTGTGATAACTTAAAGGGAAATTTGGTTGTAACATTCAGTAACTGCTGCTCTCTTTTTTTCTATTTCAGTAGACTTGTGGAGTGTCGTGACAGTCTTCAGTCTGAATCTGCTGTGAGCCAGACAACCCCTGTTAACCTCATGTTAAAGTGTTACACTCATTATTTACACATGAAGCTCCTAGTGTGTAACAGGATTGTTTTTGAATAGTGGTCATAATTCCAGGTTTGTGCTGAGTTCTTGAATAATTATATCATCCTAAAAAATATAATATGATTGCGCAAGACAGGATTGATCATTTCAGCTCAATGTAAATCACTACTTTGTTACTATGTTTCTATTCATCCTTAAATTTAGTTGAGCAAAATCTGTTTTGTAGGCTCTTGTTTCATCAGATGAAAGATGGCTCTTATATTTTTGTATGTCATAAATCATCAAGCCTCTAAGTATTCAACTTTTGATGGCTGTTTCCACTCTGAGTAAAAAAGTCTTTAAAAATTGGTGGTGTGTATACTGACACCATACTATTTAGCATTGTCATTTATCCCTGTTAATTTTGAATAGTCATTCACTAGATGACCATAATTGCAGATTGTAGCAACAACTGTTTTTTGATTATTATTTTTTATTTATGTCGTTTTTTACGTTTTTTTTACGTTTTGTACGTCTAAAAGGACAAAATGAAGCGATGAACATTTTTTAATAGTTATATTTATATTTTATTTTTATATATATATATATATTGGTGGCTTTTTGCCTTTTAATTGACAGGATAGTTGAGAGACAGGAAATGGGGCGGCAGAGAGAGGGGTAATGACATGCAGCAAGGGACCACCAGATTCAGGATTCGAACCAGTGCTGGCTGCAGTGAGGACTTTAGCCTCTGCATATGGGACATGTGCTCAGCCCACTGAGCTATATGGCACCCCACAAAAACTCTTGGATGGTCCTGTTTGTGAAGTGAGGTTGTACGAGCACAAATGGCCCCTCAGTATAATATCTGCAGTAGACAGCTCTCTGCTCTCCTCCAGTTAGCCATACCAGCTCATAGTGTTGGACAGATACAGGAGATAAACAGCTGTGAACGGACCCAAACTAACAGCGTATTTTTGCCGCCTACAAGAAGTCCCATCTCAAAATAATACACCAGTCCAGCACTATGAGCTAGTATGGCTAACTTGTACCTCGTACAACCACACTTCAAAAACTGAACTATCCCTTGAAGTGCTTCAAAGCAGAGCTTAGGATAACATGAGAAAGCTCATAATGATGCCAAATAAATTGCAGACTAAAGGATCTGAGCTTTGTCAAGTTGATAAATTCATTGAAAACAATAAGAAGACATGTTCTGCAACATGTTCTTTGGCACCATTCTGTGTTTTTACCCTTGCATTGATCTGGACATGTAAACCTCCCCTCTTGTAAAGGGACAGGGTGATGGACCACTTACTCATTCCAATTTGGCTTCTAAGCATAAATTATGAATATGAAAGCCTTTCAACTAGTACAAATAGCAAGTGCTCTGGTACAAGTACATCTGAATAAATGAGAATATCATGGAAAAGTTTATTTATTTCAGGTGTTCATTTCAAATAGTCGAACCATATATTACATAGATTCATCACACAGACTGAAATATTTCATACCTTTATTTCTTGTAGTTGTAATGATTATGGCTTATATTTAATGAAAACCCTAAATTTAGTAAATCAGACAATTAGAATATAGTGAAAAAGTTCACTATTATAACCTAATGATGTCACACTCTAATCAGCTGATTAACTCCAAACACCTCCAAAGGTTTCCTGAGCCTTTAAATTCTCTCTTAGTCTGGTTCAGTAGATATACTATCATGACCTCCATCATACTCTACTTGATTCAGATGCACCTGTAAGTGGATTGGTTAATGCAGAGTTCTGGTCTCAGGACTACTGATGCTCTTGTCTGTAGTATTTCTGGAAATGAATCAATCGCGCTCACACATGGAGATAACATTTATTCATGTGATAAACTATCCTTTGTATGACATGACTCAATGTTCAGAAGGGATTTCGTATAGCTGCTTACACCAGCTCCACAGATTTGCATAGATGCAAACACAAGAAACAAACAAATAGAGATTGGGTTTGCAACTCAGTGTACAGCTGAAGGTATAACAATGACACCCAAAATTTGTTAGAAAGTGAAATGACGGCTTTGAAAAAAACGATAACACAACCTTCCAAATAAATTACACACGTAGTTCCACTGCAATCCAGGCAACACTTAAGCACAGAATACCATCATCTGATGCGTTGCTCTGGTTGATACTGTTATATAAATAGGAAGCGTGGCTTGGATTTGAATCTTATTTAAAGTTCATCTTTCTCCTCTCCTTGGCAGAAGCATGCTGCCCTCTGGCTGTTCATGTAGGGTCTGCAGCCCAGTGTCCACACTGTGTTGAACAAGGTGTCTGCTACTGTTTCACAGGCTGAGGAGACAAAGTGACACAAACAAACGAATGTCAGTCAGCTCATAAACATACAAATGTGAACATAAAAATGAAGGGGATGTGTGACATCTTGTAGCTCAGAATTTAAGTATATTGGTTTCAGTGAATCATCAGAAATACTATATAAAATGTACTGTTAAATATTGTTAAAATTTAGAATTGCTTGCAGATATTTGTATTGTTTCAAAGGGTTTTTACACAGCACATAAAGCATTTAGAGGAACAGATAAGGACATACTAGTATGTGTGTGCGTGTGTGTGTATATATACAGTGTATATATATATACATATATAGTGTGTATATATATATATATATATATATAGAGCTATTACATGTTTATTAAAGATGAATGTCAGGCAGAATGGTTCTGAAAATGGTAAAGAGTAAACTTGCACAGAACAGAAAAAAAGGGTTAAAAGGTCACTGACTTTCAACTTTGGACACAAAGCCGAGGCTCTTCTTGAGATCAGAGCAGATGCTGTGGAGGCACCAGCGGAACTTGGAGTCACAGCGATATTTGTTGGAGCCGCAGGTGTCGTAACACATATCCAACTGATTGCAGCACTTGGTCATGGCAGGGATGCCCATGTCCATCTGGCACAAACAACAGAGGTGATGAAATGTGGAGGATATGCAAGTCTGAGGAGTTCACATGCCGTAAGTTCTGCAGACCACTAAAGACCTTTTATTTGGGAGAGGTGGTGAGGTCAGAAATAGGAAGGGGGAGTCTCATTAGGAGAGCTGGGGTAGTTATATATATAAAAAAAATGGGCAAAGACAACATGTCTCTGTGCTGGGTCTTTATTACTTAATAGGTACCTGGTAGAGCTATAAAATACCAGTTTTGAGAAACAGTATGGAGATATTTTATATCAGTATTGTTTCACTTTCCAAACTGAATAGTTAGAGGAATCTTACCCCCTCTGGAATAGGGAGGCCAAAGAAGTAGGAGCTGCATCCATCAGGTTCAGGCATCTGGAAGCCAGGGCGTGGAAGAGGAGCTTTACCTGAGAGGGGAACCAAAATAAAGAGAGATGCAGATGTTTCACACTGGACAAGTGGAGATGTGCTGGATTCTGGTAGATAACTATGTGGGTTTAAAAATAGATCCACGTTTGCACCAAAGTGTCCTTGTTTGGTTCATATCACATACATGATATTTGACACATTCCTAAGTCACCTCTCCTATCATACAGGGGTCACAGTCCACCTCCAGGCCCGCTACCATGATAACAAAGATGATAAGTGGAAGAGTTTATCACATCATCTGAAGTAAGACCTTTAAGGTTTCTATGAGAATATTGTTGAGTTTGTTCAAATAATTGTATACAAATCTAAATAGGCAATTTTCAGACACTCAAATATATTGTGAAGATATATCATCCATCCAAGTTCTATATTCCTTCAGTCATATCATAAGACGTGTGCACTGCAGGCAGAGATTATTATCCAAACAGTATTGAAAACAATTTTAACAATGCACTAATTAATATTTGTATAAGTAATTTATAATAACTTGTAGGTAATTTTTGCTCAAAAAAGATCCAATATTTTATTGTTGGGAGAAACTTCATCTTGACCCTGCCCGTGGAAATGTCTTGTCATGTCTTGCATGGGTTACCTGCAATAGCAGATCGTTCCAAGATGAAACTGTAATACATTTCTGGCTCTATCCTCATTTAATTATGACTTATAAAAAGAGAAAGAATCCAAATTGTTGAATCACAGTCACAGAGAAAAGGTCAATATCTGTATGATTTAAACTTTAGACCACACTGCATAATCCCTCTTATCTGTGTCACAGACTTACCATATCTACAGCGGTATTGGCACACTCCATCCCGTCCACCCATGAACTCCAGCATTGAGTCAAAGTAGCTGCCGACGGCCTCAAAGCCGCCTCTGATAGAGTTCATTCCCCACTCTTCGTCCTCATTCTCTGCCTGCATGCCATCAGAGGCCTGGCCCTGTGGTGGTGCTGCTGCTGTTGAGTCCTCAGCCTCCTGACTGACAGCAGCATGGATGAAGAGGCCCAGCAGGAGCAGAAAGGGAGTGAGAAGGGCCCAGCGGGTCATGTTGAAGCTCAGTATGAACAGACTCAGACCTCAGACAATGATGGGCAACACAAACACAGAGGCAATACTGAAACTGTGTGCGTGACCTGAACTTTGAGCCAGATACAGGGACAGCCTCATATGTGGAGGAACAAAGTCCACCTACTATCTCGTCTTTTTAACATGTCTGAGGCTTTATCATTGTCGCTGACTGATGACAGGTAGAGTGTGTCTACAGTTCAGCCAAGGAAACTCGCATTTTAATCCCATTTATTTTTAATTTAATCTCTCTTGACATTAGCATCGAGTAGAAATCCAGAGTTTCTGTGACTGGTTCTGAGAAGCTGCTCAGTGATCATCTCCTTGTAGGAGGGAGATGCCGTTAGTTATTGTCAGGACAAAAAGGGTTCTTGCTCTCATTAAGGAGTGTAGAGAGAGTAGACCTACAGTGGCATGCAAAAGTTTGGGCACCCCTGGTCGAACTTTTATGTTAATGTGAACAGTTAAACATGAGACACTCTTCTGAAATATCAGTGTATTCTTTTTGTTTTCTACAATTTTAGAGTGAAAAGGGGAAAGCAACACACTGGAAAAGAATGGGAAACCCAGGAGACTTGAGCTCTCAGATAACTTTGACAAAGGTATCAGACAAACTATTTACTATTTACACACTGTGAGGTTTCCAAAGGGGGGGGGGGGGGGGGGCTAATAGGTACTAACTATGACTGATATCATGCAAGTTTTATTAGGCTAATGTCAAGGGGTGTTGAGATCATCTCAGGTGCATCTCAGGAGTATCAGGCTGTATGTGAAACAGTTTGGCATCAAATATGAGCCCTACGTTTTGCCAATTTTAACTAATGCCCAACCCAGAGAGGCTTTCCCAAACCACTCTCCCATGTCCTTGAAGCATTTCATTGTTAATGCAAAGGGAAAACATTTGACACATGATCAAATGATCACAATATGACACATTATTGGACAATACAAAACAGTCTCTTTTTTTTTGCCATGTGACTCTTTGGTTATAGCCCTTTCTGGCAGTAGACACTTGACAAATGATTACATTTGAGCATTAAAGGGAGGCAGCTCAGTCCTCACTCCTGGCTGCATGATCATGTGGTAGGCCTCCTAGGTTTTAATATCAAAGTACTAGTACTAGACTGAAACGATCACCCAGCGATTAAACGTTGTCGACGTCAACAAATATACCAGTACCTGGCAACAAACGTTGGCCTCTAGATGGCGGCAGCTACGTGAGACCGCCCATAGATCCATGGACCCCCCCGCTCTGTCCGTATGGTAGATTCCAGGGACGTGACGTCTGTCACAAACACGGAAGAGGCAGTAAACTACGAAGTGGTGGTATACTGCCATGTGAATCATGATGTGAACCCTTTGAATGCAGCTGAACTCAAACCTAAGTGTGTCGTGCCTCTTCAGGCTCACACGTTCACACCGGCAGAGACCACCACCTGCCTATACCCGGAGAACACGGAGGCGGCTTCCATTTGATGTTTATTTGCTCGAGCCAGTGTTGTTTGGCGCAAGCATCTCGCGAGCATCTCCTCCGTGAGTTCGTGGCTGCTTCAAAGTCTGTTTTTCTTTTAATATCCTCGAGTACCTCTGAGTTCTTTCTACAATGAACAACAAATAACTAAGTAAAATTAAAATAAAATGGCTTTTGCAAGCCTGTTCACGAGATTGTCTGCTGTCGAAGAAGACGTGAAGAGTCCTGGCCAAGGAGCTGTCGCACTCAGTAACGGGAGGGGGAATGGTAAGAGAGGCAATGCCAGGAAGAGGAAAGCGTGGGGTCAGCAGGCTGGACCCGTCAGGAAGGTAGGTTGAACTCTCTTATTTAAGCAATATGACGTTAAAGCACACTCTCGAGGGTAATATTGCGATTATACAACTATTACTAACAAAATGAAATGTGTAATCAAAATACATCCATGTTAATGGACAATTTGTTCTTAAAGGAACTTGGGGCAGGATCAAGAAAAAGACTCAATACTGACACGACGGCCGTTGCGCGTATCTGCAACCATCAGCTAAGCCGGCGCGGGAGCGCGCATGAACTCTTCAGGGCAGTGCAGCTGATGCTGTGACACCTTACTTTACTGACTGTTGACGTGAGGGGAACGAGACGAGAGCCGGTGCTGTGTATATTTCTAACGATTCGGTTTCAGACTAAAGGACCGTGAAAAATGCGCAGTCTGTAACGTTGTAATGTTCCACAGTGGTGGACTGAGTTATGCACGTTAGGTGATCTCATCTGATTTTCAGATCAAGCTCTAAACATGACCTGTAGTGTTTTCTGTTAACTAGGAAATGAGCCATGCCCACATCTGTCTGCAGTCTGCAGTTCAATCTGAAGCTGCCTCCATGACTCCAGTGCATATCCAATATTTATTCAGGTGCCAGACCAGCTTTTGTCATAATAGCGTTTTGATTGATGAGATGCCTCCGATAAAACTTTGGTTTTCTTCTATGTGGAACTTTTCAGTGGTCTTTGTGTGGTGGTGGGTCGTTTGTTCACCATAGCAGAGTCCATTACTACTGGACTTGTCTCTGTGAAAGCCTCCGATAACACGCATTCAGCGTCATCTGACGTCACGTCCGCAGAACTGTGCGGGAACTTCGGCCCCAGAATTGAAGTACTTTATGCAGCACACAGCCAGTTGAAGGCAATGGAGATACTTGGGTGGGCTCATTCTTTTTGGTTTTGAATGCTTCATCACCCATTAGCATTAAAAAGAATCTTACAGTGCATGTTAATTTTTCCACAAATCCTGCCTCAAGTCCCTTTAAATTTGAAAGATTTTTGTAAGTGTGCTTCCCGTTTCCATGGAAATACATGGCTTCTGACCATAGACTGTATATAAAAAGGAGGATCAGTTTTATTGTCATTTCCATAATACACACTCAGCATACAAAGGGGAAAAATGCCGTTTAAATATTTCAAAAGAAACCAGTCCAAGTCTCTTGCCTAAACTCTGAAAAAGCTTCTGAAAAACAGTCATCTCATACATTCAGAGTTTCTGAAGTTTACTTATCACAACTAGAGTTTAATCGAATCATATAAGGAACATATAAGGGAATCTCATGTTACACTAAACATGACTACTTTCTGTCACTAGGAGGTATAAAATGTGCAGATGACAGCACCCAAAATGTCTGTGAGGTCAAATCTCTAGCCCAGTGATATAATGTAATCTTCAGAACCTTTACTGCAGGACTGTTCACCATAATGTCTGCCCTGTCTGCTGTCCAGTAGTCCCATTAAGCTGGCCTTCCCTCCCTGCCCACCAGGAGCTTCTTTATCATTTTTTGTTAACTGACTGATTCCATTTCCATGTTTTCCATATTCCATGTTGTAAATTGTTTTTTTGTCTGTATACAACATCTATTGCACATCTGCCCGTCCTGGGTGAGGATCCCTCCTCTGCTGCTCACACTGAGGTTTCTCCATTTTTCCCTGTTAAAAGGGTTTTTCTTGGGAGTTTTTCCTCAGTCGATGTGAGGGTCTAAGGGCAGAGGATGTTGTCATAATGCTGTGTAAAGCCCTTTGAAACAAACTGCTTCTAAAAACAGGCTATACTAATAAAATTGCCTTGCCTTGCCATTATATAAGGTTAGATTATATGGGCTTTGTTTTGCTTATCTGGAACAACTCGTTTGTTTTTATGAACTTGGCAAACGTAATTTATGATGAACCTGATGTGTACATTCCCACAACATTTACCTTTTATTCATTTTCCTTCCCACAGAGTTGTTATCAAGGCCAGACACACTGGACCAGTAATACTACACCTGTGGATGGTGAACCTACAAGTTTTGGATTCACCAAAGAAGGGATACATAACCCCAGTGATAAAAGAGCACCCAATAACATGTATAATAAAGGTCACAATTATAAAGCTAGATGTAACCGAAATCTGACTGAGCAACAGCAGCAGAATAAGAAGACAGAGGAGCACAAAAACCTGCATCAAAAAAGGAATAAACGGAGAGATAACAACAGAGGTGGACACCATCAAACCAGAACCAGAAGAGGTGGAGGACACAGTGAATACAGAGATGGGAAGCAGGTAAACCTATTAGAATAGATATTAACCATTATCATCTATTGGAATAATGAATGAAGGACACTTGCACGATGCCCACCTACTGTTATGGCAGAAGAGAGCTTCAGGTCAGTCGAGTGTCCAGTTAAACTGTGCTATAAACAGGAGAGAGTTTCAGTAAGGGCACCTCTGTTGCACGTTCAAATTAAAAAGCACTCAAGAACAGTCTTTGAAAGTGGTATTTTTTTCTAAATCTAATTACCATGTTGATGTTTCCTCCCAGGATGGCCAAGTAAAACACACAAGATTCATGACAGAAGAGTTCAAAAAAACAAATGCAATGTTATTGGAAGGACGGTTAGTTTGTCGACATTTCCTCTGGGGAAGGTGCATCAAGGTAGGTTTCAAAATCGACAACTGTAAGTGTCATCTAAGATCGGGTGCTAACGCTGCTTTTTTCCCCTTTTGTTGTTGTCTCCAGGCTGACGAGTGCCAGCTGGAGCACATTGAGGGTTACAATGATATGATCAAAGAGGCCTGCAAATTCTACATCCAAGGATTCTGTACGAAAGGGGAGAGCTGTCCGTACATGCACAATATCCTTTGGTTTTACTGCAATTAATTGTACGTGTTCCTATTGCAAGTTCATTTCAGTGATGACTTTTTGGAGGCTGTTGAATGCCTTATGTTTCCTTTAACTGAGCCGCACAGTCTTTTCCTTGCAAGTTCTTCCATACAAGAGGAAAGTGTTCTCAGGGAACAGAGTGCAAGTTTTCCCATGATCCACTCAATGAGGTCACTAAACAACTGATGGATGAGGTATGTATGTTTAAGAGAGTAGTGCATGTACATCCAATCAGGAGACCAGGTGCAGAAAAAAATGCAGAACCCCGTAAAAAAGAAAAAAAGGTTCACACTGGTGTACTGCTCCCCAAATTTATTGTAGAATAGAGCTACAAGGTCAACATTTCGATCACAAAAGATCTTCTTCAGAACTAACAGACAGGAAGTGGACATGTTATTTTGAAGGGTTAGGGTTAGGGCTATGCAGGATTTTTACCTTAACTATGCTACATTTGTACCTTAAAGCAACTACAAAGAACTTTTAACTGGATATGCAGAAGTCTCTTGTTTCTGCTGATGTCTCTGTGAGACCTAATACAGCAAATGAGGCCATGGTATTTCTTTACGCTATACCTTCGGAAGGCAGCAGTCAGATCGGTCCACCGGACGAAATGATTTACGGCAATCAGACCAGAGACGGCACGTGCAAGCCAGATAAGCGTCTTTATGACAATTCATGCTACAGCTCAAGGGAAATGCAGTCTTCATTATGGCAAAACACTATTGCTTTTGTCCACAGGGGGCGCCAAATTCAACACAATCAATGAAAGCTCTTTGTGGGTGCTTTAATTACACGGCGCTGGAGTAATTTTGATGGTTAAATAAATTACATGTAACTTGTTGCAGGGAGAATAGAGGCTCTGCCTTCCACATTGCATTTGTTGGCTGAAAAATAACCTTGCAAGACAAGCGCCACTGACCCGGTGTCCCACCTCTCGTTTTGTCTCACACTGCAACACAAACATGCCCCGTGACCTCTAATCTCTTGTGTATGACAGACAGGACTACACAAATATAACCATTGTAATGCATATATGACAAATAACTTTATCCACCACTCCATGGATTGTTTTCTTGCCGGCTTTGTTGAAAACAAATGCACATAGCCAGGAGGAGGGTTAGCAAAACAGTGGAAAAGTGACCAGACTTGCATAGTTCCCCTTTAAACTGACAAACCATGAATTTGATTGGCTGGTTCTGACTGACTCAGGTCAAGTGTATGTTAGGTGTGGTGTGATCCAACCTACGGTGGCCCTGAGAGTCGGACCAGTCAAAAGAGTTCTCCAACAGAGATGATTAAACAATCAAGCCCACTGCCCAAGCACATAATTCTACAATGAAGTTATACAAACTAGCGATCGATGAACAGAATAAATTATTCTTAATTCGAACTGCATAGATGATGTCCAACAATAAGCAAAACCCCAAATAAACATAATTACCGGTAAGTGTGGGGTATATAGGGTATCATAAAAATGTCATTGCTGTGCGGTTTACCTGTCTCTGCAGTTGTTAAAACGGGGGAAGGACCTCCAAGAGCTTACGAAAAAGGCAGAGGAGGAAGCTCAAGGTCAACCAGCAGACACAGAGAAAAACCTGTCCCCTGATACACTGATACAGGCACTCAGGTACACACATACCAACCTTTCACTGTGATTCTGAAAAAGTATAAGTTTTTTGTTGCATTGTGATTTATCTTATAATTAACCCTCCACATAAGTTCTGACTTTTGGGGTTAACCTTCAGCTGATGTTTGTATTTTTCAGGCCGAGTTTCTACAACAGTGGAGAGGTAAACACTGAGCAGGAAGCTTCGTCATGTCCGACTGAGCAGCTGTCTGCTGTCATGGAGACAGCTGTCTCACACCAGGCATCAGACAGTGGCCCGCCTCACAGCCCCTTGTCGACTAACCTTACTCACAAGGAGCCAGTTTGTTATTCAGTGGAAGCCGTGCTCAGACCTCAGCTGTTTAAACCGTTCCCTAGTTTATTTACAAGTCCTGGAAATCAAGAGCCTACACATCCCTCTGTTTCACACACTTCTGATTGCACTTCAGGCTCTGCAGCTCACAGTGAAGACCCTCTCTCTAACTATGCTGTCAGGTCTTTAAAGTCAACCGGAAGTCATACCTTTGACCACATAGCTACCCCTCCCACTGCACGTATTGTATCCAATGTCTTAAAAATTGACTATGAAGAGCTTTCAGGCCCTCTGGTGCAAAGAAATGAAGTCGATAAACCCCAGGACAAAATGCTACACAGCAAGTCATCTTTTCAAATGCACACAGATCAGATTCCAAAGACTCACTCAAATCTTACTCTGGCCTCTGAGGATCACAAGAAACTAGGTGGGGAAATGCCAGCATCCCTGAAATTTTCCCATGAAGTGAAGTTACATCCTGCTGCCACAGGGGCAGAGAGCTCTGTGTTGCCTAAAAGAAAAGGAGGCACACACCTGCTTGTGAACTATAAATGTGAAGGCTCTCTTCCCTTCTCACCCACTGGGGGCAAAAACCTGACATTAACTCCCAAGCATCCTTCACGGCCCAAGTCCCATCTCTCTGGATGCACCTCAAAGTCACAAACCTCGGTTAAGCCTCCATGTCCCTCAGCAGGTTTCTCAGAGTCTAGAGCTGCTGTTCCTGCTGAGCCTGTCACCAGCTCTGCTAAGACTAGTGATTCTGGAAAATCAGACAGTCAAACAGAGAGCAACAGCAAAATGACTTGTGATGGTGGTCAGATCCAGAAAAGTCCATTTTATAGCCTTTTTGAAAGCCCCATCATTGATGCCAGGAAGCCAACTCCAGATATCATTAAATCCCCCTGTCCTGCTCCACAGACTGCATGTCACAGAAGTAAAGATGAGGATGTTAAAACTGACAAGACCTTAGCCTTCCACAGTCTATTTGCTGCCCCTCTCAGTATTTCTCCTCATCCACCTCAACCAGATCATTCCAACCATTCACCTGATACAACTCATTCATCAGTCTCTGAACAAAGAGCTGGGACATTAGAGACGCGTTGTCCACCCCGGTTCAAAACTTCTCACAGGCCAACATTTCCTAAGTTCTCCCAGAGTCCTAAACGTAAAAATGAAGATGCTTTATCTGAACCTGTAAATCAACCTACAGAACAGGTGAATCCGGTCGTGTCCTCAGGTCTGAGTCCTTGTTGTGACAGTACAGATCCACCTACAACGCAGGCTCAGCAGCTGCCTGACATCACACATTCCAAAGGTAAGAACAAGTCACATATTGAGGCCAATTGATGTTGCTATAATATGTGGTTAATGCCTTGCTCATTCTGTAGGACACGCAGTGTCAGCCAATGCAAACTCGGTTCTGAAGAGTCTCTTTCTGAGCCTGAGCCCATACCAACAGGAGGAAGAGCAGCAGGACAGTATGCAGTCCAGTGTATCTTCAGGTCTGTGGGGTATTCATCTCTGCTGTTGGAGAAACATGTCAGTATGTGTAATGTGTTTATTCAACTGTATTCTAGAGAGCAAAAAGACAAAGAAAAGCAACACGGGGTGTGCCTTCTCTATGCAACAGCAGGTGAGTAAAACCAACAAACAAAACATGAGAAGTAACTTAAGTTAGGCATCTTACTGTAAGAAGATCAGGGCAGCTTTTTGGAACCGCTAATCATGCCAGTCAATGTAACAGTCTGTTATAATTGGTAATACTCTACCTTTAGCCATTTTTTACACCTACAGTCATGGCCAAAAATACTGGCACCACTGCACTTTTTTCAGATGATGCCCCATTTCTCCCAGAAAACTGTCGCAATGACAACAACATTATATAGTGCCTTATACAGGACTGGCAGTAATCCAGTCAGGAGGTGAGGAAGGCATAGATGAGATGGATATTTGTTGCAAGTGTTGTCACGGGTGAGGTAACTAATGGAGCATCACTTGCTTGAAATCCAATGATTTCTTCAGTTTTGAAAAGGTGCCAATAATATTCTCCAGTCTTTTTTTGGAGTTCTATGTATAAAATGTTCCCTCAGTTTTTGTGTCGTTCAATTGCAAAAAAAAAAAAAAAAGAAATACACTGATACCAACACATTTGTAGTTGCAGTGATTTTCAGGGAGAAAGGGGCATTATGTGAAAAAAAGTGCAGTGGTGCCTATATTTATGGCTATGACTGTACGTAGATAAAAAAATAAAAAAAAAAAAATAATAACATGGATCTTTTGTTAACAATCACAGTTCAAAGAAGGGTTACAAATTCCATTCTTATACAATAACGCTTAATATAACAAACATATTGCCCTCCACTGATGCCCCTGGATAGTTTGTGGTCACTGATTAAGCGGTCACTTATTAATTTTGCCCTGTTCTTTGTGAATATTCTGTACCTCAGACTCAATCATCTGACCACCAGTTCCCAGATCAAACAGTTCCAGACTCGACAGGGAGCCAGCCCTCATCTCAGACCCCTCTGACCTCTGTGCAGGCAACAGGTAGATCATCCTGTAGGAATCCTGGTACTCCAGGACCTCAGGTGAGAAAATCTGGCTCACACAACCTGCCATTCAAACCAGTGGTGCAACTGATGCAGCATCACACGCAACTGAGACTGGCACGCACATCAGAGGAGCGGAAGCTGGTAAATGGGAATGTGGCAGATACACCACTCAAGGACCTTTTTAAGACTTTAGACACCACAGTTTTCCACCTGGGACATTAAGGTTAGAACGACTTGCATTTTATCTCACTAACTGTTTGACTTTCTTTTTGCACAAATGTTTAAACTGTTGAAATAAAGGTTGATGTGTGAATCAAAGCTCAAAGTGCTTATAAAGGTTTATATTTTTGCAAGGATGTTTTAGAGTGGCAGTCAACCCCTCTTAGGTATAGGTACAGCTACTTTTTGAAATCTAACACCAAGTGCCTAGTAAGCTATAAAGAACTTACCGTGTTATGAGTTTGTATGTACCCCTTCTTCAGCATCAGGCATGGTAACCATGCTGTAAGGACCAAATATATTCTTTTTTTTTTTTTAAGCTTAATGCACTAGAAAAAAAATGTACAGTTGTACTTACATCTCTCTTTTTGTTCACTGTATATAAAGGGATATGAGGGGTCATTTAATGAAATTGTACTTGATGATTTTTACAGACATTACCTTTTGATTTTTAGCCCAGGCAGAACTCAAATCACAAAAATTTATCAGACACCAACATACACAACACAAAAATAAGACACATTGGTTTATTAAGCTGATTGACAAGACTCATCACAATTTCAGAAAGTTTATATATATATGTGTGTGTGTGTGTGTGTGTGCGTGCATGTATTTATATGTAGTGTATATGCATCAGCACCATGGAAATGCAATATACTTAATATGCGAAGTCAATAATGGCTTTTTCCCCAGGCCAGTCTCAGTTCTTCTGCTGCCTTGCTGTTTCTCCATCTCACAGTCATTAAAAACAATGATATCTTCTCAGCATTACATTTTAAAGGGAACCTGTAAAGCAGTAAATATTTCTGTTCAGGTCACACTTACACACAATAAGTCAGACAGAACAAACACAGTGATGCTGAATGGTTGATTTTTTTTTTCTCACTACAAGTATCATCACAGATTTACTGTAGTGTAACATAGCTCTGATTCTTTTTTCACTCACACCTGTTTTTAATGTTGTCTCTGCTGCAGTAGAGTAGTCAGTGGTTCACACAACAGCAGGTTAGAATATGCTCTCTGGTCAGCACTACTTTTTATTTCTCTCACAAGTGACTTGGTTTTGCAAAGCACTATGGGCCAGCACTAGCTGGTTTACGTACTAACTTAAAAACGAACAAACAAAAAAAACAACTGATAGAAATGGACGAGTTAATGAATGAAATCTGATGCTGACACATAACACATGTCTCTACCATGATGTATTTACAGTATATTGGTGTCCCTAGTTACTTCATGATGCTACTGCTCTATGCAGGAATTACTGTACATACCTCAACTGCAGCCTGTCTGCTGCTGTCCACATTCAGGACGGCTTCTGCATTCTCAGTGTCGACTTGGAAGTATCTCAGTATGATGCTGATAGGTGATGAGGTGTCCTCCACACATTTCTGAAAGTAATAAAGAGTTATCTGTTCATTCTTTAAGACAATTAGGGATAGATAGATTGATAGATAGATAAATAGAGAGAGAGAGAGAGAGAGATAGGTACAAAGGTACACAGGTACATTAAGTACATAGGTACTTAGGAAGATAGATAAACTGATATTGTTGTTGCCGAAATATTTCATTTGGTCATGTAAATGGATTTCAGAACTTTGGCCTAAACATAAAGAATTAAGAGAAACATGAGTCTTTCAACAATAGCATTAACATCTTGAGGAGTTTACCTCTAGTAGCAGTATGGAACTTTTTTTTTGTTTTTGTTCTTGATACCTGTATGAGGATGTACATACACATACCTTGTGGGTACACAGATACTTACTCTAACTCAAAACTTACTCTAACTCACCTACAGGTGGTGGTAATGGACCAAAGAAATGTGGAAAATTGGAAAGAAATATGGAAAACATTTGCAAGACATTGACACCGGGCAACACATTTTGCTCTAAAATGCCCAGCAATCTTCTGATTGTATCATTCTTTTAATACGTTCAAGTATCAGCCCTACAGCCCTACTGCTCTCTCTCTCTTCAGCCAGTCAACACTTGTGGAGTGGACATCGAGGTGGTGACAACCTATAAATATCTGGGTGTTCACCTTGATAACAAGTTGGACTGGTCTGTTAACACAGATGCACTCTACAAAAAAGGGCAGAGCCGCCTCTTTTTCCTAAGAAAGCTCAGATCTCTAAACATCTGTAATAAGATGCTGCAGATGTTTTATCAGTCTGTGGTGGCAAGTGCTTTATTGCTGCAGTCTGCTGGGGAGGAAGTTCAGGAAAAAAGCAGGCAAAGAGGCTGGATAAGCTTGTCAAGAAGGCTGGCTCTGTGATCGGAGTAAAGATGGACTCTCTGGAGGAGGTGGTGGAGAGATACACAATGAGAATGATGGAGGCCATACTGAACAACACAGATCATCCTCTTCATAACACCTTGATGGATCAAAGAAGCAGCAGTGGTGGACGGCTCCTCTCTCTTCGGTGCAAGACAGAAAGATACCGAAGATCTTTCATACCCACAGCCATCAGACTGTTTAATTCTAATGCAAAAAAGGGGGATGAGCTAAAAGACAAATGAATTTCCCATTGGGATCAATAAAGTATTTTCTATTTCTGTTTCTATTTCTACAGCAGCATGATAGAAGCAGTGTTCTACAGCTTTTCCAAAGAGTTCCACTTTGGCTCCATCTGTTCTTGGAACAGCAGATAGACTGAACATTTTAGATCTTTTCGTGCCTTTGGCCCTCACATATGGAGCCCTGCTTGGTCTGGTGTGCAGTCCTGAAGGCAGCACCCAGGATGGCTCGAGGTCAGCCTGAAGCTCTTTAGATCTTGGGGTTTTTATTCCCACAATCCTTTCCAAAATTTGAAGCCCTCTCAATGAGTTTTTTTCTTCTGTGACACGTTCTGGAACCATCTCTGAAACTTCTAGACAATATTACAAATTTTGAAACGGAAATTTGTGTCGTAGCCTTTGGAGTTGATGCCATGTTTTTTTAAAGCAAGACTTTTGATGCTCTCCAACATGTTTTAAATATTCTTGATTGATTTATTGATGGATTCAATACTGAAGAAGATTTTAATTTTTTTCTTGAAATTCAGATGTGTGTATAATTGTGACCACTTGTGAAGATACCTCTCATTTTAAAACTGATATAAGTATAGCCATCTGAACAATCTCCATACCAGCATGTAGATGGGGTAGGTGAAGCAGGTTTCTCTATCCCTTAGCTCACAGACTGCAGTAACATTCCTAGATTTAATACCAGTTGAACTGAAGACAGCCCGTGATATTGGTGTTGTTGGATCCAAGTCAACGGAGTATGAGATTTTCAGTCCTGAGATCATCCCTGCAAAAGGATATGGGGTGTCAGGTTACTCTTTAAACTTCACTATATATTTGGCCACTCCCCTCAGTTTAACACAGGCCCTTATTAGCTTGTCCCTACCTGCTTTGCTTCTTGTTGTTTCATCCATGTCAAAGCAGGTTGTTAAGGTAACCACAGGTACATTTTCATCTGTGTCTTCACGGCAGTCAATGTTCTCAGCCCTTATCTCTTCAGGTTCAATAGTCAGTTTTACAAAGACGTTGCAAACAGGCCTGGATCTAAAAGACAAGAGAGGTTGAACATGCTTCCCAACAGTACCCACAGTTTCAGTAATCTCAATGCATTTATATGGTACATACCTTAAGACAACAGCTCCTACCCGTGATCCAATTACAATGCGTGGGAGTCCATCCTCCCCAGTGTCCCCAGTGATGGCCTGTCCAAAGAATCTCAGCCGAGGGTTAATGTTCTGTCCCATGATTCTCTGGACCAACAGAAATTTGGCTGTTGAAACTGATTCATTCACATATTTGAGGTGGTGGGGACAACTGCCACATATTTACAGTTGTTCTGGTCAGTGGTCAGTCATATTCTAAAGTCAGTTTTAGTCTGATCAAAACCATATGTCAAACAGAAGTGGTTTTGTTGCGGTGCCGTATAGTCCAGTGGGTTGAGCAGGTGCACCATATGCAGAGACAACAGTACTTGCTGCAGCCGGCCCAGGTTCAAATCCTGTATCTGGTGGGCTTTTGCTGCATGTCATTGCCCCTCTCTCTGCCTCCCCATTTCCTGTCTCTCTCAACTGTCCTATCAATTAAAGCCCAAAAAATATACTTAAAAAAATAAGTGGTTTCGTTGTACTACTCACTTATGAGGGAATTGTCTTCCTCACCTGGCTGAAAGAGCCACGTATCCCATTGTTCCTGTCTCCGAGGTAGATGTACACAGCACCCCTGTTGTCGTCCTCTAGGGGGGCTCCGACAGCAACGTCTCGCAGTCCGTCTCCATTCAGGTCTGCCAGGCTGGATATGGTGGTGCCAAATCTACCCATAGATGGCACCGTCACATTCAGTTGGCTTCTCAGTTGCATCTGTGGGATTTGACAGCACAAGTTCATTTATTCTAAAAAGTGCATTCATTTTCTCTCAATTACCTCATGAATGCTTAAGTGGTGTCACAAAACTCAATGTGAGGATCCATGGCAGCCCCCACCTCATCAGTCAGTGTGTAGATGTAGATCTGGCCTTCTCTCTTCTCTTGAGGGTGGTAGAACAGTGGAGCTCCCACCAGCAGGAAGTCAGTGTTACCGTCTGAGTTGATGTCTACTGAGCACAGCTCTGCCCCAAAGTACGAACCAATCTGACAACGTATGGACAAACACAAACTATAAATTTATAATCCAAAAAAGCAATGCTTTGTGACAATCCCACTGCTTTTGTACATCTTTTCATTGAAGTTGCCCTTTGCCCTCCTTAATATTTCTATTATCTCAACAGACGCTTGCCTAGGACCATGAACCAACCACTATTCACAGAACAAAGCATTTTCTTATGTCTTCATTTGGGTGATATTTAATTTTTTTTATCGTAACAAGCTGAAACCTCCTTTTACATGAATTAAGAGGTAAGGCCTGTCACACCTCAATAATATTTAAATCCATCTATTGCCTATATTGGCCATTGGCTATATTGGCTTCAGCCCCCTCACAACCGTACACATGCATATGTGTAAGGTTGTGAAGGGGCTGGAGCCGATCCCAGCTGTAAGGGCCAGGTACAGCATAGACAGATCATCAGTCTATCACAGGGCCGCATATAGTGACAAATAACAGACACACACTCACATTCGTACCAACATGCAATTGAGAGTCTCCTGGGTATTTGTTAGACCTAAGTCTCATTCAAGTACAAGAAACTGATAAACAAGTATGCATAATAAAGCAGATGGTACCAACCTTGTCTCCAGTTAGTCTTTGGGCTACAGTCCAGCACCTACAGTCATGTCTGTAAAATATGACCAGTCCTCTGAGCTCAAAACTTGGCGCACCCATGAAGTACAGATAAGCATTATTCTTCTGTCCAACAGATAGAGAGTATCCTGCAACAGCAACAGTCACACACACAGTTTCCACTCATCACAGTGGTCATACTGCAGGGATGCATGTGTCTAGTTTAAGTACAAACATAAATGAAATGAAAATGGTATTCCTGAAGAAATTTTGGTGAGAAGCTGATCTTCATAGCTGGAAATGCCTGCATGGTTGGTGTAAATGTGTTTGTAGGAGTACATGATGTTATCTGACAGTTGCAGTGTCACACAAATGATTATGAACTCACCCACTGAAGTATTTCCAAGAAGATTTGTGTAATGTGTCTTATATGTAGTGTGGAAACTGTGCGTCTGTTCATGCAGTTGTAATCAACAGACGGTGTTTGCGCTTGGAGTATTTTGGGGGCCACAAACAAAACCTTTTTTTGGGCCACCAGAATCCTAGTGGTGGCCCTCAGGCCCATGAAGCAAAATGTGAGAGTTTGTTGGTTTAAATGGCTGCATTGCACAGAAACATTGAGTACAGCTGAGTACAAGCCACTTAACATTGCACCATTCCACCACACCAGTGTTTGTGTCCATGTCTGTATCTAGGTCCAGTTCCCCTGCTAACCCTGATACAATGTTTACTGTCTGCAACAAATGGTGTGGGACTAGATGCCAAAAAAGCGAATGAAAGAAAAATAATGGCAGAAATGTGGGGCTTAGAGCAACATATAGTTGCTTGTCTAGCAGTCCCAACAATGTTGATTTAATTAAGAAGCTTATTGCAGTTAGGCTTCTTTAAAAAAGAGGAGAATAATAGCAAGCCACCATTTGTATTGCAGACTGATAGACTGTAGCAGTAAAGGGATGGGTTTAGGAAAATTTCTTGTCGGCCATCAGTGTTTCAGTACAGGGTTGGACTGGTTATTGTGCAGACTAACAATATTTACATACAATACAATATAGCCTACATGTACATCTATATCTGTATATAGATATATTATGTATATATCAGTGATCATTCAATGATGGTGAGAAAATGCATTCACCACCAATATCATTTTCTACAGGTCGGAATTGAACCCACAGTGTACCATGGCCCCCTAATACTGGGGGCTGTTCTATCAACTGAGCTATACGACACACAATTTTTATCCAGTTTTCCACTCTTTTTCACAGTTGGCCGGCCAGCCCCGACTCACTCTCACACTCTTTTTGCAGTGGCATCAACACGGCCGCATCATTATGTGGCCATTGTGGCATCAAACAAAGAGCAGAACTAGATAACTGGACATCACCTTCCATGTTAAAGATCTTTTTCTGGAAGTTTTCCAATATATCTGTCAGTCCGTTGTAGTTCTCAATTTTAAAGGCATATTTCTCTGATGGCTCTGAAGCAATGGCCTTAAATTTATCCAGCGTAACATCTTTGACCTGAAACCAGAACAACACTTTTTGTTTAATGTAGGATTCAAAATTAGAATCTATAAAAGTCTCACAGTGTGAGGCTGAGCTCAGTCATGATGGTTCCAGCGACTTCAACAAATGTTATCTGTTGGATTAATAAGAGTCTTGACAGCTTACCCCAATGACAAAGCGAATGATGTTTTTATCATCATATCTTTTAATTATATTATTTCGGTCCACGTCACTAGGATCTCCATCTGTGATCAGCACTAGAACCTTAGTCGCATCAGGAGAGGCGCCTGCATCTGGGTTTTCCAAGATCTCATCCCTGAAACAATGTAAATGTAAATGTAGCACGTGTAATATTCAAAGTAAATAAAACTTTATCTATAACTGTTAATAGATTGACTTTTAGTACTTGAAGCAGTAAAATGACTCAGGTTTGACTGTGGTACTGTTTCAGTTGTTTGTTGTTATCCAGTGTTTTTTCTCTCAACAAAGTTCTTTTCAAATTGTTTAATAACTGGTTCAGGACTTTTGTACATAATGAAAGTGGACTTACATCACGAATGTGAGGGCTGCGTGTGTGTTGGTGAGCCTCTTCAGGTGGGGTTCTTCCATAAGTTTTTCATGAGCTCTACCAGCTTCATAGTCTTTGAAATCAAACACCTTCCTGTGTGCTGAAGAGAACTGAACTGCTGCAAACTGGAAAATTTGAAAAAACACAATTTTCCTACAACATTATGTACATGTAACACAACAGAGAAACAATATTGATTCTTTCATGTTGCAGAAGTGTAGTGACCTTGATAGATGAGTTCTTCAAGCTGGTCATTACATCCACTATGAAAACTTTATTTTGTGTGAATTCATCTTCTTTCATACTCGCTGATCCATCAAAAAGAAAGACCAGGTCCACTGTCTTCTTTGTGCATTCTGGGAAATTCATTGAATGGGAGATCATGAAGAAGTTTAGTCAGGTCAAACACATAATGAAAAACAAGATGTTATAACCACAGAGAGGAGGAAGTTGATGCAATTTTATCCAGTTTTCCACTCTTTTTCACAGTTGGCCGGCCAGCCCCGACTCACTCTCACACTCTTTTTGCTGTGGCATCAACACGGCTGCATCATTATGTGGCCGTTGTGGCATTTGTCCATATTTTGCCCTGTGGTCAGTCTGTCACTGTCTGCAACCTGTGCACGCATTCAGAGCATTCGTGGGACGCATGCTTGCAGTGTTGTGGAGACCCAGACCCAGACCCAGACCCAGACAACAAAAAATACTATTTTCTGATTGGCTGATAGATCGCTAATTCAAGAGAGCTGGATAGATGGACTGAACAGAGCAGTCTGCCTTTGCATCATCCATTCATAGATTACTAATTTATGTGCGGCGAGTTTTATTATTTCTCAGCATGAGAAATGTCATGTGTGGCGTGTGAACTTGTTGAAATGCGTGTCTCACGTCAATGCGTGAGACTTGAGAGCCCTGCCTATGCTTATGTTTGTTGGCTGTATTGCTTTGTGTGTTACTAACATATCATGTTTGTAACATTTGCATGTGTTCCTGTTCTTCTGCAGTCTGAAAACTTAGACGCCCTAGTGAACCAGATGAGACAAGGCTAGGAGCACGGTGCAGAAAAAACACAGCCTCAGGTGTAGGGATTACACACTGGCACTGCGCAGTGTTATGGACTACAGTGTCTAGGAGCAAGTTATGATTACAGGGAAGATATTATGCTATAATATGTGTAGGTGTCCTGTTTGTATAATGTAATGGACTATCACATTATGTGGCAAAATTTCACCTTTAAACTAGCAAGCACAGGAATGTGAGGTGACTGCTACCCCTTACAATCTCCTGGTGGAATTAAATGCCCCAGTTCGCCACTGCTGATAGAGATAAAGCCAAATTTAAAAAAGTCCTTTACCAATGTAGGAGTCATTCAGCATGCATGTGTCAGTGTGTGTTGGTTCATGGAGCTCTTGGAGAAAGCCCTGCCAGCTGTTTGATCCTATTGAACCCTGCGAAGAGAAATATACTAGTCTAGTAAGAGCACGGACAAGAATGGCACTACCAAGGATGATTATGTTGGGAATAAACAGATCAACTGCCCAGTCTGACTTGCTCCAGTCAGACAATTTCAATGGAAACTGATTGCTCCAGTGAATGGTTTTGTTGTTGTTGTTTTTAAGGGAAAATTTTCTCTTTCTCAAATACCTGTACCTGCACCTGAATAGTTAGGAAGCACTATAATGATGGTGTACTGTGGTTTTTGGTTAAAGATTTAAATTTCAACTATGTCCAAATTTTATCTTTTTAACTTTTCTTACCTTGTAGTAGACAACACTGAATCCACTCATTTCACCTGTTAGATCTCCAGCACCAGCCACACTGGAGCCTACATAAGAGACAAAACTGGTTCATATTTGTTCACTGTTTTGTAATAAAAAAAAAAGATCAGAACTAGATAACTGGACATCACCTTCCATGTTAAAGATCTTTTTCTGGAAGTTTTCCAATATATCTGTCAGTCCGTTGTAGTTCTCAATTTTAAAGGCATATTTCTCTGATGGCTCTGAAGCAATGGCCCTAAATTTATCCAGCGTAACATCTTTGACCTGAAACCAGAACAACACTACTTTGTTTCCTGATGTGTGCCACATGGAACTGTTTTAATTGGATTAATGATGTCACCGACAAATGTTATCTGTTGGATTAATAAGAGTCTTGACAGCTTACCCCAATGACAAAGCGAATGATGTTTTTATCATCATATCTTTTAATTATATTATTTTGGTCCATGTCACTAGGATCTCCATCTGTGATCAGCACTAGAACCTTAGTCGCATCAGGAGAGGCGCCTGCATCTGGGTTTTCCAAGATCTCATCCCTGAAACAATGTAAATGTAAATGTAGCACGTGTAATATTCAAAGTAAATAAAACTTTATCTATAACTGTTAATAGATTGACTTTTAGTACTTGAAGCAGTAAAATGACTCAGGTTTGACTGTGGTACTGTGTCAGTTGTTTGTTGTTATCCAGTGTTTTTTCTCTCAACAAAGTTCTTTTCAAATTGTTTAATAACTGGTTCAGGACTTTTGTACATAATGAAAGTGGACTTACATCACGAATGTGAGGGCTGCATGTGTGTTGGTGAGCCTCTTCATGTGGGGTTCTTCCATAAGTTTATCATGAGCTCTACCAGCTTCATAGTCTTTGAAATCAAACACCTTCCTGTGTGCTGAAGAGAACTGAACTGCTGCAAACTGGAAAATTTGAAAAAACACAATTTTCCTACAACATTATGTACATGTAACACAACAGAGAAACAATATTGATTCTTTCATGTTGCAGAAGTGTAGTGACCTTGATAGATGAGTTCTTCAAGCTGGTCATTACATCCACTATGAAAATTTTATTTTGTGTAAATTCATCTTCTCTCATACTCGCTGATCCATCAAAAAGAAAGACCAGGTCCACTGTCTTCTTTGTGCATTCTGGGAAATTCATTGAATGGGAGATCATGAAGAAGTTTAGTCAGGTCAAACACATAATGAAAAACAAGATGTTATAACCACAGAGAGGAGGAAGTTGACTCTCCTAAATGTCTTTTACCTTGGAAATCAGGTGTGAAAGAGGAGGCTTGCTGAAGATCATCTGGGATCTTGTAACACACACTGTTTATATAGTTCTGATTACATTCACTGACTGTGCTGGAACTGCAAACCTTAGAACATAACAGAGTAAAATATAAATGTGTAGCATGATAAGACTTGGCAGTACTAAACACAATTAGTGTGGGAGGATCTTTAACACAAATGATACCTTGTCCTCCCCTACCTCATCTGTGAACATTATTATGGACAAGTGAGATCGATTTTCATTGGCTATGATGGTGAGTACAACAACTCCAATGATCCCATGCTCTTTCACCTCATAAAAATACATCTCTTGCTATTGTTTTGACTAAAGTACGATTCTGCAGGGTTTTCCTAAAAAACACTCATACAAAAGAAATCTTGTTTAATCATCACCTATTGGCTTCTACTCATGTGTGGTGGTGACTGTGTTGGCAGGGTGTGTGTGTGTGTGTGTGTGTGTGTGTGTGTGTGTGTGTGTGCACGTGGAGAAACCAAAGTGGCTAATGTAACTGTTGAGAGAAAAAGCAGGACAGTGGAAAGTACCGATACTTTGGCCGAAACCAAAGAGCACCTGGCACCTGCTCTCACTACAAAATATCATAGCAGCTGTAGCAGATGATAAAATGACAAAAGCCCCCACAAAGCTGGGCGTACAGTGAGTGGACATACACGGAGCGGGCAATGTCCAAAGTCGTTTGAGGTTTCAGAGTCCAGCGTACCACTGTGCACCAATTTCCAACATTTCTTGTGGCAATTTCCAAAATTTCCCACAATCCTTGTGTGCTTTCAGTCATGGAGTCATCCACAGATGGGGAGGGTACGCGGAGTCCACGGTCATAAAAATCGAGCTTTGCGCAGACTTAGTACGCTTTGAGTCCACACGGATGTACGTGGAGTCCGATCTGCGTACGTCACGCACTATATGCGCTCACTAGAACAATGTTTAATCCATGTAATATAATAAATTGTCATATAAACCATAATTTAAAAAATATATATACAAAGTGTACTTGAAGAAATAATGGAAACAGCACAAATGTGATAAACTGAATGAGAAGAAACATGACACAATTAATATTCAAGAAGGGCCCACCTAGTAGGGGAAGGGACTTTATAGAAGAAAGATTAGACCATTATTTTAGGCAAATCATATTAGATTTAGAGAGGAAAACTCCCTTAATTTGAATAAAAGGTAGTGCTTCTGTAAACTATAAAACAGAGATACAGAGACCAACAACTCAGTCCGTTCTGGAACAGGCTCGGGTTTATGTCCATTTTCTTGGGGTAAACTCTACTGCACCAAACTCCATGTCCACTTTTTTCAGTAATTTTTGAAGAGGATATTAAGACACTTTGCATTTTTTCTGACTTATTGGATCGTTTTTGAGACTGCTGTTTTGTACTACTGAATTTTGGAAAATAAAAGTTCTTGAACACAACTGACCCATCTCTGGACCTTTATTTTTTCCACCAATGTAATCCCTAATGATTAAAATGACATACTGTGTTTGACTGCCACTTTTATAGAATAGTTTGGGGGAAAAGTCTCAATTTAAATGATTTCTTTTATGAACATCAGTCAAACTTCAACCTGGTGTTCACTTTCTCTAGAGCACTGTTCTGATCAAGGTTACCAGTGACTTTTAGTGTGCCTGTACTAATGCAGGCCTGTACTCCATTTTGATTTTACTTGGCCTCAGTTCAAGTGTTTATGTAGTGCACCTCCATGTCTTAATCAGCTGCCTGAAAAACTGTTTGCAACAGTGATGTTGCTCTTGATTAGTTAGTGTCATATTGGTTGTTCTTCTGTTGTGCTTGGTGATACCTCCACCCCTCACACTCCTCTTTTTTGTGGGGGCATACACAGGTCTATTTTCAGTCACCTTTCCTCTGAAGGCAATTCATGTGTAGACATAATTATGTCCATTGTGGATGATACAGAAAAACAAAAAGCCTGGTATCATAAATGTCATCTATTATGTCTGGGACCAATGAAATTAACAACAGGATGTCCATAATTTCCTGCAGTTGAATGATTCCAAATCAGAACTAGTTATAATTACATTTACTCCCAGCACTAGCAGCAGCACTAGCAGCATTAATAATCTCTAATCTAATCTGGGTTTTTGATAATGTTATGAAGGAGGCCTGAAACTCACATGTTATTTTCAACAGTCAGATGACTAACATTGTGCAACCAAGTTTTGGCCTTTATTTCATCTACATTTTTCAAATGTTCCAACCCATGACCTATAAAGGTTTGTGACTGCATCTTGGACAGTCGTGATGCTGTTGTGCTGACAAATTTTCATCAACTGATTAAGACTTTACTCACCTTGTAGAAGATGTCACTGAGTCCACTCTGAGATATTTCATCAGACAGAGTGAGTCTATAGTAGTTTTCAATTTTGAAGGCATATTTCTGTGGTGGTTCTGAAACAATGGCCTGATAGTTATCCATCGCAGTATATTTGACCTGAAACCACGACAAGAACAGTCAAAATTTGAGGCTGAGCTCAGCCATGATGGTTCTATTGATAGTTAAAGATAAAATATTAGAAGTTGGTAAAAACAATATCTTGATTATTGCTTTTGTCTATCATCTGCATAGAAGTGAACAAAACACTTTATGAATTGATCCCTGGTGTATACCACATAGAACTCTTTTAAGTGGAAAAATGATGTCATCAACAAATGCTACCTGTTGGATAAGTAATGTCCCTTTTCCACTACACAGTTACAACCCTATTGGCTCAACTGGACTGTGCTCTGTTTAATAACACGGTTGCTACGCCATCTAACTGTCTTTTTTCGATCCTCTCATCAGCTCTAAACACACTCATCTGAACCTTGTCAACAGACCACGGTGTGGTTTTGCACACAGCAGCCATTTAACTCTTTAACTCTAACTCTGACATCACGTTTTAGTATCGGCTCAACTTTCTTGGAACCTGGCCAAAGGCATTACCAACAAAAGGCACCACTAGGCACTAGGTACTATCAGTAGTGGAAAAGAAAAAAAAACGAGTAGAGTTGAGTCAAGCTGAGCAGCACTAGTGGAAAAGGGCCTTGACAGCTTACCCCAATGACAAAGCGAATGATGTTTTTATCATCATATCTTTTAATTATATTATTTCGGTCCACGTCACTGGGATCTCCATCTGTGATCAGCACTAGAACCTTAGTCGCATCAGGAGAGGCGCCTGCATCTGGGTTTTCCAAGATCTCATCCCTGAAACAATGTAAATGTAAATGTAGCACGTGTAATATTCAAAGTAAATAAAACTTTATCTATAACTGTTAATAGATTGACTTTTAGTACTTGAAGCAGTAAAATGACTCAGGTTTGACTGTGGTACTGTTTCAGTTGTTTGTTGTTATCCAGTGTTTTTTCTCTCAACAAAGTTCTTTTCAAATTGTTTAATAACTGGTTCAGGACTTTTGTACATAATGAAAGTGGACTTACATCACGAATGTGAGGGCTGCATGTGTGTGGGTGAGCCTCTTCATGTGGGGTTCTTCCATAAGTTTATCATGAGCTCTACCAGCTTCATAGTCTTTGAAATCAAACACCTTCCTGTGTTCTGAAGAGAACTGAACTGCTGCAAACTGGAAAATTTGAAAAAAAAAACAACAACAAAAAAACAAAGTAGAATTTTGATATAACATTATATACATACACTACCAGTCAAAAATTTGGACACACATTCTCATTTAAGGGTTTTTCTTTATTTGTATTACTTTCTACATTGCAGATTCATAATGAGGACATCAAAACTATGAAGGAGAACATATGGAATTATGTAGTAAACACAAAAATGTTGATTAAAACAAAAGTGTTATTTGTCTCCTGACCTAAACCCAACTGAGATGGTTTGGGATGAGTTGGACCACAGAGTCAAGGCAAAGCAGCCAAAAAGTGCTCAGCACCTCTGTGAACTCTTTCAAGACTGTTGGAGGAAAACTGTTCCAGGTGACGACCTCATGAAGCTGATGACAGAATCAAACGTTTGCAAAAAGTTGTCATCAAAGCAAAAGGCAGATACTTGGAAAAATCTAATATATAAAACATATTCTTTTTGTTTAATACTTTTGTGTTTACTACATAGTTCCTCATGTGTTTCTTCATAGTTTGAGCCTTAAGTTTGAGTCTACAATGTTAAAAGTACTGAAAATGAAGAAAAACCATGAGATGAGAAAGTGTCCAAACTTTTGAACTGTAGTATATAATACAGCAAAGAAACAGTATTGATTCTTTGCAGTGACCTTGATAGATGAGTTCTTCAAGCTGGTCATTACATCCACAATGAAAACTTTATTTTGTGTGAATTCATCTTCTGTCATACTCGCTGATCCATCAAAAAGAAAGACCAGGTCCACTGTCTTCTTTGTGCATTCTGGAAAATACATAGACTAGGAGTTCATGAAGATGTTTAGTCAGGTCAAAGATATTATTTAGTTCTATAAAATACTTTCCTGCAGGGCACAAACCACAGAGCTGGAGAAGTTGAAAAATTCTCAAAATTGTTAAGTTTACCTTGAAAAGGAGATATGAAAGATGAGTCTTTCATCTTGTCACATACGTTGTTTACGTGGGAGCTCTCACAATGTGCTGGGGCTACACTCGGACTGCAAACCTAGATCAGCAGAACAGAGGTCAATTTGTTTGTTTGTTTTTAGACTTTGAAGCCATCACAGAATATTTTCTGTCAAATGCATTGTATTTGGCTTTGTGATTTTCTTACTTTGAGTTGGGAGGGATTGGAGTCATCAGCAACTGACAGTCTGAAGTGCTTGACAGGTACTGTTTTGTCTGTGAGATTTATTTCTGTGAAAACAGCTTCTGATTAGTGCTATTTGTAAAAGCAAACCAAAAACATGGCTGAATCCAAATGTATTGATTTCCTTTTTGAAGACAAAAAAGAGAGGCCATAGGTTTTTATAATGAGCCTCAGTTACAGTTTGTCTTTGAAAAACAACATTTCATTCCAGGTTACAAAGGGAGTTTTGACAAAAATGGTGTGAATCATATACCGTGGCCTTGGTTCTAGTGTTCATGACATAACAAGAGGTACTAAACCTGTTCTGGAAGCTGGTGACACATAACCTTACTGAAACCCTTTTTCTTATTTATACTTTAATTTATATCCTCATTTTATATATTATTGGAGACTTTATTTTCAGTATACTGATTAACAATAATAAAGACATTTAGATACCTGGTATGATGAGGCACTGGTGAGTTAACTTAGAACCAGACCCACATGTTTCCTCAGATCTACTAAGCTGCTGGGGTGCAGTGACAGGTGTTCTGTGGAGGAGGAAAAATAATTATGATAAGAGCAATCTATAAGTCCAATTCATACCATGGGCCAGATGTATAAACTGCATGAGAAAATCATTACATATGGCATTAATGAAGCAACTAATCATTTTTGCAATTTGGCCTGTAATATGGAGCAGGATTTCTTGTTAGAAAGGTAACCTCAGCCACCCTACCTAGGACTCAGCTTTAGGATGGATTCAGACCTGTGGTTTGTTTGCTTTGTTCCGATTCAGGGTCTAAAACGATACAATTGTTGGGTTTTTTTTTGGGTCATTTGTGTTCACACAGTATCAGTCTCAAGTGGTCCAAAGTTGTAAAGAGAGAGAACCAATTGTTCTCTCATTGGTCAGAAATCTTAGACGGAAGAGGTTACCTGGGAAAAACAAAAACCATGGAATAGAGGTCTCTACAGGTCAGAAAATTAACCAGCCTGAACTGCAGTTGAAGTTCAGACTGACCCTAAATGAGTAAATTGTACATATTGTTAACCCAAAATCTGTCAAAAAGTAGGAAGTCATTCTATATATTTTCAGCCCGAATCCAGCCTGAAGCAGTGCATCCAGTTGGCCCAGCCCCTGCTGTAGAGAACCATGGAACATCAGCAGCGTGTCGTGTTGGTTGCTGAGTCGATCACATTCTCACTGCAAACGAAGCGCTCCAGGGCTCAAATGGAAGCAAGCCGAGACCACTTGTTTTATCCTGCATCCGAGCGTGATTCCTGTGTTCACAAGTGACCAAACAAACCAATCTAGAGGGAGTTTAGAGTAGACCTGCAGCTTCTTTATGTCACTGAGACAGTTGCAGTTGTTCAGGTATCTGATAAGGAGGCCTCCTCAGTGCATCCCTTCGAAGGTCTCCTGGGCATGTCCAACTGGAAGGAGACACTAGGACTGAATCCAAACTTGCTGGAGGGATTATATATCCCTTCTGGCCTGGAATATCTTGAGATTCTAGCCTGGCTCTGCCCACCTACATGCTTCTGCTCAATTTTGTTTTCCCTACAGTACTGCCTAGGATTGAAATGCTTTCATGGCTTGTCTCTTGCAGAGAATCTACCACCCAATCAGCGAACGGAGGGAGTGGCTGAGAACAATGACATTGAGGTTATGCTCTAAGTTGAAAGTTGTAGTTCAGTAACGGTGACTGAGATGGATGTTAACGAGGCCATTCATTCCATTGTGGCATCGCTCCTGTAGTTGATGGACATCTTGCACACTCTCGCTTACCTCTGCTCATTGTAATGGAGGATAGTAGTTGTCCTTGGGCCAGGCCAGACTTTGGCAAAACACAATTTTCCTACCATGCACCATGGCCATGGAATAAACTTCCAAATGTTCTTAAACTAAAAACATTTATATCTATCAATGAAGTGTATGATAAAGAATGCGGTGAGCGAGGAATGTCATTGTTCTTCTGGAGTGGCCTGTGTCTGAGTATCTGACCTTTTGTGTTATTGTTTTTTGTGTATCTTGTATGTGCTGATTTTATATGGCTGCTACATTGGCCAGGTCTCCCTTGCAAAACAGATTTCTGATCTTAATGGGACCTTCTGGTTAAATAAACGTAAATAAATAAATAATAGCGTGCAGCAACCTCACTGCGTTCCATCTGGTTCCACTGCATGACTTACATCATGACCAAATGTTAGCAATTGGCAGATACAGGCAGATACAATAGTTTTACACTGTAACAGAGTATCCACCTACCAGGAAGTAAATGTTTTTCAGTGGGGAGTGGCCAGTGTCTTTGCACAAATGAAATGAAGTGACTGATTAGGACCAGGGTATTGGGATTCCCCAGGAGGAGCTGGAATGCATTGGGAAAGCGATGTCTAGAAGCACTGGCTTTAACTGCTACCAACTCCTCCCCAGAGTAGCAGAAGTGGGTGGATGAATGGATGGATGGATGGATGGATGGATGGAATCTCAGGTTTAACTCAATATTTTCACCACAGTATTTTTTGATACATATCTAATCTGCTGTGGAGCAGGTTAACTGAAGAGAATCAGATCATAAACATGTGAACACCCCAACTAAGCGTGTTGTTCTTTATAATTACAACATTTTATTTCATTTCTTTTGTCCTGTAAGGAATAATGATTCCGCTTTTCCACAGATATGATTTACTGGTAGTTAGCTGGGTGGACATAGGCAGCATAAGTTACCATAGTAATTTACCCTAGACAGAAGGGAAAAAGTAAAAGCCAAGCGATGGACCTGAAGTTAACTTACTAACCAGAAATCCAGTACAGGCCTCTGATATCAGCAAGTGATTCTGCTGAGACTGTTTTTGGATGTCATTATGCAGATTCTACAGTCAGAACTTGTGGATAACTATCATGGTGACTCCTAGCTACTGAAAAACATGGCTTACCCTTTGTTCTTGCCAAACATGAATTGAAGCACATTGTCTCTGGGGAAACCTCTGTCCATGGTAGCAATGTGGGAGGCTCTTGTGTCAATGTTAAAGGCCAAAGACACAGAAATGGCTGAAATTAGAGAGAATTAATTGTGTTGACTTTATTTCATTTCATGTAAGTTTACACTTAAAACCGACTGAAAAGAGACCTACAATTCCTCTTTTCTCTATTCCACATTCTGTTCCATCCTTCTCTGTCTACTTATCTGTAGACCTCCCTACTTGAGGCAACATTGCTGCAACACAGGCTCAAATGAAAGATGCAAAGTGATGGCATTTGGGACCAACTGATAAAGACAACTGCGACAAACCATATACCTTTAGAACTGAGGGATGAGCTAAAGAGAAAGAGACAATTGTGTCAGACTGTATTGCTAGAGCTGTATACTAATGATGGCAAAGACCCAAGTGTCACCATGCAGCACACTACATTGTCTCTCAGTGGTTTTGAAGATGGAGAACTCCAAGTCAACAAATTTGTTCTTTTCATCCCAAAGTGGGAAGAATCTGCTGCTTTATTTGTGGTAAAAGAACATACTGTGGCTTTGCCCAAGCCTCCTGCAACCCCAGTTGAGAGGGTCTACACTGTATTCTCTGCTGCATGAGTTTAATTTACTGAGCGCTGGCTGATTTATTTTAAAGGGGAACTATGCAAGTCTGGTTGCTTTTCCGCTGTTTTGCTAACCCTCCTCCGGGCCATGTGCATTTCTTTTTAATGAAGCTGGTGAAAGAGCAATCCGTGGAGCAGTGGATAACGTTATATAACATATACAATGTTATGACATTTATATTTGTGTAGTCTAAACTGTCATAAACAAGAGATTACGGGTTACAGAGCGCATTTGTGTCGTGGTGCGCAGACACAAGAGCTTGGGACACCAGGTTGGCGGCACTGATGTTGCCATGTTGGTTTTCAGCCCAGAGACACCAGGTTGAAGGCCGAGAGCACCTATTCTCCCTCGTACAAGTTACAAGTCATGTATTTAACCATCACAAATATTCTGAAGCTGTTTAATTAAGGTAAAATGTAGCATAGCCACGAGGGAATCCTGCATAGCTCCTTTTTAAAACCCATCACCTAATATAATGTATCTATCTGAAAAGGCCCCCCTCCTCCGGGGAGGATATGGCATCTTAATTAGCACTGGTACTAAAGGCAGAGCAGCTATGTGCTCCAGCTCCTCCACCAGTTCCATCTTTTAGAAGTGTGCCTTGTCTTCTATTGCCTGAAGAGATGGTAATGTCCACTTGAAATGTAGACTTAGGGAATCATAGCTTCACTTTTAGCTAAAGCCAGTTGTCTATTGGACATTAACCATATCAGTGTGTTCAATAAAGTCTATTAACTTACTAAACCATTGTCCAAGTCTGGTCGCTTTAACATCTATAATGCTGACATGATAACTGTTGTCACTTCACCAAACTCACTTATGGCAAACACAAAATGCTAGTAATGGAGCAGCAACCATCAAACATGTTTTTGCTACCTTTTTAAAGTTTACTTTAATGCTATTTGCACTGTTCTGTATGAGCACTCTGATTGGATGACCTCCTTATTTGCTCTCCTACAAAACAAACTTGAAAGAATCTGTTCCTCTCTCTTTACTGGCAGTCTGTTGTCATTCTCCATTCCCATGTACTGGCAGTGGCAGATAAATGATAACACCTCAACTGAACTCTGGAATGTAAATAACTGGTTAATGAATACTGGTGATACAGGATCTCTAAAGTTGTCCTCTTTAAGGATGGTTGACTTTTACTGAACCTTATTTGAAAGTTTATTTGACTCTTGTCACCTTCTCTGTGACCAGAAGGTCCCCCTTACTACTTGGCCCCACTTTGGCAAGAGTGGCAAAGTATGGTGTTATGCTAGAATATGCAACTAAATGCTGCTAGCATAGCACATAGAAATCTTAACACTGTTGCCATGCAGACTAAAGCTTGAGACATCAGTGCTCTGTCTTATCATACCTTGACTTTAGATTTGTTTAATTTCGGCTTTCAACCAAATTAATTACAAAAAAGTTTGTGAGTGATAAGTGATGTGATACAAATGGCAGTCCAAAAGTCAAAAGATAATAAAAAGACACGCAGAACTTCTTGAAACACGGATATTACTAATCAAGAACATGGCCACTAGCCATATATATATATATATATATATATCAAGTTAGACCAAACATATCCTGGCTCCAACTGTGTTCATCAGGCATAGACATCAGCTCACCTTTATCCTCAAGACCACTTTCAATTCTCTCTCCATGTGAAATATCCTCATATATTTAAAGTGAATATTGTTTTAAATCTTACCAATACCCAGGATGTGGGGGAGCCAGACTATGTAATTCTTCACATGCATCTTTTCTCATTAGTCCCATTCATCCGTAGAAAATGATTAGAGAGCATGAGCGTTGGGAGAGGAGGTGGGTTCGTTTGCTGAAGGAACCGTAGTCTTATTATCTTTGGGCTGCGAGGTTTTCCCGTTGTGCTCCTCCTCTTTTGTTTTGTCTGTTTTCCCTCTGCAGAGGCAGGACACAGCTGGTGGAGTCTGGTCACACCTGCTCCTCATTTCACCTCATCAACTCTCCCTCCTGGAGCTACCCCGTGTGGTAGTTGTGGTAAATATAAATTACAGTGGCAAGAAAAAGTATGTGAACCCTTTGGAATTTCGTAGTTTTCCGCAATAAAGATACCCCGAGGAGTTTGCTTTTGGTTATAAAAGAGTCTCATATTATTGTGGATGAGTCTACATCACCATCACTTGTTTATGTGTTCATTTTCGATAAATATATCATTTTATCTCCTACTTAGTGGTCGACTCGCTCAGCATTTCCTCGGAAAGACAAGATTTACAGCATGCGTTGACAGAGACTAGCAGAGAGTCAGGGTAAAAAACGTTACTAATGGTAAAACCTGTGTGTGTAATGACCTCGTCTGTGGCCATCATTCGGTCAAAGCTCTCTGGTTCGGTCTTCAAAACTCCCACAGCTCGCTCTGGCTAGCTTGCTCATTTGCGACCAGTTTGCGACCGTGCGCAGAGCCTCATGGGAAATGTAGTGTGAAAACATTTCCGCATCCCGAAACTCCTTGTAGTCTCTTTAATTGCTTTCCAAAAAAAAAAAAAAAACAACCCCATCATTGTAGGCCTGAAGTTTGTCAAAGAGTACTTTGACACTCTGCAAAACTAAAGGGAAAATGTTTTGTGGACTGATAAAACTAAGATTTAATTTTTTGTATTTTTGTACGTATGGTGTAAAAATGGCACAACATGTAAGTATCATCCCAGCAGTGAAGTACGGTGGGAGGGAGCATCATGGGTTTTTGCTTTGCTGCCTCTGGGCCTGGACAGCTTGCCATCATTGAATTCCCAAGTTTATGAAAATGAATTCCCAAGTATCAAGGCATCCTACAGGATAATGTAAGGGTGGCTGTCGAGGTAAATCTATATCAGAGCCTAGACCTGGATGACCAAAATTTTGGACAATACTAAGTGTAATAAATGTAATCCAAAACTGACCTAAGCAAAAATTTACAGTAAAGCTGGTCTGGTGTAGCAGGAGACATCCAAGTACTCATGTAGAAAGGGCATTGTTCTGAATATTGTTTGTCTCAAAATATAGTGCTAAAATACATTTGAGGATTTAAGCCCTCATTGTGCTGCATTAAGAATTTACTACTACCACAAGTTACCGCAAGTCTGATGATTGAACCTTCTCTGTAGAAACTGTAAGATTTTGAGGATTTTGTGAGGGATCCCTTTTTACAAGTGGTAGTTCCAGCTTGATTTCAAGATCATGTGTTAACTCTTGGTCATGATAGGTCAGGGTATTTTGGTGGCATTAAGAACCAGGGCTGGCTCTTGGCATAGGCGATATAGGCGGTCGCCTGGAGTGTCACCTGCCTGAGGGGTGCCGCCACTCCCCCTCAGGGAAAAAAAAAGGCTAATAATTTGCTATGCCCATTTGTGCCTTCCTTCATGTTTTGTCTTGAAAATAACAAATAACACAACGTGTTTTAGTCTCTCTAAATTTTGAAACCCCCTCTCATGACCCACAATGGTTTGGTCCAACCAGCACTGCTGTCCCGGCAGTCATACACACAAAGGAGGTACCTGTCTGCAGTGAGAGTGCTTTCAAGCCAGTTTTTTTTTTTTTTTTTTTGTTAGAAACACCAGATTTTAAAGGTTCAGTTGGTAACTTATATTTAATCATATTTGCTGAAACTGTCACTATATTCTGATGGTAGTATATGAAATGGGTAATTTAGGACCAAATACAAACACAGGCTGTAGGTGGAGCCAGAGGAGTTGGATTTGGTCCTAAATTTGGATTTGGTCCTCCGGTCAGGTAGAGGGTGCAGGAGTAGCAGCCAATCACAGCTCTTACACGCTCGTACAGCAAAGCACACAAACAAAATTCAATCTATATATTTAAAGTCTCAAATTTATTTGTAATTTCTGTGCAGGTTTATAACTTCATATCACCTTCAAATAAAAAGGAAAAGAAACATGAGATACTAATTATTTGTCAATTTTCATGAAATGAAGGTTTTCCTTATGACATCAATGTCTGAGTTTAGGGCCACAGACTTGAAATAGCAAAAAAAAAAAAAAGTCTTAACAAAGATTCTCAGCAAAAGCAGTTTTATGGAGAGTACAAAAAACAAATGTGTTGGCCACTTCTTTCTCTGTGTCAAACTGGCACAGTTTTTTTTCTTCCTGATACAGAGGACGAAACATTTAACAATTTCAATTTTTATAAACAAAAACAGGAAGATATTTAAGCAAAAGAATAGGTCAAAAAATTCACAATACAGTTGCACCTTAAAACTTAAACAAGTCTGTACTTTGCAGAAATACTTCCAGGGGATCTCCAGTATAGGCTAATTTATTAGTGAGTTATGGCCAAAAAACATGTTTTGTGATGTTACCTTGACTTGGATTGTTGATGGCTGTTGATGGTGCAGTGGCACTAAAATTACTTTCTTATTTTCTTTAGCTTCAAATTGTGATTTGATGAAAATGCCTTTGCTTTCCATTAAGCATTAGGGGGATGCATCTGTAAGAATACTTTGAATGATTTACTTTGTTTGTAATTGTAGGTTCGATGAATACCAGCTATAGTTTGGCCTTTCTTTGATGTGAGGTTGTGTGAGGTAGTGATCAATAGTCACTGTAGATTCAGAGTGGTGACTTCTCAGTTTTGAGAAGCACCAACAGAACAGCTGAGTGTTGTGCTGCAGTGGATTATGCCAGATGTAAAAATGTGCTTTAGTCCTCTCCCACTGAAGAAAAGTCAAATGGTTATTTTGAATATTTTAACCACTTGATCTTACCATCTACCAGTCTTTTCTCTTAGATCTACATTTTCTTAATTGTTGAACCACAGTATTCCTATGCACAAGCACACATATGGTGAATATTTGATCACTCCACAGCTCAGCTGTTAGAGCTGGAAACATCAAAGTATAGGTGTGTAGGGATCTCACACAACCCCATGTCAAATAATAAGGCTTTTACCTAAAAAGCTGTGTTCCTTGATTCACAAGGGATTAATAGGCTGTAAATCCAGTGCTGTCGATCCATCCCACTTCCAATGTGCCAGTGTGCTGACACTCCTGCGCAATGAGGTCACCAATCAATAAACAATGCACTGCATCCATATACATCATAATAAAAGACAGTGAGCAGAACTTGCAGTGCTTGCTGAATAAATACCTGTTCCACACCAGTAATAATCAAAGACTCAATGATATAAAATACAATATATTACAGTGTAAATGATACATCAGTGGCTACAAAAAGGAGATGTTAGTGAAGTAACAAGGAGGTTGATACTTGCCAACTTTTCCATTTGTGTTATGGCAATCACAAGACTACTCTTTGTCTGTAGGACCATCAGTTACCACACTGGTTATTTCCATGGCAACTAAACATTTTTGTATGTATTCAACAAAAGTGGTGGTTATGTATGTTATGTATGAATGAATGAAGGGCTTGGGTGTTGCATCTGGTTTGTTTTGTAGTCCCATGGTGGAGGTCATGTATCTCAGGTCTTATCATTTCCCTCTGAGATCATAGTCTGCACATATGTTTACGATCTCTGAATGTGTCATCCTGAACATCCATGAATTTATGTTAATCTATCCCATGCTCTTGACATCTGGTGTATGTTGGTCCATTCAGGAACATTACCTGTGTTCGCCCATATTTTTTCCTGTTACATGTTATTTTGAGGAGACTTTCTTTGTTCAATTCAAAGGTCTAAGGTTACCCATTGTGTGACTGTGGCAAGTTTGTGAATTGTGGTATATTGAAAATAAAAATTGGCTTGTCAGATGTGTCGCCTTTGGACCGACTAGCATCTTCCCTTGATTCTACACCATGTTCGTCTAAGCTAATCATCTCCTGGCTCCAGTGTGACATTTGTCGTTTCTATCAATCTTCATCCTACTGACTGTGAGCAAGGAAGCAAAGAAGCTTTTTTTTCCCAAAATGATGAAACATTCCTTTAGTGATGTTGCTTAGATCTCAGGACCTGCTGTGCATGCTGCATACTTGATAACTTCAGCATTTGTCTACTTTCATTGTGCTAAATTTGTTTCGTTTACTCCAGTGCCTCCTTTGTGTCAGCTGGAGGCTTGCTGCCATTGGTCTGGCCATCATCAAGAAGCATTTCATTCTCTGGAGCTTTCTTCGCACATTCAGATTTGCCTTCAGCCACTGATTGGTTGATTGACTTAGTGGAGCTGGCAGACTGGAGAGAACGTAATTCCTGCTCACTTCGAAACCTTCTCCTGAAACAACCCAACTGACACAAGAAAAAAAATATTAGACTAAATATCACAACCATTTTTAATTCCATTCAAACTCTGAATATCACTGTAAAGGTCTTTGGACTCTATTTTAAACAGTTATGCACATGGTTCAAAGGGTTGCATTTAGTCTCTGAATTAATGTTTTAAGAGTAACATAACCAATCAGAGCATTGTTCCCATTTCCTTTAGAAGCTCATAAGGGCAAAGGAAAGTGAATGGAAACCTGCCAGTGGGACTGGAGATGGAAATTAGCCATGGCTACAGTCTCTTGTTCAATCACCTACTGTATTTAGGCACACATTACTTTCTAGAGTAAAATAACGCAGAATTACATACTGACTTCAGACCAGGTGCTATCCACTGCCTGGGGATACCACTGCACCTGACCACAGCTGTGTTAAAGACCTAGGTTATCAGATGTGCTCAAATGTACGTGCCATGAAACAATGTGGCCACTGCACAGTGACACTGCGTCAGTCTGACACTGGCAAAATCTCGCGCCTCGGACATTGCACCAGGTGTTAGACAGAGCCCTGTACTTTTATGTGTTCAGACTGTAGTTTAAGTATGAATCTTTTCAATGTGGAACTCTCACCTTAACCATGATTATTGTGATTATGACCAGAAGAAGGAACCCCACTCCAACTCCAGTGCAAATAATCAGAAGTTGATCTGCAGGAATTATGAACTCGACACGAATGTTAGCCTGTTGTCAGGGGAAAAAAAAGAAAAGAAAATCAAGATGTCAAAGTTGAATTTAATGAATGGTGGTCTAAAGATTTTTGCAGTTTTAGTTAATGTGAACACTTAATGTACCGATTTCATGTTTAGACCATTATGTCTCCAAATGCCAGTTTCACCAGACTGCTCCTGTGCTGAATCGTCTGCATTCTGTTGTAGGTAAATATGATGAATTACCACAATGACCCTAACAAAACAGTAAAAGAAGCATCTTGGAAGTGGTCAAATTTCAGCTTACCCCTTGTTTGTGAGCACTCAGTGTGTATCGTTTCTCATCATACCTAACCTTCACAAAGCTTCTGAATGTAACTTCTCCACTGTCTCCAGTATATCTTTTCAGAAAGGGAATGTTCTGCAAAGGAAGTGTTTGTCAGTTAATCATACATTTACCACTGTTACATGTGGGGTGTGTGGTCTGCATACCTCTGCATACGCTTTGAGATGCTTAAATTGCACATCTCCTGACAGTGTGAACTCAGTGGTAGATTCTTTGTCCAGGGTGAAATAGTCACACTGTATGAGTTTGCAGGATTTTTCAGGCAGGCAGTACTGTAACACAGCAGCAGTTCATATTTAAAGACATTTGTACTTCCATGACATGTTCAGTTGATGTACTGTTGTATGATGTACTTACCTCAGATATTCCATTGGTAATGTTGCATTGGGTTTTGTTCTAAAAGGTGAAAAAGTGACAGGCATTAAGACTTTGTCATTTCATACACATCAGCAGTTTCAGTTCACAGTTCTGTCAGTGAAAGTGACACGTTACCTCCTGGATAGAGACTTGGTAGTTGCTCAGTTCAAAGTCATACTCCAGAAGAGTTGGGAAGAGCAGGGACACTGTGACAGGAAAAGCCTTCAGACCAGGGTTGTCTATCTGTGAATGATGAGACACAGTTTGTCCAGTTCTGAGAAAAAAAGTCAGAATTCTTTTTTTTTTCTACAGTGGCCCTAATCCTCTTCCATATTGGCTGTGACTGTACTAAAAGAAGCTGCACTTGAAGACCTAAGAAGACCCCACAATGATTGGGTGTGGGGTATACACACTGACAGCTTATACACTTCTGACACGCTGACAATTGTGAGATTGAACATGAAACTACTAGGTGCTATTTTGAATGATGACTCTCTGAAAGGTCAAAAGTTGTTACACCAAGTGAATGTTGGATGTGTCAGTGTTGCCCCAAAGTGGCTAAATAATCAGTGAATACAGCTTTAAAATTGCTAGTAGCTACTCTAGATCGGTCGTCTTGCTTTTTACTCACCTTATATACAGTAACCAGTTTTTTTGGTTTATCATCTTCAGTGGTGAAATTGAGATAGGTGGTGGCGTCTTGTATCCTGAAAAGAACAATTTGAAGTGACCTTTGATAGAAATACTGACTGAGTACAAAGCAGTAATAATAAATGTATTTAACAAGAAAAGACTGGACACATGCAAGGGCTACAGGTCAGAACACAGATCTCTACAAATAGTCATACTTACACTGTTATAGCCAGTTTAACATCAAATTGCACGGGTATGGTTTTGGTCTGGGAGCTTCTCTTAGTCATGTTTGAATTATCACTGAGGATGCAAAAATCACTTCTTGTAAATATTGAACATGAAATATGTAATTATATGAAATGATAATTTTACATTACAGAGACTTGTCTTTGTTCAGTGTGTTGGATTATATGAGCAGGTTTCTACCTTTTTCCAGTAACAATCACAGAGACTGTGTCATTCCACTCATAATCAGTCATGTAGAAAGACACTGTAAATGTTGCCTTCAGAGAAAAAAAAGACAGTGATGTCAGGTTCAGTCAAGCATAAGTTGGGGTTGCCTGGTAAGTAAATGTCAAAGGTCCTGGCAGTTGGTGACAGTTAATCATTTGTGACATTTCACCGTCTGATTTCTCATGGGGGTGTCTGGGTGCAGGATGACTCACAGCAGATCTGCTACGATACACAGGAAGGCTGATACCACATATAGTTTTGTCAAGTACTCCTTCGAGATCATGGCAGCTGTGGAGTGTCTGTCTTGAAGACTGTTTGAAGAAAAAACATGCACATACCACAATGAGCTGAGACAATCTAGAGAGCAAGTTTACACTCACAGTGCTGAGATGTTTATGTAACCTTTGTTTTTAACAAACTGTAGGTGAATATAAGCTCCAATGTTCAGGCAGGTCTAAAAAGTGTTTTCCCTCTGCAAAACTACACATCCTGTGTGGGTTTCAAATCCTCCAAAAATTTTCAGTTCTCTGTTCTCTTTAATTTAAAACTTATGAGAGATTTCATCAAGTAGCTTAAGTTAGAGGAAGTAGGCTTTTGTCTTTACCTCCTGTTACCTCCATGAGTGGTAAACCAAAACATTTTAGTGGCTGATGAAGATACTAATGAAAAACATATGATATATAACATTTGAACATTTAAATGTCATTGATGATGAAAAATGACCAGACAGACATGAAAATACAAAAATGTACTATTTACATTCAGTGACACTTTATACCAATATAGAACGTCTCTGTTTATACTGTTGTATGTTGCTTTATGTCCAAATGTTCCTACATTACTGACAATGCAACTTTACCACCACCAGTTTAGTCAGAGACCAGTGTCTTATGTCGTAGAAGCGACTAACCTTAAGGGAGTCTCACCTCAAGCAGAGACGAGGCTCTGCTCACACATACACTGATCAGATATAACACGCCGAGCAATGACAGATGAAGTGAATAACAGTGAATAACACTTTATCATGGCGCCTGTTAATGGGTGGGATATATTAGGCAGTGTAAGGATTTGATCCAGTTTGAAGTATGAAGGATGACTGGATCAGAGCATCTGAAAAGCTGCAGCTCTTGTGGGCTGTTCCTGGTCTGCAGTGGTCAGGATCTATCAAAATGGTCCAAGGAAGGAACAGTGGTGAACAGGCCACAGGCTCATTGATACACACGGGAGAGAAGGCTGACCCGTGTGGTCCCATCCAACAGACCAGCTACTGCTGCTCAAACTGCTGAAGAAGTTCATGCTGCTTCTGATAGAAAGCTGTCAGAATACGCAGTGCATCACAGTTTGTTGTGTATTTGTCAGCAAAAGGGACCGACACAATATTAGGCAGGTGATCAGAATGTTACTCCTGATCAGTGTAAATTGGCACTGTGGAATGTGGATCAACGTTAGGTTGTGGCATAGAACTGTAATGTAATCACCTCTGTTCTCAGCTGAGTCATCCTGGAGAAGGAGAGGCCTTGAGGATAGTACAGTGTGAGGCTGGTGTTGTACGAGTCATCACCATGATTGGACAGCGTAACAGTCAGATTGAAGTAATTATCTTCTGAGACCAATAATACCGGGGTCCTAAGAGAGACATCATACTCCTTACATTTGATCATATCATGTAAATGATACAGTGGTTTTGCTGTGTCAGTCAGATATACGTACGTGAAGTTGAAATCCACTTCAATGTCAGCAATACAGGTTTCTTTCTGTGCACACTGCTTTTCAAACGGAATCTGCAAAACAAGGGATCATATTTGTGTCAATTCGTAGGGACGTTCAGAACAGAAAGAAGAACTTATTGAAAAGATTACTGATCTGATTCATGCAACTGCTTCAAGCCTTCACTGTGCATACCTCAACAGTAGCATGCCGTCTGCTGTCCATGTTCAAGATGGCAGGCTCATTCTCACTGTCGACTTGGGAATAGTTTAACTTGACGATGAGGGGTGATAACGTGTCTTTCACACATCTCTACAAGGAAAAGAAAAGAGTCGCCTTGTTAAGGAATATTCAAACAGCACAGAAGGAAAACTTTTCATTTTGGAAAGTTTTATTTTAAAGGTAGATGTAGGTAGAGTCTGTAGGTTTGTTTGTTGCCGTTTGTAACCACAACATTTAAACTGAGCCCCTCCTCTTTGGCTCAACAGCTCACGCCCCCTGCCCCTGGCAGCAGTTGTCAAGACTGGCTCATGTTGTTCACATGGAACCCTTCTCCACTTTGGCTTCAAAGTTCCCCTTTGAATATTCGCTACTACCAAGATAGCCACTGGACACCGTTAAGCTGGAAGAAATGGCAGATCCAGACTTAGCAGTGAAGAAAAAGAAATACAGTCCGCCTTTTCTCCCAGCTTGACGGCGGTGAGCATGGAAGCCTAGGGTGCCCTGTGTGGGGCTGCTGGGGGTGGTAGCAGCCCAGGGTGTGGCTGGGACCGGGTGGCATCAAGCATTTGCACCAGCTCGCAGGTGATGATTAAACAGGATTTCTGTTGTATAAGTCTATATTTAGCTTTTTAGGAAAAAACTACAGACTCATCCTTTAACACTTAAAGGGCTAAATAATGATTGAGTACAGAGGGATTATATGTTTTGGTGGGATTGTAGTGCTCCAAGTGAAACTTCCTATAAAGAGTTTGTTACATTTTGTAGGTTAGCTAGTCGGAGAGGGTTTGTGCAAAATAAAACAAAAGAACAAATACATGAAAATGAGGAAATGCAAAACAGCCTCAGCACACAGCGGATGTTTCTGCTGTGAAGGGGTTTTCTCACAGGAAATGTACTGCTGTCAGAGGGTTTCATGACAGGAATGTAACAGTTCCGACATTATGCCAAAGACAGATGATTACTGTTGCTGTATATGTGTTAAAGATATTCTGTTTTTCTGTGAATAACAATGCGCACATTTATTTTTCATTATTATCTGGTCATCTAGACACACAGACATTTTATTCACCTCTGTGTAATTGCATGTTTATGGATGTATTTGCTGACAGCAGGGAATTATTATTGAAGACAGATGTTTGAAAATATGCATTTTTTTTGTCAAATATTTGAAATGTGTGGCTATGTGGTTCAGTAACTGTCTGGATTTGCAGTAGTAACTATTGAGCAATTTGGTGAAATGAGATGTTCAACAGCACGTATGAGGTTTCTGTGGTTATGTTCAACAGCCGTGGTTCTTGTCACAAACATGCTCATTCTTTCAAACCTGCATACAGAGCACTGCCCCACTGAGTGGTGTTCATCAGCCAAAATCAATAACGATAACAGGATTAAACACAGTTTGTATGAGAATATAACAGAGAGCATAAAGTGTGCTGTTTAAGGTCATAGAAAAGAAGCAATCTAGAAAAGAAGTAGCTGAGGTAAAGGGAGATGTTCACACAAATAGTTAGAAAGTAGAGTGTGAGTATAAACATTAGTTCATGTCCTCACCGGCATGAAGATGGTATGGTTATGGCATGTCTCCTTTGTCAGCAGATTACTGTTAGTATAAGTCCTGGAATTCTCAATTTCATCGAAGAAACCTCGAGATGTTTGTCTCATCGGATCCACGTTGAGTGTGTATGAGATGGTCACATATGCACCCTTGGCCACTGCAAAACCATACAGCACTATTAAATCAGGCAGTGACAGAGTGTGTAGAGAGTGAGTAGCAGCTGTTGGTGAGTCCCATCAATGGTTCTGGTCCACACCTGCTCCGCTCTTCGTTGTTTCTTCCACTTTGAAGCATGTTGTTATGGTAACCAGGGGTAGATTTTTATCTTTCACCAGACAGTTAAAACTGTCAATGCTTATCTCCTTGGGCAGAAAAGACAGGCGCGGTTTGACATCAAAGACAGGCCTGGACCTGAAAGACATTTGTCAAAATAATTAAAAATGGATAGTTGATATCAACACCTCTTCTCCTTTCACTTGACAAAATTTTGAAATCAGCTTGTGAAAAATGTGAGCTATGCTTTTGTTTATTCCAAAACTTATTTTAGCTTACATGTAGTCTATGCTGATGAGGTTTGGGGCTTCACTGGTGTAAACACATCTTCTTATTGCTCTGGTTTTTACATTGTTTCACAGAACTTGGGAACCTGCATCTCGGGAGGTACTCTGTTCCTACCTTAAGACAACAGCTGCACCCTGTGATCCGATTACAATATCAGGGAGTCCATCTTTACCAAGGTCCATGCCTCCATCAATGGCCTGTCCAAAGAATCTCAGCCCAGGTGGTATTTTCTTTCCCATGATTCTCTGGAGCAAGAGATTCAACACTAAAACAGTTCCTGTTTTGCATGTGTACTCAACAGAGAGGTGATGTTTTATCTACTGTTATTTCAGCAGATGCTCAGTCTGAATCACATGAGAGTTTTTGAAATCTTTTTTCAACTCCTGCTGGATAGAACAGTTTCAACAACAACAAAAACCATCAGGCTTTTGTTCCTCACCTGGCTGAAAGAGCCACGTATCCCATTGTTCCTGTCTCCGAGGTAGATGTACACAGCACCCCTGTTGTCGTCCTCTAGGGGGGCTCCGACAGCAACGTCTCGCAATCCGTCTCCATTCAGGTCTGCCAGGCTGGATATGGTGGTGCCAAATCTACCCATAGATGGCACCGTCACATTCAGTTGGCTTCTCAGTTGCATCTGTGGGATTTGACAGCACAAGTTCATTTATTCTAAAAAGTGCATTCATTTTCTCTCAATTACCTCATGAATGCTTAAGTGGTGTCACAAAACTCAATGTGAGGATCCATGGCAGCCCCCACCTCATCAGTCAGTTGTAGATGTAGATCTGGCCTTCTCTCTTCTCTTGAGGGTGGTAGAATAGTGGAGCTCCCACCAGCAGGAAGTCAGTGTTACCGTCTGAGTTGATGTCTACTGAGCACAGCTCTGCCCCAAAGTACGAACCAATCTGACAACGTATGGACAAACACAAAATCAAAAATGCACTTATGTCTTTCAGTAAAGTTAGGAGACAAGTATTTATTGTGCTTGATTTGACTCTCACGCTTATCTCAGTTTTCCTCAAGCAAAGCAAGGAAGCTCTCTGGTTTCCTCTCTGCAGCCACTGACATTGTGTACTTCTGCTCATTTTCATAAAGGTGCAACATATAGTGAGTATCTTGCACCTCAAGATACTAAATAAATACAATGCAACACATCTGATGAAAAAATGGCTTGATTAAAGACCAGAAAACTGCAACCAGAGCCAAGCTGCTTGTTCTGAGAAGCTGGAGCTTGAACTCATAGATATAAAAGTGAAATGTTCTGGTCTAGTTGGCTTCTGTGCTTCAAGTAAGAACTACTTACTTAAAGTAAGGCTTCTCATAAAACCTATATCTCTGTGTACAATATGTATTATTAAATCAGTTTCCATTTCGAGACAGTTACCAACCTGGTCTCCATCTAGTCTTTGGGCTGTGATCCAGTTGCCATTGTATCTGAAAAGTACAACCTGTCCTCTGTGCTCAAATCTCGGTGCACCAGCAAAATACAGGGGAGCATCATTCTTCTGTCCAACAGATATGGAGTACCCTGCAACAGCAACAGTCAGATCTGAGCTGATATGATCTGTCAGATGAAAAAATATCACTGTGATTAAGTAGCAGGTAATTTGTAAATAGAGAAATAAGTTTACCCATGTAGGAGTCATTCTGCATGTTTCCATCACGGATCGAGGTGACCTGTCATAGAAATACACACATCTGGTCAGAGCACAGACAAAGGCAGACGGCAACTCCTATATCTGACTTAGTACCGTTTGACTACATGGATTTATCTCACACAAATACACACATTAATGTAGCTCCACAATTCCTTGATTGGAATAATGGGGTGTTTGGGTTTGGTTTCCTAAAATAACTGCCACAGAGCTACTCACCTGCTTTTAGTTAACTGATTATTATTCTACTAATAACTACCTAATCAAAGCTGTAAATGTATGAAATCAAATAGAACCAAATAGACGATTTTCTTGTTTTAAGTCCTGCAGTGACAGATCAAATTCTGAAAGCTCTGCACCCTAACTCTATTTTCTATTAACTCAATATATGTGCAATTTAAAATTAAGAACCAAAACGTAAGTAACACATACAAACCAATATTTTGCTAAACTGAAATGGGAATGATTTTATCAAATTCAAGTTGTGGCGTATGGTGTATCATGCCCCATGGAGCCAGTTCCAGCCTGAAGGCAGACTTCTTGTTCCAAGAAGTTGCTTCATGTAGCTGTCTGAGAGGCTCAGGACAACCTGAGGTCTTTACAGCGGATCTAAATGTGAGTTGTTCACTATTATTTTGAAGGATAAGGTAAACCTCCTGCACAGGCTCCTGTTTTTCAACTGTTTCTAATTCTGAAACTAACTGTGGCATAACATGAAAATGCTTTCCTTAAATAGCATTGATGGACTGGGGTTTCTCACAGTTACCAACCTGATTTAGTCTTTTGGGTTCAGTTGTGACTTGGGTTTTGTCAGGTGGGAATGATGCACCTGCACCTGAAGTACAGGTACAGAAGTACAGCATTATTGTTCTGTCCAGTGTGTCATGGAACAGTCCCATGTGATAAATGTTCACTCATATCACAGTGGTCATGGTGCAGGGATGAAAGTGGACAAAGAGTGCAAATATGAAGATGATATTATGATTAAAGAGGCCTAATGCCATTGGGCTGTCTTAAGGTACCAAGGTTTCATTGAATTTGGACCATGCAACTATTGACATTTACAATACAGTGCTATACAGTGATGGATTTCAAACTGGTGATGAATGTCAGGTCAAATGAAAAAAATCATTTTGATACAGAAGAAGGTCGTTTGAGAGAAACAGTTTTACCACTGGAGGTGTCATGAAGCTCTTGGAGAGAGCCTTGCCAGTTGTCTGAGCCCACTGAGCCCAGGATCAATTTATCCTGTTAACAGAAACACACACATTTGGTCAGAGCACTAACAGGAGGGGTACTCATAGGACTCGTGGAGTTGGAAATAAACAGTTGAATGATTCTTATCATGTTACTCTCAACACTACAGCTGGGTTTGTTAATGTTGACACACCTTGATAAACTTTGTTGATGCTGCAATCTACACTTCTTCATTTTAAAGAACGGTATTTCTCTGAATCAATGTATAATAAAGGAGGAGTAGATTGTGTCTTATTAAGCAGATGCCCTCAGATAAACTGTCCTCATTGCATCTCAGGATATGCTGTAGCTCCCAAGTTAGTCAGTAATAATAAGTAGTAGAAGTGGACATGTGAGTGCATGGACCACTTCCGTTATTGACCCTGGACTCTGCAGAGATGACAGGAAAGTTTTTGGAGGATGTCCTGTCTGTGATGTGTGTAACATGGTATCATGAGCCCTAGTAACGTTTTCTTGTTAGGTGACCATATGTAACCGGAGTGACTGGAGTGAGGAGAAAAGTGCAGTGACGTAGTTTGAAGTTGTTGGAGGGGTCACCAAAATACAGCAGTATGATACGGAGGAGCAATATTCAATTCACATGTGAAACCAGTTGGTGTGGTTTATATTGGTGCCATGACAACAAAAACTGAGGGAGCACTTCCTTTAACCCAAATCACAATCTGCTGCTAAACCTAACCAAGTTATGTTTGTGCCTAAACCTAATCAAACTGTGATCATTATTATGGTAGCCATAGCGACAAAGGTAATCAATGCTACTGTCAGTCAGACAGTTTATTATTGTACGTAACCATGACAACCAAGGTCAGATTTTATCTTTTTAACATTGCTCACCTTGTAGTAGATGGCACTAAATCCACTCTGAGACATTTCCCCTGTTAGATCTCCAGCACGAGCCACACTGGAGCCTACATAAGAGACAAAACTGGTTCATATTTGTTCACTGTTTTGTAAAAAAAAAAAGAGCAGAACTAGATAACTGGACATCACCTTCCATGTTAAAGATCTTTTTCTGGAAGTTTTCCAATATATCTGTCAGTCCGTTGTAGTTCTCAATTTTAAAGGCATATTTGTCTGATGGCTCTGAAGCAATGGCCTTAAATTTATCCAGCGTAACATCTTTGACCTGAAACCAGAACAACACTACTTTGTTTCCTGATGTGTGCCACATGGAACTGTTTTAATTTGATTAATGATGTCACCGACAAATGTTATCTGTTGGACTAATAAGAGTCTTGACAGCTTACCCCAATGACAAAGCGAATGATGTTTTTATCATCATATCTTTTAATTATATTATTTCGGTCCACGTCACTGGGATCTCCATCTGTGATCAGCACTAGAACCTTAGTCGCATCAGGAGAGGCGCCTGCATCTGTGTTTTCCAAGATCTCATCCCTGAAACAATGTAAATGTATCATAGGTGGGACATTCCAACATTACTCGTTTTAAAACTTCTCTAAACAAGACTTCTAAGCTCAAAGAAATGTACTGTGTAATTGTTGAATCTAAGTAATAAAAAATGAGTTAAGTGGTTAACTTTGGTTCAGGAGCAGGGCCACACCTCAACACCTCCACCCCACCCCTCACTAGTCAGGCCTACATACACCTGGTCAACCCCTTCTTCCTCTGTTTTCCTTCTTGACCCACCCAGCCTCTATCTTTACCCAGGCACCTTCACTGCATCCTCCCTTACCAGCAGTGCAGACATTGACATTCCTTCACCCTCACCCCTCTGTAGAATATCCATTCATCCATCCTCAACATTTACATTCCATCCATTAAAATGTTTAAATGGCACATTGCTGTGGTGTGAACTTGCTGGTGAAGATATTTGCACATCTTCACCAGCAGACTTTTGTACATAATGAAAGTGGACTTACATCACGAATGTGAGGGCTGCATGTGTGTTGGTGAGCCTCTTCATGTGGGGTTCTTCCATAAGTTTTTCATGAGCTCTACCAGCTTCATAGTCTTTGAAATCAAACACCTTCCTGTGTTCTGAAGAGAACTGAACTGCTGCAAACTGGAAAATTTGAAAAAACACAATTTTCCTACAACATTATGCACATGTAACACAACAGAGAAACAATATTGATTCTTTCATGTTGCAGAAGTGTAGTGACCTTGATAGATGAGTTCTTCAAGCTGGTCATTATGTCAACTATGAAAACTTTATTTTGTGTGAATTCATCTTCTCTCATACTCGCTGATCCATCAAAAAGAAAGACCAGGTCCACTGTCTTCTTTGTGCATTCTGGAAAAAATATTTGGAATTTTAAATAAAACATTTGTCAGGACTAAAACATGATGTAAACCCAGATTTTTAGAAACTTAGTTTACCTTGGAAATCAGGTGTGAAAGAGGAGACTGGCTGAAAAGCATCTGTGATCTGGTAACACACACTGTTTAGATAGGAGTTCTCATTACATTCATGGGCTACACTTGGGCTGCAAACCTGGATCAGAGCATAAGAAGCAAAAGACATTGCATCATATTGCTCTGTTAGGAGGTTTCAAGAAATGTCACTGAGAAAATGTGCTTTTGAGCTCACTGTGAGTTGGGACTGTGTAGAATCTGCAGCTATTGACAGTCCGAGGAGCTTGACTGGTATTATTTTGTCCTCCTTGGTAATGCCTTCAAAAGCAGCATATGATAAGTAGTTAGAAATACACAAAGCCTTTCAGCTGCATCATGAATTGCTTATTTCAACTTTGTGTGTTGCCAGAAGCTTTTTATTGTGTGGTTAATTATTTGAGTATTGAGTTCTAAAATTGTATTCATGTACCTGTATTACTGAAGCACCACTTGGTTGAGTTGATTTCATGTTTGCATATTTCTCCAGATCCATTTAGCCCCAGAGGTGCAGAGATGACTATTCTGTGGATGACATCAGTAACCATCATGGCCAGTCAGGTTGAAATGAGTGGAGCACCACTTTACTGAAGTGCTGTCTGTGTGACTGCAGAGAGCATTTTCTTCAGAAGTGATGACACAGGAAGATAAGACACAGGATGCAATGTATGCTTACAAGTGTCAAACCACAATGCATTTCTGCTCAACCCATAAGCTACAAAGTCAACCAGAATTAACTTCCATCTCGTTTTAGTGTTTGCTTAATTCATGTATTCATTTCTGTGGTTTAGTAAGTTCCTTGGGTATGCATTAATATGTCAGTAATCACTTCCTTTTGTTTTTGTAGGAAGAAGTGTATAAAAACAGAATTAACACCCATGCTTCATGGGTACTGCAATGATTTTGGCAATAATAGCAATTAAAATGTCAAAGAGCACAATATGAAATAGATACCAACTGAACCAGCAGACATACCCTTTTGTGACGCCTGATTCAAATTGGACCACTTTGTAGCCATAGAAATCTTCTTTTTCACCAGGATAGACATCAGTGTTTTTCATGTCAATGTTGAAAGCCAAAGAAACAGTGATGGCTGCAATTTTAAAAGGAAAAATAATACACATTTGAATCGAAATACGTGGCAACTCATTTTAGAATACAGACAGTCAACACATACTTCACTACTAAAGATCTTTGCTTATTGTGTTCATGTACACCGATCAGTCATATCATCATGACCACCTGCCTAATATTGTCTCGGTCCCTTTTGCTGCCAAATACACAACAAACTGTGCTGCACTGTGTGTTCTGACAGCTTTCTATCAGAAGCAGCATGAACTTCTTCAGCAGTTTGAGCAACAGTAGCTGGTCTGTTGGATGGGACCACACGGGCCAGCCTTCTCTCCTCATGTGTATCAATGAGCCTGTGGCTGGTTCACCACTGTTCCTTCCTTGGACCAGTTTTGATAGATCCTGACCACTGCAGACCAGGAACAGCCCACAAGAGCTGCAGCTTTTCAGATGCTCTGACCCAGTTGTCCTTGTCAAACTGGATCAAATCCTTACACTGTCCATTTTCCTGCTTCTAACACATCAACTCTGAGGACAACATGTTCACTTGCTGCCTAATATATCCCACCCACTAACAGGTGTCATGATGAAGTGTTGTTCAGTGTTACTCACTTCACCTGTCAGTGCTCACAATCATATGCCTGATCAGTGTATTTATCACTGACAAATTATGAAAATGGTTTGGATTTTCATCAGATGGAATAGCAGACTCTCTTACTTGGAGATCTACTTTAGGTATGAAAAAGCAAGAACACACACCCACACACACACATTGTTGCAAACTGCACTGAAAATTCGAACAGACAGAACATCTAAAAATTTGTATTTGTACTTTTTTGGATGAACCATGCTCTAAATTTTAATCTCTTCTGTCCTCTATAGGAGTTTTAAACACATTTCCATTGAGTGTTGTAAAGTAACAGTACAGTGATCAGCTGACAGGTTAAAGTGTTCATACCACAAGTGCAATTTTGAAACAGAACGTGTCTCATAACATTTCACAGTGGAACTGTAACACAGCTTCTTTCTGAATATTCCTCTCCATATTCTCTTCAGTTCTCTTTCTCTGAAGTCTGTCAGGTTTTATTAAAACACTTAAGAGTGGTGAAAATGGTGTTTCTGATGTGTGAACGTGAATGTGTAATGTAATATGTAAAAGCTGGATTTATAATCCGACACTGCTGAGTATTCACGGTCAAGAATGCACTGCTCTCACCTTATAGACTGAATCACTGAGTAAAAATAATCAAACTACTGAAGTCCGTCAGTAGCAATTGTTTAACACTTCACATTTATCCACCTCAACTTTGGCTGGGAGAACCTAGTGAGTTAATGTGTGTTTGATGAAATTAATTTATATAAACAGCTGCTGCTCACATACTTGCTTGCATAGTTTGCGTGTATTAGGAAGAAGATTAATAAGCTTGTCCACCAGGTGGCAGGTCAGGCCCAGATCAGCCTCACCAGAGAACAACTGACCGTAAACAGCTGGGACATTATTAAATATTGCCACATGGACACAGGGGTCACATCACTTCACTGATATAGAATTGGTGGGATTTTTTTGTTTGTTTGGTTTTTTTCTAACATTGTCAGTAGTTTGATGAACAGCCTTCTACATGCAGCAGAAACAGAGACATCTTTGTTTTATCACAAATTCATGTCTAAACCTCATGCCTAAAATTATCCACATAAGTTGCAACCACTGACAGAGTAGTCAAGCGACCACTGCTATTCACAGACAGAGAACAGATGGTCTAGTGGAGGTTCTTTTCTCTGTTGTTCCACTTCAGACATTTTTATATTTAAAATGTACATTTCAAAAGTATCATCTCGACTTTATGGGGCACATTTTTGTTGCTCAGGAATGAGAGGCTGAATATAGATTATACCACTGCCACAATGATCACATATATACCCTCACACAGTGCACTACAAGTACAAAAGAGCAGAAGCAAAAGCAGATGCAGCTCAGAATTGTGTGACAGTAAAATCTACATGTTCCTTAGGTCCACTGGAAACGCTCACTGCTGTGCACCACATTCAGGGATTCTTGGTTTTCTGTATACAGCTTTTTAGATGAGTTGAACAGTACGTCTTGTCAGAAAAGTGAAGACAACTTTTTCATTATATGTGAGAGGGGTCAGTCATGGTAATAAATCTGTTACCCTGAGGGTGCTCTGCACATCCCCTCAGTTCTATAGAGCATTTCAGCTGGTCTGAAGCATCCAGTAACTCCACTGTTTCAGCTGATTTATCCAAGGTGTCATAGTGTTGTCTCCAGAAAAACAGGCAGCAGATTCCAGCATCAACGCTCTGAAAACACCACTGTCCCCACCCGGCACCAAACACAAGTAATTCACCAGCTGGACAGATACTGTCCAAAACAGAGATGGACACTGGCCTTGCTTTCTCCAGGTCGCTAAACATAAATGCTAATCATGTCCCATATCTAATGAGCAACACAGCAGCTTTTCACCATGATTTATATATACTTCGACAAACAGTGAAAAAAAAAAAGATTTTAAATGAACTATTACCATGAAAGAGGTTTTTTTTTTTTTTTTTTTTTTTTTTTTTACAAAAATAGACCTTTCAGTTCCTGCTGGCTCCACACAAAAAGTCTCAACAAGAGTGTAGACATCATGGAAATTTAAAATGTGCTGAGCGTACACAGGATGGATTTCCTGCTTGTCTGCTTCATTGCTTTACACTATGCAAGTGGTTGAAACTTTAAAGAATATAATAGGATGATCACACACAAATAAGCTTTTTTTTTTTTTTCTTTTTTCTTTTACATTTTACAAGAAAAGTTTGCTGTGATATCTTTCAGGGGTCTCAAGCCTGAAAATCACTTTGTACTTCTCTTTTGTACTTCTCAATACAAATAAAAAAACACTCTGTCTCTCCTTAGGTAGAGAGAACTGTCTCAGACTGAAAAATGTAGTAAATTTTTGATCTTACCAAGAGCCACCATGCAAGTGAGCAGGAAAAGGTGACGCTCCCCCTGCATCTTTCACATCACACCCTAACTCTCACAAGGCTGACAGTGCTGTCTGAGGCATATGTATGTGCAACACTTCCTGTATGCTTTTCAAATTAGGGCGTTTCCGTAACAGGTGGTTGTGACACTCACAAAATTGTAAGCAGAATGTTTTTCTTCCCTTACACTAAATATCTTGTCTTTTTCCTGAATCCTTAACTTTTCACTTATTCGTGGTGCTGGTGTGGATTGGTGTTGTTTACCAGTATTGTGGGTAACACACTATAAAAAATACTACAGTCATATCACAGCGTAGCATTGCTGTTCCTCTCAGGATGTAAAAATGTATCAATGTACAAATAACCTGAGAAATAAAACTAGTGATAGAAATGTACTCAAAAGCACTGCCTCCTCTCACTGGATGGTATCAAACCTTTCATTATTTTCCAAGCTAATCCCTACATTGATGTATGAAGAATATTTTGCAACATAGAGACAAGAGACACCTCCCAGTATAACATTTCCCAATACTACTCTTACCGTACTTTGAACTCCTGAACCAAATGCAAATACACTGAACATTAAACCATCAGAGTTGTTGTATTGGACTGTCTTAGACTATACAGGTGTACCTAATAATGTGCACACTGTGTTAAGTTGAGTATTTAGATGAGAAACCAGAAACAAATCAAATATTAAACTTGACATATATTAAACACAATGGTTTGCAAACCACAAACACACATATGTTGCTATTTTCACTTTTTGAACCAGAATATTCTGAATGACATTTCCCTATCATTATGCTGAGCCTCTCAGTGAAGCCTATAGATTATCCAAAATAATCAGGACATACTTTGGAGGATGTTTCTGTAGCTGTGAGCCTCAAAGAAAAATCCATATAGCACCATTGTGTGTGGGGGAGCTGAAACCTCAAAACATGCAATTATCTGCATTGATAAACAACTCTAGGATCTTTCTGTGTGTTGGTCCATGTTGCCAAAGTCGGAATTTATTTGGTTAGTTTCACTTGCTGTTCCTCTTAAGAATAAGTAAGTGAAAATAGTTGTCATGTGTCTGTTCAACTTTGTTTATTTCTTTTTTTTCTTTATCAAAATGACTGATGACACAGTGAGAAAACAGGATGTGGGTTTCGTAACTTTCGTAACCTTCTCACAAAGGTAAATTAACACAATAAAATTTGTCAAAACGTTAGTGGAGCGTACATCGTATTTATCGTTCCAGGCTTTTGAACCTTCAGAGAAAAGTCCACAATGGGGCAGCCCTGTGTTATACAGCCCAGGGAAATAATGTCCACATGGGGAGAAAAATATGCAGCTAGGTTCTCTGGGGTTACCCCTCCACTGGCCTCTATCAGAAGAGTTGGGAACTCCACCTTCAGTGCACGTGCTGCAGCATGGAGCTCCTGTGGGTGAGAGACAGGGCGGGGAAGAGAAGGAGATTTCAAAGTGAGAGGAAACCAGGCAATAAGAGTCAGAGATGACTAGGAGTCGTGTTCTGTTTCCACCTGAGGTCGAAGGTTGTCTAGCATCACGATGTCTGCTCCTGCCCCAGCTGCCTCTCTGCCCTCCTCTGCAGAGCAGCACTCCACCTCAATCTTATTGCTGAAGCCACACACTGACCGGGCAGCTTTCACAGCCTGAAGAGCAAACGGACAATTTAAGAATACTGGTGTTGTATTGATGGCAAGGCAAGGCAGGTTTATTTGTATAACCCATTTTTAGAAATACTTTGTCTCAAATGGCTTTACACAGCATCTTAATAACATGCTCTGCCCTTTGACCTGCGCCAAAGACAGTTTAGAAGCAAGACGCCCCACACGGGTTTCGCCACTACCCCGCCCCTTTAGGAAACTAGCAGCAGGTCTTGAGTCTCTTGACTCCAATGGGAGAAGTGAATGCAGACACAGATTATGGTCGATTCTTTCTTCCCATAGTCACTGAAATTAATATTGGATTCATTTTTCAGAAGCCACATCTCTTCTGAACATTTTGACACATTTCAGATGGACAAATCAGAAGAAAATGAACTTTGTTCAAGACCTGTCTCTGTCTCAAAAACACACTCTCCTGACATCTGGCACAGATCTCCTAGGTAACGTCAACTTATGTTTGCATGTTAAATAATTTTCATAATGCTAACTGTTAGCCGTAGAAATATCTAATGTTAACAGAAGAAAATATAGCTATATAGCTCACTCATATATCTCATATCATTAGCACAGCTCATCCTCTAAAAAAAAATCTTATATCTCTTGTCTACAACTTCTACAGTACTCAGCTGCATGTGTGCTGACAAAGACCAGAAGGTGAGCTCACATTACACCATTTATAAATCACAGAGCATTGGCTCCGTGTGTTTCAGGATTGATGTTACAGTTAAATGTCTTAATGGTCTTGGGCCTTCTCAGGTTTCAGAGTTGCTTTTACCTTACGAACCATGAGTTGCTCCAGCACCGGCCTCTTAATTATTCCTAAAGTAAGAACATATACTCACAGTGACGCATTGTCTTTGTCTGTGCTCAGCAGTAGGTTTGTCAGATGTGTGTGTGCATATGTATGGAGGTGGGTGAATGGGTGGGGAGTAAGTGCATCATTATCTGTGTGGGGGGGTTGTGTGTGTGGGTGGGTTGTGTGTGGGTGTGTGTGTGTGTGTGTGGGGGGGGGGGGGGGGGGGGGGTCTTTCTTTTAACCATGTAAATCACTTAGTGCTGCATTTTTTATTGCATGGAAAGTGCTTTATAAATAAATAAATCACAGGCCTATATTTTTCAGTAGCCTGTACGAATTTCTTTTTGATTGATTTTAAGTGAATCTTTGTTACAACTGAGCACCTCTGTGATGCTCCCTGATGCCCAGATATGGTTGTCCTTCAGCATCACCATTCCACTCAGATCGTGTCTGTGCATGGACACACCACCGACCAGCATGGCATATTTCTCCACGAGACGGAAGCCTGGGGTGGTCTTGCGTGTACCAGCCACTTCTCCTTGCCATCCTCCCCTGGATGCTGTAGCCTGGAGCTTAGAACAGCGGGTGGCAATCCCAGAGGCCCGGGCCAAGCAGTTGAGAGCTGGCCTTTCCCCAAGGAGAAGGCACCTTGCTGGGCCTCTCACCACAGCCGTCAGTATGACAGCATCTTGACCTGTGGAGGTTAAACAAAAGAGGATGGAGGATTGAGAGTGAATGGTGCTGAGCAAATACCATATCATGAGGCCGAGAAGACTGCAACAGTGGTGTAGTGGAGGGTATACACAGGTATATGTTGTATACCCACTTATTTTTCAGTCAGCATTGTGTATACCCACTTCCACTTTTTTTTTTTTAACCTGACACAGTGGTTCGGATCCGGTTCGCTTGATATTACATCGCTTTACAACACACTCAACACAACACACACTTCCCTCTGTGTTTATGGGTCTAAAAAACACTCCAGCACCTGGGTACATGATGGGAAAAGGTGGAGTTCATACCGATCTCAGCTCCCTCCTGGTAAATCCAGTCCACGGTGCAGCCGAGCTCAGTGAACACTGCGGTGAAGAAGGGGCTCCCTGCTAGGATGCTGTGTGGTGTCTTACACAGCAGCCAAGCCTCGACCTCCTGTGACCCCACACACACCCCTGCAGGGTCAAAGTTTGGTGTGTCCTCTGCCAGCCACTGTCGAGCCAACTGGGCCAGAGTGTGAGGCGGGATCATGTGTGTTGCTGTGTGTTTGGGCGTAGACATTCTGAAACACGTGTGTGGAAAGAAAATGCTGTTTCAGTTGACGTGAACCATTATCCTGAAAACAAGCAATATGTCTTGAAGTGGCTGTTTTTCAGTAAATACTAGGTCATGACTGTGTTGATGGTGAAATTAAAGTTTCATGCGATATGCCACTCTTCCTCAAAGTGGAGAATCTGCAAGATCTTCTTTGCATATATTACACTCTGACAGACCTCAGTTCCAAGTAACCTTGTAGGCATGAGTGGTATGATTTATTCCTAGGGGAGACCGGGGATGGTTGAAACAGCATCACTTTCACCAATAAGGGATAACATTAGAGTTATGTGATGAATATCATGTGTATCCACCCCCTCTCTGACCATGCATGTGAATTTACAGGGCTGTATGAAGAAGTGTGTAGGTTTTTTGTAACCAAAAAACATTTTTTTGGTAAGTAACAAATCTTTGGACCAAGTCTATATTTTGATTAGTAGCCTACTGATACAAATGAAGTTTGAATTAGGTAACTTGTATAAGATTGAAGAGCAGGTTCTTAGGTAAAATGTGAGTCATTTCATCGATGTTTGATGGTTTGATTTGATTTTATTAAGATCCCCATTAGCTGCTACACCTGGTAGCAGCTACTCTTCCTGGGGTCCATTAAAAGCCACATAAAATAATCAAACACATATGAAGTGAAGCTAAACTTTCAAATAATATAAAAGCTGCATGGTACCCATAACAATAATAATAAAAAAAAAAACATAACAATTATATAATCATAACAATAACAAAATCGATACAACAATAACATACCAATAGCAACAATAACAATAACAACAATGACAAAATCAGTTATAACAAGACATGTTAAGCTTTAAAGTACCCCTGGATGAACTGGAAATCAAAGCAGACTTAAAATAATCTAAGCTGTCTGCCTGTCAAGGCATTGTCTTTTAAGACATTTTTTGAAAACAGTAACCAAATCTATGCTTCTAGCATTATCAGGTAACTTGTTCCAAGAAGATATGGCTCTATATAAGACTGTTTTTGCATTAAGCACGATTTTGCCAGAGGTACAACAGATAAGCCCCTTGCAACCTGTCTTGTGTGATGGTTGTGAAGATCGTGAATATGACAGATTCTAGAAAAGAAAGGTACAAACTTTGTTTGTTTGTGTCATTTATTAACTGGATTAGGATACTGTATACCTCACCAACAGCCACCATCACCACTAATGGGTTAACCTCACAACAATTTACTCTCTACAATGGCACCAGACAGGGATGTCCACTCTCTTCATCACTTTTTGCAATCTTCATAGAACCTCTCGAAGCCAGAATACAACAGGATAATAACATCAAAGGTATTAAATCACTGTCCATGGAGCACAAAATTATCCTGTACGTAGATGACGTATTGATCCTACTTCAAGACCCATATTCATCACTGCAAGAATGCATCTCAGTTATTAAGACTTTTTCATCACTCTCTAACTACTCACTCAACCTGTCAAAATCCACCATTCTTCCCCTATGTATGGATGAAAAGGATGTGACACCCCCCGGTTCCACCTTCCAACAGGAAACATTATATACTTAGGAATTCACATATCCCCAAGCTGTCAGAGCTGTTTAACCTGAATTACACACCATTACTCAAATCAATACAGAGTGACCTCATTCGTTGGACAAACTTACCAATTTCACTTTTAGAAAGAATTTCAACAATAAAAATGTCAGTTCTCTCCAAAATTAACTATTTATTCTCTATGATCCCCACCCTTCCAAACCAGTCCTGGTTCAAGTTACTAAATACAGCAATTTCTCGCTTCTGTTGGAAAAATAAAACACCCTGTATAAAGCTATCAACACTACAGATATCCAAGTCTCAAGGAGGATTAGAAGCCCCAAACTTTTAACGGTACCATATATCAAGTCAATTAAAATACTTAAAACTATTAAAACAAAACTTGATGGAATACTCAACATATCAAAGGTTCCACAGTCGCATTACTATCCGTTCACCAGTCTGGAACAATCCAGACCTTACAATAAACAGGAAACCACTATGGAAAGACAAAGGCATCACACATCTCCACCATATTGTTCAGGACTCCAGAATAATCAGTTTTCCAGAATTAAATCCACTATTCTCCCAAAACTCAAGAAGACATCAAATAATGAAGATCAAAATATCATCATAAATGACTTCCTGAACATCTCCAGTCCATATAAACTACTCTCAAAAATATACACATTCCTAAATAACACTGAATGTCCAACTTCCCTCCAGTTACAAAGTGGGAACAGGATCTCTCCATTTGTCCCAATGCCGACTTTTGGATTCAGGTATGCAAGAACATTTTTACTCACTGCAGAATCCCAAACCTACAGCTACAGCTCATTCAATTCATAAAATTCACTACAGGGGTGACAGATTACACAAAATGGGTTTCTCCACATCAGATCAATGCACTCATTGCACTCAGAACACCACAGACACTTACTTGCATGCTCTATGGCACTGTACACCAGTAAGGGAATTCTGGGTCCAAGTCATAGCTCACTTGGACCCAAGCTGCCACATCCCCTTATCTCCCCAACTCTGTATCCTAGGAGACATGTCAAACCCACAACTGAACCATTACATTAAACCTACTTTAGTCACAGCCCTAACTATCACCAAAAATACAATCCTCCTACACTGGAAAACAAAAGATCAAGTTAACATCACCCACTGGAAGAACCTGTTAATAGACCACATATCAGTTAAAAAACTGGCTGCATCACTCAATCACAAAGTCACCCACTTCAACAAAAATTGGTCCACATTCACAGACAAACTTACTGCTGCAATTGCCTGACCTCCATTCCACAGCTTGTTCACCACTTATGGAAAATATGATCTGAGTTCCCTCTTCTCGATTAAACATCAAGTCACTACAGCTGCACACACTGACATGTCTATACATACGCACATACTCAACCTACCACTTACACACACCCTAACGAACACATCAATATCATTACACATACAACAATTGGGCATGGGGTATTGTGGTAATTAATATTTCCGTTAGTATGTTCTCCAACACATATCGACCCTCCTCCCCTGCACACCCACGAGAACAAACCATCACCAATTTGCCCTTCTCAATTTATTATTAGTTTTTTCCTCTTCCCCCCTTCTTTTTTGATTTATTTCTGTTTGTTTTTTTGTCTTGTGTTATATTTGCTCTGTGTTGTTTTCTGTTGTTGTCGTTGTTGTTATTGTTGTTGTTGTCTGTGTTTGTCTGATTATCAATCACACATGTGTTGTTCTATTATGTATCTGCTTTGCATTATTATAACATCAGTGCCACATGGCACTGAATCACACACATGCATATACACATACACACAAAAAAGGGTTACCATGACTAAATGTTGTTATTATTATTAGTAATGTTATTATTACTACAATCATTACTGTTATTCTACTTATCCTTCTATCATTTGATGTCACAACCATCACCTCAGTATTGTTATTATTAATTTCATTATTATTCTTTTTGTGTTTCTTTACCTCTATTCTCTCTTTTTTTCTCTCTGTCTCTCTCTCTCTCCCTTTATCCCACTTCCACCACGCCTCCTCCTCCCTCCCTACTACCCCTCTCTCCCAAACTCACTAACACTCATACACACACACAGACACACAGACAGACAGACAGACACACACACACACACACACACACACTCATACACACACATTGTGGAGATGCAGGGGGATCCATAATAGGATGGAGCTGCTGGAGCTGGTTTGGTGGCAAGTGGTGTGGGGGTCAGAGGGTCAGTTATCCCCCAATGAAATACCACCCGGAAGAAGGGGGGAAAGGAGGGAGAAAAAAAGAGGGATGCTCTGGGGTGGTCAGGCTCCCTCCACTATGGTGTGGGAGCTGGCCACTGCACCATCAAGTGGGTTGTGTGAGGGGGGTAGGCCCCCCTCTTAAGGCTGGGGGCTAGCCAGAACACCACCTGCTGACACTATTCACTTAAATTGACACAAAAAAACAAAACAAAACAAACAAACAAAAAAACATCAGAACAACCCCCCCCCCCCCAGCAAGTTATGAAACCCTGAGCCCCCATCACATGACATCACCCTCCTACAAGACAACCCACTGCAACACTTCAGCCCCCCATCCAACCCCTGGCCCCCACCCACACCCATACCTCCGCTCCGACCTGGGCGCTTACCCCAACCTCCAACTCTTCTCTACTCTCTCGTCTTCCCTTTCCTTTTTTTCTTTTCTTTTTCTCTGTTCATTTATGTATTTATTTTTTACTTTCTCTTCTAGTTTGTTTGTTTAAGTATTATTATTATTACTGTTACATACACTGCTATTGTTGTTATTAATACAACTATCATTATCATATAACCTCTCACCACACTTTATTACCTCTAATACTGGTTATGTCTATCAATATTACCCTTTCATTACACCATTCACCATTATCACTATTATTATGTTCCATGTTTGTTGCACCTGATATTTTGTATTATCATGTATGTTTTTGTTTTGTTTTGTTTGTCTTTAAACCCTGTTCTAACTACACATGTGTTATTTGTCTTATATAAACATAAACACTTCACATCACCATGCTGGTACAGTTTGTCAAACAATGGCTGATGGGGAGAGCATGATTGTAACACCTTTTACCTTTGCTGTTTAATGAAGTGCCAACCATTTTTCTGGAATTTTACATGGATGATGAGCTGCTTCTGACCGCCTGCCAGAGGTCTCCATTTATACATGTACACCATTCATCAGTATTATCAGAATATGTTCTTTAATTAAGCTTTCCTGTTGTTAGGATCCACACCACTGTCACTGTTCCTCATTCAGCTATCAGTGATGAGTTCTTTTTGTCCATACTGAACCATAGGAAGATGCTTTAGTGTTGGAACGTGCACAATAAATTTACATAGATACATATTTTGTGGTGTGGTCTCAGTTTTTTGTTTTCAATCCTAATAATTAACAATTTACCCCAGGTTGTGTCACAACTTACCCTGGTAGTGGGATAGGTTGTAACAGTGGCACTGGCACTCCTTGTATTTGACATCAAATAATTAATTCTGTGATATACCCTGAGACGTTGAAGACATTGCTATTTGTAGTGGACAAATGCGGGCACTTTATGTCAAAATTTGAGCACCCTACCATGAACACTCAGCAAGTTATAGGAGCTGAGACAAAAAGTGTTACAATCATTCCCAGTCTCCCCTACTGATGACCAGAGCCTTTTAGGGCCCCTGTTCAATTTGAGTCCCGAGCTGAATAAACTGTGGGGGACTTTAAAGTGACGTGTCAAAACAGCAATGGAGAATGCTTGTAATATGATTTGAGAGAATGCTGCTCATCCCTCCAGTAGAGACATACACAATCTATTCATATATCAGAGCTGTAGCAACTAACATATTAACTATTATGGCTCATGACTAGTATAGAAGGACTCTTTACAATCAGAGCACAATCTAGTATGTGTTACAGTTCACAATAATCCAGGCACTAATAAATGCAAATGAAAGATTTACTTACTTTGATCAATGGCCCTCTTTTTTGTGCTGGTGACAGATTGCAGAGTTGTAGTGCGGTGCAGATAGAGCCACAGCAAGAATGTGAGATGGAATTTGACCATGTCCATGTTGGAATGTTTACAAGCTCGCGTAGAGTTGACACTGTTGGCTTAAAATTGACTGTTGTAACCAAGGCTGATTGACAGGCCACTGAGGTCAATGGGCATATTTGGGTGATTGAACTGAACTCTTTTTTTAATGATTTAATTCAGTATCACTGAGAAACACTTATCTGCTATTGGCCCCATCTGTGGTGCTGAGCTTTGGAACCCACACCTTCCTGTTTCCTGAAATTGGTTTCACACCACTGATCACCAGGGCATTTCTTCCTCTTACTAAGAGCCCCAAATGGGTGGTGTCCATCAGCAGTGTGCTAACCATGTACAATGAAATTATTGCAACACAAACTATGCTGAAAAGCACTAAAAATAACTCAGCATGCAGTAAAAGAGGTGAACATCACCTCTGCTTTTTTCACCCTACTATCACAGATTAATGCTTTTAAACACCTGCGGTGATACCAACATGATAACCTATTTTAGATGGAGGAGTGGTAGGACTCATATGGCATGTATACTGCCGCAAGGCAAATGGTTGCAACTCTCACCATTAAAAAAAAACTGTTAAAAGGCAAAAGATAAAAGGCACACAAAAAATCTTGTTGTCACTGTAGGGACAACCAAAAAAAAAAACACAAGAAAACAAAAGAAACTTGAAACTTTTGATGAATGAACGAGTAACTTCATATTGGAAACCCGTGACCTTTAACCCTTTAACAACGGTATGTATACAGTGTGTATGTAACCTTAATTGTGGATATCAAAACATGAAGCTGACTATAGTCTCAGAAGGGGCACAATGGCAGGAAGAGGAGTGGCTTATTGTGTGCACAATGCCTAGGCATGAAGCTATTTCAGCATTTCCCCACAGGGATCTACTACATAACAATAATACGTCACACAGACAAGCCTGCGCAGCTTTGCGCGCTCTCGACACCCACGAACGCGACTCTTCCTCCACATCCAAAGAGCAAGAACCAGGAAGTGAAAGTATACACATGGAGGGTGTGTCTTTCCCTGCCACTGTATGTTTTATTTTTAATAACACAGTCCTCCTCGGATAAAAAATGGGGGACTCGGCGAAGACCAAGCGGCGGGAGCAGTTGAAGCGCTGGGCCGGCTCCTGCACTGACAAAGCGTCGGCCGTGCCAAGGCGGAGGTGGCGTGGCGATGCCGAGGATAAAGCAGGGGAGCCGGAGGCCGAGGTCAGTTGCGACCCGCCGGGGGAGCAGCCAGTATCTGACGAAATTAGCCCCATCTTCAAACGACGGTGAGGAAACACGTTCAGTTGATCGGTTTTACTGTAACGGCCAGCTAACAGCCAGCTAGCTTAGCTTCAACATCTCAAGATTATGCTAAAGGAGGAATGTTGTGCGTGGGCTTGAACGAGCGACGTCCAACACGCTGGTCGTCCTTCTTCATAACATTACGCGGTTAATAAAGCTCATAATGTTCAGTTTTTATTGACAACAGTCTCCAGTCGTCTCCGAGGCTGTGATTTGAAGTGATTATCCAAGTTAGCTGGTTAGCAGTGTGTCTGATAGTGGTCTGGGTGAAGGTCCACTTGTACCACTGACTTTGCTAATTGTTGGGATTGCATTGTATATGATGTACAGTGCTTGTTTCAGTCAGTGTCCTAGCAGTGTAGCCCTTTGCTGATTGATGTTTGGGTAAACAAGAATGTCTTGTACAACAGTAGCCACCTGTCAGGAATGCAGCAACAGTATAAACATTGCTAATGTGAAGTCACTTTCATGAATTAAATTGAATTACAAAAGAGTGGCCACAAGTAGTCCCTGGCCAGCAGGGACTGTTAACCTACAGGCCCATTGTGTGAAAACACAAAAAATCAGAGTGACCAAGCTACATCTTTTTTACTGTCTTTAGATCTCACTTAAGAGCACAGGCACCAGTAAACTGGTGTTTCCCACGTGTATCCACAAATTATTAGACATATGTTATTCCACCTCATTGCTACACCAAATCAGCATTAATTGGTTTACTCATGTTGGAGTAATATTTGCTGTCTTAGGATTTAAAAGGTTCACTGCTACAGTGGGAACTGGGCTTGGAAGTCAGAGCCCACAAGCAAGATAGCAAAATCTTTTTGTGGTGTCTGATTCATATAACTGAATTATACAATCACACCCTTATTCCTGCAGGATCACTGCTCTTTTTTGAAAATTCCTTCTATGAAATCCAGCTGTCTTAGCTGCCCATGTCCTCTGTCTTTAGGAAACATGTGAGGTTTGACAGGGCTGCAGAATTCCTGGCTGCTTGTGCCAGTGGGGACACGGAGGAGGCCCAGGTGATGCTGAAGGAGGCCAAAGACACCAAAAGAAAGAGTGGGGATGATGTGGCTGAAGTTATCAACTGTTCTAATGCTGATGGAATTACCGCTCTACATCAGGTGAGAAGGTTTCTATACCCAATATTTAATTTCATTTATTGGCCAATGATTATGGAGCATTTACAACAGTATTATTTTGTCTCCCCCTCTTGTCCACAGGCCTGCATAGATGGCAGCATGGAAATAGTGACCTTCCTTTTGGAGAATGGTGCCAATGTGAACCAGGTCGACAGTGAGGGATGGACACCGCTGCATGTTGCTGCTTCCTGCGGCTATCATGACATTGCAGAGTGTGTAGTATAAGTCTCTAGAGTTAGCACAATACGGCAGCTGTGGAATACAGTAGCCTTTGCCACTGTGGGGACATCAGAGTGCGGTGTGGGTGCCAGAGTATTTCTGCATTCAACAATAGTAACATTGTTGTCGTGTTTGGCAGGACAGCAAGTCAGCTAAAGCATTAGTGGGCTGGCCCAACACAAATGCATGTAAATCAAAAGACTTAAGAATTTATGCACCTTTTCACCCCTCTGTGCTTTTCCTTGTTTGTGAATAATGCCTTTTGGCTCCACTTTTTATTTTGAATGTATTGGCACCCCACATGCAGATGATGGTATTCTCTCTTGGTTGCCTTTCTGTAGACTTTGTAAGTGTTTCTGCCATACAGTGGATCCCTACTCTATCCATGTTTTTTTTTTTTGTCAGTTTCCTTTTGGAGCAAGGTGCGTCTCTCTCTGCTGTGAACTGTGACGGTGATGTTCCTCTGGACATTGCTCTGGATGAAACCACAGAGTCCCTTCTTCAGGATTACACTTTGAGACAAGGTGAGTGACGTTCACTGACAACCACACGCCGTTTTTTAAAAAGATGTTTCATCACTTGTTTGATTTTGATGTGATTAACTGATGTGATTTTCTATATATTTGTTGAAATGAGTAGATAAATGGCACCTTGATGAGCCTGTTGGTACTATAATTAGCTGTGCCTGATAAAGTATGGAAAAATTGCCATCTATGGATCTGTTGTTTCCAGATATAAGCACAGATCCCAGTTTACTGCTTTGACATTATCTTAATAATTTTGGGGGATTTTGCCTGTTTTGTCACATTTATGATTTTGTTGATGATTTGAACTATATGGACTAAAAGGCGTGGGGTTTAACATAGGGTTAGAGCAAAAGTTAGAGCTTAAGGGAGAATATTATGGTCAATTAAACAAATAAAAGAAATTCATTCCATGCAGTAGTTAATGTTAAAGATCAGCTACATATTGCTGTTGTTTTAATGACCATGCCTAAATGCACTTGCTTGTGCGTGATTCTCTGGACACATAAAACTTATGTATTTGACATTTTCTGTGTATGTCCAGGTGTGGACTTGGAGGCAGCTAAGCGGCTGGAGGAGGAACAGATCATGAGCGATGCTCAGACCTGGCTCACTGAGGGCCTCCCCACTGATGTGCGACACCCCAAAACTGGGGCCACTCCAATGCATGTGGCTGCAGCCAAAGGCTACCTAGAGGCCCTTAAGTAAACACCTATCGTTTGACTTAATTTTGTACAGGACATGTGCCTTGAATGCTTTCTTTACTTTCTTTGCCTAGTCAGACAGAATAGCCAGAGGTTTACAGTAACTTTTGACAGTGAACTATGCCTTTGTAGTTTCATCCATTGTTTGCTTTGCATTGTCTCATACAGCTGTGCTGTGTTCACCTTGCTCTTGTGTTTAGGATACTGTGTCAGTGTGGGCTGGATGTGTCAGCTATGGACTTTGATGGCTGGACACCTCTCCATGCTGCAGCACACTGGGGTCAGGGCGAGGCCTGTCGCATTCTGGCAGAACAGCTGTGCAATATGGAATCCCGCAGTAATGCGGTGAGGCCCTAAAATAAGAAAGATTTTCTGTGTGTGTGTGTGTGTGTGTATATATATATATATATATATATATATATATATATATATATATATATATATATATATATTATTATTATTATTATTATTATTATATCTCGTTTATTTCTTTGTGTGTAAAATGAACTTTGCAGGGTCAAACACCGTTTGATGTCGCTGATGAAAGTGTTGAGGAGCTGCTAGAGGAGTTATCACAGAAACAAGCCAATGTGAGAAAGTGTTTAGCTGACACTATATGCATTTATTTGATGTAATTTAGAGGACTGGTTGTTGACATCATTTCTGTGTCTCTGACTCTCTCCTAGTGGCGTAATCAACAGTCCATTCAGGACAGGCAAAACCAGCAAGGCCCCACCGCTGCAAATGCACAAAATAGAAGACGAAGGTTGGTATTCAAGTTTTGATGCCCATTGGGATTTGGAATGGGTCAAGTCAAGTTCGCCCAAAATTTGTCTTTTGAAGCACTACTATCTAGGATGCTTCACACTTAAGGATGCTTCACTATAGGCATTGCTTTGTCTATTAATATAATCTACCTGGTGCCTGTATAAAACAATGCTTTTGACTGAGAGTTAAGTAGCTTACACATGGTTAAACAGGAAAGCATGATAACTAAGTGTTTCAGCTTACATTAACTGTGTCAGGGTCATTATGGTTACGCAATGCCTGTGTGGGTTTGGATTGGGTTCAGTTGATATTCCCTCAGGCTCAGGTCAGGTTCTGATAATAGTTATGCAGCTCTAGTTAGCATCCGTCTGTAACATATCCTGAATAAAAAATACATTTTTCTTAGTTGAGCCAGTTGCCACTGGTGCCATGAGCACCAGTGAAAAACAGATGCATTTTAAATGTCCGTCATGTCTTACTCACGATACATCTTCCATGTTTCACCTAAAACAAGGCTCATTTTGAAATCAGATTGCATCATCATGCACATAAGGAGGACCTTCACAGATGCTCTTCTCTCTTTCCTCAAACAAACAGATACACACTACAGACTGATAATAACGTATTATGCGATCATAGTACATAGTAAGACATTTTTAAGATAATTGGTAATGGTTTGAAAATGGTTTATCTAGCCATTTAGACAGATCTTTTTATTGTATTTATTATTGTTTTGTGGCGATTTTTAATTATTAATATTTGTCTTGATTAACAGAACATCTCGTGACTTCATGTCCATGTGATGACTTGTTTCTAGTTCTGTTTAATAAATCTTTGCTGTTTTTTGTTTGCAGGAGTTCAGTGTGCAGGATGAGCAGTAAAGACAAGATGAACGTGCAGGACCAGTCTAAAGAGAGAGGTGTTTCAGGAGACTTGGAGCTGAGTGAGGAGAAAGAAAGCAGCCCTGGTAACACACTTTGACCACAAGAACTTTGTTTTGTGAGTTTGAGAAATTGTGCTGATTGCAAGATATTCTGACTCTCTTTTCCCAGAAAGCTCTACCGTGTCTACTCCAGACTCAGAGAGTGTGACAACATCCACAGTCAGCCCTGTTGACAAGGTAAAACTCACTTCTACTGTACTTACAAGACATTACAGTACAATGAATTTTTTTTGTCCACCGTGGTGGAAAATTTTCTTTGGCTCTCTGCACATATAGACAGATGTATATATTGAAAATACAAAATCCAACAAGGCATAAAAGAACTGATAAACAGGGAAAAGACACAATTAAGAAACAGTTCTATAAAATAAGTAGAGTAGAGCAGTTTGTGTCATTGTATATTTACTACTTGGTTGAATTTAGAAGGTAAGTGTCATTTGGGACAAAAGACTTTTATAAAGAAGGAACTCTGTAGTGCCTCCCAGACTCCAAAAGCTCAAAATGACTAGAAAGAGGATGAGAGCTATCTACTCTGATTTTTCTACCTTTCCTCCTGGTCCTCTTAGTGTAGATGTCAGTCAGAGGCTTTTGGGGTTTTCCTACAATTTTACTTGCCATTGACACAATCCTGTTCAGTTTGATCCTAAATTTATAGCTAAAGTGACCAAACCACACAGGGAGATGAAAAGTAAGCATACAACAGGAGTAGTGTACACCAACTCTGAAATCTGCTCACTGACCCCAAGGCTGCTTAGACTCCAAAGGAGCTTGACTCTCTGTGAACATTTTTAAAAGACATAGTTACAGTCCTGTATGTTACACAACTGCATTATTTCTCAGCCAAATGTTGGTATGAACTATGGTTTATGTGATCAAACATACTCAGCATGTATGCTTCACAGGAGCGTTTCTCTGAAACAAGTTATGAAACAATATTTTAATTCAAAGATGTCCTGGAGCGGCTCTCAGAGTGCCATTCAGTTCCACATGCTTACATGTTTCCAAGAATAACACAAAGCCAGGGAGGGACAGACAGTGATTTCCATATGCAGTAGCCAGTAGCATTGAATATATTTTTTAGCACCACCTGTGGGATTGTGGGTAGCTGCACTTTTCATCTGCTGCGGGGGAGGACTTCTCTCCCTCACTTTCCCCTGACGACATTGATAAGTAGCCTGGTGATGAAACAGGAAAAAAAAGTGAAAATGTTTTGGGACTGAGACCGTGGAGAGCTGACAGTAGCAGTTAAACAATCAAGAGAGATGCAGGTTCACCTCCGTGACGGAACTGATGCTCCACAGAGTTAACACAAGCTCACACGGTACTCGTTACAGCTCGGAGGTTGTGGTGGTGTCTGGCAGGATTTATATTTTAAGGGGAGGGGTGTGGAAAATTTGAGGAACGATTCCAATTGGGCACAAAATTAGGAAAGCTGTCCAGTACAGAATGAGTCATCAAATGTTTGAAATCATTTTAGGGAGAGAAAATGCATCAATTTTGATGTAAAAACAAACAAAAATACTCAAATAATAACATTTTGACATAAATTTGCTAAATATCAACAGAGAAAAAAATAACATGGGCATATATTATTTTTTCAATTCATGTAGCCTTTAATAAGATATTATTTTGTGCATAAGAGAACTCACCAGATTGATCAGATATTTTCATTATTTTTATAAAAAATACATTTGTAATAAATCAGAAAAAATCTGGATATGCCACATGTAAGTTATAAAAACATTTCTGTTTCACATAATCACACATCACACACACAGACCTCCAGTGTAAACACCTCAGGTCAAAAAAAGACCAGCTCATTCAACATTGTGTTTACATTTTGCCACAAGGATGGTAAATCAGAATTTTGATTGGTGAGCTGATTTCACTAAAGGTGTTGTTTTTTTTCCCTTTTCTTCTTCTGTGGTCCAGACGCCAGAGGAGAAGGATGAGGAGGAAAAGGAACAGGACAAAGCGAACCGCACCGCCAGAGTCCAACCCACTCCTCAGACAAGGGACACCACAGCTGATAGTCCCAACAACCCCAGTGCTGACAGACGCAAGTAGGGAGCAGGAAAAATCACATATATGCAACTCCAGTTCATTCTTTGTGTATACTGTGCATTAAAATGTGATCTGATGATATGATATAGATCATTCTAAAATGTGTGGATGCTTGTGAGTTTAGGTTCCAGGCTCCAGTCAGAGATGAGGAGTCAGAGTCTCAAAGGAAAGCTCGCTCTCGACTGATGCGCCAGTCTCGCCGCTCCACACAGGTACTGCTTATCAGGGATTTTATCAATACTGCCGCTGTAATGGATGCTCCTCTTTGGCCTGGTACTGCATTGATATTCTTATTAATCCATTCTATGACTGTGCCAAAAATAGAACAGAATTAGAATTATTTATATTTTAACTGAACCAAATATATAACAACATATAATAACAGCAAATTCAACATCCAAAGAGTGAGGACATTTTGCACCTCCAGGCTCTTTCAAACATAGCCCTGGTTCTGATCCAGCAACTCTGCTGCATACAAAGGAGTCTAAACTGAATGCATGCTTGTTGCAAAAAAAACTGTAATCACTTGGCTTCAGAAGCTATGTTCAGTCAGTCAGATACTTCAATCAAACACTTTTTTATTGACTGGTTTATCAAATGTAAATGTTCTGGCCAATGAAATATTTAGGCTAACTGATTACTACAGTAATAAATAGATCACTATGTACTTAATATGTAGCATGTAATGATGTGGTTAACCTGGTTATTCTGCGACTGTTGTACAACCTTTTACCTCAGCATCATAGTGTACATGCATCAACTGCTGCACTGCATCAGTATCTCTTCACAGTGCAAATTGCAAGTTGCATATGCTGTGGAGTTCTGCTTGAAAATGAAGCTTCTGAGTGGTTTTATTTTTGCTGTGTGTGGGCAGGGTGTGACTCTGACAGACCTGAAGGAAGCGGAGAAGAATGTAGCTAAAAGTGTAGATCCACCGCCTCGCAACATCCAGCCTGTCAGCCCCATAGTCACTGTCACGCCCGCTGAGAGAGGTGAGTGGTGTTTGTGGCAAAAAAAAGGACTTGGCAGCCACATTTATCCCTGTAGACAAATATCTTAATTTTTTGAACAGTTCTTCTTAGCCTGTCTTGCTGTCAAATAATAAGTCAGAAAAAGTCAGTTAAAACAGTTTCCATTCATCTGTATAAAAACAGCTGGATACAACTAACAGAAATGTCATACTTCATCACTGTTTCCTCCTCGTTTTGACTGGTCCTCTTTTAATGACATCATCATGTTGTGCCCCCTTCTTCTATGGTTTAATGACACAAGAGTGGAGCTCCACAAACTGTTTATCTGGAGGAGCTTATCCAAAAACCGCATTTAGATGAGAATCTATTGACAAGAGCATCATGGATTTAGTTACAAAGCCTAAAGTCAAACAGAAATGTAGTTTTTATTTATGTTTCAACATTTAATGCCAGTAAATGGCTCGTCTTCTTCTTCATAAGGTGTGTGTATTATTAAACTATGTTTAGGCTTATGCTATAATAGTGGCATAAAATGATCAGAAAAAGACAAATTGTTAGTTGCAATTATTTGTATGGCAGTTAATCATTAACTGAAATGTCATGATTGTGACAGCCATATGCACTGTGTGAAAGCTGCCTCATTTTGTTTACCACCCGAACAATACTTCTGTTTCTGTTTATCTCTGTTTACTGTCAACACAAGAACTCTACATGAAAACAAGATGCAGTATTTTGGGTGGAGTGCTGTTCTTAGTAGTCTTTAAAAGGAAATGAGTTTTCTCACTTGAACTTTAAGGGCTACTGCTACTCAGAAGAGCTTTAGGTGTGGTTTAGCTGGCAGGGTGGTCACTGTGTACTAATATTAGTGTCCTATGCTGTGCTCTGAGTCTGACCTCTTTGTGTATTGGTGTCACATCCTCCCATTCTCACACTCTGAGCGCTTCCTTGTTTGATATGTCTGGCTGACACCATGGTTAAGACAAATCAACCTGTGTGCCAAAAGCTCAAGCCTGGGCATGCAGTGACATGAGGCTGAAGATAATACAGGCTTGCTGCGTCACCAAGTGTTTACTGTCAACCTTCATATGTTTCAGACACAGACCCGGTGAAGCAGGTGGAGCCAGAGGGAGAGAAGCGATTGGGAGTGAAGGACAGGAGGAGAGGGAGGAGGGAGAGACGATCCACTGGCATCGTACAGCCAGGAGGGGAGGTGAGAACCTGACATCACTGCATACGTGGCAGAACAGTCACTGCCAAAGGAGGATTTTTAATGTTAAACAGACCTCAGGCCAAATACGTTTTTGCAAAATGACATGAGTACTGTAAGTTGGTGAAAGGACAGCACTATCAGTTCCTCTTTTACATCATTATGAAAATGGATATTGCACAAGCATGCTTCATCTTTTTAAAAAAGGAACTTTGATGACTGGAAATTGTAACCATTTGTAGTAAGATAATTGTAGACTGGAATACACTGGCATGAATAAACAGTGTGAAAACTTGTTACGGTACTTGATGTAAAACAAAAAGGGAAACAAATAAATGAATAACATGCTTGAGAAACCAGAAACTGCTAAATGTTGATCATGTAAATACCTCAGGTGGCAGATTGTATATGTCTATGTAGTATTGAATAGCAGCTTAGAAAAATGCTGGCTCAAGGTACTAACAGAGTTGTATATTAGTTTAGTAAGTTCTATGTACGTGCAGGGGTTGCAATGATCTTTGAACATCATAGGCACCAGCTGTCTAATTCATACCTACACTGAAGTGAGATGTAATCTTTGCTGTGTGTCCTGTTTTTCAGAATGACGATGACGACGCTCATTTGGATGACAAAAACAGTATTAGCACTTCAAAGTGAGTCTCACCATCACTCTGTGTATTTCTATCACAATCTATTTGGCTTCTGCTCAGCTGTTGCTCCTTCTTGACAGTTGATATTGTGATTGTGTGTACGCCACCACCACAACACCACTAATAGATACTGCTTCCCTGCACTCATCTTAACAGCAGTTGCCTTACCTTTTGCTGGTAATCCTGGAATTAGTTCCATCAACCAGTGTGTACTTGATTTTGCTAATTTCTCACTTCCAATGCTCCTCTAGCTCCTTTAGCAGGGATGCTATGCTACCTGTTGCTCTTTGGCTAAAACAGAGTGGTGTGTCTGGGTCAGAGCCACTTTGCTTCCTTCTGACAGACACAGGGATGTGTACGAATAGCAGTGAGGAGACAATCACAGAATGTAACACAGTAAGGCAAGGCAAGGCAAGGCAAGGTCATTTTATTTGTATAGCCCGTTTTTACAAACAGTTTGTCTCAAAGGGCTTTACACAGCATCATGACAACATCCTCTGCCCTTAGACCCTCACATCGACTGAGGAAAAACTCCAAAGAAAACCCTTTAATAGGGAAAAATGGAGAAACCTCAGGGTGAGCAACAGAGGAGGGATCCCTCACCCGGATGTTGTATACAGACAAGAAAACAATTTACAACATGGAATATGGAAAACATGGAAATGGAATCAGTCAGTTAACGAAAAATGATGAAGGAAGCTCCTGGTGGGCAGGGAGGGAAGGCCAGCTTAATGGGACTACTGGACGGCAGACAGGGTCATGAGCAGGGAGTGCAGACCAGTTTAACAGCAGGAGAAAGGAGGTGATGGAGGCGGTGGTTGGTTGGTTGGTGCAGGGGGATGGAGCTCTGAAGAGATCTGTGGAAATACAGAGAGAGTGCAAGACACCAAGGCCAGACTACAAAGTGCAACAGTTAATGACAGTTCAAAATTTGCAAGAGGAGAGGAGAGGAAGGATAGGGCTCCATGTAACCTGATGTGTCCCCCAGCAGTTTAAGCCTATAGCAGTGTAGCTATAAAATGGATCAGGACTACCTGAGCCAGCCCTAACTAAAAGCTCTGTCATAGAGGAAGGTCTTAAGCCTGGACTTCAATGTAGAAAGAGTGTCTGCCTCTCTGACCCATGCAGAGAGCTTGTTCCACAATAGAGGAGCCTGGTAACTGAAGGCTCTACCTCCCAGTCTGTTTTTAGAGATAGTGGGGGTCACTAACAGACCTGCATTCTGGGAGCGAAGTGCTCTGGTAGGACAGTATGGGATAATGAGGTCTTTCAGATAAGATGGAGCTTTGTCATTAAGAGCCTTGTAAGTAAGTAGAAGGATCTTGAAGTCTATTCTACATCCTACAGGAAGCCAATGGAGAGAAGCTAGAATGGGAGAGATGTGCTCTCTCTTATTAACTCTTGTCAGTACCCTCGCTGCAGCGTTCTGGACCAGCTGGAGACTCTTTAGAGAGTTTTTTGGACAACCTGACAAGAGAGTTACAGTAGTCCAGCCTAGAAGTAATAAATGCGTGGACCAGTTTCTCAGCATCACTCTGAGAGAGGATATTCCTGATCTTAGCTATACTGCGCAGGTGAAAGAAGGCAGTCCTAGTCACATGCTTTATGTGAGAGCTGAAGGAAAGATCCTGGTCAAAAATGACTCCAAGGTTCCTCGCTGTTGGACCGGAGTTCAGGGTGATGCCATCCAGAGTAGCAATCTGATGTGAGAATGTGTCCCTGAGATGCTTAGGTCCAAACACAATAACCTCTGTTTTGTCAGAGTTCAGTAGTAGGAAGTTAGAAGACATCCAGGATATTGGGTTCTTTCAAGCAGTCTTGCAGATTGATGAGGTGGCTTCTATCATCTGGCTCTATTGATAGGTACAGCTGAGTATCATCAGCATAACAATAGAAATTGATGGAGTGTTTCCAGATTATATCCTCTAATGGAAGCATGTAAAGAGTGAAGAGAACTGGCCCTAAAACTGAACCCTGTGGCACACCACACGTAACTCTGCTGTACTCAGAATGGTCATTAATAACAAATTGAAACCTGTCAGATAAGTATGAGTCAAACCGTTTTAGAGCAGATCCTTTAATCCCAATTTCATGTTCTAGTCTCTGCAGCAAAACGCTGTGATCGATGGTATCAAATGCAGCACTGAGGTCCAGAAGTACAAGTACAGAGACAAGACCTCTGTCGGAGGCTATAAGAAGATCGTTGGAGACTTTGACCAGTGCTGTTTCAGTGCTATGGTGTTCTCTAAATCCAGATTGGAAAGCTTCAAAAAGCTCGCTACTATGCAGATGTTCATGAAGCTGCACTAGGACAACCTTCTCAAGGATCTTAGAGATGTAACGAAGGTTGGATATAGGCCTATAGTTGGCTAGTACATCTGGATGAAGAGAGGGTTTTTTAAGTAGAGGATTAATGACAGCCACCTTAAAGGCCTGTGGCATGTAGCCTGTGACTAAGGAAAGGTTGATCTGGTTCAGTATAGCAGCGTTAACTAAGGGGAAGACATCCTTGAGCAGTCTTGTTGGGATTGGGTCAAGCACACATGTAGCTGATTTGGAGGAAGTGACTGCAGAAGTTAAGTCTGACAGGGTGATTAAAAAGAAGCTGTTCAAGTATGCACCAAGTCTGGGAGGTGCTTCTGTAGGGGCTGTAATCTGTGGTCCACTACTGCCCATCCTTGTTCTGGTTCTTGATTGGAATCACGTTCTCCACCTTTAATAGAAACCAATGAGCAAGAAATGTTGGCGCGTTGTCTTTAATGACGTATTTTCTGCTTTGTCCTTGTCTGAGACACATCAGGACACATTAATGTTTACACTTTGAAAGAAATGTGGATAAATGTGTCTCAGACCACTTTGGCAAGTGGTTTGACTCAGGGTTTTGGTGCCTGTTGCTTGTATTTAGGTATAATAACTTCTGTCTGATCACTCAAGGCACATTTTAATGACAGGTGTAAACAGGCTGTATGTGACATTTATTTTTGATTTTGCATTATTGTATTTCTGTGACTGACTGTAAATCATATTAATATGTATATTTACATATTGATTTGCAATGAAGAAGTTGGCAAAATATTTTTTATTTCTAGAAAGTGATGTTGTTAAGGATTCTTTGACAGAGGCTGTCATGTGTCTCTGCAGTGAGAATCAACTGGGAGACTTATCATCTGACTACAGAACGGTACGTGTCTGACCATCTCCTCATGTTACAGCTCACACACAATCCTATTAAATGCACCTGAGGGCTGAAAGAGAATTAAAGCTGAGATCTAGACAAACAAGGACAGGAATGATGCCCGATGAGCTCCAGAGTGCAGTGAACAGAAACCCCCACAGGCTTTAACAGCACCCCAGCTACAAGGCAAGGCAAAGCAATTTTATTTGTATAGCCCATTTTTACAAACAGTTTGTCTCAAAGGGCAAAGGTCACACAGCATCATGACAACATCCTCTGCCCTTAGACCCTCACATCGACTGAGGAAAAACTCCCAAGAAAACCCTTTAACAGGGAAAAATGGAGAAACCTCAGGGTGAGCAACAGAGGAGGGATCCTTCACCCAGGACGGGCAGACGTGCAATAGATGTTGTATACAGACAAGAAAACAATTTACAACATGGAATATGGAAAACATGGAAATGGAATCAGTCAGTTAACGAAAAATGATGAAGGCAGCTCCTGGTGGGCAGGGAGGGAAGGCCAGCTTAATGGGACTACTGGACAGCAGACTGGGTCGTGAGCAGGGAGTGCAGACCAGTTTAACAGCAGGAGAAAGGAGGTGATGGAGGCGGTGGTTGGTTGGTTGGTGCAGGGGGATGGAGCTCTGAAGAGATCTGTGGAAATACAGAGAGAGTGCGAGACACCAAGGCCAGACTACAAAGAGCAACAGATAATGACAGTTCAAAATTTGCGAGAGGAGAGGAAGGATAGGGCTCCATGTAGCCTGATGTGCCCCCCAGCAGTTTAAGCCTATAGCAGTGTAGCTATAAAATGGATCAGGACTACCTGAGCCAGCCCTAACTAAAAGCTCTGTCATAGAGGAAGGTCTTAAGCCTGGACTTCAATGTAGAAAGAGTGTCTGCCTCTCTGACCCATGCAGAGAGCTGGTTCCATAATAGAGGAGCCTGGTAACTGAAGGCTCTACCTCCCAGTCTGTTTTTAGAGATACTGGGGGTCACTAACAGACCTGCATTCTGGGAGCGAAGTGCTCTGGTAGGACAGTATGGGATAATGAGGTCTTTCAGATAAGATGGAGCTTTGTCATTAAGAGCCTTGTAAGTCAGTAGAAGGATCTTGAAGTCTATTCTACATCCTACAGGAAGCCAATGGAGAGAAGCTAGAATGGGAGAGATGTGCTCTCTCTTACTAACTCTTGTCAGTACCTTCGCTGCAGCGTTCTGGACCAGCTGGAGACTCTTTAGAGAGTTTTTTGGACATCCTGACAAGAGAGAGTTACAGTAGTCCAGCCTAGAAGTGATAAATGCGTGGACCAGTTTCTCAGCATCACTCTGAGAGAGGATATTCCTGATCTTAGCTATACTGCGCAGGTGAAAGAAGGCAGTCTTAGTCACATGCTTTATGTGAGAGCTGAAGGAAAGATCCTGGTCAAAAATGACTCCAAGGTTCCTCGCTGTTGGACCGGAGTTCAGGCTGATGGCATCCAGAGTAGCAATCTGATGTGAGAATGTGTCCCTGAGATACTTAGGTCCAATCACAATAACCTCTGTTTTGTCAGAGTTCAGTAGTAGGAAGTTAGAGGACATCCAGGATTTGATGTCTTTCAAGCAATCTTGCAGATTGATGAGGCGGCTTCTATCATCTGGCTCAATTGATAAGTAGCACTACACTGTCTCCACCTGTATTAAGCTTTCATCTATGTGTTGTTGTTGCGCTCCAATCATCTCTGTTGTGTGTCTCCTTTCAGCTGTACTTTAAGATACTGCAGGAAAACCTGGCTTTGAAGGACAAGCTGCAGGAGATGGAGCTGCTGCTCAGCCAAAACAAAGTGGAGCTGGAGAGACTCCGACAGGTTCGGCAGGTTTGCTGCTCCTCTGACCTTTAACAGTGTCTGTGTGTGATCAGTCAAGTCATACATGGGTGCTGCTGATGTTTGTCATTAACACAGAGAGCATGTGGAATGTAAACAACATTTTCTAGGTTGATTTCCAAATCACCATTTTGAGTAGCAAAAGATTTGTCTGGAACATAACAATTGAGTGTGTTCTGTTGCTACTTGCTCAGTATTGATGACATGTTGGGTGTGGAGGATGTTTTATTTCAGGTTAATTTAGTATCTACTGCAGTTGTGTACTTGTGCAGTCGACTGTATGACTTGTGATTTAACAGTGTTTGTCTCTGTGGCAGAGCCAAGAGAGCAGCACAGACAGACCAGCCCTGCTGGAGCTGGAGAGATTTGTAAGTCAATTTTTTCTCACTGTTTGATACCAAGAGCTAACCCTCCATGCTGCATGAATAAATGTAATACAATAAGTGTCTATCTACAGGAATATTATTATATATCACAATGAATTGAAATGCATCTTTTCCTCCAGTAGAATTTTTTGTTTCCTTCTGACTGATGCATTTACCTACCCTACTTAGCAGGGTGTGATAAAATAGAACCAGACAATGTTAACAGCTCAACAAGTTTAACAGAGGACAAAGCCAAAGTGTCAGAAGTGTTAAATGTGCACGTTTCCTACTGTGACATAGTGTCACTGTAGGAAACATGCACACGTCCAGCCGGTGAAATGTTAACTCTTGCAGCGTAATGATTTTCAAACTCTGTGCTTCATAGGAGAAGTTGGCCCTCCAGAGGAAAGCTGTGGAACTGGAGGATGAGCTGAAGGTACAAAAGTCCACTTCAACACTTGTCACTATGGCACTGAATTGAATTTACTACAGTAATTTGATGCTGTGATCCCAAATGATCTGTGGGGAGATCAGCAGTCCAATAATCACAAAACTCACACCTTTTGAATGTAGCACTTCAAAGAATGAAGGTTATTTGTTTTGTTTTGCATGTTACACAGATAACCGGTACTGTTCCACATAAACAAATAGGATACAAATTCAAATTGAAACTAAATAAGAACTGAAAAAGGTAAAGAAGAGTCGCAAGTTGCAAAATCAACAAATGAGTCAGTTTAAATGCCACCACTCAAAAATGTGTTTTGCACATTTGGAGCATTTTGCACAAGCTTTTTCAGAAATGTCATCAACCTGCCACTGTTACTTGACACTGACCAACAGTTTCATCATGTGACTGCAGACAGCAGTGGAAGCTCTGTGGTTGTGTCTCGGTCACTAACATAGTTTTGGGCTTAAGGTTGAATCTGATTGAAATGTGTGCTGTCTGGAACAAATCACACGACCTCGATGTGCATCATGTGTTTACTCAGTGCCTGTGGTTTAAACCCAGCTGCTGTGTCCTGGACTAACCTACACATCTACAAGGTTTGTTGCACCAGGTGTTACGTTAAAGCTGCAGCACACTTTCTTAACATGAAGTACAACATCACACAATTCATGAGGACAGATTACTGAAGCTCAGACCATTATATTCATTTCCACAAGTTCTCATACCATCATTTTAGCACCCATGTTTTATTGCTGCATATCCACTACATGCATCTGCAGAACATGTGGTTGTCGCCATCAAAGTGAGACATGAGTCACTCTGTGTCTTGTCTGTGGCTGAGGTAGAAATCACAGAAACAGACATTTCATAATGCATAAGTATAAGAGCTTTCCAGAAGGGCTTCCTGGTCTGAAACAGACCACAGCATAAAAATAACTCACCTTGATGAAACAATAAGCATGTTTAAGACAGCAGACTACCTGCTTTCAGTGTCTGTGGCTCTTGTTCAGGATGACCTTGAGTATCTGAAAACCATTTCACACTGATAACAAATTAGTCATGCATTGATTATTAATTTAGAGGCTGAACTGCAAAGTCAGAAATATGGCAGCTGAAACTTTTGACCTCTGACATATTTTCTAAGAGCAGCAGTCAGTATGTTTACATGATGGTTGAAAAAAACAAATTATGGCCTTAATCCAACTATAACTGGACAACTAAAGTGCATGTAAACCTCTGAGTAATACCGGACTTCTTCAGATCCAACTAAAACACCCAGATAATGTGATTGGAAACTGGTTTTCTGCTGGATGTATACACCTTAATCTGACTGACACTGGACAATGCATGTGTGCATGCTTCACAACAGTAGAGACGGTACAAAGTGTGGCATAAAAGCAGCCCCAACACAGCCAAAAAAAAAAACCAAAAAAACATCTGGGCTTATGTGTCTTCGCCGATTGATTTCACACAGTGCACCCAGAGAGATGATGTGTTTTATTCAAAAAAAAAAAAAAAAAAAAAAAGGAAGCCAGTGGACCGACAGGACCAGAGTCATTTGTATATATTTTCAGCCCAAACCTGTCCCGGACTGACGCCTCTGGTTGGGAACTGTAGTTGAAAACTCTGAGTTATTTATATCCAGTTATTTACTAGGTGATAGAAAAGTCAACCAAAAGGAGTTCCGTATTAACCCGCTGAAATGACGCATATCGCTACCTATGTTAAGGAGGCAGACGCCCAGCTCGAGCTATGAGCATAGCTCGCCTTAGCTGTGCATGTAAAGGCACAGTGTTGTTCCTTTTGATCACCTGTCAGGGGCATGAAGTCACTCTGTCATCCTGCACCACAGACAACCTCAATCTCAGTTACTGCCCCATCTAAGAGTGTAACATGTAGACAACCAGACAAAGGAAACATTTCCTGTACTGGTTGTGTAGCAGTTGAACAAACCAGAGCTTCAGCGAACACTGTGTTATTGTTGTATTGTGAATGGGAATGAAAACAACCTTGTGTAATGGTGTCTCTTCAGGTTCTGGGAGACCTCAGAGCAGACAACCAGAGGCTCAAGGATGAAAATGCCGCCCTCATTCGAGTCATCAGCAAACTCTCCAGATGAGCTGGAAAAACCTGCGTGGAGAAAAGTATTACAGGATTTCTCTTTTGCCCAACTCAGAAGACACAAACCAGGAAGAGACGCAGCATCAAACACCTGCACATTTTAACAGTAACTGGAAGAACATGTTGAGTTTCAGGGTTATTAGCTTGTGTTTGGGCCTTTATGATTTGGCAGATCTACTGTATAACAAGCTGAACTGCACCTCCTGTGGACTGACAGGATGTTCCTGTTCACATCCACTTTTATATTAAGTTTTTATTGTTGTATTTTTTAACTGGAATATTTTATGTGCTTTGCTTCTGCAATACTTTGTATGAAAAATCTGTATTAAGACTTAAAGCCATGCACAGTGCGAGTTAAGAGTAACGTTTTAGATTGCCTTCTTCTCCTCTGAGGGGTTGGAGAAATAAAAAGAAAAATGCCAGTCATGTGAGGGCATGGTTATCAGAAAAAAGCATACAACATACTTAAATGTGCCAAAAACCAGCCCCAGTCTTGCATGTCCTTTTGGGGAAACTCCATTTGGTCAGTTCTGTTTCTCAGGATAAGTCTTGGCTCGATGCTTTCTGTTTTAGCTGACTACTGTAAAGGTGGACCAAATTTGCATGTTCATTTCTCCCTCACTCCTCTGAATGTATATTTAATATGTATATTTATGTACAGGGGCCATCTGTCTGACAGTGATGTAGAGGTGTTATCATGGTCTCTCTTTTACAAAGGACGGAGAGTTTCGGGTGCTAATCATTTGGATGTCAGATGCAGCTCATGTTCAGGGGGATTCTTACAGAGACAGTTTGTTACAAACGTTTAGAACTTTAAAAAGGTTATGGAGGATGCATGCTTTGTTTCTTAGTACTGTAATTCGGTTGTAATTTCACTTTGCCATCTTGACTGGATGCTTCTGTAAAGCAACGACCCCCAAGCTAAGTATTCACCCTGTGATGGATGGCTGTTATTGTTCAACAGACAAGCCAGATGGGTCAACTTCTGAATGTTTACTCCAGTTTTCAAGGAAAAAAAACCTTGCATGTCAAATTGTATTTTGATTCTGTGCCTTTCAACATACATTTGTAAGTAATATTTCTATTTTGCTTTGGTAACGTACACTGTTAAATATAAAATACAGTTTGGGCAGAAATGGTCATGTCTCTGTTCTTACTTTAATATTCTTTTATTAAAATCCCCGTTTGCTCTTGCGTTGCAGTAGCTATTCTTTTGGGGGTCTACTCTATACATTACTATACTGTTACTTTTATTGTTTTTGTTATTCCTAGTCATACTACTAATTTTGAACATTTACTTTTCACAGGTGACTGGACATTGTCTTTAACTTCTTTCTTCTTTTTATGTTGTAGTTGGTTTACTACTGAGTAAACAGTTGCATGAGTGATATGAAACATATTGTGGTGTTGACTGTGGAGCACAGTCAATATAAATATCAATTGAACTTTATTGAAGTCATGAATTTGAAGTAGTTGAATATATAGGCTGACAGGCAATAACCTACAAACAGGTGAAATTCCCCAGTCTGTCCACCAGAGGGTGCAGACAGGTGAAGGTTTCCAGTGTACTGTATAACGTCACACTTGGGCCAGCTCTCCATCAAAACTGTTCAGCACAAGATATTTTCATTTTTTCTTCATTTAATCCTGTATTTGTCAGGATCTAATTCACACACAAAGTGTTAGGATTCTACACTCATGTTCATTGGGAAACATGCCAGTTCAAAACTCCATTGTGAATCCAGTCATACATGAAAACTACATCCAGGCTGTAAATCTGTAAACCTCTTGTAAAGCTTAACACTGACACCCTCATTGGCTCCATCTGATTGTCCAGTAAAGAGCCTTTGTTATAAATGTACCCCCTGGTCACTTGTGTGGGTCCCTGCTGTAAGGATGTCTCATCATTTTAAGATAAGAATTACTTTATTAATCCCTAAAGGGAAATTTATTTGTCTGGCAGCTCATCTAACATTTTATTTCACAAGAGAAAAGCACCCATAGAGCTGGGAGATGACATGAACAAGACAAGCAGAGCAGTACTCTTCATCTGCTGGTGTGTTCTCTCATCAACTCACACACGGAAATACACAGCAACAGTATTAGTCCCGGGAGGAGCAGTCCTACTTATCAGCAATACATCAAAATGTTAGAGGCCAAGTTGAGCAAAATCTTTATTGACCGAGAAGAGCAATCACAAATGATGATAGAATATACAACCCCACCAGCATGCCAGCGTTTTCATAGAAACTGTACAATGTGAAGGAATGTATGGAGCAGGAATACATATCATTATCAGAAGAAACAAAACAAAACAAAACGTTTTACATCCATATGTTCTGGTACAGTACAAGTCGATTTTCAATTTAACATGACTGGTCAGTCGTGTTTTTTAAAACTCCTCCTTCAAAATATTGAGTGAGTGTTTGTGTGGTAGTGTTGACCCTTCGTGTCACTGAGGTCTGTATCTGAGAGGGTCACTGTGTAAAGGCTGAAGGCCTGGTCAGTTTGTTCTCTCCACCTCCAGTGTCAGTCTGTGTGGCTGAGGCCGGACACCGTCGAGGTCTCTGCAGCAGCAGACGGTGCCCAGCTCAGCCTTCTCCTGTGCTTTCTCTGCTGCTACTCCACACCTAGGGGTCTCCTGACTGTGGGCTACGAGTTATGAAGCTATTTGAACGAGCGCAGGGAGGGGGGGGGGTAGTGATGTACATTAAGGCTAAGGAGGAACAACATAAAAAAAAAAACTAAACTAGTGATGTTTGTTTCTGTTTTTCTCCATGTGATCATAGTTAGTGATAAGGCCTCAAGGCTAAAAGGAATAAGAGTGCCAATACTAATTTGCACTGGGTTTGGTTTCTTTCTCCAATTTGAAACATTCAGTCCCCTCCAGTTACAACTTGGGTTCATTTTGGGGCAGGGGGGCAGTTAGTGTGTGCAAAGCTATATCTGAGTCTGAGTAACCTGTATAAACAGTCTCCACTACAACAGGGCTACAGATTAGTTGGTAGCGAGAGTAAGCCCTTGATATACAGACTATTTGATAGCAAGTGCTGCTCGTACACACAAGGCATGCTAAACAGACATGAACTAATTTTGTTTAGACATTAGTCGATATATAAGGCAGGCTTTTTTTTTTCTTTTTTTTTTTTTTAACTCGTTAATACTTTGTTTTTACTCCCTTGTTCACTTTGGCACCAGTCCCCCATTTGAAAGGGGAGTGGGTGATTACACTTAGGGAAGGGAGGGAGGTGCTGAAGAGCAGCTCTGAATGAATTGTTTTTACAAGGCAGGTTCTGGTAATTATATCAAAAGACAGCAAGCAAGTAGGTCATCAAAAGAATGCTGAGTGTAGCAACAGGGGGCAGGGGGAGCAGGTGGGCGTGGTGGGGCCTGCTATGAACACAACAGCTGATTAAAAGTGATGTGAGTACAGTCACGTTACACAACCATTGATACAATTATATTAAAAAAATGCAAAAGAAAAGTTGATTGTACAGTTGCTTTTCCACATGTACTTGATACTGAGAGAGGAAGACACCATTCTGGAAAGGGTGGAAGGCGGGGTTAATCTCTTCAAGCAGCAAAAAACGGGGACAACAGAAGAAGGAAGAAGGGGCTGTGGTGGGGGTAGAGGTGAGGGGGTGAAGGAGTAAGGTGCTACATGGCACAGCTGAGTGGGGTGGGTGAAAAGAGGAGGGGGAGTGAGTGTGGATGGCTGGTTGGTGAACAGTGGTGGCTTGTAAGCAACCAATGAAATCTTGAGCAGGGAGGGAGATGCTGGACGGACTGACAGATTGGCAGGTGTGGTGGGGGGGGCTGCTACTGCTGCTGCTGACAGGGGAGGAGGGAGGGATGCCGGCGAGTTAAGACAGTGAGGTGGCAACTAAGGCATGAGAGAAGTGAAATGCACAAAGTAAAAGAAAAAAAAAACAAGGCAGAAATGGTGGACACAGAGTGGGGATGAGGGGAGCGGCTGAGGAACGCATGGGCCTGAGGGATGTCGACTCCCTTGATCCCCCCAAAAAACACAAAAGGCCTCTTTTTAGTCTTTCCAGTCTTTCTTGATGTTGAGGTTCCACTCCCAGGACAGGTGGTCGTGCTTGTCATCATCGGTGAACTTAGATTTGATGACATAGTTACCGCGGGCCAGCACGCCTTTGGGAGCCTCCTCCATTGTGGTTAGGAAGTCGTATTCGTTGGCACGAGGCCCGTAGCTGCCCACCATGTAGTCAGACTTATCAACTGTCAACCAATCAGAGAGCACAGTGAGAACCTGCTTTCACTTATCAGATCAGTGAACAATGGGCCAGGTTCAGGTACAGGAGCACACAAACTATACTATATACTACTATACAAACAAACGATACTGAGCTCCAGTGTGTTTGTGGGCATCATTTCCAAAAAAGAAATCAAGAGGAAATCCTTCACTCACTTTTCATTGCTTTCCTGTATGTCTGCTGGACATACTTCAGACCTGATACTATTTCCCTGTTCACCTGAGGAGAGATGGACATCATTAGAGGCAAAGTGACAGGTGGTTTATATTTTGGTGATACCCTGCTAGAGAGAATCTGACAGTGGAGGAAAAATGTCCTTGAAAAATATCTGCGAATTCACAAATGAGAAGGGAAAACATCCTGACCTGTACTGCACAAAACAACACACAATAACTTCATGGTAAACAATGTCTTTTCACCACTGCTCCAGTGAATAACAGTCAATATCATGATATGAGACCAGATTCTTCCCCAAATATTTCTATGTAGTATGATGGCTTAACCATCCTAAACTGACTTTTAAATCTAGAGCTTTATCTCCCACTGCTTCTGTTCCATGTTTTTTCTCACAGCCTGTAACAGACTCAGCTAAAGGTTCCTGTAATAGATGCTGACACATTGTAGTCATTCAGTACCACCTGTGAAGAGAGACGTGCTAACATGTGGATCATTTGCTATGATTGTTTATGGAAGTTGCATCTTGACTGAGAAAACACATACTGACATTGACTGACCCAGCTATCAAAAATCAAATTCAATCAGGCTGACTGATCTCGCAGCAGTCATATTCTCATGATGGCAGCAGATGACCAGGACACATATTCACAATCTCTCACCTTAAAGCTGATCTTTATTTTGTATTCAACTCCCTCCTTCAGAACAAAGGCCTGCTTCTTAAAGGCTTCCAGGTCTCCTGTTAGAAAACACAAAGGAAGAAAGCACAGGTGTCAGTATTGTTTATCGTAGTCACAGTGGTTACTGCATCTTCCACCACTGGAAGAAGACAGGACAATGGTGAACTTTGACTCTGGCCTGCTGTAAAACTACACCCACAGTTTAAAACACATATCACTTTAGCCACATACACACCTGGCATTTACACTGTGAGTTTTTGAGCCCCTAACAGAAAGTTTTTGGCTGCTGTCACCCCCCCTGATTGGCTCTCATTACTGTGATACTGAAAAAAACTGGTTCCTGACTTTTTCCTCTTGATTTGATGTGAATCTGTGGCTCTTCATTTCAGTGTTAGCTTTCAGCAAAGTTTCTGATCTGAGCAGGTGTTGTCCTGTGTGTTGACTGGTGTCTGAGTCTCATAACAATCAGACATCAGATGGGTCTGTTGTACAGAGGCCATGTTATTCCTTTACTGAGAGTGACATCACTCACTGACTATGCTTGTATGACTCATCTGCACACTCTTACTGTAACTTCACATGTAATATACATAAAATCAAACTTTTTCAGTGTCTGTTTTTATGGTTGACCACTGAGCAATTGTTTTACATTACTTTTCCTTACACATGCTTACTTTGTTCAAATGCAAATCAGTACAATAACCCTGCAAAAAACATTAGTGTGTCCAGTGCGCACACACACACACACACACACACACACACACAGAGGACATCAGCTGAGGCTTGAAGGAATTATTCACCAGCAATTACTAATAAAAAAAAGACATTCTCTGTTGTTTTAAAAACTGGCTATAGATAGAATGACTGATGGTCAGATTAAACAATGGTGAAAACACACACACACAGGTGACTTAGGGTGTATTCAGACCTGGCTCCTTTGGAGCAGTTGTTCTGAAACAGGGAGCGTTTCACCCCAAAGATTGGTTCATTTGGTCACATGTGAACACAGCAATCACGCTCGGATGCGGGATAAAACAAACGGGGCCCAGATTGCTTAGAGGGGGTGGTCCTGGCTTGCTTCCATTCAAACCCTGCAGTGGTTCGTTTGCAGTGAGAACATAATCTACTCAGCAACTGACTGTATGTTCCATGGTTCTCAACAGGCCAGGCCTGCCCAACTAGATGCACTGGTTCGGGACCACCCGACCAGACACGATGGGTCTGGCCAGCCCAACTGGATGCAATGGCTCAGGCCGGGTTCAGGCCAAAAACATATAAGATGACTCCAGTCTTCCTCCAGGCTTTCCTTTTTTTGACCCAGTTCCGGTCAACAATATATACAACTGATTCGGCTCAGGTCGGGTCTGGGCTTCAACCATGGTTCGGGCAGGGCCAGGTTTTAATTTTCAGGTTGAAACCTCTATTCCATGGTTTTTGTTTTTCCTCCAGGAGAGAATTCTGACCAATTAGAGAACAGTTGGTTTGTACATGACATTTGTTTACATTTTTGGCCTGCTTGGGACTGTTACCTTGTGAACAAAAATGACCAAAAAGAAAAATGCAACAATTGCATTGTTTTAGCCCCTGAATGGGAACAAAGGAGACGAGCCACAGGCCTGAATAAACTTTTAATGTGATTACAGTTCCTCAATCACAGTGCCAAGAGAAAGATGATCATGTGTCTGTCTGATCAGATCTGTCTTAACACAACCACACATACCATCACACACACATGCAGACGTGCGCATGCGCACGCACTCCTGTATCTCTCTCACACACATGCAGGTAACTTTGTGTGATTACATTTTACAGAAATAGACAGGCTGACAGCTACTCAATGTCAGTACTCAGAGGAAAATGATCTTGTGCCTGTCTGATTAGCTCTGTCTTGACCATAAGGTTGCAGGTTTGATTCCTATGTTGATCACATCCCCGGCAGCGACCCCCATGGCACTCTCCAAATTTCTGCGAGGAAATTTTCTAGTTTTATCGCAGCACTGGGGGATTTTTGCAACTTTAAGATTGACATTTGTAGCAAGGACTTTCAAAAACCTATATCTGAATTGTTTAAGTTGTATTTATTGTGTGGGCAGACATTATTTTAGCTGAAAAAGTAGGAGAGTCAGGAGTAGTGCAGGGGAATGGAGTCAGGACAGAATGTTCTGGATTGAATCAAATCTAGGCCAGCTGGGGCTCAAGCAGCTCTGCAGACAGAGGAGATCGTAACTGGGAGTAAAGTAAATATATTTTACAGCAATTGGTCAAACTGTTATGTACCATCTCTATACCCCTGTAGATGATCAGTGTCATACATTATTGACAGCATGCTCATGACAGATTTAAACCTTTTAGGTTGATCTGTCACTGGCGCTGGATAGAAATCAAAAAACACACAGTCTGTGCTGGGGTCAATAGAGATGCTAAATTTGACTGGGACAAATATAGTCACTTGCTTTGAAACTGTGAAACATTTCTGCATTGCAAAGATGTGTAGAACAGGACTTTGGCAATTCCACTTCAAGACCTTCGAACACAAATTTCTGGATCCACCAAGACCTTTTTATGGTCACTGTGGTCTCTTCTAGTCTTATGTCAGAGATCCAGCATCTGTCCAATAACTTCACAGGCACGCACACTGTCGACAAACTACACATTTCTTTTTGTGCAAAAGGCTAATAATTAGGTAAACAAAGAGGTAAATCTCTTCCTATCTACATCAGTGTGAACAGGAACTCACCTTGCAGGTCCAGGACCAGAGGGTTGGGGGCACTTTCACAGATCAGAGACATGCGGGTCACCTGAACATTAGGAGCAGTGGGATCTTGGACAGGATCAAAGACACAGATGGTTCAATACAGATGACCAAGATGTTCTCAGACATGACATTCAATTTATGTCATGTAGATAGAGTTAGTCAGCATTTCTTACATTGTGCCCCACATTCAGTTACATTACATCCTGTGTAAATTTATATGAACTAGAACAATCATACTATCAGAATGTTAATGAGTGCAGTTATAGGTATTTGTAATTGTGTAGACACTTAATACCGAGTTCCAAATATTTACAGGTCTGCACATAATGTTTGTCCTGTAACAAGCAACTGCCCAAATGCAAGGACTCATGGGAGGTGAAATCAGAACAAGTGTGCGGTAATTAGGACAGCCGCTGGATTAATTAGACTTCAGTTTATTCTCAGTCCCACTGAAGCAGTGACTTACCTTCATTGAGACAAAGAACTTTTTTTGATCACAGGTTAAAGGAGCTATTTGTAAGATTTGCTACAGCATGAGCAGCTGTTCATACCTTCTTACCAAGAGCATCACTGCAGGCAACATACTACATTAATTCACAGTACATCATAACATGTTCATTTTAGTAGAAAAGTGAGAGAAACAGAAGCAAGACATTTAAAGGTTTCTTTTAGCCAGAGGATTAAAATTTCGTGTAAAAAGAGAAAATATGTGTTTTACAGATGCTGGATGGTGAATGCAGAGATTGACTGGGAGCTGGGTTGACACCAACGTTTTGCTCAGCTTGGATCTCTGAGAACTTCAGAACCAAACGATCCAGAACTTTCATTTGCTTCAAAAACCATTGAAAATGCTTGACCAAGAATTGTGTAATTTCATATAGATTCTAATTAACAGTTTTCACATACTGTGACGTCACTAAGCTGCACAAAAATCTCTTTCTGTTTCAGCACATTATGTCATTGTTCTAATTGTATCACCTTAAAGGCTCTGAAGCTTGACTGTCACTATGGGGGCCTGTGACAGATCTCCAAACTGTTGGAAGTCAAAATGCACTGTGGGTAATGGAGGTGCGAAACAAAAAAGTATCTTTTTTTTGTTCATGTCCATCCATGCCAGGAGTGTAATGCTATACCAGACTGTCAAAGTCTGATGTCAAAACACTGTAAGATTTCACCGGCAATCAGTATAAAGTATCATTACCAAGAACACCACCTCTCTTTTTCTGAATCTTTAATATCAATCAGTGTGTTTACATGGTCTTCAGTATCCCGGTTTTGCCCGTGCAGGTAGTCGCAGCAATCAGAAACCAGAATAAGGCATATACATACCACAGTATCCCGTTTTCTCCCGGAGTTCTCAAGGTAGCAAAACTGGGTTTCTCAAAAATGGGATATGGGTGTATCCTGGTTTCTGAAATAGGGGTATGATCATTACACTAACAAACCCAAAAATGGGATTCTCAAAAATCCAATCATAACAGGGATAGTCAAGTGTAAACACACTGAGTGACTCCTGACAAATATAAGACTATTATGTCAGTAACTGAAAGAGGAAGAAAATTAAATACATCATTTCAGAGGTTGAAAGATGAGACAGATTTGTGAACATCCTCAGTAGCAATATATCTAAATTAATGACAAATAAAGGCCTGTGGAGTCATCTGGAATGATGAATTATGAGATAATTGATTCTGATTATTGTGGAAGCAGTAGCTCACATACAGAGTGTACACAGTGTTTCAATGCTATTTGAAATGAGCTGACTATCTATTTAACAACCACTAATTTCTTGCCCCTCTTCCCTCTCTCATACACATGCCCAGGCACACCGCATTACCAGTTTCAGCGACCCCAGCGCCAAGCAGAGCTTCCTTGTATTTGCGTAGGCTCTCATCATCCTTATCCAGCTCTTGGATCTCTTTCACAGACTTCTGGGCTGGTGGCTTGTAGTTCACCGGCTCTGGCTCCTCGTTTTCTGCGGCAATGGCTGCTAGCTGCTCCGGAGTCACCTCATCCTCAGCCATGTCTGGAAAAAGATCATGTGGTGCAGGGTAGGGTAAGACAGGGTGTGTTACTGGTATATGAGTAGAAAAAGTAGCTGGCAGAAGAAAAGATCAGGTGACACTAACTTTCAAACGTACATGTAGTGAAATCTTCATGCATATCCAAAAGCACCTTCAACTCTTGGGGGAAAGGTTGTATATTACTGGACAGACAAATTACCACTACAATAATGCCAGGAAGGAATGCTGACAGAAAGCACCCAGCCTACTGGATCTGTAGCTGCTCTGTGAGGTTGTGCTGATAAGGCAGGGACGACAGCAGCACTTCTCTTGACGCTGTTGTCAATGACTTAACTCTGCTGTGTGCTATCATCTGAACAGAACTGAAATAACATCACCACCAGGAGTCATGAATGAAGCATCATATGTCCTTCTATGACACACAGCCTATCCCTGGGGTAATGTGGCCCTGAACAGGCCACAATAGGCTTAAATGTCACCGACAGCCAATAAGTGTGTCTGTTCATTTTGTATTTCTTACGGTGGGATCATCTCTTGAGAAGGAGGTTAGTGTTGGCAAAAAAAAATTCCCCTGCAGGGCCATAATAAGAAACAAAAGCAGGAAGAGCACTGTTTATGCCAGAAGACTTACAATGCACATTAAGACCATCCCACCTGCAACACTCACAGGCACAACAAGCCACAAGTCTCTGGTTGACGATTAAGCAATACAGAAGATACTTTCATTAGCATTTAAATTCTCTTGCAAATTTCTTGATGTTTATATTCAATCACTAACTTCCAACAAGTTTTATACTGTAAATAGTATTTAGAGCATTACTGCTCCAGGAGAAACCACAAGGGCAGTTTTGTGCATAAGACTAATTTGTAATAACGTGGGAAACTCTAGCAGGTTTTTCAAGGATGTTAACACTATTTGGGAATTTGCTTAACCATAGTGCCAAATATGCACAAGATGCAAGTGTAAGGCGTGATAACATGGCTGCACTACTAATTGTGCATAACTGCAGTCCCCCTTATTGATGGACATTTCAATGTGGAGACAAAAATTGCTGTGAATCATTTCATGTCTCTGGTCACTGTATCTAAAACCCATAATAAACTGCTGCAATCCTGTTGACTTGTGTGAATACTGTTGTTGAATAGTGTGAAGATCTGAGACCAGACAGATTCTCCAATGTGGTCTGAAGTTAGAGTCAGTAAGCATACCCTTTCCCAGGTCTGTTGTCTGACCTGCCCAAACTAGCAGCCGCACGTTTGTAAGCAGTAAAGGAATGAATCCTGCCGCCTGACAGGCTATAGTATGCAGTCATAAACATGCCTGAGCAGGGGGCCATAACCCTGCACAAAATTTCCTTGTTTTCTACCTTAGTATTCAACCACTGTACATACAAGATTTTGCACCTAAAGAAGCCATTAAGAAGGCGCTGGTATGGGGCTTGCAGAGCATCTGTAAAATGTTGTTATTCTCAAATTTAACCTCAGCTGGTTGCAGAGGTTGTACATAATGAAATCTCCCTTTGAATGAGCCATTTGTGCATTTTGCTCCTGCTACATAGGCAATGTTAGCACCAACAACTGTTAATTCACCAGATCACAACAAACAGCCTCAAACTTCATTCCCTTACAAGCTGCCTACAGCAACAGAAAACAACCCTCTTGCTTTGCTTCTATTTCTATCAATTCTCTCCCTCTAGCATGCTAACCAGCTAACCACAGTCTGGTTTGACAGCCTTGTCATTTTCTAATACCAGAGTAGCATCCAATCAGCCCTGAGGAAGTGGTGCTGCTCAGGGAGCACCTCTAACCAAACAATGGCTGAAAATCTTGGCAAGACTGGAAGTAAACATCTGTTAATTCCACAATGACTGTGTATCATTAGCAAACTTACAAATAGCTCCTTTACATGACAGTGATTGATCCGTTCAGCCTGTCTGCAAATGACTGTAGATCCAGCAGATGATGAGTCTTTTAACAAAACATCCCAGTGAAGGAGCCAGGACCATTTCTACTGAACATTCCCTTGATCTCAAAATGATTATGTAACTCCTGTTTAAGGGCCTCCTGTACATGGGGGCAAGTTTTTTCACAGTTACAGGAGACAAGACTTAAAAAGTCTTGACCAAAAAACATTCTAAAAGAGGCTTTATCAAGTACTGTCTCCCAAAATATAGGCATTAACACATTTCACTGCAATCCAATGTGACAGGCCTACCCCACCCAGCTAGAAGGGAGGAAGCAGGCTCTAGAGTCTAGCCAGAGAGCTGCTCACTGGTCAAGACAGGAAGCTAGAAAGTTCAAATGCACAGACAGTATGAGTGCACAGAAGGTGGAGAGGTGACTCACTTTAGTTTTCCTCTCCTGTCTGCCAGAGCTTCTTCTGAATAAATCAATGTTAGTATTGAACAATGACACACTGCAGGGTGACAGCTAAACAAGTCCAGTATCTTTCAGGAGTGACTGTCAAATTCACAGAATCATACCGAAAATATTTCAACAGTCATTGACTAATTGTCGATTTTTCTCAATGTGATCAATGTCTCTTACTTTTTTCCTAGCACGCCAATGTCACAAATCACAGCGTCTTTATATCGGTGTTATTAATAAACTAAAGATGTCAGCTATGAGGACACAAATACTGCTTCTTGAATATTCTACTGAATTATGTAACGTCCACAAGTGTGTCAAGTCAAGATTGCTGTCAAGTGGCTGACCGCAGCTACCATAGCGATAAAACAGCAACTTCCAGACATAACTGGAGGAGCTAGCCAACGCTACCATTGTGGACTGGCATCTTTTCAGTAAAACCGGCTAACATACTGTTTTTGACAGCACGCCAAGGTAGTGGCACTGCACTGTTAGCTGCAAAACTTAGCTTGTCTGGGTGATTAAGTTGATTTGTAATAAACAAAGAGGCAGAACTTCTCTTGGCGCCGAACCTCTCGTACAGGGTGGGACTGAGGATACAGACAAGTGGCTAGCTGGTTCGCTGGGAACAATCCAGCCGAGCTATCCAGAGCCGGCAGCTAACATTAGCCAGACAAGTTATCATCAGCTGATGGAGACAATGAGTGAAATTCAGACGGCTTCAGCAACATGCACTGGCCGTGTTACTCTATACATTGTGTTATCATCTGCCCATAGACCTTAGGCGACTCACCTTTATATTAAATGCAGTAGTGATTTCAGGTGCCTTTGCAGTAAGTGCGTTGGTTGCTCTGCGTTCCTGTGCAAGTATGGCGAACAAGGGAACGGCGCCGCCCCGCGCACTGCCCGCGCAGCGCTTCCCGGAAACAGGACCGCGCACGCAGCAGGCAAGTGACGTGCCGTGCGCTATGAAGAAGAAATGATGTTTGATCGTTTTTGTGCTTACACTCGATTGTTTTGACTGAGTATTTAGTAAAATACTCATACTCGTTGTTTAGATATAAATACAGGCTTCAGTTATTCACACTCCTGAGAGCAGGGGATTGCACATTATGGTACCGCAGGAGACGTTCACTGATCCAAGTTTATTGTTTCAGCCGCTTGATCTCGCGATAAATTGGCCATCATTTGGACGCACAATACTTGCAATTTATGCCGAGATAAACGTGTATGAATGGTGATCTGTCGTACGAACCACTAAATCTCATAAGACCGGATAACGTTTGAAGAAATATAACTGTATAACAGAAATGACAAGCTTCTGCAGCCTTGCATTTATTCTGAAAACCCGTAGTTTTTGGTGGCAAATGTTAGGAACATTAAACTATAGTTCTGTGTAACTAACTGGACTTTACTTGAAGCCATATCACTTTTATACAACTGACACACTTGAATAAATCACTTAAAATTTGGCTTTAGAGGTGTATTTTGTCAAAGCTCAACATGTGAGAATAGCTGAAGTGGACCTGAGTAAAAGGCAATATGCTGGAGAATAAGTAAATAAAAAAATAGAGTAGTAGCAAGTGAGTGAACTGTATGTCCACTTTAAACTGTCAGAAATGCACCAATACACAAAACACTGCAAAGGTGATTTGATATAATGTATTTATGTACAAAACTATGAAATATGTTCATGTTAAGTATACAGTACCAAGTAAGTGAATGGAACATCCACTTTTAACAGCACATGAGACAGTCTGTCAGATCGTTGAATTAACTTCACATAATGTTTTTTGGGGGGAGGGGGGCAATGTAGCAGGTTTATAGTAATCATCAATACATTTAGAAAAGAACACAGTAGATGGTAACCAAACAGGAAAGTCCTCATAACACAACTTTGTTTAAAAAAAAAAAAAAAAAAAAAAAAGGGGGGGGGGGGGGGGGCTAGAAAATTTAGATTAAAATAAAAAATAAAACACAATGGTCCATACAATAAAATGGCTTCAGAATACATCTGTAATAAAGTTTGATCCATCATATTGGATTAACCTGATCATATTTTGATCAATGTCCAAAATAAGAATGAAGGTGATGGAAGCAGCGTCCTCTCCAACTGCTCTTAACTGGTGTCCATCTGAAACTAACAGGAAAAACATCATTAAAAACACCAATACAGTGGACATGGGATAAAATAATAATATCACTCTAATAAAAAGGACACACCTTGGCATTGTAAGCATCCAACTGAGCATCCAGCTCTTCTGCAGAAAGTTGGGGTCTGTTGTTTCCACCTCCTCTTCCACGACCCCTGAAACCTCCACTGCTGCTGCCACCTTGCCTCCTCTCTCCTCGTTCCCTCCTTTCAAACTTAGGCTGACCAAGCCTGCTCCGGTCAAACCCTCCGTTTGAACTGAAAAAACAAAAAACAAAAGATGAGACAGTCAATCAACACAATCGCCCACCACTTACAGTTGACAAATTGAGGAAAAAAAAAAAAAAAAAAATCCTCTTCATTCAGAGCACATGACCACTTACCCCTGTGTGAATTGCCTACTATGTCCATCAACCTCTGAGGACACTTGCTGGATCTTCATGGGACGACCTAAGATGTGAAAGATGAATGTTCATACATGTGCATGTGAAGTGGAGCTTAAGTAGTAACCAGAGCAGAGAGTAGAATCCTTACCATCAAGTGGGACACCATTATAGTGCTTCAATGCTTTTAGTGCGTCTGCCTTATTTTCAAAGTGAACATCTGCCGTTCCTTTGCTGCGGCCAGACCGGTCGTAGTGGACAGACGCTTTCTTTAATTCCCCAAACTCTGCAAACAGCTCCTGGAGAGAGAAGTAGAGACATAAGTCAAGTCCACAACCTGCGTACTCTGACAATGTATTTTTAAAACCTGTTAGTAAATTACCCTGATATCTGAATCAGAGACACCAAAGTCCAGATTGGAAACCAGAAGCTTGCCGTTACTCTCTACACTTCTTTCAGGTGCTGCACTTTGTGTTCTGCGTCCGCCAACATGCTCCTCAAACATATCATGCTGCCATTTGTCTGGTAACTCTCTGGGCTGTGGAGAGCAACAAAATAAACAGTACTGTTTTTAGATTCCACAAAGATCAATAAAAGAAAGGACTGATATTCACATTACTGCAGAAATGTTACTTGACCACAAAGTCCAACATGAGCACTCCTTAGAAAAGCCTCCAGTACACCATCTCTGGATGCTATACAGAAGACTGATTTAGACCACCACTCAAAGAGTTAAATGAGCAGATATAGGCCTGGTAAGCTCAGTATACCCAGCATGGTGGTTACTCTACAAACAGCATGGGAATCAGGTCAGCGGCATCATCCGGGGCCTCCACAGGAAGAGTTCGTTTAATAATAGTAGGTTTGCCTTTTTCCGAAAATCTGAAATCTGTCCCATGGGAGTGGTGATGAAGTCGACGAGGACGGTTCGAGTCCTTAGATATCAGAATTGAGGAACCGGCATCTTCTGTCTGTGGCCATTTTGAAATTCAAGATCCTCTCCACAACAGTCTCCGCTGCATGTCGGTGAGGGCTGTGACTTCACTTGATACTTCAGTCATGAACCGCTCGGTGATTCTTACAGTTGGTGGCCCGCTGCTTCTCCTCACCTGACCACCTCTGATGAGAAAGGTACAATGCACGGCGGCCATCTTGAACAGGGAACCGTCAAGTCTCGCATATGGACATCAATTTAAAAACTGATAAGTGCTGCTCAAAAAGCTGTAACATGATGAGATTGGTGATGAACTCAATCCCACAGCTGAAGAACACCCAGAGCAAAAACGTGAGGAAATACAGGAAGAAGAACAAACATCTTTCATTTAACTATGTCGTTTATGGAAGTCCATTAACCATGGAACATCGACTGATAACAACGCATCACAACACCTCGCTCTTTATCGCCATTTCAACTGCTTCTCTTTCATACCCTGGTATACGGAGTGGATCTGTTGTTTCTATCACGACTGAACGACTGTCGACCACGCATTGGCCTCGACGATCCACCGGCCCGAGCTGAACTTCCACCCGACCCAGATGATCTTCCTCCGCCGCCGCTGCCTCCTTTCTTGTTCAGCTTGATAATGTCATCCAGAGACATATTCATCTTGTCGGCCATCGTGGTGGCTAAGTGTTTAGCTTAAGATAAAGACGAACAAAGAGTTTTCAGCGCCAAGAAGCTCTGCCGCAGTTGTTTACCTCGCGCGATGGAAATGGCCTAAATATTACGCGGAAGTGACGATTTCAGTTTTAGCCCCGCCCGTAAATTAAGAGAACAGAACAACACATTAAACTCTCTCTTAAACTTCGACAGTAACGAAGGGTGAAGTTTTTAAAAATTTAAAGCCAATTTTCCAACCAATTCAAAAAAAAAGAAAAAAAAGAGAGAGAGAGAGAAGAGAGAGAGAGAGAGAGAATGGGTCAATATGAAATGAAGTGATAACTAAACACAGGAAGCGCTGTTTATGTTTGAGCATTCATTGTACACAGTAAATGAAAACCTAGATTTCTGAAACCTGGGGCCCGTTGCACAAAACTAGGATAAGGGATTAAGCCGGGATATCTTGGTTATCCTGGCTCAACTAATCCATGATCCAGTTGCACAAAAGTGGGATAGGGGAAAGTGGGATATGTTATGGCATAAGTTACCATGGAGATTTATTCTGTGGAGCTAGCCTGCTCCAGACCAGGCTAAATTGCAGGATCTATTTAATATCATCCCTTATCTCAGTCAGCAGTCATCACAAACGGAACCAATAGTTATTCCTCTGCCCACTACACATTGTTATCACATTCAACTAGATCCACTCTCATTATTTAAACATTTGTGATCATTATTTTAAATCATTGTAGATAAATGATGATTTGAGATGATGTTGCAACCATTAGATAATTTACAGTTTCTGATAGACTATATATATAAAATACACTTCCCACATAAATATAAATACACACATGATGTTCCTTTACTGAGTAAGGATAAATCAAAGCAGGTAAATCATCAGCTCCTTTCAAAGCTGAAGACACACAGTGACTCTACAAGTTGGAGAGCACGGAATCAAAGCATGTTATACAAGAATAAATACTACACATTCACAAAGGTCTGTATATAATACACCCTGCATGTCTGCACACTGAAATAAATGCAGGACAAATCCATACACAACAAATGAACTGACAAATGAATGGATGCAGTAGCCTCCCTGCAGGCCTGTATACACACAGTATACAGCACAACCAACTTAATAGGCCAAATCAATTTAAATATACAGTGTGATGGAGTTACATTTACAGTTTCACTCACATCTGCAGTCAATTTCACGAACAATTTAAACTCATTCTTAACCAGAGTAATGTATAACATTTTTCAAAGATGTTAATTAACTATTTGGACTGTAATGATGTGATAGTTTCAGCGGAGCAGTGAGTGTGTATTTGTGCACTATACTTACGCATTCAGGCGGTCTGTAATACTTTGCCTCACTTCCTCTTGTTGTTTAATAACTGTGGTGGTGTTGCCTTTCTTTTTGATTTGCTCCTTTACCTTCTCGTAAGCCTCCACGAGGATTTCTGTCTCCGACGGGAAAAGTACGCCGCTCCAGTTGTCATGGTGAATCCGTGAATCAGTGAATCTGTGATCGATGGCGGGGTCTATTTGAGGAAGCTGCATGCACATACTGATCCAGGATTGGTTTCACCTGGCTTGATGCATCCATGTCTGTTCATCCTGGCTTTGTCTTTGTGCAACCAATTAAGCCTGGACGCTCTTGTTTTGGATTCGTTAAACCCAGCTCAGTCATTTAGCCTGGATGTCTGAATCCTACTTTTGTGCAACGGGCCCCAGGATGCAAAGGCGCTATGTGGAGGATTTGCAAATGTCTATCTCTGGTGCCATCCAGTGGTAGTGTCCGTAGGAACATTGTGGCTGTGACCACAGTGTTCTTTTCCACACTGGCATGAGAACGAGAGCCACACCAACTGTCCACAGTTTTGTATTTTTCATCAGAAATGTATCAATCTATAACTGATATACATCATATGAAGGATTGAAATTTATGTATTTTGATTTATCAATCTAGTTAACTGAATTTAACTGAGCTTAGCAAAACTATACTGTTTGCAAATAATTTGATATGTACTAATACAACAGTTGTTGCCCTGATGGAACAGATGTAATTAAAGTATTGAATGTGATGGGGCTGAGTTTTTGTCAATAACTATTTGTAAATAGATGTCAAATAAACTACAGTCATATATATATTATATATTACATATAATATATTACTGATAAAAATAAGTACCATCTTGATTGAAATAAAGATGTGTTTCCATTCACTTCACTACTAGAAATATTGTCTTTAAATCGTAGTCATTTAACGAGTTAAATAAGGCCCAATAAAACTAGTAAACAGTCTCTTACAAAGGAAACTGGCCTACTGACTCAAGTAACACGTAAATTCAAAAGTTTTAATTTTTATTATTGTTATGAAAATGAATGAATGTCTACAGTCTCTTCCGTAGGCTCCCTTAATATAGGCCTACTTCATGTCAAGACCTCACCCTGGTTATTGTTAATGGCTTCTAGAAATAAAATATAATAAATTGAAATAAATCAAAGTTAACTTAGATTACCTTGAATAAAATAAATTATATTCACAGCAAAGTAAGTGGATATTTTTCGTTCTTCTAATCACCATGGTGCGTAGTTACAGCGCGTGCGCTTGATCGCCTCTCCGTTCCCAGCATGCAGCTTGTCTGACCGGAAGAGAATTTTCCCCGGGTTGCAGAAGAACTAGCTACATGTCATAGCTAACAACGGAATTTACGATGATTTGTAGTTTGCAAAGATACATCACAAGTTAACTCGTGTTCTGAAGGACAACTTAGACGCCACCTAGTAAGTTAACTTGTATTTGTGAAAAGCTAGAACAAAACTATGTGTCACTTTTAGCTTGCATGCTAATGTTAGCTGCTTTGCTTCATATGGGGGTGTGTTTTCGATTGTCTTCTGCTACTGTCAGACTCAGAGGATGAAGGTGAAGATCCGACAGTGGAACGGAGTGGCCTCCTGGCTGTGGGTGGCCAACGATGAGAACTGCGGGATCTGCAGGATGCCCTTCAACGGCTGCTGTCCAGACTGTGAGTAACCAAGGCAGCGTTCACGTGTACAGGGGCTGATTTCATGTTCTCAACACTGTGGTGTGGCTATTTAAAAATAAAGTATATTTTTCTCCTTAACATTATTTAGTATTTTAACTTGCATCATACTGACAGTAACCAAACAGAAAACAAGAAAATAACAGGGAATCATCATGCTTAGTTTCAATTCATTCATGATGCTATTTTTCGTTTCAGAAAATACAGTGAACATTAAATATTATTAAAACTTTATGATTCGGTGTTGAAGGCCTAATGTTTGTGCTCTACATAGACATCTAAATTGAATTGTGAGAATTTCATTTTTTCTATCTCAAATCAGCATGCCTGAAAAGTCACCTACTCTTCAGAATGAATAGTAGTATTAAACTTGTTTTGCAGGCAAAGTGCCTGGAGATGACTGCCCACTGGTCTGGGGTCAGTGCTCCCATTGTTTCCACATGCATTGCATCTTGAAATGGCTGAACTCGCAGCAAGTCCAGCAGCAGTGCCCCATGTGCCGACAGGAGTGGAAATTCAAAGAATGACCCAGAGGAGGAGCTGCTGTGTGCCTGCAGAGACTCTTCATGGCTTTCTTTTTTGTATCAACTGTAAATAATGTTTTTGTACCTCTTCGTCTGATAAACTGAAACATGTAAAATATATTGCATTGTGTTGATACATTTAGTACGTAATTAAATTAATAAAAAACTTATATGCACTATACTCCTCCTGCTTTGTATGGTGTATGTGAATGTTTCATCATTGTGGTTGACTGCCTGATTACCCAGAAGCCTCTGGCAGTTTGAGGCATATGATTGAAGTTCTTGCCGCCCTGCTCGCTGTTTCTGACTTTATTCCCTCCTGATGAGATTAACCAATATTGTTTTTGAGTTCCCAGTAAGGATGCTGAAGAGGCTCTAAAGGTTTATGATTTCCCATTTGTTATGTTAACAGTCTGGACACAAATCCATTCAGACCGTCTTATCTTAAAAGCTCCAGTAGTTGATTTATTTTGGCCTTTTGGGGAAAGTGACATCTTCACCATAGAATGTGAAAAACAGTTGTCTGTTCCATCCAGCAGACACCTGTGCTTTTGTTAGATCCTTTGTTTTGTTTGTGTGGGCAGCAAAAACCCATTTAACCTGTTCCAGTACCAGGTATTTTCTTTCTGATGTTTCTTGAATTTGAGTTTAGTGGCCCTAACACCACTAAACAACATTTGCAGTGCATTTTGTCAAAACAGTATTTTTTCCAAGTGGCCAAATGGCGAGTCTGCCTGGTGTTATCCTCAGTAAAACCTTTTTAAAGTCTATATGCTCTGTGATATTCTCATCTTTGGTAGAGTTGTAGTCAAGGAGTTGTTGAATGCAGTCAGTGGCATCTCTATGCACAGTCATTGCTATCATGGTATTTACAACTGTAAACAGGAGGGAAAAAATACTACTGACATTGAATTTATATTCTCTTAGGTCTTGACTGGATGGTATCCAGTATCCATGGAGACCAAGATTATGCATATTGACCTGGTAATCATAGAGCTATTCTTGATTTATTTTGGGTAAGTCTGTTTAGGAACCTCACTTCAAAAACCTCAGGCTTAACAGGTTAAGTAACAAGAAGAGGGGCCAAGGTGGTCCAGTGTTTATCATTACTGCATCGCTGCAAGAAGGTTTAATCCTGTCTACTTTCTTTGTCTTTCCTCAGTCCAACTTAATGTAAGGCTGTTTAACTCTATATGTTCACTCTGTCATGGACTGTTGACCTGTAAAGGATGCACCTCATCCTATGTCAGTTGGGATTGGCTTCAGTGACCCTACCAATGGGTGGATGCTAAAGCAGAGACAAAGTGAGTGGCTCTCCAGAGCTGGGTCAGTTTGACATCAAGTGCCCCCAGTTACACATATTTATTTATGTATTGTTGAAACAAGATGTGTTGGTTTTGCAGTTTTTTGGTTTTTTTTTTAAAACTTTTCTCTCTATCTTATAGATTTTCACACAAACACCTAGTCAATCAAACAGCATGAACTTGCAGGAGGTTTGTAGCCCAGATATACTTAACAGAGCCTAGTGATAACTTTGAGTTTCCAAGACTGAAAACTAACACCTGTATGATTACCTGAGTTGTTGATGAAGGCTGTTGACTGAACATGTTGATGTAAAAAAGTAATCCCTGGAGACTTAATCTTTTAAGATGGCCATCCTCTCTCCTGTACCAGGTGGTTGTCTGAGATATGAGATCAGCACAACACAAATTACAACACTACATTCAAAGTGAGAGACCTGGTCTGATAAACTTTATTTAAAAAAGTATATAAAAAAAGTCATATTAACAGACAACTACAAGATAATAATAATAATAATAAAAAAATTCAAGAATAGAAAGAAGAAACTCTTTTGATCAGCTGTAAACAAAGAGCAGACAACACAAGCCTGTGTGCTGGTTCTAATCTTAGTCTACAGGGGAAGGCCTGCTGTCAGAGGGGTGCTAATCAGCTGAGCAGAAACAACAGCTTCAGGTTTCACAACATACAGCGGCCACAACATCCAGCCACATGCCAAATGCTATCAACAACTTCAAATCAAGTTACTCATCCATTTCACTGCAGTATAAAAAGAGATCAGAGATCAGAGGGGATCGTCCATCAGCATGATTTCAACTCCAGTCTGGAGGCAGCCAACTGGCTCTGTCAGCCTCCACCCAGCAGACATCCACAGTTACTGAGCTCCTGAGGTGAGGCAGCTCACAAAATCAGGGCACTGCACTGACAGCCTTTTTTTTGTCCAATACTGCTGAGCAGGTTGGACGAGCGGGCATGAGTTTGTGACTTTAAGAGCCAGGTGTTTTCAGTCATTGACAGCCAGCCCGAAGAGCTCCAGCAGCTCTTTGTTGTCTGGGTCGATGAGGTCAGCCGGCTTCTCCCCGCAGTCGTTCTCCAGGTCTGGGTCAGCACCAAGCGAGAGCAGGTAGCTGGAAGAAAACAATATAACCCTGCTCAGTGAAAGGTATCAGATGTTGCTGGTTTGCCACATTGGCAAGCTCAGTGTGAGTGTCAATGTCAGGAAGGTCAGTGAGGTGCAAGAATGCAGCAGATTCTCAAGCTACTCTTGTCTCTGTGACGTAGAGAGCTGTGGAGCCAATGACTGTGTGTGTGACCGTATGTGTGAGTTGGTATGTGCTTCTTTAGTGTAAACATGCAGTGACCACATTTAGAGAAACTAGATTGAGAATTATTCATCAGTTTGTTTCATTTTCAGTTTTAACACACGCTCAGTGTTTTGCCCAGGCTGTACCTGGATCTTATCACCCAACAGCACTTAGCTTTTAACCTGTACTGTAATTCAAACTTGTGGCAACAACTGTTCAACAAAGGTTTAGCTGTGTTTCATACAATAAAGACTCACATTGCAATGTGTGGGAAGCCGTCACTGCAGGCCATGTGCAGTGGGGTCCACCCCTCCTCATCTCTTTGGTGGATGTCTGCTCCGTACTGGACCAGCAGCTTCACACACTCCAGGTTCCCAGATAGGACAGCCTCATGAATGGCAGCCATGCCTGCATGTAGAGGTTTGTGAATTAATAAGCAAGGTCTCCATCTACAGGGGTGTCTCCTGGATCAGGGTTATGTGATTGTTTCACATGCTCACCAGAGTGGTAGATGGTGTCCAGGCTGACTCTTCTGGCTCGGATGAAACATCCAATCCTCTCCAGCTCACCGTGTCGTACGTAGTCCTGGAAGACGATGTCATTGGGGAAGTGGACACTGCGGATTGGCTTCAGATTGGCAGAGCTCTTGCAGCTGACTGGTTCACTACAGCCCTTGGTGTAATTCTTGATTCCCATGGTCTGAGACACAGGGCACTGATAGTACTTCATCTTCGACAGTCCGACTTGTTCTTGCACAAAAAAAAAAAAAAAAAAAACAGGTGAAACCCAGCAATTATCTTGCAACAGCTCAATTTGGCTTTCTTCAAATCTTCAAAACAGGAGGAGATTCTTCAGAGTATATGAGCAGTCAGTTGTCCTGCAGAAGGATCAGTCAGGTCTTCCCACTGTGGCTTTCTCTATGTCCAGTGTCCCCTGTGAATCAACAGTGGAGCTGTTCTTCTGAGGGCCCAGCCTCCCTGTGGGTCTCTTTATACTCTCTGCTGGGCTATTCTAAGACACGACACCTCATAGATCCAGTGACAAAATTTGGAAGATGAGTAGCCATCTGTTTGGGGCCCTCCCACTAACCTGTCAAAAGCCTGTGATATAGCTCACGTCTCAAGAAATGACAGCCAGTAACCTCTACCTCTGTTGTCACCCCCCATACAGAGATACTGCCCACTTAAAGATAGTGGTGACATCCCACCCACTCAGAGGCAGGGGGAGGCTGGAGGCTTCTAGTAAACACCCGGCAGGATAAATGTGGTTTCATGCTGGAGTGTGTCGGTGCCAAGGGGAAGGGCACGCAGGGGTGAAGAGTCATGTGTAGAATCTTGACCATCAACCGTGCTGACACAAACTATGTGGAAGGGCTGCTGGCTTCATAGTCATGTACTATCTTAACGGCTGATGTGAGACTCAGGAGTCATTATGACCATTTCCATGGTTTGCATCATCCTCTATACAACTGCTGGGAAACAACATGATTATGCAACATTTAAAAAATATATTTCTAGAAGTGCAGAGCGTGGTCCAGTTCAGGCTTCTCAGCTGTGAGGATCTGAATCTTGTTTTGTGTCTGCTTGGGTTTTGATCAAAGAAATATGAGGAGAGGAATTGGAAAGGTGTCCCCGCCCTCGGGCTTTTGGGAAATTTGATGATCATTTTTTCTGGCAGTATGGATTGTTCTGCCACTTGGTTGGCCCACCAACTGGGTCCATTCATCATCCCCAAATGGTGAATCATGATGACTTTGGTAAACCCCAGACTTTTCACCCATCACCTCAGATTTACCTTTGTAGTTTTAAGTCAAGATTCAGATATACTCAAGGAAATTGATCATGGGCTCAGAGTTTCTGACACACAGATCCTTCATTGTCTGACATACATGTCTCCAGACTACTGGACAGATTGTTATACTTCAGACAAATGTGTAACCTATTAGAGAAACTGTCATAGATGTGCTTATGTCATTTAAAGAAAAAAAAAATCCAATCCTGTGATTTATGACTCTATCTGCAGCACTGACATATCTCCCATCAACCTCAGATGTACTTGGCATTTTATTAATGAGCTAATGTAGAGATGCTTAACTAGGCTGTCACTGGTAAACATACATGTCAGCTATGTAACTGGGCATTTTCACTGCCAGTGCCCAGACATCACACTATCTTATGCCAGTGTGTCGACCTTTGTCTGTTTGGATATCATGTCACCTATTGTGTCAGAATTAGATTAGAGTTTGTCCGACCGGTTCTTATCACTTGATCATTTCACTCTTGTGTTTTATCAAATTTGGATTAACCCTAACCCCCTACTGAATATGGGAATTTAGGGTTATGTATACAGTTAACCTTTATGACATTATGCTTCAGTTTACCACTGTTTCCAGCTCTGAGGTTTAAAATAAAGAAAAGGAAAGAAAACTAAACACAGATATAGTTTTATATTTTTTATTGGCCACCATTTTATGTTTTCCACATTAATTTGGATATGATGGAATGCTTTATTAATTTCCCCCACCACTGTACAGCTGTCATACCCGTCAGCTGGCTCTACTCAAGCCTCCCCTCTGTGCCATACACACATTTGCACATACATATACACACACACACACACACGCACACACACGCACACACGTGCACACACAAAAGCTCCTGTTCCTGGACAACCAGAAAATATGAACTAGTCGTTCAACACAGCACACTATGCACTCACTCACAACGCTGTGGCAACAAAGGTGCTGGGTAGAGCCAAAAGAGATGCATGAGGTACAGTATGGGTGAGGGGTAGGGCTGTGCAACTGTTCTCTCCCCACCTCAGATATAATAGACACTTCTCTCAGACCATCCTGACCAGTAAACTGTACCAATCTCTGCTTCAGTAACCACAATGAATCTCTGATTAGGCATGAATGCAGTGCAACCTATCACAGCTGGCTCAAAAACAAACCATCCCAGGCCTGAGAGTGTGTCCAAGGGCCAACTCTGCCCAAACAGGGCCAACTGGCTACAGCTGGGCACAATGGTACATCATTAAAAATGACAAGTCCTAAATTAAAAAAACAAAAACAAAAAAACTCAGTGAAAGCAATTAAATAAAACAGGATTTCCCCAAAGAGTTAAGCTTTGTTCCTTTTTAGAAAATACTCAGTAGCCGTACTGAAACGAGGAGACTGGATGAATGAAATGTAAAGTTACCCCTCCCCCTTCACCAACCCACACCAAAAAAGAAAATTATTGGTCTCAGCTCGAGATTGGGGGGGTAGGGGCAGGAGGGGCGGAGTGGGATGTATGCCTCACTGGACAAGCTGTGTGGGGTGCATTTAAGAGAAAATGTTGCAAAATAAAAAAACACATCTACAGGATGGCCCCCTGTCCCCTGAGAGTTCAGTCCTCACAAAACTCTGGTGCTCTGGACTTCTATCAGAGGGAGAAGAACACAGACACCCCCCCTTACCTTCAAATACAGGTTACAACACTCATTTAGCTCATACCCACAATGGACAATGGTGACGTGTCATTTTAAGAAGAGGGGAACAGATTTATCAGAAGAAACAAACATTTTTGAAAACTAGATCTCAATGCCATTTTTTTTTACATTTGGTTTAAAATACACAAGGCAAACAGCTGAGTGGAGCTTTGTAGAGAAGGCATTGAGGTCTCCCATAGAGGTGGTGCGCTGTTCCACAGAGTCCCCCCATGGTGGGACATGACCAGTCTGGCCAGAAGTTGTGAGGTTGGAGATTTGGCTGGTAAAAAAAAAGGCCCCACCACGCTACTGATGGACTGACTGATTAACTTGTGAGCTGGCTAACAGGCCAGCTGACTGACTGACTGACTGAGAGGCAGTTAAAAGGGGTAGTATTAATGTTCACAGGACAGGGAAGGTCCACACGGAGGTGGAGGTAGTGATGGTGACTGGGTGGAAGGGTTGGGGTGGGACTTGTCTCCTCTCTCTCTTTCTCTCCTCTGCCAGCTCTTACAACTCATCGTGCCCGTCGTCATCCTCACCATCAGAGTCCTCGTCCTGTCCTTCATCCATATCATCTATATCCTGGAGAGCAGAGGGACACTTTTTAATACAAACTGACCAATTCCTCCAAGCAGGACAGGATTATAAACTAGACATGCAAACTGAACACTACAGGTTTTAATGACAGAGCATGAGGTTTGACCAAGAAAGAGCATCAGGGGTCAATACTTGCTCATGACCATAACTTGACAGACAGTATCTTTGTTTGGCTTTGCCATTCCTTCATGTCTAGTCTGTGGACAGGTGGGTGGAGGAGCATCCGAAAAAGAAGGCACTAATGTTGACTGCAGTGCTGCACGTGCAGCTTTTATGTGGAGGCTCAGGTCCCTAGGCAAAGCCCTGTCAACAGCTATAACAGCTGCAAGGGGAATTAGCAGACAGCAGTCCACTCTACCACAATTAGACTTCTGGGAAGGGGGGGGGCAGAAGGAGTGGAAAGAACCTAGTTAAGAGTTCCACGACTAATATGCATTGAATGCAACAGAGTTGGGCATATAGTATGGCTAAAGCCCAAAAGGCATCTTGCAGCTACAGCGTGCATCCACAACCAAGATGTGTTCACAGGATCCTGTGAGAGATTAACAAACATTCTCAGCAGTAAAAATGCTAGCCTTATTTTTTGCTGGGGTGGCACATTTCCTTGCGGTCTCCTCAAATGGCTACTTGATCATTACATCATAAAATGAAGGCTTTTTGTGGGGGGTGGGATGGCATAACTGAACAAAAGGAAAAAGTGGGTCAGTTCTGAGGTTACAACCTGAACTTCCCTGGGAAGTTGGACCTGGCCCTGTAGATCTATTCTGGGAGGCTTCAGACATGATGCAAATATGCCTCCAAAAATGGAGGAGACATATGTACGCTCCTTGAAGCTCTTTACTTTCAGTGTTACTGTATACTAAATCTAAACTACTGAAATAAAGACAGTCAAAATGAGACCCTGTTTCTTTTTCTTCTTTTTAAGTATATTTTGGGCTTTTTGCCTTTAATTGATAGTATGTTTGAGAGAGACTGGAAATGGGGAGGCAGAGCGAGGAGGAACGACCTGCAGCAATCCAAGGCCAGCTGCAGAGAGGACTATAGCCTCTGCATGTGGGGCACCTGCTCTACCCAACACAACACATCATATAGTTCAGTTTCTGCTGCTTGATGTGACTGCAACCGAGAAACAACAGAAGAGTCAAGAGAAAGAGAGCTTCAAGCCCTAAACAGCTGTCTGTGATCAGCTCCTGCTGTTGATTTCAGGGGATTATAGTGAATGCTTTGACTATTAAAAGGTAAATAATTACTTGACTGTTTTTTGTTTGGTTTTTAAGAGCCATGAAATATTTTCTTGTGTACCTGTGTTCACTCTGAGGAAGACTGTACTGAGCTCTTCTCAGCAGTCTAGTCTACCAAGTTGGCTCTCATGAGGCTCTGTACAGTGATTAAATCTGTCTCAGCTGAGATGATCTTACATCTGCATCCAGTTCATCCTCATCTTCATCTCCTGCTGGGGCGCCGCCCTCCTTTCCACCACTCTCGAGGAACTTGGTGAAGCCTTCCAGTGTTCTCTCCCCATTGTAGTCAATCACCTGTTGATCAGACACCATTACTGATTAATGCACAAAACTGACACTATTAAATGTATATAGTTTAAGACAAAAATATCACTGAGGCTTTTGCACGTGCCCCATTTAGAGGCAGTCAATAAAGCTTGATGCTCTGTTTGAGTGGTGCCAATAAGTTGTCCAGGGCTGATCTATGAGCTGTGACACAGCAACAAGTGAGTGGGATGGTTGCTAAAATAAGGTTTCACATGAAAAGGACAAAGGACAACGACAAAGCACCCAACTTAATTTTCAGTGCCATAAATCTGACCCCTACAACCAGCATCTCCTGGGTCTCCTGTATGCTTCATCTAAGTGAGGTCATGGGCTAATCCTCAGACTTACTATAGGGTGACCCCCAGTATATAGCACATCTTTAAGATTGCTGAACTAAAGCTGGCACAAGAGCTGTGGAGAGAGGCAGGTGCAGGAATCTTAGAGAGAGTGAGGTCATCAAGCAGGAACCAAACACCCACATAATGATGCAGAAACTTAGGCCAGCAGGCTCAGGTTTCTGCACATGGTCAACAGTGCTAAATCAAGAGGCACTAATAATAAGTCATGATAGTGGTGTTGGATTCAAATAAGCACCCAGATCACAACAGCTCACAACTGCAAAGGCACATAATGAATGAGAGGGCAAAAGCTTTCTTTAGAGGAGATGGATGGATCATGGCTCGGGCAATGCAAAAGGCTGACAGGCTGCAGAGAAGGGTGTGACAGTACTCATCAAATTAGGTGTAAGGCTCTTAAGCGATCGCTCGTAATCTGATACAAATTGTTGATTAGATTTAAAAACAAATCTTGATTCATTAAAAACAAGAGAAATAAGATGCAAGACTTAAATCTGTAATATATTGCCCTGGGTGTCATATCAAACTGACCCCTCTTTGCACACAAGCTGCAAATTTAATGCATCTTCTGCACACTACAACTGAGACTGTGAGAATGGTTTGGTTATCTATTCAAATGATTTGCATTAAAGGAATAGTGTGATTTTTATGTGGGGTTGTTTGAGGCAGCCGTCTACCTGTAGGAGATTCTAATCAGCACACTCCCAGACACTTCTCTCATGGCTATGTGCACAGCAGAACCTCTTAATTTGGAAAGTGCTAATTAGAATCTATTGCCTGTAAAGTACCATCTGATGGTAATAAATGTAAATGTCAATTACTGACCGACATGACTGGTTAAATGTTTTGTAAAGCCAGTGGTGAGTCTGTTGCAGGGTTCAAGTTGCTGTTACCAAGGTGGTTAATAAACAGAAGCAAATTTTTGCAGATCATCATGTCATCACATTGAATTTGATGTTTTGACAATATCATTTCATCCTATAATTGTGTTGCAATTTGCATAGGAATTCTTGAACAAGGTTCAAATGTATATTTGGAGAGCTGACATTTTTCCACTCACTCGTACACTTGGTTTGACGGTAAAAAAACAGTATCTATAAAGTTCTGGTGGCCAGGTGGATGTAAAATTATAAATATATGCTCAGTGATGGGGTTTTCACCTTGCGATCTTCTCCTGCAGGGAAGAACTTGAGAGTAGGAAAGCTGTGGACTTTCACTGCCTCGATCTCATTGGCTGTGGAGTCCATCTTTGCCACAATGGTGTCAGCACTGTCCTTATACTTCTCTCCAAGCTTGTCCCAGATAGGAGCCAGCTGTTTGCAGTGTCCACACCAGGGTGCATCTAAATACCACACACACAAAAAACATTCAATGTTTACTGACAGTGTAACTGTAATGGCTGTAGGCCAATCACTGTATGCATTTGGGGCAAAAACATTTCTTCAGTCATTTTTTTAAAACTAATTTCTACCTATGAATATTGAGATGCTTAAACACTCATTTTAATAGTGAAGTAAATCCCTAGAATTGGTATTGCTCTGCTTTGACTGGCTAGGAACCCCACTGCCACCTGTCAGGGAATACGGGTCTTCCCCATTGTGCATGACCGGCCATAAGCTGTATTTAAACAGCCAGCAATGGAAAATTCCTCCACAAATAGTGCAAATTTTGGATGTCGATAACTATAAAAATAATCCAGTGGCTATATTTAACCAGATCCTTCAACATCAGTGTCTGGTAGCAAACAAATCTGAGGAAAGTGGAGCTGAAAGGGTATATGAGTGAAGCCTCAGCATCAGCTCTTCGGTATTTGTAAAGGGCTTAGCATGGGCAAAGTGAGGAAGGGTGAGATTCGAGTTTCAGACACTGCAGCTGGAGACTTTTGCCAAATCTAACACCTGTGAGCTGTGTGGACTGAGCTTGGACTGACTGAAAATACCCCTTAACACGTGAAACACCACAAACCTAAGACTGCTGACCACTGTGGTACTGTGCTTTTCAAATGGAAATTTCTGTGAGATAAACACAGAGGCTCTTACAAAATTCCACAAAGACATTCTTAGTGGGATCGAAGGCGACCTCCTCAAAGTTCTTGCCCACCAACACCTTGACAGGGGTTTTGTCCCAGTCTTCGGGGATATCCTGGCTCATGAGATGGGGCTGTGCAAGAACACACAGACAGACCACAGCATTAACAGGATTTAAAATTCAATTCAAGCTAATTACTTGTGGCTGCTCAACAGTATGCATACACCATAATGAATGTGCAAGGCTATAGTATATACTCTCACTCACTTTGAGTTTCCCCTCGGTGAAGAGTGTGCAGAACTGGGTGATGCTCTCTGCTGTGATGGAGTCGCTCTCTGGCTTGTACTTGGTCATCTCATCCTCCAGGGTGATGAGGCGAATGGCTGGGCACTCCTCCTTCTTCAGGCCAAAGAACTCTAAGATGCGCTGGTTGTCATCCACATCGCTGTCAATGAAAATGAACAGGATCTGGAGAGAGACAGATGGAAGAGGTCAATGTTTGGTATTGTCTCAACAGACTTAATGGCCAACAGACCACACAGCGACCAAAGTGCAGTTTAAAAGAGTGACATGTCTCTTCAGATGATTCACCTACCCGTCCCTTGAATCCCTCTGCGGCTTTCTTAAACTGGTCCATTTTGTCCTGGAAGTCTGCAGCGGCTTTGGGCAAAAACATGAGGATGTGGGATTTGATATCTCCGCCGAAGATTTTAGGGGCAGTCTGCAAAAACACACAAGTTTGACATGTGGGTATCACGCTTGAATTTGCACTGCTTATTGTTGTGGTAAGTCATGTGGTGGTTGAATGAGACGTTACTGGTCACATTGATGAGCATGACTCCAGTTATTACCTGCTCAGTGAACTCAATGACCAGAGGCAGCTGGTTGGCCTTGACAAAAGCCAGCAGCTTCTCTTTGGTTAGCTCCCCATCGAAGGTATTGCGCCCCTCATCAAACTGTAAACAAATAAAACAAAACATTTAGATATAAATATTGTCCACCCATCTAATCTGCCTGTGAACAGCACAGATTTACTGGACAAACCACTCTCAAACCCCCTGGAAACCCTATCTGATGAAAGCCCCAAAGGACCAAACAGACTTTTATTGGGTGTTAAGAATAGCAGCTGTACAGTTGTGCCAAGCAGCCTTTACGGGCACACAATAGGAGAAAGGACATTTTGCCAGTGGCACACTGCCACCCTTGAGGGCTCTGACCGAGGTATGAAACTTAAGCTCTCAACCCCTGTTGCAATAAACAAGTCAAAGACCCCGGTTGTTTATTAAGACTGAGCTCCGGATTTAGGAGGGTTTGCTTAACTGCAGGCACCAAGCCCATGTGTCAGTGTTTGTATCAAGGTTTAAGTTACAGATCCGAGGCCAGACAATGGTAGTGAGAGCACAGAGCACTGAACGATGATGATGATGAATTGACTGAGATATTCAAAGTTTGTTGCTTCTTTCTGAAGCACCTAGGAGATTATTTCACTACCGATCTACTGCAAAAAAAACTAAATGTTAAAAATAATGGTGCCCATCACAAGGTACCAGAAAAGATCAAGATGCAAGGCACGATGGTGAGGAATTAACCAGGGCTGCAACTAGTTGTGCAAGTATTTGAATTTTTGTTATTTTAGTGTGTAAATTTGTTCAATGAAAAATGCCTGCTCCAGGTTTATACAACTCAAGAAGATGCATTATCAAATTAACCAAAACATTCAGTTTGCTGCCATTCATGACAAAAAGAGAGGTTCACATGAGTGAATATTGGAGTTTTTACACCTTATGTAACAACAGAAATTTTGATCAATTAAATCAATGGAAATAGTTGGCCATTCCAGTTTAGAAATCAATCAAGCTGGATAAAACAGTACAGCATTATGAAATTAACTACTAATGAAAATATATACAACTACAAATTACAACTTGCAATGACATTTTTAGCGAATGTCCAGTCAGTGTCTCACATGCCCCATGTATTTCAAATAATATAAAAAAATATGATGATGCTCAGTTCCATCTCTTTGGAATTAAGGAGTGACATCCTGTCGGGACAGTGCTTGTCATTTGCGAGATCTGTTTGATTCTCTCTTTAATGAAGTCTTTACCTTATATCTTAAAAAACCTTGAGATAATATGCATCATGATCCAGTGCAATACCAATAAAACTCAAATGAATTAAATTAATCTCTCATTTAAGGGCTTGCCTAATTTTTATTGGCGGACGTTCTGGACCTTGACCCAGTTTGACAAATCAACACAGTGACTGAGTTATCGTGCAGCTGATAAGCAGTGATCTCTGGCCTATTTGGTAAGGAGTCTAAGTTTTCGGTTCCACCTACAGGAGGTAGGAAAAAGAAATATATGGTTTTAAAGGAAGACATTGAGCTGCCGTTCAGTCCTCCATTCAGCCAGTGGGGCTACTTGAAAGAAGGACCATAACCAAATAAAACTCTGTACCATTCATCAACATTTAACTCAATCTGTGGAGGTCATTCGCTATGTAGGCTGAGCAACGGGCCCAGACAGGCCAAGATTAGCAACAGACAGGGGATACCATGAGGTCGACAGCATCACGTTACCAAGGTGTAGATCAAAAACACTGAAGTGTCTTCAACAGCAGCTAACCCTAATGTTTACACATGCAATGACACATGAACTATTTACGACTTATTTTGATTAAACATGGGTTATTGAGTAATTATTAAAAATAACGATGCATCATCCATTTTGAAATCTGTCTTGGAACCTGTTTGTCCAGAGGTTTGAGCATCTATTGTAAATATACACATAGATGCAGAGTTTAATGACATCAAACATGGTCATTTTCATAAAAAGCTGACATCACCTTCTTGAAGAGGACAACACTGTCCTTGGACACTTCAAACTTGGAATAAACAGCATCATCTGAGGTCATGGCGAAAGGAATGTCATCTGTAGCTTCAGCTGCTTTGGCATAGGCTTTGGCGCCGTCAGAGTCAGCATCCTACAAACACACAAGAACGTTTCTTAAGATGAGGCCTCATGCAAATAATCCCCAATGACCAAATATTACTGAAGAACATTAAACCTGCAGAATGGCTCTTTGGATTCTTAAAAACAACATGAGCTTTATGACATTTACATTTCAGTGAAGAACATATTTGAACAAATCTTTCGAGTTGATAGAGCAACACAGTTGTAGTATATAGTTTTCATTTGAGATATAATACTATATACACATTGGAACATAACTATTATATTACTCTTCGAAACAATCTTAACCAAACACTGGACAGAATATAAACAATAGGAATGAGCTTTTTTTTTTTAACCTCTAACCCCTGTTATTTAGTTCATATATCAGATTTGTACCTTGAAGAATCCAATGACGGCAACCTCATTGTCAGCAATGAGAGTCTCAGCCTCTGTGACCTGTGTAATGGTGGCAACAGCTGGGCCTGTGCGCTTCTTCAGCCAGCTGACGATGTCATCTGCCTGCCTCCCAGCTGCAACAAGATAACTCAGGGTCATTGTGTTTGCACAGATATAACAAAACCTGTCAAAATGCTTTGCCCTACGACACAGCAGACCTCAACTCAAAAGCTATAGTGCCTCAAGGGAGCAGATGTTAAAAATGAATTTGCATTTCCTCTACATCCTCTGTTTTAAGAGCAGAGACACCCTTCACACACTTTCTCCTGTGAAAGCTTTACATTCAAATCATTCTGAAAGTGAAAGCTCTGCAGAAAAAATATTTTTTTGAAACCTCTGACATGTCTTAAGACTTTACAGCTGACAACACAGAAAACTCTTCCTTTGTTTTCGCCTTTCAAAACCAAGCACCATGACGTATAATGGAATCACTGCAACAACTCTGAGGCTCAAAAACACATTGACCTGTCTTCATCAGAAGATGCAGTTAAAAGTTGAATTAAAATTACAGACTTAGCTGTCAGACTCATGCAAGACAGAAGCAACTTCACTGAGAAACACATGCTGATGAGGTGAATTAGCATGTGGTCTTTGTGCAGTGTGTGGCAGATGAGACTGAGGCATCTCTGGAAGCTGGACTCACGTACAGAGTAGTCATTTCCACAAAAATATCCCAACTTACTCTTCCCTCCCACCCCAAACTGAACCCAGCCAGCAGAGAAGGCGACGTGAAGAACTGCACATACCTCTACCCAGCTGAGAGGCCAGGCTCACAGTGAGCATGAGAGGAACGTGCAGAGGAGGCCCAGCCTACATTTTGTCTCAGCCATGTTGCTGCAATCTGATTGGCAGAAACGGTGGCTGACTCACCGTTACTGCTGCTGTGCAGCTCATATTACCACAGAGTAGAAAACCAAAGTCCCTATGGTTGTCTGATCCCATTACCAATCTACACAGATTTCCACTATATTAGACTGCAAAATTATTTTCATTCACTTCATTGTGACAGCAGTTACTCAAGATTATATCACTTTCTGGAAAAAAACAACAACCTCCCATTGATCAAGAAGTTGGGATAAAATAAGTTAGAGGCTACCACAGATAAGAGGCACATTTTCAGTGTATGACTAAATTATCCAATGAATTGCATGATATCATGTAGGAGAACATTACAGTATTACAGTATTCTATCTGATGCAAGCAAGTCTGCACCAACAAAGCACATGAATGCTCACCAGAGTACTCTTTGGGTGACTCCTTCTCACCACCCTTGAAGAATTTGATGGTGGGGTACCCCCGGACACCGTACTCTTGTGCCAGTTCTGTCTCCTCTGTGGCATCCACTTTGGCCAGGCGGATCTCTGAGCCCTCAGCCTTTAGCATGCCAGCTGCCTTGGCGTACTCTGGAGCCAGGGCCTTGCAGTGACCACACCATGGGGCATCTGCAGGGCAAACACAGAGTAGCAACTTTGTTAAAAAAAACATACACAAACACATGAAATACAAGCACAACAAATACAGGGTTGCACTTATCGTCATTATTGATTTCTCAGAAATGAGCACAGGTTCCAGTCATAATTTATGAGAGTATAGACAGCTGCCAAAATGTTAACGTTATAAACGCATGAATGAATGAATGAATGAATGAATGAATGTATGTATGTATGTATGTAGGTAAAGGCAAGCCACTACATGTGCTCCAATTATTATCAGGCAAGTTATTTTTACACAACACTTAAATCGATTTCATCATCTTGTTGAATAACAGGAAAAAGTAAAACTGGCTAAAGAACTTGTCCTGGTAATACAACAAGGACAAAGTACAATTCTATTTTCTTGGTGCAGTTAGAGACCTTTCAAAAAAAGGGTGCAGCTTGATCTTTACAGGATTTTTCAAAGACCATTAAAACATGGTGACTGGAGCGGATTTCCACAAAAATGTGGCCTGATTTAAATTTTGCTGTGGTCTCAGATGATAATTTGTAAGCCATGGTGTTCAATTGTACAAATGTGGACAACCTCTAAACAGACAAACGCCTTATCAGGAGTGACACATCTAATAAAGTGTAATGCACTGCACCCCCGTTAATTCTTGACTATTAAAAGCACTTCCTTGTTCCAGTCCACTCAATATAAACGCACAGATGAACTTTTGTGAAGTACACGTCAACCTAGCTCCACATATACACAGAGATCCCGCCCAGCTCATGGATACGTGGGGGCAAACAAAGCCTTCATCCCTCCCATCACGACCTCATTGGAGAGTCTCTCCCACGGGCACCTCTGACTGGTCCACGGATTTGTCAGACAATATGTGAGCAAGTCAACAATCTGACAAAAGTGAAGCGGGATGGGCCTGCTAGCTCCGAAGAGGTGGTTCATTTAAGCCTTGACTGTGAAAGCACATTAAGTTGTTGAAGGAACTAAGTCATTAAAGGCCAACCAGTGGCTTAAAATTACAGGAAATATGACCTCCGGGTTGCACATAGTGAAACCTACAGTATGAAACCACTGCAAGCACTCGAAACTTTACAGATTCACCCACGGCAGGCTAGTTCTAACAAGAGTGTTATTACAAGTACAGCAGGAGCGATGATGCACTTAGAGCCCAGTTTGTCAAATAGAACGGGATGCAGCAAAGCTAGCAGCATCTATCCCATCATGGTTTTATAGCTAAGTAAAAATCAAACATATGGCCATATGGTTAACGGCAACACCGTATTTCCTCAGCATCACTCCGCACTGCGAGGATACTCGGTGCTAGCTAGTGAATGCATAAGGAAATAGCCTGGCAAAGAGAGAGCGCACTTTGATAAACACTATCCCGTACATTTTTGACACTGGTGAGCAACTCGCTGGTAAACAACTTCATGAAACAGAATCACGCATGGATGCACATTTGAGTAGGACATCAGTAAGTTAGCTAGCGACGACAGCAACTTGTCTTAAGTGTCAAAGTTTAATGCTACCATTGACCCAGGCGTAATATAGCTAGCTAACCGGGAAGCCGGCAAGCCTACTCCGGATAGTTAGCATTAGCTGCAGAGATTTTGAAGCGGTGGCGTTACCTACAGAATTCAACCAGGATGTTGGGGTGAGCTTTGAGAGCCTCGTCGAAGTTACTTTTCTTCAGCACCAGGACATCTTCTTCCTCGGCGATCTCAGCCCTACTGGCTACAGCCAGTGTGCAGACGAGCAAAAACTTTAACATAGTTGCAGTCGAGTCTTCTTCCTGACAGAGAAACTAGAGGTGTAAACGCGATCGGTCACTGTTTAGCGGAGATTTTGGTCTCAGTCTTGGTTTTCTTCCTTGTTAAAGGTTGGGAGAGTAGCTAGTATTTTGTGTCTACCGCTACTAACGTGGCATTGCACGCAGAAACTGGAGGGGTCAACCTTGGTGCGCATGCGCATTTATCAGGCCGAAAGCAGTTCGTGTTGAAATGTGACTGGACCGCGACGGTCTGCACCTGGAAGTGAATGAGCGGTGCTCCCTGCTCTGTGCTTACACATCAACCCTGAGAGATAGCACCGTGATCACGGGGAGCTGAATGGGAAGCATGATGTTTTCTTGCCACCTGCATTTAAATTGACAAAATTAGCCGCACCGAGACGCATTTTTTTATACTGACGCTACGTTGTACTCATTTTGTTCATGCTTATGTAAGCAAATATATTATCAGGGCGACGTAGAGTTCTGCTGGTTCTATGTCACTGTAGTGAAAGGGCAAAGTCTGAGGGATGACTAGTACCTACATGAAATATGATATGATTTACACATTCAAGGCACAGACGTGTTCACTCGAAAAAAACAGCAACCTAAACCCACAAAAACAAACAACAGTATTATCCAGACATGCATGCTATTTTGAATGATCCTGGACAAAGGACTGAAAACAGAAATGTCTGTCAATGTCAGTGTGATTTACCAAGTGAGTGCCTCACATCCCAGGGACCAATATCCTGGGCAAGTAAAACTAATAGTGATTAGATTGACTCATTGGGGGGAAGCCTGAGGTTGTTTCAGCAGAGTCCTGATGAGATGCACATTTTAAATGGGGTATTCAGAGTATTTCTCTTGTTCTATCATGTTTCACTGTCATTGTATTTTTCAATCAAATTGTTGCTTTGTTTAGTTATGACAGGAAGAGTCAAGTTACATTTGGAAAAGGGGGGCAGTAACATTACATGTGATATCATGGCAGTGACTTTTTTTTTTTATGTCTCTGTCCACTTTTTCATGACAGAGGCATGCAGCCATGCAAGTCAGCAGGCTAAGACATCTCAGGCCTTTCTCACGTAATGTATCATTAAATCAGTTTGCACATACAGAGAAAATGTCGAGCAGGTTAAACTGGTGTAGGACAAGGACACAGTCAAGGAAGAGATAAATAATTCTGCCAAAGGAAACATCAGTTTGTCTGAAGACTGTCTATCGTGCAAACAAGGTATGGTTAAAGAGGAGTGGTCTTGGAGTGATCAAATGTAAACAGACAAAAAATTGTAAAACACTCAATGATTGATAAAACCCCAAAATACTGAGGACATGGCCTGCTGAATTTCATCTATTGGAGCCACAGCCTTACAATATGAAGGCTAAGGGAATTTGAATATTGCTGCAAAATGTGATGTGCCGCTCCTTCTGGAAATATAAAGTCAAAATTAAAATTGAAGCCATAAAGGAAGGTGTGGAAGCTGCCCTTTGCTTATATTAACCATTACATTTCATTTGAGACATTCATTATCAGGGTTTTGACACTGAGATCTTGCCCCTTACAGTTTGTATGTGCTTAAAAGGAAGCTACTAACCATGTTGAGTAAACTTAACTCAAAATGTAAAATTGGTACAAATGCCCTAGGTTGCCCTCTCTGTGTGAAAACAAATCATACGTGTCATGCCTTTGCAACACTCCACCGCTTGACAAAGCACAAAGCAGTTAGCAGTGTCAGCTAACTGGCTGCAGCAGTTTGACAGTTTGTTACTTTTACATGTGGTGTGGCTTCATCCTGTGGTCTGTCGCACAAAGGAAACCAAGATAACGATACCTGCCACAATAAGTCTGCATATGGCATAACATTTTAATAAAGTTTTTGATATGAATTAAAAGAACATGTCAAGCAGCTGTGGTGAATGTTAATCTTTTTACTGCACTTCATTGTACAGTCACAATGTATCTATGGCTGTGTGATCTCCATGCGCTCCTTTCAATGTTAACTCACAGCACCATTGCAAGTCATGAAACAACTGAGATACAGCTGAGGGTAGAGATTATCATTTTAAGGCCAATTTTGAAATGCAAATGTTGTCCTAGCTGACTGCAGGTCAGTACATTTCATCTCCTTATTATTTGTTTTACATTATCAGGAAGGAGGCACTTCAACAGTGCAACAGTCCTTTAACCATTGTTTTTTCAAATCAGGGATACCGAGAGATAAGCACTGAATGGACCAAGTTTCAACTTTAAAGATTTGAGACTCCTGAGCTGCAGCCTTGTATCAGAAAAATGTCTTTAAGGTTTTGTTCGGTGAATATGGATGAGGAGGAAAGGGGGAGATTCTTCACTTTAAGGAAAATGATTGATGTTTTATTCATGACAATGTGATAATAATGTGAAGGAGTCACTTGTAGTGACAGATTTTACACCTCAATCTGCCGCTCATTTTACTTTATATTATTTGAATTATGGCCCACAGCTCCTTGTGACAGCAAGCATCTATTATCAGTAAGAAAAAAGCTTGTACACCAACTGCTCAGCACCAAACAGCAAGAAGACACAGTTAGGGACTGGCTGGTGAACATACAGGAGCAGTTAAAGAGACAGAGAAGTAGAGATAAAGACAAACATAATAATAATAATTCTTTCTTTACTGTACGTGCAACAGCTTGTTGGTGTTACGATGCAGATGTCCAGCTTGTCTTAATGGTGGTACCTTGAAATGGTTCACAAGCAGAGTTAATTAATGACATTGGATGTTGTTCACAGTAATGTTGTTTACAGGATGGGGAAGTTTAGGATGATATGGAAATACACAGGTAAATTTCAAGTGCCACAGTATTTTGTTTACATGGAGTATTTGAGTTGTGTATATGTATAAAATATATACTGTATATGTACTGCACTGTCTGAGCTGAGTTAATTCGGAAAACAAAGTTTTTGTTCTTGATTGTGGCCTTGTGGAATTTTGGACCACTCCTGTTCAGGGGCTGTGCAAAGTTGCAGGATATTGACAGGAATGGATCACACTGTGGTACACACAGATCCAGAGCATCTCAAACATGCTCAGTGGATGACAAGTCCACAAGTGAATTGAGTATATCATTCTGCAACATGAGGAGTTGGCAGCAGATAAATCACACAATTTAGTCACCATGTGTGGGCACATTTATGTTAGATATTTTTTAAAAAATCTAAATCTTTAAAACAAAACAAAACAAAACAAAACAAACATGTTGCACTTATATTTTTGCTCAGTACTGTTGCCAGTAAATTTCTTTAAAAAGATTATAGGAATGGCACCAACAGCTCTGTGCATTCACAATAATATTAATCAGAGGGACACAAAGAGTTGGCAAAGAGCAAATCCAATTGTTCATATGGATGACTGGAAGTGCAGTAATAAACAGGATGAATTCAGAGCAGGAGCACAGAATGAAAGATGAGCACACACACAGATGGACATACTCAGTGCTGGAGCTCATGTTTTGACCATTTGGATGATGTCAGCTGATTAAAGCTTAATGGGATTTTAATAGGGATGCTAGCGGAGACCAAGAGAGAGGAGACAGACGCTCACCTTTAAAATACATTTATTCATAAAAAAGAGCAGTTGCCATGCCAATGCTAGCAGTGCAAGCCACTGGAGTCCTTGAGGCTTAGTGGAGAGAGGACATTCAATTACAGCGAACTCTGAGTATGATGTGAGGTTGATAATCAACAACGTGGGCACTGATGTCACAGCCAGAATTACTGTACCAGGATTTGTCATTTGAAAGGATGTCATTTAAACCTATTTTTGAAAAGTGCAGTACAATGTCAAACAACATGTTTGTGTTTTCAATATGTTGGAATAACACAGGATGCTATCGACCCTGTTTTTCATCTGTTCATGAAAAGTTGTTTGCTCAATGGCTTTGTGTAAGTAACAGTGATACGACAATTTTACCTTCCTCTGTTGATATCGTGTCACTCTTCTGCAATGTTATCATAAAGTCACAAAAGGCTATTTCTGATCTGCTTGATCATTGCAATGTAGAAATGTAATAATGGCATTTAATTCATGTGTCATTTGGGGATGATAAGAAAATCCACAGTGAGGTTATCAGAGCTATTTTGTTGAGGAGCTGCCTGCTGCATTTGGGTGAATGATAGATGAACTGTATAGAACTGACTGAGTGATCCATCTCCTTGTTGTTCATATGAAAAAAAAGAACTGCTTTTATGGATGACACATGCTCAAAAAAGTGGAAAGTCGGGTACAAAAATGTGAGATCAATCTAATTGGCTTATGTGCATTTTTAGTTGTAGGGAATGTTTGTTTGACCAGCAACACGGGTTGTATAAAGTGCTTTATAAGGACATAAAGCACTTCATATGACCTTCAGCAAAACAGTCACAGAAGTATAGGAATGATAAAAAGCACTGCAGCAGTGAAGATGACTGCCACACAGACTGACAATTATAGATGAATAGAAACTCCTCACTCTTATTCAAGTGTGAGCTCCACCCACAGGCACAAAAACACCAATTCACACCAGGTCATCATTAAAGTTTGAAATTGTGATTTATGACAAACAATCATAAAATGATCAACTAAAGTTAGTTATTAAAAAATTAACACTAAATAGGGCAGGGGTGGGGAACCATGTGCCATGGAGAGCCATGTGTGTGCAGGTTTTCCTTCCAACCAAAGACTTCAACAGGTGATTTCAATAATTAACACACCTTCAGCCACAGAGGTGTGTTAATCAGTGGAATCACCTGCTGAAGTCTTTGGTTGAAGGGAAAACCTGCACACACATGGCTCTCCATGGCACATGGTTCCCCACCCCTGAAATAGGGCATCATGTGTTTGTTTCTGCTGCACACATCACTGTGGTGAAATTGAAATTCATTCACTACATTGTTATTTTTCTCCAACATCCTGCACTGAACTAAACTGTTCAACCACGAGATGGATCCACTTACCAACAACAAACTCTGAACTAACTGAAGAAAAGGAAAGAACTACAGGACATTGTTGGTGGAGTGGTGCACTCTAGTGGTAAGCACTAAGAAAATCCAACTGCATGATTTACAACAATACAAAGACTGAAACACTTCACTCCACTGGACAGGTTTCAATGGAAAACATGTTACTATAACAACTGTTTCTCACTCAGACATCTGTCACATGTTGGTGGACAGGATGTAACATGATTCATGTATTCCACTCCATCTGAGCAGCTCCTTTGTCAACAGTGTCAACATATGAGATACAAAGGCTGAATGTAAGTCTGAACAACCACCAGGAAAACGTGTGTCACTTGAACTTGGCAACTTGACAAAGTTCAAGTGACAACTGACATTCAAAGCAGATGCTCCTGATGTTGGTGATAGCTGAGTTATTCCTGCTTTTGTAATGAGCCAGCATCATATCACTTATGTTTGACCAGTTATCTGTCAGACTGAGAAAAAGGCACCAGCAAACAATGTAGTGAAGATATGTGAGATGCGTTTATTAGGATATAAATATTCATCACTCAGTTATTTCACTGATTTAGAGCTGATATAGTAAGATGAGAAAGCATGGATAAAAGATGGCAGCGGGAATCACTAATCCACTGGAACTGGCAGATCCTGATAGTTGTTGACCTCTGGGAGGTGATGACCTGTCTCAGGTCGGTCGCCATTGAGCTCGGCATACTCCACTGAACCCTGCTGACACAGAAAGCACAGCCATTAAACTTTGTCACAGCTAATTTATTTATGATCCTTAATGAGACAACACAAAGCTGTTTACACTAAAGCAGACACACCAGTGCTGTTGCTATACTAGGACAATATCTACATTAAGATCTCACACTCTGGTCCTGGGTTGTGCGATTATTTAGTATCTTGTAAGCCCATGTGGACTGGGCATACAGTGTATGCATCCATGAATTCATTCTGATTTTAAGTTGTGTTCTCATCCATCTCCCTTATTATGCCATCGTCCCAATTTCTTTTGGTGCATCACCTAATAACATGTGACTTGTAAAGAATGCTCTGCTTTCCGATAATACAAGCTGAAAATCTCAGAACATCCTTGTATTGAGGAACAGACAAACAAGGCTGCAGTCAAACCCTCCTTCATGATCAGTCATAAAGGCTGCTGAAAGTTTTGATCATGATGTCACATCCTTAGCCTTTATTTTGTTTTTCAAATTCCTCTCTTTAACTGCCTAAAGCACCATGAAGGCTTGCTGGTGGAGGACAGTATGCAGACTGAGATGGGCTTGGAGTTAATTTGACTGGGCCACAGTGCTGATCTGACTGGAGGATAGGGAAGGGTTCTTTGTTCTTGTCCGGAAACTTTGACAGCAATTTCCCTCTTGCTCTGTATTATTGGAGCGGGGCTGAGTATGACCTCGAGGCAGCCAGTGCAGGGACCTGAGAATACTCTCAGTTATTCAGAATATAAATAGTTGAGTTACTGTTCAAGTTACTGGAAGAAAAAAAAAAGACTGTGTGATATCAACTAAATTCAAAAGAAAATTTAGGCCTGCTTGGATCTGTCCTACAGTATGCACAATTCCCTTCATTTGCCTTTATACAGGTGCTGTGTTATGAATACAATGGAAATGAACAGGTCTACATTGATATTTAGTATACTATAGAACTGGTACATGTCTTTATACTGAACTAATACAAAATGCATTATTGAATTCATAATAGCTCTAACCTTGGCCCCAGCCTCTTGCAACCCCGCACACATATGGTATAGACCATGGGTGGATGGATATTTTGATTTTACAAGTACAGCCTATAGGTATATATTGTGTGTGAATCATGTAGGTAGTGTAAATAGTTTTCAAGTTATAGTAAAGCAAAAAAGGCACAGAGGTATACTGATAGTAATAATGAAGAGTAGTATAAACATGAGTGTAATTGTGCAGTTGACTCACATAGTCATGATGACCAGCAGCACCTAAAGGAAAAAGTATCACAAATTACATGAGAGTTGGGCAGGGGTGTATCATGACGAGTCACTGGCTGACCTCAGAGTTATTCATTAGTCATCTGACAGTTATGATAACATGGCTGCCCTTGGTGACTCACCTGTTGTTCCTCTAAAAAGGCCTGTGTTTCAACCACAGCCACTGACAGGATGTAACATGATTCATGTATTATGTAAAGCACCTTGGTCAACCTAGGTAACCTAACTTAACTCTGGTGTAGGCCTCCTGCATGTTAGACATATTCAGCAACTGGCTGCTGTTCTAATAACAGGAAGTTCTTGGCTGCAGTTACAGGATGTGGTCACTGTTCTGTAGTTTTCCATTAGTAATGTGTGTTAGATTTCCGACTCATCTTGGAAACAATAATTGGTAAGATCTGGAAGTGCCTCTACTACCAGCAAATGTCACCACTTGGAGGCAGTGTGACAAGTTAAAAACAAAAAATTATATGCAGCTATGGAGCAAACAGTTCCCTCATTCAACAGACACAGAGCAACATTAACATCCTGTCATGTTTCTGACCACCTTCACAAATCCACTTGTCACTTTTCTTTTAGGTCTGTTTTGGTGGAAAATATCTGACCAGTTGATAAACTCCTCAGTACATTAGGTAATATGGACAGGGATCTATAATGTACATCTGATGTGGCTATATGAAATGTTAGATGTTTGCAGTGCACAAAGGAGGAAAAGTTGGTGATAAACACTTTTTTTTGTTTCCATGCTCCAACCTCAACCAACATTCTAAATACTTCAAGTTTGCTGAAACAGTTCATTCATGGTACGCCTTAAATCATAATTACTTGCTGCATGCAGCTAACCAATAAATAACATATGTAACACTATTTTAATCTTGTGGCATCTTGCCATGTTTGCATTTGGGTTTTATTAGTCTTTTATCACTGCAACATTCTAAGGAATCTTGATTTGATTTGATCAATTTATAAATATATTATTCATACATACATTGTTTTTGAATGCCATTTTAATGTCACCTCAATGCTCTATTCCTAATGTATTTCAGTGCCTCAGTTATTATTTGTCATGTCAATTACAGGTAGCCTTCGAATCAGTTGTTCCTACAGAAATATTAATTGGTGCAGTTTTAATGTTGTGACACTCACCGTGTGGAAGATTTTTGAGCTCGCTGTACACTGTGTCTGTGCCTTTTCTCAGTGGGACTGTTAATGTAAAAAGCAACACATTAGCTTGCTTCACATCAAAAGACAGGGTTTAGTAGATACAGTCTGTCTGATCTGGGATGAGGAAAAAACCTAAAAATAGGCGGTTTGTGTCACATTGTCTAACTACCATCTCCCACCCACTGGGACGTTGAGAACACGATGATAAAGACGAGGCGGCCAGCACTGGTACTGCCAGTTAGTTCAACCCTTCCTGTTTATAAGATCTACCGTGGATTTGGAAATCCCAGTAGTTAGCTCTACAGTTACAACAACCTGGAAATATATTAATTATGGGTAATTAGGCTCCTCCCAGGAAGCCCTGGATTGTCTTATCACTTCATAGGAATGTGGTGGGCAAAGCAGAGAAAATGGTTTAGAGACATTTGAGACAGTGGGGGGGGGGGCAGAATGGCTAGAAAATAGGGAGCAAAAAATGTATGTAAAAATCTGAGTTTAGAGGTGAAGTAACAGAAAAAGCAGAAAAGGATATGAAACACATTTTGGTTGTTTACCTCTGGCATCATCTGCAGGCTGAGGATGCACCACCTCTGTGTACTCCACATCAGGCTCACTGGACACCACACTGCTCACCTCATCATTGGCTGCATGAGCACATGATCAAAAAAATGCCCTTTACAAATGCTAAACCAGTGGTTCCCAAACCTTTTTTGGCTCATGATCCCATTTTGAAATCACAAATTTCTGGTGACTCCAGAGACATTTTTTTTTCTAGAATTAGTTTTTGATCATGTTTGTTACACTGTGTTGGAAATACAGAGTAGCCAGATTAGTGCACAAAGTGACATTTTATTTTCCCTGATCAGGATATACTGTACATGTACAGTTAGGCAAGCTTGCATTTACAAGGCTGAAAATGAATACTGACTAAAAATCTCTCAAACAATGAATTATGAAAAAAGAGTGACTGTAGCATCTTAAAATGGCCACAGTGAAGATTTGACTATTCAGGCGACCCCATTTGAATTCCAGGCGACCCCATGTGGGGTCACGACCCCAAGGTTGAAAAAAACTATGCTAAATCATCTGATTGACACCAAAGATACACCAAAATCATCTACCAAATCCCATTCACAGACCTAGGAGAATGATCAGACATGTTCAACATGTTGCTGTAAGTGCTAAAATGAAAGGTGAACACTGAAGGTCTCTAGGATTTTCATCCATGAAAGTATAGATGAGCCCAGCCATCCCATGACATTTTTTAGAGAAAGCAGTGAGGCTAAACTGATTACAAGTACTGCTCACCTGCTTCAGGTGGTCGCTCACTCCACACACTGACTGCAGTCCGGACCGCCTTCACTATGAGACACATAATGACAGACGTCAAGTCAGACGACCAAACCAAGACTTTGATGAAGTCCTGAAGCTTCTTCACCAGTACAGATCAGAATAAAAACAACTGTATCTACCTCTGAGGAGCTATTTGTGAGTTGTTGCAGTTGATATACAGCTAGTATTAGCATGAACAGCTGTTTACTTACCAGTCTAGGAGAGATGTAGCAAGTTCTGCATCAAACTTCATTCCTTTACTCACCAACATCTCCAGCGGCAGGAAGCAGTGTCAAAATAAATCTTGATTTGCCTTTATTTATTTTCATTTTACATGCTAACCAGATAGCCATCGCTCAACTGGACTGTCTTGTCACAATTCTGAGTTACCACAGAGTCCAGTCTACCCTGACAGAGCAGTGCTGTTCAGCTGCATCTGACCTCATGTCCCTTTAATGCAGCCATGGCTGAAGCTCTTGGCAGGACATGTAAGTAAACAGCTGTTAATGCTAACAATGGCTAGGCAGCAATAGCAAAACATGCAAATAGCTCCTTTAGTAGTATTTAACAGTAAAATATTAACAATTACAGAAGCAGAGGTATAAATATCTCTGGTTATTTAGGTGTAAAACATTTCATTTTCTGACAAAAATACTTATTTGCTGTCTTGCTGAGGGTCAGAGGAGAAAAGTGATCGCTTCCAAACAAGCTATACTGTACCTATCAACCTTTTAGCTTAGCCTAGCATAAAGACCACAAAAATGAAAAACATTAGCTTGTCTAGCCTATTTTGGTAATTGCCGAGTCATTTTAGCACTTTTCATATAGCTACAGGTGGAGTCCAGGATCAATGTCTTTATCTAACTCTCAGCAAGAGCAGTAAAACTTTTCTTTTTGGACATCTGCACCATTTGGCCTTCAGCGGAGACTCTGTCATTAAACCAGTAATGAAGGAGCACATGTCAATTCTTCATCTGGTGCACACAGAAACCTTCCACTGCCTTGTGCACAATAGGTTGTTAATTGTACAACTGCTGCACAATAAGTTCTGGCAAAAACAACTTCCCATTTGGTAATGTAATCTCACACAGCTCAATTAAATCTCATGTGATTAATTTCCTCCACCTGCTGCATGCATTTAAACTTGTTTGGCCTCGGACAATATAAGTTCCACCCTCCCCAACACCACCAGTTTTATCAACATTGAACCCCCCAGCCTGCTTTGTGCCAGCAGAGGAAATGTCTTGCAGCCTCCATTGTTTCAGCTTTTCAAGGAAGTCTCTGTTGTGCATTCCATTTCAAGGAAATGAATCAACTTCATATTATGTTGGTGTTCTTGCTCTTGTGACTGCAGCACAGTGGGTTGCACCATTCAACACAAAGTTTTAAATCAAACAAAAATCCTAAACATGTTCTTGGACTTGTCATATTTTTGCATTAGAAACAGTTTTTTCTCCTACAAAAGTATTTAGAATAAGAGGCAAAAGCTGCAGCAGAATGAATGGTAGTGACACATTTCTAAATAAAACCAAGATCTTTATTCTACAACTGTCTGCTCCAGTCAGTCAAGGGATCAACCAAAAATATATACACATTTTCTGCGATGGTGTTGTTGCGAATGTTTACAAGTTAATCTGTCACTAGCCCTCTGTACATGCACATGAGACAAACAGAGGAGTTGTAACAAAAAACAACATGCAATCACAGAGACATTGGTGGCAAAGATAGTAATGTTAAGTGTAAATTAAAGGTCATCTAGATTGCAGGAGGAGGGGAGAGGGAGCAGCGGGTCCTGGGTAATATCTTAAAAACAGCCCTCCTTTTCACTGAGAAAACTCAGTGCAAATCCTACAAGACTGGTCATCACAAACTGTTTCTTCCTTTTCTTTCCACTTTTGTGCTGCAAGTCTTTTCTTAGACCTTCTTTTTCTTTTGAATTCAATTCAAGTCCCTCCCACTGCAGGGCATCTCTACACTGTGGCTGGGGGACTGTAGCTGCTCCATTTGCTGATGTCAGTGTGAAGCGACGCCACGCTATTTCCTGTCCCATTGGTCACTCTCCCCTCCATGCCATCATAGAGTGACGCTGCGCCTGGAAGAAGATGATAATGGGCGCTCTAAGCAGTTTGCAACAGTTGACAATCAATGCTGTGTACTATGATTTAGCAACTGAAGCATTTTTTATATTGGAGTTTACCTAACTGCATTCTAACAAAATTCTACTAGTTCCTACCTCTGTAATCTCTAGACAACCACACATGTACATGCAGAGAAGACAGAGATGACAAAGACACCATGGTCACACACATTGTGCATGCATGTAAACTTGAATAGGATATCTACAACATCATGGACAGTTACAAAGCCACACCACCACCACTTGAGTTCTTCATGCATAATATAACATATATGATGGGATGGCAAGGAAACATGCAATGACTGTTGAGGTGTTAGAAATGATGAATGGCTGGTAATATAATGACAACAACAGTGGTACACTCAAGAAAAGTAAAACCAAGCTACCTGTGGCTGTGTTAAAAACCTGAGTCATGTCACTGTCATAAGAGCCACTGATGGCTTCCTGAGAAATGGTGAAAATAATGTCAGCAGCAGTGAAGCCAAGGAAAGAGCTACTAAATGCCGAAATGCAACTGATGTCTTGTAGATTCATGAAGTAGCATGAAGCCATTGATGGGATTGTAGCTCATGTGCACGGCAAAGAAACACAAAAGGGACCTGCTCATCAAACCATTGCTCTGTTGTGTCACTTGTGGTTAAAAGTTCCACATGGTACCTTCAAAGTCTGGGAGTATTTTTGCTTTCTTTTGTTTGTTTTTTCAATTAAATGACAGATATTGACCACTATGCAAAAGTTTTAGGCAGGCGTGGAAAAATGCTGTAAAGTCAGAATGCTTATCCATCATTGAACACCATCAGGGAGGCATCTGATTGGACCCAAATTTATTCTGAACAACCCCAAACATACAGCCTGTGTCATTAAGAAGTATCTTCAGCATAAAGAAGAACAAGTCCTGGAAGTGATGGTGTGGCCCCCACCTTGATCTCAACACCATGGAGTCTGTCTGGGATTACACAAAGAGACAGAAGGATCTGAGGAGGCCTCCATCCACAGAAATATATATTCTTAATGATGTCTGGGACAACCTACCAGTCCAGTTCCTTCAAAAGCTATGTGCAAGTGTGCCTAGAAGAACTGGTCCTGTTTCACACCAAATATCGGCTTGATTTAGATTTCTCTTCTGTTCATTCATTCACTGTATTTTGTTAAATGATGAAAATAAACTATTAACACTTCCATCTTTGGAGGCATTCTTAGTTTACAACATTTTTTTTCACACCTGCCTAAAACCTTTGCACGGTACTGTATATTTAATGTACAGTTACACTCTAACATCAAGTTAGATACACAAGTACAATCCTACACATTATTGTTAGCGCTTGTACCGTGTGTACCGCATATTCAGCATATACCAGAGACAACAGTCCTATTTCTATCAAATTAATTTAATTAATTAAATTTTGATTTGATCCACTAACAGAGATTGTTTGATCTCTGTTACTGTCCATTGTTTGTTTATTCATTTATCTGTTTCTTCTTTTACAGGCTGGGAGCAGCTACATCCTGGAATCTTTCATTACTGTCAGGTTGCCAGGCAACCAGTTTGAGAATGACATAATAGTAGCTGGGACTCTCAAACTGTGAGCATCAGACTTTTCTATAACAAACCAGAAATGATTAGTCCCTCGGATGAGCTGATCTTCATATCATCATAATGACTGCCTGGAGGACACACACACATTCTAAAAACCTATGTAAGGCTGTAGTGATATGAAGGCTGTGTGATTGTTCTGGTACAAACATGCAAAACAACCAAAGCGGTTCTTTTAAGTCATTAAATAACAAAGAGATGAAACAGACCACCAGCCATCTCAGCCATCTGATAAAAGGAGGTCTACACTGTCACTAACTTCTGCAGAGCTTCTGTCACATTCAGAGGAAGCAAGTAATCGAGCCAACTCACACTGACAATTCAGCAGCTGCTTCTTTTTTACCTATAATTAGAGAGGAGAAGTGAGAGGAGCAGGAGGGGGTAGGCAGCAGAAGGTTTTCATACATAGTTAGACACAGGAGGCCTGAGTTGCTGGAGGACTATAAGTCTCTCTACCTCTTCTGGATTTGAAGTACAGCACACACATCACCACCAGCACCGACACCACGAGCAGACACACCCCCACAATCAGAGCTTTCTTCCACAGGGCCAGGTGTACTGTGGAGGCACAAACAGAGACAAAGACAAGAGGCAACATCAGAGACTGGCATTTGGGAGGGTAAAGGCCAAAGGTTACAGTGACCTTACAAAATATGATTTTTGCATGTAGAAAGCAATATTGCCATAATTCAAGGGAATCCCTTCACATTTTACACAAATGTACACTTTGACAAAATGATTAGACATTAGATCAATTGAGACTGAAGTAGAGCAAAACCTAGAAACCTAAAAACCTCCTAGAAGATATAAGTGGGTCCAAACAGATGCAGACATGCACAGTGTAAATGTGTCCACATGAGAGCAAAATAATTCAGCTTGGGTGAAAAAATCATGTCGATTTCAAGGCTGTAAGACTGTGCTTTGTGAAAAGGCACAGAGAACAACAGCTCTTTTCATTTAGAAAGGTTGCTAAGTGAGTCAAATGCCCTGGAAGTATCTGAGCAGCAGTCATGATAAGACCTGTTCCAAGTCTCTGATGATAAGGAAAGGAGCTTCACTGCTGACTGGTTGTCTCCTTTACCATAGGAAACACTGGACTTCCCTTTATAAAAGGAAAGGAGAAAATGCTGTCCCTTGCTGCACCAACATTTACAATAACAACTGTAGCTGTCCCACAGCAGACCTATCTAATGTAAGACATTTCAGTTAGGAGTCATCATGAACAACATGCGTCATACAATATATCTCATCTTACATCAATATATGATATCTTTTTTAATACCTCACTCACTACACTGAAAATATATTTTCTCTATTTAACAAATGTATAAAAGTCACATCTCTATATAGCTGAATATAATTCATGACAGGATTATTTTCCCTGAATTGTGAACATTTTGTTCCATGTTCATGTTGTTTTACAAAAAAGGAAAAACTCAGTGTCAGTGCAGCTGGATTCTCTGATGTCTTTTCCTGGCTAACTCTGCATATGCATACACACACACACACACACACACACACACACACACACACACATATATATATATATATATGTATATATATATATATATATATATATATATATATATATAATACATACAGAGCGTTTTCATCAGACTCACCCTCTATGGTGACCTCATTGCTGATGACGTTGTTGGCGTTGTTTCGAGCTTTACAATAGTATGTGCCGCTGTGCTGTTTGGACAGATTGGGAACCAGGAAGTTCGTGTTGTTCTGTTGAGAGATATTGGTAAACAGTGGCGGCTTAATGCCGACACGGTACAGGTAGAAGGTGACTGGCGGTGTGCCTTTAGTGCCACATATCAGGTAGAGGTCTTCTCCCTCAGAGATGTCTGATAAGGTGGGGATGACAGTCAGAGTGGTCTGGCTCAAAGGCTCTAAACAAGGGAATGATGGAGAAAGAGGATGAGATTAGCTCACACCAAGGATTTTGTGTGTCATAAAACATAACAACTTCATCAGATTTGATCATTTCAGAAAAATGTAAATTTGAGCATTAACAGCCCTATCTATTTGTAAGGCTGACATGGCTCTGCCAAACCTATTGACATATGGTATCCTCTGTACTGATGTGAATTTATATGGCTAATTTAAAAGAAAATCCACCAGTGTTAAATGGATAAACATACCTATAACGTCAGTGATGAGTGTGTCACTGCGCACATGCTGCTTCTGATTATTCTCAGCCTCGCACATGAAGCTGTTTATCTCCTCTGGACTGTTGATTGTGACCGTGAACACAGCCTTCTCAGTGGGCAGCCTGATGGTTTTTGTGCTCAGAATGTCGTTATGTTTTATCAAGGTGTAGTTGATCGGCAAGCTGCCATTGTCTGAGTGACAGTGGATCTTGATGGGTCGTCCCAGGATGGCTTCGCCTTCCACTGAGATCTTTGGATGAGACACAGAAACTAAAGAAAAAATAAGAAACAAAAACAAAACACACTGAGTTGCTATGTACCTCAACATGCCACAATGAAGTCTATTTTGCAGTACATCCATGCTCTTCTGGAGGGCAGTGGTGATTTGAAAAGTAAAGTGACATTAAGGAAGAATGGAGTATAGACATGATGTAAAGAGCACTGAAATATCAATGTATAAAAGCTGCGACCTTATGTTGAAACCACGCACATTCTTCCTCCATAGACAGCCACTTTGCAGCCGGTGCAACTGATTAGCACAAAAAAGATGATGTTTGAAAACCATCTGAATGTAACCGTGTGTCCTCTCTCTGCAGCTCTAGTAACAACAGGTCTGTTTGTGATTTCTGATCATTTCAGAGAAAGCAGACCCTACAAGGTTGGGAAGTGGGGAGCCACATGGGTTAGATGTAGCAGAGACTGCTTTGTTGTGACATCACAAAGTTACAGAAAGCCTAATAGCTGATTTTAAGGCACAGTTTCTGAATACAGGCTGTGTGCATTTCTTTGTGGACTTAGGCTTTAATACTTTCATAGTATTAATATAGAACATAGATCTGCATTATAGTCAAAGGAGACATGGATCTTCTAGAATATGGGACCCTGAAACTTTATAAATCAACTTGGTATAAAGCCTCACTAAGGCAGACAACACATATAGACACTATAAACACTGCAGTGGGTGCAGCTCACAAACAGGCAGATTACAGCAAACAGAAATAAGTTTTCACACTGTAGTCCATACACAGTACACAGCATTACTAGGCAACATGGTGGTTCCCGATGTTCTCCCCGTGTACATCGTTACAACATTCAGTATGTTGTTGAACTGACTTGTGTGACCTACACTCTGCACACGGTGCACTTCATGAAGTCTCCACAATCTGCCCTCAGTTCAACTTCTTTGCTTATTGATTCTCAGTACAAACTATAGTCAGTCTATTCTGCATTTTTAAATATGAATGATAAAATGAGAAATATAGTCCACGCAGTTACTCTGATCGTAAGTAATGATAATAATCAAATACAATAATGATATTAAAATACAACCAGTCCACTCAATCTCATGCATTCCCACAGTCACAACAGGACAGCAGTGGAAAACAGCAGAGAGGTGGTGCACACCTCACTGAAGGCAGAGGCTCAAAGACACACAGTGTAGCATTACTGACAGGTGTTGTCATCCTTAATGGTCTTGCAGTGCTGTGTATTATATGTACTATTCTTCACTAACTGCTCGGCCAGGAGCCTCTGCTGCAGCTGCACATATTTACTCATTCTCACGTGTTTCCCATCTTTACTGTGTAACAATTCTCACTTAATACAACAAAATACAACACTTGAGATTAAAAACCATGGAATGAATAAATACTGGAAATATGTGGAAGTGATCTAACATTAATACTGATGTGGTTGTAAGACTTGTCTTTGAAGAGAAAATCAGGTTTATGGAGCAATCTGGCATGCGTAGAATCTCAAAATCCTCAGCAGCTCATGACGGTTTATTGATATTTTTACCAATTGTATTCTCTTTTTGTGCGTGTGCAGTTGATAATTTGCTAATGAGCAGCATATTGAATCCTTAGGAGAGCTGTTTTCAGATTGAATGCTAAAATAAGATAGCCATGACTTGGCTCTAGTTTAATCTTTAGTGTACCATTGGGACTTCTATGTGAATATGACACAGGTGTATTCAAACATGATGCTAACATGCAAGTTTGACATAGCGCATTTATGTAATGAGGTATGATCTCAGTCATGTATTAAAATCCATTGATTTCAGTGGACTTACCTTTAGGTCGTACAGTCAGGGTTTGACTGTGCTTCATGATGCCCTTGGCTTGAGCTACACAGGTATAGTTGAACTCCATAAACGGAGCCTTGCCAGAAAAAACCCCACGGCGAGGGAACTCTGAGCCACCTGACAGGGAGCTGTCTTGGGGCTCCAGATTGTAAATCAGCTCTTCCACCTTAATTCTTTCATAAGCAACGTTCTGACTTCTGCAGGATATTGTCATAGGTTCACCTTGAAAGACCTCAGCAGGAGACATGGTGAGAGCTGGTGCTGAAAATAGTTCTGTAGACAGATTTAAAAAGATCAAATAAGCACCACATAGTCACAGTGTCACAACACTGATATTGGTATGCATGCTGAATTGTATGAGGAACTAAAGTACTAAAGTTAATTGAACTTATTTTATCCTCCACTTTTTGCTGGCTTTAAGCTTAGCATAAAAGTTTTATCCTGTGCATGCAATGTTAATCAACCATACACTGCGCTGTACACCACTGTAGCATCGCTGTTATAAAGGTAAGCTAGCTTTGTGTGAAATTAGGTAATCAAGGATAAATATGTTTTATATCTGGATAAAACTTTTCACTTTTTTCACCATAGATGTAGTTTCCATGAAGGAATAGACACATCATCTACAGTTGTCAGTATTTATAATGTGAAAACCAGAATAGTATGAACACACAGGTACTCACCAGTCACTGAAATGTTTTTTGTGGTGACTTTGACAACTTCATCAATCTTTTGTATGCACCCAAAGTCTTGGGTGTCCTTTGCTAGTATAATCATGCTGTGGTTAACTTTGGTGGTTCCCCAGTCAAGAAGCTTGGTCCCATGGCTGAGATCTAGGTGGACTTCTCTAGAGCTGCCCACATGGCTACCGGTGGTGCACAAGATGTTTAGATGATCTCCTTCATAGATGTTGGAGTGGGGGTCAATCTTCAAAACTGGTGGAGGGAAACGCTCTAAGGAGACAAAACCAGTGAATGAAAAGTCCTGAGCGGAGTCCAGAATTTTGAGAGGTAAGAATTTCAAAACACCACTTGCCTCTGACTGTAACATTGATAGAGTTGCTGTTTTCAGACTTGACTGTTCCTCCGTTTAAAGCAACAGTGTAGATACAATGAATTACGTGGGTTCCAACTCTGCTGAAGCGAAACTTGGCATAGGGTTTTAAGCTGTCCTCTTGCTTCGGAAAATGTGGGGAGTTGTTGTCGAAGAAGTAGAAATCAATTTTGCCTTTCTCACCAGGTGCAGAGCATGAGGCACTTACTTCCTCCTTTTCACCAGCCACGTGCTTGTTAAGGCGAAGAACTGGTTTTTCTATGCCTGGAAACCCCAAAGATGAGAAATGAGCTCAGATTGATTGTGATAGAGCAGATTAAGTCAGCAGGACATGGCACTGAAAGAGTCAATGTCATGTCAAAGACGTCATCCTACCTGCTGTTGAGCCCATCATCATTCCCATCATGTCAAACTTAAAATAATTTCTTGATCATGCAAATGTGAGATCATGACTGGCTTCGTTACATTAGTATGGCTAAACTACTGGTGGAAGAATCATGTCCACTGTTGTTGCTTCAATAATAAATACTCCCAATTCTAGATGATTTAAATCCAAACTAATTCAAATCCACCTGAACCCCTAATATTACAAGAGATAATACTGTGCCCAAAAACATACCAACCTGTGACTGTGAGTGTTTCAGTTTTACTGGTCAACTCTTTGTCCTTGATGTTGATCTTGCACCAATATGTCCCAGTGTCTGAGACTCTGGTGTCCGGCAGCATGTACAGCAAATCCTCCGAGGTGCTGGAGTTCTTGGTGTGGATCTGGTTGTAGCCCTTGTATATAGTGTACTTACAACTCACCGCCCCACTCCCTGAGATGCTGACTTTGGCCGAGCACTTTAAAGTCACATTGGTACCTCGAGCCACGTCACCACCAGGCTCAACGGACAAGAAAATAGCTGTTATTACAAAAGCTAGGGAGAGAAGTATGAAAAAAAGATTAGACATGCAGTATAAGATAGTATGTGGAGCTAAGAGAAACAACCAATGAGAAAACTGCAACATTTTCATTTTCCTGAAATTAGATAATGCCTACATGCCTAAATATTTTCCATTTAACCAATCTTTGAATAATGTGAATAATATTTGCACTGTTTATTCATTATAACATTATATGTTATAGTATTTTAGCTTCTGGATGATTTTCTACACATTTTGTATTTTAGAGAGTTTAGAGAGCTTATTTTGTATTTGCTGGCTTGTGTACTATGCATGTGGGAGCACTTTTCTTGACATCTCTATGAAGTCTGTTTCTCTGTTCACCTTGAAATGTTGAGCGAACGTGCTACAATGGAATGTCAAATAGTTATCATCCTCTCATGTGAGACTCATACTACAAACAATGCTTCTAGTGTTCTCTAATTTCTTTTATTTCTGGATCCTCCTCTTCTCCTGAGTAAACTTTTCAGTCTAACCTTGGTTCCATTTCATGATTTTCTTTCAGGATATTTTTAATTCTCAGCCTCATTATCTTTGATAATAACTTGAACTGAGCTCCAAATGAGCCTCACAATCACTAAGAGGTGAAATCCAATGAATGGCTCACAAAAGACATTTTCTAATCAACATTTGTCTTTTCATACATTTTATTTTTCTGTAAAACCTCTGGTGTCACTTGAAACCATGAGTGTAGAGCACACTGAAGAAACTTTCAAAAGTGCCAGTTCAGTTTTAGACAGTGTAGCAGGAAGACAAAGCATCTGCACGAGTACGTCAAGCCTCCCCACCACATCATCCATATGGTCAGGTACTACAGACAACAGGCTGCTGTTGTGACTAAGAGTGGGATTGTTGTGAGGAAGTAAACAAAGTGGAAGAACAAGGCAGGGAAAGCACTTTGTTAGACAAAACTGGCCTCTCAGGGGACCCATCAGGATTTCAGAGCCCACACGCAGCATCATCCAGCAGGGGCTACAGAGCCGCTGGGCACACACATCAGGCTCATGTGAGTGTACGTGCTGAGTTTTACAATTTTGATTTACTAGTTCTTCATTCAAGTATTTACATTTTATCCGACCATAAATTAAGATTTGAATCCACGAGATTATGGAGGGAAGTTATGAGGTTTTAATTACACAGCTATAGTAATTACTGTTCAGTAAAATTCATTGTTTATTATATTATCAAAGATTCAAACACAAACCCTTTGGCTTATTCCAAAAACGCAGGAGTATCCACCAAGGAGACCCACAGGAGACTATACTAACAGTAACTCGTCAAAAATGTTTGGGAAACGTTGTTTCAGTCAATCATTTCTCCCCTTTAATAAGTTGGTGTTGTATTTTATACCATGGGAAAGTCATCCTTTACAACGAGGTACAACTTGTAAGGACCATGCATTCGTGGAATGAACAACACAGCTAAATGTATGGGTAGCACCCCCCCCCCCCAAAAAATGTACCAAAATCCCCTGCAGCATTCTCCTGTTGGTATTAACTCTTGTTCTGAGTTAGTTAATAAGGAAAAAACAACACATATCATTGATTTGACACTGTTATGCTGGTCACATTCTGCTGTGGGATGGCATCTCATTCTTCAACCAGGAGCTGCTGAAGGTCAACCAGTGTGGTTGTGTTGGTCACTACCTCACACTCAAGTGCTCAGTTGGGCTGAGGTTTGATTGCTAATGAGGTGCCAGTCATACACCTGTGACTGACACACACTAGAAGCTCAAACTATATATGGATCTTTCACACACTACTGAGGTCCCCAACAGTGCAAAAGGCATAAAGTGTAAAAATGGTGTTGTTTTTTCCTTATTACTGTGGGAGAGTGCATCATCCAATCAACCAAACAACTCAGAACAAGAGTGAACACCCACAGGAGAATGTTGCAGGAGATTTTGGCACATTTTTTGTTTTTTTTCTCCTTTTTTTCTGTTTAGTTAACAGTAACCAGGGCCCAAAGACGTTACACAATTTAATATTAAAGGTTATAGAAATGATTAAAAAAAAGAGAGACATGGGGAATTTAAAGGCTATGATTTGCTGAGATTTGAAACATTTTTCTCAATTGTGAAGGAATTACAAGGAAGGCAGAATCAATGCCTAAATTTGGTCCTTTTCTAGTGGTAAAAAACAAATACCTGATTTATCAGTGTAATTGCTCAACTTTCTTCACCTTAAAAAGTAACAGAACAAATATGCATCACCAATTTACAATTCTGACATGTGCTCAGAGAGCTCTTAAAACTTTGACTTCACTAGTGCCACTCAGCCACTCCAACAATGGCCTCCACCTCCAGCCTACAACTGATAAGTTGGCCCCAGCTCAAGCAAAACCTCTGTCCTCATACAGCTGATCTGAACTGACTCATGCCTTCCATCACCAACAGGGAGGCGTGTGACTTTTCCTGCCACAACTTTTCCACCATACAGACACCAATGGTGAGAAGGCTCTGATAACAGACTGTCTCCATTTGTCTCTTGTCTCTTATTGGCCAACAGCTGCTTGAAAAATCTGTGAGCTTAAAGCCTGAGAACTTTGCTCGCGTGAAAGGTAAAGCAGTGACGTCTCTCTCCCCTGCAAGCAGTGGCAGTTCTGTGGAAGATATTCAATAAACTGTCTCATGTAATTCTAAATTCACTGTCGAGATTAATTTGCACTGATCAATGTATATTGCAGAACATATTCTACTTACATGGGTCTGTGTCCGCTGCGAACCCTGGATGGAAGTCTTGGGGCAAGATAAGAAAATACCAGATTAGAGACAGATCTACTCATCTCCCAAGAAGAAAAAATCCACAGAGTCCCTGCAGAAGGAAGTCAAAGGTCATGTGGCTTACAGCACGACAGGAGCATAGAGGTGAGCAGTAGTAGGAGGCCCATCCTGTTCGAGGAACACTGAGGCTCCCGATGCTGCTGGCTGTCCTGGAGGTGAACTGACTCATGAGCGGTCTGGATGAAGCAGATCTGGACGTGCTGGGCGGGAACAGACACCGAGGTGGTGCTTTACCTCAGCCAGTCAGTGGTTATCACCCCGAGCAGCCGGCGGCTTGGCTTAATTTGCCAGGAAGTGAGTGTTGTTTCCTCAGGATGTTCATGCCGCCCGGTTCTTTGCCATTGTGGAATGTTCTCCTCTCATCTGTGTGTGTGTGTGTGTGTGTGTGTGTGTGTGTGTATTTGTGAAATGGTAGTCACAATAATACTGTACTGCTTGAGGTTCAATAATCAGGCCTTCGACCTCTGCTTCTGGCTGGTAGCACAGGTAGAGAAAAAAACAAGACAGGCACAGAACAATCTCTGCAGCAAAGCACATATCCTGGGGTGAAGACTCAGTTTATCTCTGCTACTGAAAACTGACTACACTGAATCTGCCTCTAAAAGGACAGGTAGGTGGAACTACCATCACTAGACACACTTCCCACCAGGACTCACATACCTATACCCTTGTGGAACCACTGGGACTATGGCCTTTGACCCTGGTTAGTCATAAACTGTAATATACTGTTAGTACATATGAATTTCAATATATAAGGCATATATATGAATAGATTCCTGTGATGCTGAGGTAATCCTCTCAGCAAATCTTCTACACTAAAATATATAAAGAAATCCATGTGTTAAGAGTGGTTAAATTAATAAATAGAATAGAAACTGGGGGGGGGGGTAGACTGGCGCCAAATATCGATATTTTAACAATAAACATACAGCCGTTCTCAACAGATTCTCTCACAAAACCCTGCTGCAATTTTGATAGAGTCATTACTTTAAGCCTCCACATGATGGCGCTTACCATGAATAAGACTGGGTGCAGAGATAGAGTACTCTTTGAAAGGAAATGACGCAGCACAGCCTGCCGGAAATCGTAAAAAGAAGAAGAAAATGGCGCGAGGCGGAGGAATAGCAAAACATAACACAAGGACATTGGACAGTTAAGAAGAGCCACAGTGTGCAGTATACACTTTGTTTTACTTGTCTGTCATTCATGTGAATTTGATTGACAATAGGGGTGCACCGATCGATCGGCGCCGATTTCCTTAATTTTGCGGGATCGGCGATTCTTTTTTGTGAAACCGATCACATCTACCGATCTTATCTACCTCCACAAAGATCTGAAAGTCAGCCACTGTCCCCCTCTGCGCTGCCATGAGAGAGGGCTTACGCCAGGATGCGGAAGCGCTGGTAAGCGCCGCGCAACGAAAATCGCACGCGAGCCGGAGCCCTTCCGTTCACACCAGACACACATTTCTCCGCGCCAGTCGATAAGCGCTTCTGCCTCTCAGCTGTGTGTGTTCATCCATCTCTCTCGCGCTCTATCTGTTTAGATACTGACAATATAAACGCACACACATCATCGCATTTGTCAGTTGTGGTGTTTTATTTTGAAAATCAATTGTCAATGTTTTGTAATTCATGTGAAATGGACTTAGTGCAGTCAATAAACTCAGAATTTCTTCACTGACACAGATATCGTGATGTATCGTGGATGAAATTTCTTGCAATATATTGATTATCACAGAATCTCTGTATCATGATATTATCGTTATCGTGGGCAAAATATTGTGATAGTATCGTATCGCGAGGTATCTGGTGATACCCAGCCCTATTCGGTACCATCGCCATGTGTATTTATGGACAACAGAACAGCATTATGGGAGAACATGAGGGCTGAAGGACAGGAGATTTTTTTTTTTTTTTTTTTAAAAAGACCACTCTGACCGGACGTGCTGGTTTGGTTCCTGCTGATCATACAATACAATATATACACAATTAGCACCTATCGGTATACCTGGCAAACTTATAACGCAGTGACCTTAAATTAACCACAGAGAGATCTTACTACATTCATTACAGAGAGACCTTAAACTCACCACGGAGCAGAATGATTTTCTGACGGCCAACGATGCTGTTACCGCTGTTAGAGACGTATTTACTGCTCATACGTGACACATTCACATTCATTGTGACATTTAAATAGAAATTTAAAGCCGCAAGTGGCTGTGATCGGGCCCTCGCTCACCCGCGGCACCCCGGGGCCCCTGCGGCCGCGGAACAAAGCGGGAAGAGAGGAGAAATGTTCCGCAGAAAGCAGAAATGTTCCGTTCAGGTGTTCATCCACCAGGTGGATGAACGGAACATTACATTTAAATATTTCTATTATTTCTAGTAATTTCTATTCTATTTCTATTTAGCCCACCAGTACTGTGATACTGCAGTATGATGATATGATATTGGAGACGAAGCTCAACCTTGGTGGGTCCGGCCCAATGGCTAGTGCTTGGTGCGGGATCTCGCTGCCGAGTCCCTACAAGACAAAGTTATATGCCGTTGCATCATATTATTCAAATCACATAACGTTATTTATATTGTCTTTCATACGTGGAGGCACCCCAGGAACAGCGGTAGCAGCATATGTGATGTTTCAACCCAGTACCATGACTGAACATCAGCCAAAAACAAACAACAAACAAAACAGTGAACACTGGCCCTGGCAGCCCCAAGATCAGACCGGCCCACCAGGAATTGTCCCGACCCCTCAGAGCAGCCACTCCGGGCCTAGGAGACCGGACCGGAACTCAGCCATTAACATGACGGACCAGGCCAGGGACAAAAGGGCACAACGCTTTCCGCCTCTCAGGCCCTGAACCCTGACTGACTTAAACAATGTCAGCTGTAATTGAGTGAGTGAGAGAGCCTGAAAGGCTCCAGATGCTCTGATAGGAATGGGACAGGACCAGGCCCACTAGAACCGGAACCGGTACCAGAACCAAGACAACAGGAACCGGTACCAGGACCATACCGGAACCGGCAGCAGGACCAGGACCGGTACCGGAACCCGAACCTTATCATCAGGTTGCTACTGCTGCTCCGCCTGTTAAGTTCCTTCCCATTTTCGCTTCACCCTGCTCGGTGACGAGGAGCTGCTCGAGCTTCTCGTGAATTGAGTTCCTGGAGCGTTTGAGGAAAGGTTTGTCCGATTTCACTCCGTCGGTTGCTCAGGTAAATGCCGAAGTGTTGCTCCGACATCGAATCATAGACTGCATCGAATCCTCGTTAATCAGTGTGAATAATCGTCTTGCCGTGTTTGAATGCAGCTCGGGGGGCCTCGCTTTCACTTCCGCATCGAGCGGCACCGATGTCATGGGCTGAGCTTTCCACCTTGCCCCTCAGGACTCTGGGAACTGCAGTCCTTGCGCCACCTACGGGAGTGCTGTTCTGGTCTCAGCTGGGACTAGTTCTGATGAGCTCAGACCAGGATGTTGCAAGTAAGCAGCTCAGATGTTGGTTCGTTTCTTTTAGCGTTCATCGGCATTTCAAGATGGTGGCTCTGTGCTTGTTTGTTTTACCAAGGCAGGATGTTAATATGGTCAAGTTTTTACACACGGCGGACTGCTGTAATGTTAAAGGAGAGCTATATGTACACATTATATACTGTATCTCCCTGTTCCTCATCATGGGCCAGTTCCTAGCTCTAATAACCATCCCTCTTGGTCCATTTGGCTCTGTCTGTTCCAGACTGGGATGTGAAGGCTCTGCTGAGCTCTGCTGCCAGATGCACAAGGAAGATCTAAATTTATTCAAAAAATTATTATTATTATTATGTTATTAAATATTATTAATTATTATTAAAAACTTAATAATAATTATTATATTTTTAAAATTATTATTAAAAAAAAAAAAAGCGATTCTCCTCTGTGGGTCTTCTTGTGCACCTGTTTTGCCTGTGTCAATATTCCTCGCATTCAAGCTTTTACAGCCAATCTCATAAGTTGCAGACTCCTTTCATTAAGCCTTGATTGCTATCATTCAGTCATCTTCGTTGTCAAGTTGTAGCCAGATCCCCTGCATTCGCCCACTTCTCAGCGGCCTCAAAAGAGCAACTTCCAGGCCATGATTGATGCTATACTGCAGTGTCTGGACTTCTTTTCATGGGGTTGTCATATGCCCTACAGTAGGTTGTGATTGTTGATTGTTTATGTGAGCATAGGCTTTTGGATTTGTGTGCTGTTCTGCTCTGCAGAGCCATTGGCAACTGTTGGTCCTGAAGTACCGTCTGTGCAGCAGCAACTTTGTGCCAACCACTGATTTCCTTCAACAGAGTTGTTAAAAACTCAACACTTACCACTCTGTATCACCCTGGTGCACAGCATGCTATCCAAGTTAATCCTGGGTTTGATATTGGAAACTGTTCTTTTATGGGTTCATGACATGAGTGGTAATTCACCATCAGATCGTTTTCTTTCAACCTCCTGCATGTCCTCTTTTTTCTGATTTTAATCAGAATCATTCTTGCTACTAATGCTGGCGCTTGCTGCTGGCACTTGCCACTAGATCTCCTGCTTGCTGCTGCTGCTGCTACTACTGCTGTTGGTGCTACTGCATGCTTGCTGCTGCGTGTCTCAAAGAATCATGAGTGATTATGCCTTGTAATCTAGCTTCAAAAAATGTCCTGCTTGCATCTTTTAGATTGCTACTCTGGATGCCATCACCCTGAACTCCGGTCCAACCGCGAGGAACCTTGGAGTCATTTTTGACCAGGATCTTTCCTTCAGTTCTCACATAAAGCATGTGACTAGGACTGCCTTCTTTCACCTGCGCAGTATAGCTAAGGTCAGGAATATCCTCTCTCAGAGTGATGCTGAGAAACTAGTCCACGCATTTATTACTTCTAGGCTGGACTACTGTAACTCTCTCTTGTCAGGTTGTCCAAAAAACTCTCTAAAGAGTCTCCAGCTGGTCCAGAACGCTGCAGCGAAGGTACTGACAAGAGTTAATAAGAGAGAGCACATCTCTCCCATTCTAGCTTCTCTCCATTGGCTTCCTGTAGGATGTAGAATAGACTTCAAGATCCTTCTACTTACTTACAAGGCTCTTAATGACAAAGCTCCATCTTATCTGAAAGACCTCATTATCCCATACTGTCCTACCAGAGCACTTTGCTCCCAGAATGCAGGTCTGTTAGTGACCCCCAGTATCTCTAAAAACAGACTGGGAGGTAGAGCCTTCAGTTACCGGGCTCCTCTATTATGGAACCAGCTCTCTCCATGGGTCAGAGAGGCAGATGTTAACTCAATAACTCAGACGACAACTCTACGTCTCCATGACTTTACTCCAAGACCACGCACGAACAACACAGCAACACGCTCCGCCCACCTCACCCAGAACATACAAGCAATTAGCACATGCGCAGTGAGTAATGTAGCACATAACAAAACTCCCCTTTTTTCTTTTAAGAAAAACAGTGCAAAGAAAATATTTCTTTTCCTTTTAGTAACCTTAACAGATACCTAGAATTAAAGCTTAGACTTTAATAACTATAATAGAACAGTTTAGATTTTCTGACTTTAATAGCTAGAGCAGAGCAGTAAAGAAAAAGTCTCTTTTGTTTAGTCCTATTGGTTTTTTAGCTGCCATACACCTTCTTGGTCAAGCAGTCAGCGAGCTGCTCCTTAGTTGCTGACCACATGATCTGCTGAATAGTTCCAGAGTTGATGAGTTCCTTGACACTGCTAATCTCAAGTCGGAGTCTTTTCTCTGTGACTGATTTGGTGGATTTGATGGCATCAAAAAGAGAGTGGTTGTCTGTAACACACTTCTTCAACTTCCACACAATTCCTTTGCTCTGAGCTTCTTGTGGAGGCCGAATGTAGACATTTCTGGTTAACTCTTTACCTTGCAAAAAGGCTGCTTTAATGTCCATGGAGTTCAGCTGCCATTTCTTTTGACATATAACAGCCATGATCATTTTTAGAGACTCTGAGGCACACGTAGGTGAGTCTTTTAGAAGCTCCTCAGTGTTCATTTCCTCAAAGCCTCTTGCAACTAGTCTGGCTTTGGGTACAGTACCATCTGGTGTCTCCTTGAGTGTACACACCCACCTTGTAGAGATGCATTTCTGACCTTCATCTTTCACCTCTTCAAACACACCGTTCTGTTTCCAGTTGCTAAGTTCAGCGTGTTTGGCAGACGTGAAGGTATCATCATTCACAATCAGTATGTCCTCTTTATGGCAGTCTTCACATAACTCAGCATGCTCAGATGTACCCAGTTGTAGATTGTCCACTTGTCCTAAGTCCACTGATCCAGTTGTGCCAGCAATTTCCTCTGGTTCTGTGAACTGTAAATTGTACCAGTTTTTATATGTTCCAGTAGCCTTTCCTGCCCGACTGAGGATTTTTCCAGTGTGTGTTTGGCCACTTCCACTGTCTGTGTATGTAACTACTTGTCCAGCTTTCAGCTTAAGTCCTTCACAGGTATTACTTGAATGTGTTGATGTGTGAGGGGGCTCATTGTTATCCTCAGCATCTTCATCATTTGAGGGTGCTTCTTCCTCACTTTCATTTTCAGTGTTATTTTCATAGAGTCTGGTTTCTGGTGATGTGTCATTTTCAGTTCCCATTAACTGATTATCTCTTTCTCTCAGCATGCCTTGCAAGTCATTTGCCTTTCGAAGTCTGCATTGATGTACACGAACATAACTGCCCCCGTGACGAACAAATATCACCACACCATCTTGGCCAATGACCACACCTGGACCCTTCCACTCTGTGGAATCTACCCGTTTGTAATAAACTTTATCCCCCGTTTCATATTGGTCGTCAGTGGGTCGCAGTTGTTTACGAAGGACTCTTCGGATCCTCTCGGAGCATTCTGCTTCTGTGAATGCTCTCCTTGTAGCATGTAATGTTGAGATGTGCTGAGCCATCCAAGTAGCCACGCTAGTCCCTTCTAGAGCTGGCGGTTTATCAGTTAGAACTGACGGCAGATTTGGGTTCTGCCCAAACACTAGCTGGTAAGGGCTGTAACCATGCACATTGTGCATAGAATTTTTTGCCATCAGGGCCCAGTCTAGCGCTGTTCTCCAATCACATCCATTGTCTCTCTTTACTTTCAACAGGATTTCAGTGAGGGTTTGATTATGCCTTTCTAAGAGACCGTTGCTCCATGGACTATAAGCTGCAGTTGTCTTTACTTCAATGTTGAAGTTTTCAGCCATGTCCCTCATTTCCTCATTGTTGAATTCACCCCCATTGTCAGTGAACAGTCTACGTGGAGGACCATGAATACTTATCCAGCAGTGAATAAAGTGCTTCACTATCTCCTTGGGTTTCTTGGTGGTAATAATGCTCCCTGCACTGAATCGTGTGAAGTGGTCAATGGCATGCAGATACCACACTCCTGGCTCTAGTTCATGTAAGTCCATAGCTACAGTTTCATTGTAGGTTAAGGCCATGGGTAAACCTACTGCTGGTTTTGCGTTGATTTACTGTATCTGATGCATGTCTCACAGTTCCTTACAATGTCCTTCAGGATTGTGGTGCATTCCTCATCAGTATTACCTGAGCAGGTCAGTAGTTTTTTCAGTCTGTCAGCTGAGGCATGTCCAAACTGCTTGTGAAGTTTCAATAGAATTCCTTGTTTCTCCTGTTTTGTCATGTTTTCTGTCACAATGAGGATGTCTTCCTCATTTTGGATATCAGATCCATTTAGGGTATTCTCGTCCCTCAAGTTCACACAATAGTGTCCTGACGATGTCAGTTCAAGTTTCACAGGTTGCTTGAACATTATGGCTTTGTCATTTTCAATGTCCAAAATTGCACCTGCTCTTTTCAGTGAAGTTTTGCTTAAAAGCAAAGGGATATCAGCTGGGACAACTTCTGTCTCAATTTGACATCTAGTCTGTGCTATCACAGCTGGGATTTTCACTTTCTTTGTGGAGTGGACAATTCTCCCATCGCCAAACTTGAAAGGTCTTGCACTTTTTATGTCCTTCATCTTCAGTAATTCATCCTGTGGTAGTTGACTGACATAATGATCAAGCCACTTTTCACCACACACTGTTCTGGTGCAAGCTGTGTCAATCACAGCAGATCCCAACGACTCCACCATGAAAATCTCTGTGTTAGACAATGTGTCTTTAGACAATAAAGTAATGTTGCATTCTTCAACCTCTGTTTGACTTTCCTCTTCTGTTAGTTTAGCATGTTCATTTCTGTGTGGACAATCCTTTGCCCAATGATACGTGCTTTGGCAAACTGCACATCTCGTTCTCCTACCGTATCTGTCAAGCGGATTGGTACCTTGAACAGCTGTTTGGTGTTGTGGATTTGATCTACTTTCTCTCCTGCCGGTAAACTTTGTGTAGTAGGCAGCGTCAGTTGCACCACCGCTCTCCTGAAGCGGATCAGCGCCCCTCTGTGGCGTAGTATCGCCAAATATCCTCTTCAAGGCGGACTTCATGTTGTCAAACGTGAGGCTTGGACAAGCGGTAAGCGCCAACTGTTTGTCTTTAACATTAAGTCCCGCAGTGTCTAGCAGCTTGAACGCTAACACCGCATCCGGAAGCTCCATATTGAACTGGCGAATTCTGTTGTACCTCCGTTCAAACTCAACAATGTAATCCACCATCGAAACGCCGTTGTCTTTCATTATCCGGTCAAACTCCGTGTATGCCTCGTATTGACGGTCCTTTTCTTCTTTCAAAAACAGAGTCCAGTTTTTCCAGAAGTGTAGTCATTCCATCATCCTTGTTCAAATCTCCCGCAGGTATTTCCAGCGCGCTGTCCCTCGCTCTTCCCATTAGCGACAAGGCAACCGCTAAGGCCTGCTTCTTCTTATCCAAGTCAGTAACCAGTCTCCAAATTTTGATCTCATTTTTCCAGCTTTCATAAGATTTCTTTTCGTCAAACGCTGGCGGAACTTTATAATTACCAGCGGCCATCCTCTGCTACCAATGTTAACTCAATAACTCAGACGACAACTCTACGTCTCCATGACTTTACTCCAAGACCACGCACGAACAACACAGCAACACGCTCCGCCCACCTCACCCAGAACATACAAGCAATTAGCACATGCGCAGTGAGTAATGTAGCACATAACAGCAGACACTCTTTCTACATTTAAGTCCAGGCTTAAGACCTTCCTCTATGACAGAGCTTTTAGTTAGGGCTGGCTCAGGTAGTCCTGATCCATTTTATAGCTACGCTGCTATAGGCTTAAACTGCTGGGGGACACATCAGGTTACATGGAGCCCTATCCTTCCTCTCCTCCCCTCTCCTCTCCTCTCAGCCTCTCAGCCTCTTTCAAAGGGAGCTCCTCTCTGCTTGGTCATCTGAATTTTGCTATGGATTACTCTTCAAGGGCGTGCATTGTGTTACATGCACGCCCTGTCTAACGGTCAAATCAGAATCATTGACAGTATCATGTTTAGAGCAGTGGATGGCATTTCCTTTTTCTATAATTACATATCAGAAATTTCAGCTTCAATCTAATAATTATTATTATTATTATTATTTTATTTTTTATCTATTTTCTTTACAGACGCCACGCCCTCTGTTGTTGTTGGGGGTTTCTTTAAAGGAGAATGGTTTTCCAGAGGGTCAGAAGAATTTATTCAGGTCACAGGTAAAGTACAGCAGCGCTGGGTGCGTAGTGACGGAGCTCAGTCAGGATCTCAGCCAAAACGAACCCAGCTTTGAGAAAACAGTTCACATTTATAATTCACAGTGTCTTCTTGGGCTGGTCCTGCCCAATGCAGAGGTTGGACTGTATGATAGAGTATGATGAATCAGATGATGCTTGGTTTATGATGTGTGTGCAGAATATGTGTTAAGTATGTGTGTGAATCTGCTGAGTCAGGCGTGTATCTATTGCAACAGACCTAGCTGACAGAGAGAGAAGACACTACAGTTACATCTTGTACTTGCTTATCAGGTGAGAGTCACCGCTATCTGGTGTCGTAGGGACACTCATCAGGTTATGTGTGTTCAAGCACAGGACAGAGCACACAGTGTCAGATCATCTATTTGTAACAGAACAGTGCATACATGATGTCAAATCACAGTCAATTGAAACATTACTAAATAATGCATATAGTGTCAAATCATATCTTAAATATAGCATCAAATTATAACTTATTCATAACACTCAGCCTAAGGAATGCTTTATCTGCCTTCAGATTGCAAGTCAGCTGCTCTGTTTGAACTGTATCCCATAGTGGAGGCTTCTCTATTGTGGGGCAGTAAATGGTCTCCTAGCAGATCATAGTGTTGTGATAACGAATCTACAGTTAAAATGATTAACACGGGGCGCTCTAATAAACCTGACGCTTCACCTGGTGTGATGGGTAATCTTATTATGCACGCTATTTACATTCCTGGCCACAATAACAGTGTAGCCGATGCTCTGTCTTGTTTTAAATTCTGTAAATTTACATCCTTGTGTCCAAACGCCAAGCCAAGCAGCCTGCCTTGCCCTCCCGAAGCAACGGCCTCTGTCTTTTTCTGCTGCTAAATGAGGAAGGTCTGTCAAAAAACACATTATAAAAGCTTACAATTCAGCTTGGTGGTTTTTCCCTTTTGTCTGTGCTCGATTTTGCCTGCCCACCTTTACCTGTCAATATTCCTCTAGTTTGCGCATTTAGAGGGGAACTATGCAAGTCTGGTTGCTTTTCCTCTGTTTTGCTAACCCTCCTCTGGGCCGCGTGCATTTGTTTTTAATGAAGCCCGTGACAAAAGTAATCCATGGAGCGATGGATAACATTGCAATGATACAACATTTATATTTGTGTAGTCTTAACTGTTATAAACAAAAGATTACGGGTTACGGAGCGCGTTTGTGTTGTGGTGCGCAGAGACGAGAACTGGGACACTTGGGCGGAGGACAAGTGCTGCAGTGATATTACAAGGTTGGTTTTCAGCCCAAGGAGCCCTGCATTCACCTGCTTCTCAACGGTCTCAAAAAAGAGCAACTCCAAGGCATGATAATCATTTACCTCTCACTATCACCTTGGCGCAAAAAATAATATCCAAGTTAAGATCTGGACTGTTTGCTTCACACATAAATACGATGCTGGAAGCTGTTCTGTTAATGGCTTTCTTCGGGTCCATGTGTTATGTGGAGTTCACCACCAGATCTTGGGCTCTGCACGACCTCTGCTTTTCTGGTTTAAAGCTAGAATCAGATAATTTCACTATTTATCTGAAGCATTCTAAAACTGATTAGATGCATAAAGGAGCTCTTGTGGTGACTGCAAGGAATAAATCTGCTTTTGCCCTTTCGCCTCCCTTCTGCACTACCTGAGAACCCAACCTGCACCTGCTCCCATTGACCTACTTTTTGTCATTGATGGCAGCAAGCCCATGACCCGAACCTGGTGCTCATGCTATGTAATCTGCCTCCAATAATGTCCTGTTGCTTCTCATTCTTGTCTGTCTAGGATGCTGTCTGGTGGATTGCTGGGGAATTTTGCACTAATTTTCTATTCTCCTTCCACAGAGGGCAGAACTGACAGAATTTTCATGGCTACTCAGAGTAGCCACGAAGCTCAATTGTGGCAGAAGCTCTGCCATTCATATAGCACTTAGCGTCAGGCTCTCTATCTCAAGTTGTTTTGGGGGTTCTGCTTTCATTCCCTGTAAGTTCTGTCAAGCAGATTATTATTCAGCTTGCTATGCTTATGCTCAAATAAATTATTTGTTCTAATTTCAGAGTTGTCTGACTTAAATGGTGTGAAGTCTGTGAAACTAGTTCAGGCAGACAACTCAAGCTGCACCCATCCTGATCAGCTGATCAGTCACATGCTTGCCTCGCCAAATAGGGCAGGTTATTTAAACCCCCTAGTTTACCTGCTCATCCTGGAAATGCTGCTCTGCTGCTGCCCTTGCTGCTGCTACTGCTTACCATCATGTTGCTGCTGCTGCTCCTGCTGCCCATGAGGTTTTGCAAACCCACCACCTCCCCAGCATCCACCTGTGGGCTCTGTCTCTATGATCCCCTGCGGGGGTCTGCTTTCATTCCCTGTTAGGTCTGTCAAGCAGATCATTATTCAGGGAATGGATAACTGTGACAGAGCCTGACGCCAAACCTGCTGCAGCCATGCTCAAGAATACCTATGCTGTGGTTCAGCTTGCCATGCTTATGCTCAAATAAATTATTTGTTCTAATTTCAGAGTTGTCTGACTGAACTGTGGGTAATTTCCTGAAGCAAAGTCAGTGTTGACGCTGGCTAAAAGTGAGAGGACATAAGCTAACTTGATGATGTGACAATGGGACACCCACACACTTCACCTGAATGAGCCTGAGTCATATACAGTATATGGTCTGTAATAGACTGGACTGAAACTCAGCCATTAACATGACGGACCAGGCCGGGGACACAAGGGCCCAATTCACTTCCACCTCTCAGGCCCTGAACCCTGACTGACTTGAACAAGGTCAGCTGTAAGTGAATGAGTGTGAGATCCTGAAAGGATCCAGATGCCAATTCCCTTCTGTCTCTCAGTGAATGGGGAGGGGGAAAAAAATCTGAAAATATCAGAAATCAGAAAATCATAGGCATGGTAAACGTGCATATTTATATGTCCACTTATATGCTTGTGTGGCGAGGTGAGTGTGTGGGTGGAGGCCACCAGACACCTGAGGACACCTGACAACGCCACCTGGGGAATTTCATCCCAGGAAATATCTTATGAAAATCTGCAAACGGTGCATCACTGCAAACTGTGTCCTGGTGAACCTTAACACTACAAACAGTGAGGGGAACCACTCTAACGTGCCTAGCCTCCACTGTAAGCTGACTAATGCCACTAAAAAGAGAAGAAGGGCAAAAGAAAATACTACTACAAACAATTAAAAACACACCAGTTGGTCATGCTAACATAAGGAATGTACAGCAAAAGCAAATCAATAATAAAAGACAAAGCTAGAGCCAAGGCAAAACAGCAGCTGACAATGACCTATAAATTCAAGAAAGGGTCAGATAATAGTAATAAAACCAAGTAACTGGCATTTCAATTATATCCTGCTTACAGTTAAAATTACATACCTTAATAGAAAGGTGTACAGGCTAACCCAGCTTAACAATGAGCACCCACAACTTTGGAGGTGATCTATAATAGAGCAAGAATTTCAGGTTTGTTAGTACCACTTCACATGCAAATCATGTATCAGCAGTTTACAACATACAGACACCAATACGACCAGGCAAAAGAGGGAGAGGTGCTTTAAATGCTCTAAGGGTAATCAGGGAGGAGTTGGGCAGAGGAGTTGGCCTGAACACAAAGGTGTGTTCAAGAACCAGCAACCTAATGAACATAAGTAAACTGGTTTCCCCCATCACAATCCACCCCCATTTTTCAGTTGGTGGCCCAACAGTTACCTTATTGCCAAGGTATAAAGATGGCTGCATCAGCTACAAGTACATTGGAGGCAGTAGCCCTTGTCGCCCTGCTCCCCACTGCCTGTGGGAGATGATAGATGTTTGTGTGTTTCACAGTTGTGTAGCAGGTGGTCCTCCTGACTGCACCGGCATTGTTTGGTGTTTGGCCAGCGACTGTACCTCTGAGGTTGTAGTGGTTGTAGGAGCAATCTGGGGTTGAACTGAGGGTGAAGTGTCGGCTTGGGGACATAAATTCACAGGGGCAAAAGTTGTGATGATCTCAGGCCTTACCACACACAGGCCAGCATCAAATGAGTCTTCCTCTCCAATGGGGGGTTCCACATCTGAGGGGCAGGCCACAGAGGTTTCAGCAGTGTCTGCATGTCCAGGATGGTCTTTCAACAGAGAACAATGACATTCCTTGCCTTACCGAGATCATCCACTGGAGCAATGGTGTAAACAGATCCTCCATTTCTGGGGACCCTCATGATCCTGTACACCACTGAGCTCCAAACATCTTGAATTTTGTTGCAGCCCTCAGCCACACATCCCTGAGGTACACCAGCTTTCCCTCCTGTATGGGAGCATCCTTTACCTTCTGATCGTGACGTGCCTTTCATCAATTGGCAGCAGCCTGCAGGTGCTTGGTGGCCCCTTCAAATCCCACTTGGAACCTGGTCTGACGCTCCAGAATCAAATCATGAGTACTGTCTGTGGCTGGGACAGGATTCCTTCCTAAAAGGAAGTCAACAGGTAAAAGGGGATCTTGTCCAAACATCAAAAAGAAAGGAGACCCACCTGTAGATTGATGTACTGTGGTGTTGTATGATAAGACAACTTGAGGCAGGTAGGATGGCCAATCCCTTTTCTTACTTGTAGGCAAGGTGCATAGACGGTCATGCAGGGTGCAATTAAATCGTTTGCATTGGCCATTCCCTGCAGGGTGGTAAGGGGCAGTATGGGACTTTTCAATACCATACAGACTACATAACTGTTGGATCAATGCACTCTCAAAACTCCTTCCTTGGTCAGAATGGATACGACTGGGGACCTGCAAAACCACTCATTTACCAGTACTTTAGCAACAGTTGATGCCTGTTGATCATTGGTGGGGACAGCCTGGGTGTACTTTGAGAAGACATCAGTCATCACAAGCATATTCTCCATCCCATTCCTAGATGGCTCCAATATATTAAAGTCCACCGCCAGAATTTGGTTTGGTCATGCTGCAAGTATTTCCTACCGCAGAGTCAGCGAGGAGCCCACATGACAACCAGGGTGAGACAAAGAGACAGCCATGAGGCCACAGGTGGCTTAAATGCCCTCAGACTAATCGGGGGGAGTTGGCCTGAACACAAAGGTGTGTTCAAGACCCAACAACATGAGTAAGCACTGGTTTCCCCCATCACACTTGCAACATAATATACCACATAAAATGTACAATAAAGATTTTTCTTAATATGTGTACATGCACACATTTTACTGTGGGTATTCCACATATGAACATATAAACTTACATACATGTGATATTGTATACATGGAGGTGGTCAACCTGTGGCACCACTGAAGCATTCTTGAAGCCAAGGTTGCTTTGATAATGACCATTGGCTCTTTTGTGTTGCTGGGTTGGATGTTTCTCATTTTTCTCTTAACAATCCAGTCACAGTAAGACCATGGTCATCAAACCAGGCAGCGGCAGTTTTGGCACTGTGGGCAGGTACTAGCAGGTGCTTTAATCTTGATCAAATACAGTGGACCAACACCAGCAGATGCCACGGCCTGAAATCATCACAGACAGTGGGAACTTGACATTGGACCTCATCATCTTGGATGGTGTGCCTCTCCAGACTCTAGGACCTTGTTTTTTCCAAATGAAATGATCTGAAAAGAGGACTCTGGACCACTGAGCAACAGTCCAGTTCTTCATCTCCTCAGTCCAGGTGAGATGCTTCTGATGTCTGCTTCAGGAATGTGACAGCTGTGGCCCATTTCCCTGTGAAGATGTGGCTCCTGATGAACTGACTCCAGCTTCAGTCCACTCCATGTGGAGTTCTCCCAAGTTCTTAAATCGGTTTTGATTGATGATCTCCTCATGTGTGCAGTCATTGCTATTGTTTATGAACCTTTATTTTTACACCATATCAAAGTGCCTTAAGCCACATCCATGTCTGGCCTACCCTCAAAGTGGAGAGCAGTGATGACTGTCTTCTGGACAACTGACAACTCAGCAGTTATCCCCCATGGTTGTGTCTGCATGTACTGGACAACACTATTTAAACCAAATCCAATGTTTCTATTTTCATGTTTCTTTCTATTATAAACTACTCACCAAATGTTAGGGATATTGAGCTTTTGGATGAAATTTCAGAATGCACCTAAAATGCATTCTAACCTTTACAGGTGAGCTTTATTTGACCTTCTCTAAACTTTTGAATGCACATGTCCAACTGTTCAGTGTTTCAGTGCTTATAACATAACATGCTGTTCTCTAACAAGGTGATTAACCACAAACATCACAACAAGTGTCTGATCCATGAATGCACCACTAAATGTTCTGCTTCAATGACAGTTTGTATTGAAACAGTCCTCTTCATCATGCTGTTCACTTTCTGACATCATGAGACCAAGACCACACCTGTATAACAGTCTATCAGCAGTACCAGAAAGACAGAGAAGTGGATGTCCTGTGGACACATTGACATGTTTTGTTGTGGTATACCCACCACTGTTGTTAGCTTTTGTTTCAGTACATTAATTGAGATGAAGAAATGACCATTCTCCATACTTCTACTTCAATGTCCTGCTTTCATCATATATTATCAGTGTAGAATCAACTTTTTACTTTTTCCATAAATTTCACTCTACTGTCAAATATCCCTTGTGAGTAGCATATGTACATTATGTCATACAGTATAATACAGTTCTGTATGATAAAACATTAGATGTAAATTAAACAAAATTTAGATTTTATTCAATTTAGATTTATACATTTTGTGAAATATGTTGAATAGGTCCCTCTAATTTTAGTTGTTGTTGAGAGCACATGATAATCTGACATATAAACAATAAGGTAGTGTTGTGGTAACCCTAACCCTTGAGACCTAATTTTCAAGGTCTTGGTCTTGTCTCAGAATCGACTACATTTTTACTCTTGGTCAAGCTTGACTCAGGATTTTTTTCTCAAGACCAGTCAAGACCACAGCTGCAGATCATCCTCTCTCTCTCTCTCTTTTTTTTTTTTTAACTGAAAATCTCTCTCTGTCACTCACTCACTTTGGTTTATGTAATGTAATTCAATAACTTTAAGGTAGTTCAAATTGTTCTACAAAAGTATCTGCTTGTGTAACCATCTGAAAAACTTGGTTGTACCAGTTACCAAGTGAGAGACTTCAGCAGGTTCTGTGCTGTGTTCTTCTGTTCAATGCAAACTTTATAGATTTTATATGAAATTACCTTTTCTTTTTAACTGAGGAATAATGTCAATATCAAGCCACATGATTATTATCAGTACTGGTACTGACTACAGTAATGGTCTTGAAAATGGTCTCACATTGGTTTGGTCTCGCCTCCCCTTGGTCTTGGGTCTTGACTCGATCTTGGGTTAGGTGGTCTTGACCACAAAACTGCTTTTGAGGAAACACTGTTTGATTGATACAAGTTGAAAATGTATATTTCTAATTTAGTTAGCCCTAAAAACACAATCTAATATTTTGAATAAAAGTCTCATAAAAGTGAAAAACAGACCAATGTACAGGTTTCAGAGTTCAGAGTACTGATGGATGAAGTCACAGCAATGTTTGATTCAGAATCACAGAGGCAGAGTTCAGTGTTGTATTTGGTTTATTTCACTGATTTCATCTGCTGTCTTATAAACCACGGTCAGCAAAGCAATCTAAAGTCACAGAGACAAACCTGATTGTTTTCATTTTTCCTCTCTTACTACTTTGTTAAAGTCTCTTCTTTTTCTCCAGATCTAAAATCTTAAAACTCAAAGGATACTTATGAGTGAAAGTGTGTCTGAGCTAAGGCCTGACAACCAAACCTTTCGTTTTGGCTGAGTCAGTGATGAGCCAGTCAAGCAGTTGAGGCCTACTTAACCACAGAGTGCTCAGTGATGGGAGTGATGGTAGGGAGCCGCTCACACAGCCTGTGTGGTGTGTGTCTGTGTGTGTGTGTGTGTGGGTGTGTATGTGTGCTCCCAGTTCACTTTGAGTCCACTCGTCCACTCCTACTGGGGAAAGCAAAGCTTGGGACGTCTGGCACAGAGGGATGAGGAGGAAAGACAGGAGGGGCGGCTGTGGAGGGGGTAGTGGCAGGAAAGACTTATGTGCAGTGAGTGATACGGTGTGTGTGCTTGTGTGAGGGTAAGGCTGTCCCCACTCTTCCCGCCACCTTACTGAGGCAAAGGCAAACAAATTGCCAGCAGAATTAAAAACATAGAATTACAAAACAGAAAAAAAGATTTAAAAAGCTAAGTAAGCAGAGCTGCAGCCCCAGAGAAGAGGCACGTCCATGGTAATACTGCACAAAACAAGGAAAAATAACTTCTAAATAAGTGGGACGTCTTTACTAAACAGCACCAAAATGACATTAAAGTCAACAGCAGCCGCTCAACAGCGGCTTTTGAGGTGGCTTCTGACAAAACCTGTGTGAGATTTAGGACGCTGACTGAAAGAGTGAGCGGCACATTTCATACCTCTGTCTTTGTTAAAGGAATTCAAACCAAACCAAAATAAAAGTCAAAGACGGGGAAAAAATAAAGTAACCTCACAGAGGGTTTTCTGTGTACACTGTGGGCCGGCAGCTGTTTTGCTGTGTGACCAATCACATGACCTGAAAGATCTAAACGGACAGTGCTGTGTGCTCTGACAGTGTCCTGACTTCAGAGAGGAAAGACACCTCATAAGTGTGTTGGACAAGCCATCGTCATCAACTTCAGTTTGTCTTACAGAAGTCAGAAAAAAGATCATCCAGCACACAAGCTGACATAAATAATGAATAGTTTTTTGGACCAGTGTGTCCTTCTGATGTGACGTCTTCTGGGGACGTTTTGAACGTAGTGAGTGGCAGAAGTCAGCTGATATGTGTCCTGTCACTGAAACGCACTCATCTCTTACTCCTAGTACATAAAAAGAAACAAAGGCGCGCGTGTGTATGTGTGTGGGGGGCACCTCGGAGCACTGCAGGTCAGGTCTTTGACCATCTTAAGCTGCTCATGGCATGCTATGCTGCTGTCACCTTCAAACTGAAGCTGACATTACTCTCAGCAGCATGGGGGAGGAGCTTGAGGCTGAATCATGGGAGTTTTTATTGCTTTGCAGGCAGGCAGGTGCTGCAGGCTCCCTGTAGGACTGGATGCTTTGTTTCTATCAATCTAGATCTCCTCTCACTGTGCTAGGTATAAGGGTGTGCATCGTACTGGAGGCAAAGGAAGCTTTCCCTTGTTACAAGCGATCATTCAAAAAACAAATAAACCAACAAAAACACTCCTCTGAGCCACAACAACAGGGGCTTGTGCGGAGAATATGATTATGTTTGGCACGCTGGGGTCAGTGAAGCAAGAGGGAGAGTTCTAGCATGAGAGCAGGCATCTTTCTGGGCATGAAGTCCAAGGCTATGAAGACCCACTGTGGGGCACAGCTGTGCTATAATTTAACACACACACAAACACACGCATCATGTCTGCCCGGTCGACGTGTCGGGCAGGATCGAGCACAGTCCAACACCACTGAGTGTTCTTCCGCGTCCTTACAAACTTTCTCGCCGACAGTGCCACAAAGTGGCAAAACTGTGTCCTTTGGCTGAGAGTCGGCCATTAAAATGAACTGATAAACACACCAGGGCCCAGTGGAGGGCGAGTCCATGTTTCCTGCACCAGTGAGTGTGTGTTTTCCTCTGAGAGACCCCTTTCTTGTGAGATCTGTTTCGGGGTCACAGTTCATTCAGGTAGTGATGCTTACTGTGCGGAGAGGAGGAGCCCTGGTGATGGCTGGGTACCACGTCTTTAAAATAGAACCTCTCTTCTTCTATATATGCTATTTAAATATACACACTCCTCCGCACAGCCAAGTCTACAATCATTAGCTTCATAATAAGAATATGATTAAACAATGAGAATAATAATAATAATATATAGTCGTTCATAGCAGTTTTTGTCAGCAGCCATCACTATAACATTCAGGGTGGTAATTGCATATGTACAACAAAAAAGTCATTTACAACTTGGAGCTCGAGGCTCAGGGTCAGAAGTGGTGGTTCTGGGTGGGGGAGGAGGTGATGGATGCTGGTGTGTTATCTGAGTCTCTTCTCGGCTGAATAGATGGACATGTAGTAGTCGTTGCTGCCGACAGCCAGGTGTGGCTGCAGAGAGACAGGGAGAGAGGACAGGGTTCACAATCAGAGTGGCTACCAGACCCAGATAAGCCAGATCAAACTTTCAAGTGTTTGTCCTGAAGTATTGATGTTCTTCTTTGTCAGTACTTTACATGTATAAAATAACATATTGCACAACCCTTATAGCCTATGAAATCCCCTTTCTCTTCCCTTGTCGCATTCAGTGACCTTATTTCACCCTCTCTGCTTCATTTTCCCACACAGCCATGAGGTAGAAAGTGTACACAGTGTGCAAGGATTGTAGGAAACAAGGGAAATTGGCATGAGAAATGTAGGAAATTGGTATGCTTGACAAGAAAGATTATGAAACCTCGGTTGCAGACATGCCACGCTGAGTCCTCTCTACTCACTGTTTGCCTGACTCTCTTGGGGCCTTAATATGGACTCATTTGATAAATATGGACATATTTCCACTTTACATTAAGAAGTTGATTTGTGCAGCTTTAAATTGTGAATCAAAGCAATTCTGAGGTTGTGTCTCATGAGCATTTCCATTTTCACTCCACTACATCACACAGAAGTTTACACCACAACACATCTAGAAAATATCAAACATTATTACAGTTTTAACAACTACTCATTGTCATTATTATTACAAGATGTCTGACATCTTCAGCTGTGCATATAAACCTGCATGAATTCTATAGACGTGTATGATGGTCAGTGTTTGTTTACCCAGTTAGGATGGAAAGCTAAACAGCTGATGGCCCCAATCCTCTGTCCCATGAAGCCATCATAGTACTTAATGTTGCTGATCACATCACCATTTGCATTGTAGACAGCTATGAACTGGTTCATCGAGCCACTGGAGGAAAAAAAAACACGAGAGACAGAGAGGAGAGAGTTCTGACAGGAGGTTGAAATTAAATCATTGGGTGGTGAATTCTAACCTCACTATTGGATGTCAGGAGAATGGTTATGTTCTATATTCTTCTGTCTGGATCATATGTATCTACATAAATCATCTTCCACAGGTCATGATCTTGGAGTTAACAACAGTTGATGATCTTTATCTCGGACCTGCAGCAGCACAGACAAACTCACCAGGCGAACAGGTTGGCCTGTGGATGGATGTCCAGGGCTGTTAACCCTTTCACTGTCTGTAGCACGTTGATGGAGTCTGGTGTCCGAGGTTCAAAGAATCGAACGTCTCCATTAACACTGGCGGAGAGCATCAAAGTAAGTAAAGGGGGGGGGCAACAAACAGAGTTACATAATGCACCAGAATATAGCAGAATGTGTACCTGACACTGATAATGTGTCCATCTGTCTCCTTCTGTAGATGAGCTTTGACCACCCACGCTCCATGCTCCCTGTAGGTCATCACCCGACTGTAGAGACACAGAACAAATACAAATACAGAGAGTGTGACACTGTGAACATCAAAACTAACTAAGTGTATAAACATAATGCTGCCATTCGATACTACCTTAGTTAAGTTAAGTATAAAAGGTAAAGAGAATATTGAGTATAAAACACAGACTGACTTCTCACTTCAGCAGATTCTCTGTTAGAATCAGTTTTGCAAAAGCACAGAAATGTACAATATATTCAGAACACACACATGAATGCATTATGTAGCAATCCTAACCGCAGCAGCAGCAGCAAATTTAACAGCTTTTTATAATTTTATTTAAAAACTGTGCAAAGTGTGTTTAAAAAGTGTGCAGTGTGTTGTATTGAATTGAACAGTTTCTGGTGGTGGTAACTTGTTTCAATGTGCTGAGTCTCCCTTCCCCATATGTAAGAGGAAGGTTATTAGAGAAAAAAAAACAGCAGTGTAAAATGCTGCAGCACATATCCCAGACCAGTCACCACTGGGTGGCACCATGTGATTATGATCAAGAAGAACTAAAAGCACAGCTGATGAGGCGGAGAAATAAAAACCATCTGATCATCTGTGCAAGCCTGTGCTGTACCTGGATTACCCACATCCTGTAGTACAGTCTGACTACAGGTGTGACAGGAAGTGCTTCTGATTGTCCAATACATGGTGAAAACATCACAAATCATTAAATGATAACATGAATGAACCAGCAACTCAACATAGAGGCAAAAACAAAACACAAACAAAAAACTTGACACTACTTGTAAAATGCTCCTTCAGCAGTTCCTTTAACACACTGTAAACATGACCTATACAGTATGTACCTGTCTAGCAGGTCTGGACTAATCCTGGCGGGGGCAACATAGGTACTGAAAGATGCTACTCCATGCCTGAAGGGCCTTATTAAATCAGCTTTACTTAAAGATTAATGGGCACCTTCATGATTTAACTGCTTTGTTTTCTCCCTTTGGAACTGGAATTAAAATAATGTTTAACCAAGTGGGAGGTTGCAGTGCCACCAGGGTCCATTAAAAGAGGTGCCAACCCCAAAGGAAAATTTACAGCATGCCATGTATAATAAATATAGATTAGAGAAGTGAATAATGCAGGACTGTGTAGGAGTTAATGCCCACAGAAACTGCTGCTTGCCTTCCTGAAAGTGTTCGAATGATGGTGATAGAGTAGAAAAGACTCAAAAGAATGAGCTGGGAAATTAAATCATAAATCACTCATCAAATTTAACCCCATCCATGATCGGATACTAACAACATCTAAGGGTGCATGCAGGACAGTGTGTGTTGTTACCATTCATTAGGACCCATCCGCCTGTCGAAGACTCGTACAGATCCATCACCGAGACCGGCAACGATGAGTGAACGCTGAGAGTCACAAGACAGACTGGTCACACAGCTGTCTGCTCCTGTCGGGATGTCCTGGTGGACACACACACAAATGTCTTTGTAAGGATTTACAAAGAAAGCGCCTGAGATAAACCTGTTGTTACAAGACTAATTTCGCATTAAACTGTCTGTGACTCATCATTCATGTGCGCTGTTGACAGTTGACTCATTTGAAGCTTGACCCAGCATCAATATTCAGCCTCAAGCCAGGCTGAGGCCATTTGTACCAGTATTAAGTCCATCCATCAAGGCAATGATTAGCTCACTGAGGACCATTAGATGTGTAAAAAGAGAGAAAAAAGAAAAAGAAGAAACCACACTAATGGCTTTCCATTAGTTCACCAAAACAGACAAATGCTCACTGTGCACGTTGAGCTGAAGCCTCAACCAGAGGATCATAAACATGATTAATTAGTGTATCTGTATCTCCATGTCATGTGCAAGGTTTGTAGGAATACAGATATAAGACAGTTTGGAGAAAAGTGTTGCTCTGCCTGAACATCTGATGATCTGTGAAAGCCAACATGAAGTAACAAAAATGCACTTCCACAAAGGGCCTCCAGAAGCTAGCTGGATCCAGAGATGAGTCAGTCCCATGGAGTAAAAATAAAGATGAATGGAACCAGTGAGAGGTGCTGCTGTCGCAATCTTGCCAGTACCTGACATTGCCAACTCCTAGCTAATCCAAATATGGGCAAAGAGACAGGGCTTGTGGCAGGTGTATGCTCACCCACCTGTCACCCTAAATGGCTCCACCCTCAATCATCCACAGCATCAAGCCTTAATAAAATTTAAACAAGTGATAGAATTCTCCACACGTTCAGTTTGAGGAATCTGACTGTAGGCAGGTTTTTTTTTAATTACTTTCGGAGGCAACATCAGCGGCCGTTTGAAGAAGTGCAGGTTTTAGTATTTCTGTGATGGGTTCATTTTTCAGCTTTGGAAGTTGCCACTTGGTGAAGATCCTATGTTAAAATGTCCAGCTTCATGGGGCATCGTTTAGCTCAGTAGGAAGAGCAGACGCCCCATATGCAGAGGGTATGGTCCTCGCTGCAGCGCCCCCGGTTCGATTCCACCGATGGCCCCTTGCTGCATGTTATTCCCCCTCTGTATCACCATTTCCTGTCTTTCTACAGCTGTTCTATAAATAAAAAGGCTAAAAGCCCCCAAAATACTAAACAAACAGCTTTAGAAACAAAACTGTTTACAGCCTGGTACAAAAAACTGCTTTGGTTTCCACAGCCAACTTCCTCCCTCAGGACAACTGTACAGGGTGAGATTTTATATAACTCAGTCAGGTAAATTTCATGAAAGATGAAATTTACCATGTCAGATGTAAAGTGGAGTCAGGTACCAACAAGATGGTGACTGAAATGCAGCTCACCCTGAGCCTCAAAACTGCTCCTTAGAAACCCAAGGCTGATGCCTAAGGCTATACTTTTCTTTACTTAGAGGTTATGATGTCGACATTAAGTAGAGAGGATGTCAATAAAGAGAACAAATACCACAAATTTAAGTAAAAAGAAATGACGTAAGGATCTGAGAACTAGAAAGAGGGTTGAAAGCATCATTTATCCAGAACTACCCTACAGTTCTTCATCTTCACAGACTCCTCAGGCTCTGAACAATGTCCCTTTTATTATGGGATTATGAGAAAGTAAGATGAAAACACAATGATCATTAGTCACAGACCTACAAGGCCTGAATACTGTGTTGCTCATCAGCGGATAAACAGTTACAAAATCTATCACAGACATACACATGAGTACAGTGAAGACAGTACCTGGACCTTCATCTCCCTGTCAGTGTCCCAGATCCTGATGACTCGCACATCTCCAGACGTCATGAGGAGACCCGTCTCCTGCTCCCAGTCCACGACCATCCCTGCACCTACAGCACAGGACCACAGATGGCAGGTAAAACACACAGCAAACACAAATGCAGATCCATACACTCCCTAAAACCTGCACAGAGATCTACGTTGATGTTATCTTATTCAAGGGAAACAGAACAGAGGGTGGCTGGTTACCACAATAAAAACTTTAAAAAGCTTCCAAAGTGCCAAATATCAGACACACGAGCAGGAAACAATAAATCATTCATTTGTGCACAATATATGAACAGCAGTTTTCATTTACTGATTTTAAACAGAGCTAATTCAAATTATTAGTGAAACTTCACACAACACAGCTGTTGAACACACTGAGCATGTGGTGACCCCCTGTTACACAACACCAACAGTCTGTGGCTCTTGCTGCCACACACTGAAAGTCAAATGAAAGATTAGTCCACCAGCTTCCTGCACCACTGCCTAACTAAGAAATACACCAGTGAGGACAAAACCTCTCTCCTGTGGAATAACTTTCCCTGTCAGTCAGGGTTATATATATTTGATAGAAGCTCCATGTTCTTCAGTGTGCACACACAGACTTCATGCTGATGGAGGTGGAGTTTATGCATTTTGCATTTTTCCCGACAAGACAACCACTGGGAGATGCAATCACTGACCCTGGAACCAAGCCTGTCAGCAGCTTCTGGCTCAGATGAGTCAAATGGCACTCGAGTGAGAAAGTGAAGAGGGTAGAAGCTGCAGACAGCGAGTCTCTTCATGTGTTGGCAGTCATAGCAGGAATCAAGTGAGCAGCCCCATCCCAGCCACACTTGGCCTGCTGGCTCAGTGATGCCTGCCAGAGGCCTCGGGCTGCAGCCTGGAGGCATCGCTGAGTTTTAAAGAAAGTGCCTGTCAGATTGCTAAACAGCATCTCAAACTCCCCTCACATTTTCTCTCATGTCCCATTTCAGGGGGGGTGGGAGGGCTGTGTCCAAAAATGTTTGCAACTTTCTGAAACAAGGAAGCAAAATGTTCACAGCAATGGCCGGTCTCTATTTGTCTCATTCATCATGGCTCTCCCACTTCTACATGTTAACGCTTTCAGGCAAGTAAGTGGCTGAGTGGTTAGTAAGAGCTGTGGACATTCATGACCAATGACAGTGTTTAACAACTCATGTGACCTTGTTAAGCCCGACATCATTTCCAGGTCCAAACGGGTCCACGGTAGGGCAGGGGTCAACAAACGTCATTCCTATGTTGATGGAATCCCACAATACTTGGAAATGCACCAACAGTTTGACAGTAGGAGTTGTGTGAGTGCAACCATTTGGAACAGATATAAACACTTTTGCCTTAAGATGTGACCAGATGTCACTTTGACTGATTCTGTGGGCTTTCATGTCCCAGTCAAGCAGTTGTACAGAGCTGTGAAAAAGTATTAGCCCCATTCCTGAATTCATACTTTTTTGCATATTTCTCACACTTAAATGTTTAAGATCATCAAACAAATTTTAATATTTGACAAAGATAACCCAAGTAATTATAAAATACATTTTTAAAATGATTTCATTTATCAAGGGAAAAAAGCTATCCAAACCTACCTGGTCCTATGAAGTAATTCCCCCCTTGTTAAATCATAAACTAGCTTTTTTGGAAAGCTGAGATCAGTGTCACTGTCCACACCCAGGCCTGATCACTGCCAGACCTGTTGAATCAAGAAATCACTCCAATAGAACCTGTCTGAGAAAGTGAAGGAGGCTGAGAGATCTCAAACAGCAAAACATCATGCCGCCATCCAAAGAAATTCAAGAACAGATGAAAAAATTAAATCACTGGCATCTGTCAGTCTGGAGACTGGTGCAAAACAAAACAAAATTCCACATCCTCTCAGACTTGAGCAGATCCCACCTAACCCTAACCCTAACCCACAAAACTGAGCATGATTTCCTTATTAAGTCCTGGATCTCTATTGTCATACATGGATGCAGAAAGTGAAATATTGGTTTAACTGGCCCATCACCAGCAGTTAGATAACCACATCTACCTTAAACCGTGAGCTGAGAGATGCTGCTGTTGATAATAGCAAGGTGTATAGATGGAGGAAATAGAACTAGCAAGTAGGGGCTCCAGAAATAACATTGCACATAAAAACACTCCATCCACTCTTAGAGGAATACTTTCAACACAGATGCTGCAGAGACGGCATCAGTTTCTCTCCCCTTGAAACTCATCACAACATCCTTAACTTCCTCCCAAGCCCTCCTCCTTTTTCTCTGTTAGTCACTTCCTCCTGCTGCTATTGATAACCCTCTCCAGGTCACCCACCTGACAATTATACTTTTCACTTCATTCTTTTACACCTCTTCTTTTCATCCTGATTGGCTCTGCTCACACACTTATCGGACATCACCTCCTTGCCTTTCTCTCACCTTGAAGAACAACAGTGAACAAATGCCCATCATTGTAATCCTCTCTCACTCTCTCTTCTCTCCATGCGCTTCCTCTCTGAGTCGTGACTTAGCTTGCTGTAACTTCTACTAAACCATCTGTGGCAGGGCTTTGTACTTGGTTGTACTTGGTTTGGGCTGTCAGGAAAACCCAAACCCCCGTGTGGCAGCTTCAAATCCCCCACTGTGACGTCATCCCGGCCCACTCAGGCATCACACCATTACAGAGCCAACAGACTGAAGTGGAGAGAGGAGGGGTAGAGGGGTGGAGGGGTGAGGGAGAGGGGGGGGCACAGGGAAAACCACTTCACAGGACTGTGCTCAGTCAGCGATGCGTTTACAGTCACACACGGGCACGCTTGATGCTTGCTCATTTCACAGACGGCGAAAAGAGACGAGGCATTCCCTTTGAAGCTGGCAGCTCAGAGATGAGGAAATCTGGGTTACAATGAGGAGGCGGAGAACAGAATATTCCCCAACACACCAAAGCTCCTGCATTTCCTCTAAAAATAAGCAGCACACCAAGCCATCTGAATCAGTATCAGTCCTCCTCATTAGTTCTCACTGTGCACTTCCATGATGAGAAACCCACCTGGGATACGACACAGTGTGGATAAGAGAAGTTGGAACGTCTCTGCATTGTGGACCACAACTCAGCTGTTTTTGTTCATTCACCACTCTCATCAGCTTCACTTCCTGAAGGCAAAGGCAGCACTTTTCAATTAACCCACTACACTCCACCTGCTCAGCACCAGAACAACAGACAGAGGAGCATGCATGTGTGTTTATCAGGAGTTGGTGGAGACCACAACAGCCTGGAGGGGGAGCCAACACTGGACTTAGATTCATCAGGTGATTGCTCAAAATAAAAGCTAAAATGTTTGTATATGTTGGATGTAAAGACGCAACCGTGTGCTAACATCACTGTTACATAATAAGAGGTGATTATACATTTTCCTGTATGCAATATTATGAGGTCAAATTTCAAAAATATGCTATCAAATGTTAGAATTAGTTTTAAGCTGTGGTTGAAGTTGAGAAAGATTGATCATTATTATTGTCATTTGTTTCAAATATTTTTTATTAATTTTCAAAATACAGAGGTCAATACTGGGACATACATAGATCAGTATTCAAAATTCAAAACACGACCCCCTTGAAAAAGGAAATAAAAATAAAACTAAGATATACTGTATAGAACCCACAAAATGATACCCCAAATCCCCCTCACTGCCCCTCAGCCAGTCCGACCCCAAGCGCTAAAGACCGAACCAGAAGGTCAGGAGGCCCGCTCCTTTTCCAGGAAGGAAAGCTGTGGTTGCCAGATCTTTTCAAATTGCTCAGTTCTGTCCTTTATAGAGTATCCGATCCTTTCCAGACGAAGGGTGTCAGTTAGCTCCGTCAGCCATCTTTTCAATGTGGGCACCTCTTTTCCTTTCCAGCACATCAGAACTCTTAGCTGTGACCAATCCATATGACAATAAAAGATGTTGTGACACTCTTAAAGACCTCAGCACATCTGAAATACCAAGGATTATTAGGACTGGTTCAGGTTGTATCTGTACTTTAAATACTTTTGAAAATAAACTGAAAATGTCAACCCAAAAGACTTGTAGTTTGGTACACATGGCAAAACTGTGTAACAGATCAGCTTCTGTAGACTCGCATTTATCTCATAACGGTGAAATTTCAGGAAAAATGTTGTGTAACTTCACTTTTGAATAATGGATTCTATGTATGTATGCTCCCTGACACAGTCTCTGATTTGAAAATATCTAAAACAGTGAGCCCAGGGTAAATCATATAAAAGAGACTTTCCTGAGATTAAAGTGTTTTCCTATTCGTTTCCAGATCCTTATTGTATTGTGTATTACTGGGTTGTATCTATAACAGCTTCTGTCAACCACCACAGGTGAAAGTAAAACTGCACCAATTGAGTAGGGTAGACAATCCTCCCTCTCCATCTCCAACCAGTCAGACGACAAATGATAAAATTATTGAGTCCAGTTTTTTGAAAAAGGTTTTGGTGATAAATATTGGTATGTTCTGCAGGAGATAAAGAAGTTGGGGAAGGAAGACCATCTTGACAGCATTCACTCGACCTAATAGAGAGATTGGCAGCGTTTTCCAAGTTTTTGAGTTTATCAATTAAAGGAGTAAAATTTGCATCAAACAGGGCTTCAAATTTTTTGGTGATTACAATTCCTAAATAGGTGAATTTCTTGACAGTTATTCTGAAAGGGAGCCGTTGCAACCATCCGTCATCTGTAAGTTGTATTGTCATGAGCTCGCTTTTTACCCAGTTGATTCTGTACCCCGAGAAGGTCCCAAAGAGATTAATTACCTCCATAATTTGAGGAATTGTGGTCCTGGGCTGGGTTACATACAATAGCATGTCATCTGCATACAGAGAGATCTTATTCCAGGTATAAGCCACGTTATACCCATGTATATCAGTGTGTGTTCTAATAGTTTGTGCCAGAGGTTCCAGAGCTAAAGCAAACAGTAAAGGACTCAATACACAGCCTTGCCTGCCTCTACCAAGTGCAAATTGTGAAGACAGTGTCTGATTGGTCAATATCCTAGCACTGGGGTTACTGTACAACAATTTAATCCATGCAATAAACTTGTCTCCGATTTTAAATTTTTCCATTACTGTGAACAAATATTCCATTCCACCTGGTCAGACGCCTTTTCTGCGTCCAGACTAAGAACCACAAGTTCCTCTTTACGGTCTTTGGGGGATTGAATTATATTGAAAAGGTGTCTAAGGTTGTAGAATGAATTCCGTTTAGGCATAAAGCCTGTCTGATCTGGGTGCACCAATTTACCCATATATGTACTGAGGCGTCTTGCTAGAGTTTGGTTAAGATCTTTTGATCTGTATTTAAAAGAGAGATAGGTCTATTCGAGCCCACCTTTTCTAGATCTCTACCTTTCTTGGGAATTAAAGTGATAATGGCCTCATTCATGGTAGTAGGGAGGGTACCATCCTCAATGGCCCTGTTATATAATCTGAGGAGGTAGGGAGCCAGAACCTCCCTAAACTGTTTATATATCTCATTGCTTAAACCATCTGGCCCAGGGCTCTTGCCATTCTTGATTGATTTAATAGACTCTATAATCTCTTCACAGATGATCTCTGCATCTCCAGTCATTCTGGTCTAGCTCTGGCAGTTTGCAGGAATCCAAAAATGACTGCATTGCTCCTGGCAATGCAATGCTCTGAGATGAATACAGCCTTTCATAAAACGTTTTAAATTCTGCATTAATGTCCTCATGGTTTACATAAAGAACTCCAGATTCTGACTTCATTTTATGAATATTACTGTTGCTTTCCAATTTGAGTAATTGCCTTGCTAGCAATTTATGCAGTTTGTCACCAAATTCAAAAAACCTTTGTTTTGTGTATAGGAAGGCTCTACTTATTCGGTTGGATAGTAAATTGTTAAGTTTATATTTGAGTGCAGAGATCTTATGTTTTTCAGTTGTTGGGCTTTGTGCGTTGTCTGCATCCATTTGTTTTATTCTATCTTCCAATTCTAATTGTTCAATCCTGCTACGTTTTTTAATGCTGGACTGGTATGAAATGATGCACCCTCTCAGGTATGCCTTAAACGTCTCCCATAACAACGCAGGTGAAAACTCATCCTTATCATTGGTATCAAAGAATAATGTGTGTTTCCAAATATTCACAGAATGTTTTGTCCACAACTAATTGAGGGTTAGTTCCTCTGCGGTCTTGTAAATGTATCTAATTTTAATGAAAGGGTGACAGGACTATGGTCAGAGATTTTGATATTATGATATTTTGGATTAGAAGCATACAGCAACAATTTCCCATCTATCAGGAAGTGATCAATTCGACTGTAAACACTGTGGATTTTGGAATGAAATGAGTGTTCTCTACCTGATGGATTAAGTATTCTCTGGACGTCAACTAAATTCATATTCTCCATGTATGTTTTCACAAGGTTGCGTGAGTTGGAGGGGGTTATTCTATGAATATTAGATTTGTCCAAATGTGGATCAAACACAAAGTTAAGGTCAGCCCCTATAATTAAGTTGGTATTTGATATATCTGTGATTAATCTTAGCACTTTCTAAAGAATTCAGAGTCATCACAATTTGGCCCATATATATTCAATAATGTTAGATGCACAGATTGAAGTTCCTCCAGGACCATCACATATCTTCCATTTTTATCTGCTATAGTAGATAAATGTGTAAAAGTGACCCCATTGTGGATTGGAATTGCTGTTCCCCTTGCTTTTGTCGAGAATTTAGAATGGTATATTTGGCCTATGCAATTACATCTCAACCTACCATGTGAGTTGTTTGACAAATGTGTCTCCTGCAAAAACATTATGTCTGCCTGTAAAGATTTTAGATGAGAAAGCACCTTACCTCTTTTTATATGATTATTGACACCATTGATATTCCATGAGCAAAAGCTCACACCCCTGAATGTATCCTGCACCTAGGTAACAAAAGGAAAATGTTGGTACCTGGCACCATTGCCCTTCCCTTAACTCTAGCTGTATCACTTAGGGGGGGCTCCCAGTATCAATTTGACCAAATGGGCTTAAAAAAAAAGTAGGAGAAGAAGAAGAAGAAGATGAAGAAGAAGAGAGAGAGAATATCAAAATAATACGGCCGAAATAAAAGGATACAGTACTTAACGTTATAAATAAGAGGAGTTGTACAGTACAGTGTATCTTCCCTCTGATGAAAACTAAAGATGTCACAGTTCCAATGATCACTCCACACACAAATGGAACAGTAACGTTACCAATTACGGGGCAGGGTGCATAAACTGTCCGTCCTGCTTCAAAATCATCCCCTAACCCAGAGGCCAAAAAGGAAAACAAAGAAAGAAAAAAAGGTACATAATTAATTGGGAGGAGGAAAAAGCATCAGGACTAATGTTCAGTGTTACAATAACATTATTGTTATTCAGTCTTTGCTTATGCCCTTTGTGTTTCATGAGGAAAAATGTCCACCGTTACAAAAATATCGCTTATCCAGTAGGGAAGTGTTGATCATAGAACCGCTGAGCCTCATCTGATATCGTAAAGCTATAACTCTGGTTCTCATACTACACATGAAGAACCGCCGGGTAGACAGGGCGGAACTTGACTTTTTTGTTGAACAGTAGGGCTTTTACCTTTGAAAAGGAAGTGCGTTGCTTGGATGTGGCAGGGCTGTAGTCGGAAAAGAATCTAACTTTCTCACCACATGAGTCCAGTTGGTTTTGATTTGCCGCTAGGGCTCTGGTTTTATCCTGGAGGTAATGGAACTTCACGATCATCACCTTAGGTTTGCCATCATGTCGGAGCGGGCCAGTTCTGTGGGCTACATCTAAAACTGGGGGGGACATGAATATATCACCAAGTACTTCTGCGAAGAATATGGACATAAACTGAGTAGCATTCTGCCCCTCCAGGTATTTTTTGTCGATGTTGGTAACCCTTAGATTGAATCTATGGCTCCAGTCCTCAGCCTCTTCCGCATGGGAGACAAGCGCCTTGTTCTCGGCATCGAGCTTCTCGCACATTCCCTCCAGAGCCATCAACCTGTTGCTGTAGCCACTAAGCCCCGTCTCTAGCTCCATGATACGTTTCTTGTGATCTCCACAGTACGATTCCAGAAGTTCAAAAGACTTTTTGAGTGGCTCCAGGGCATTCCCAACCGCTGTCTCAATCATCTGTCTCATGTCATTGGTGAGAAGATCCCGTAAAGCCTGTTGCAGCTCCACCGAAACTACAGGCTCTGAAGCCTGAGCTGCCACCATGCTAGGCACCTCGGTTTGATCCTGATCTTGCAGTGAATTAGCTGGAGTTTGCTTCTTGCATCTTGGCATACTTCACAAGTAAAACAGTTAGTCCACACTTTCCACCCACGGTTGTCCAAAAATTTCTGTCGATATAAAATGTGGGTTAAATATCATCTAGTGGCAGCCTCCCCCACACACGTCTGCTCTCCTTCACATCCCACCGGAAGTCCTATTATTATCATCATTTAGATGGTGGTTATGGCCCTATAGCACGACCTACACAATGTGAAGAGCAAAAGGAACCAAAAAAATCTATTCTCTCTAGCGGCTGCAAGCCTGCAAAGAAATTGACCAATCACAGCCATCTGGCCCGCATGGCTGTGATTGGAGTTTCTCCTTGGTCAAATTTGCACTCTCTTTCTCATACCCTCCCTCCAATCCCCTCATTCAATTTCGACACTCTACTGCTCCTTGTCCCAACCGCCTTCCGCATTTGGAACTATGAGCGATTTGTGAGGCCCTGAGCATTTCAGCTACACCAGTTTCAGGCTTGCCCCACTGGCAAAGGCAGAAAGAAAGCGCAAGTTTGCCACTGAAAATGCAGAGAGGAAGAGGAGATGCGACAAACTGAGTAAACATCGTGTCATTGACCAATGGAGAAAGCTCGACCAAGATATGGGCCTGAAAAGTGATGCTGATACAGCGGAGTTTTTGTTGAATAGGTAATCTTTCATTTTTATTGTGGAAGTTGTGACATGGATAACTTTCATTATGCCAGTGCTGGCGTATGACTGTGAAAGCCGCCGTTAGTTTTTTCTGTGTTGTTAGAAAGCGTCGAAACAATTTTTGTCTCTGTTGGTCCGCATTCAAAGCTGGAAATGTGAGGCTCCGAGGGGAGGGCGAAACGAGCTTGGAGGGGAGGGTGTGTGTGTGTGTGTGTGTGTGTGTGTGTGTGTGGGGGGGGGGGTTCAAGTCTTTCTCATTGTATTTTTCAAAGTTCACCATAGCTTTAAGTAGGAAGTGGAATGCATCATTGAATTGACAGTGTAATATAGCAGCATCAGTATATCAATGATATTAGCACAAAGTCGATGAAAGCTGAACCTACTAAAGGCCTGTTCATACTCCACAAGAAGAAAGAAACTTGTTCTCGCTCCCAGGGCTGCGAGAACAAAATGATGTCATTTTGTTCTCGCAGCCCTGGTCTGGGAGTTCTCGCAGCTTGTTCTCGACACATCAGCTAGGCAGAACTTTTTTCTTGTATGGTGTCCGACAAGTATTGTGTGATTGGTCAGAAATTTGAAGTGGGCATGGTTAACTGGGACCGGTGTGGAAATTTGTACAGGAATGGGTAGTTTTGAGGATCAGCTGGCCGAGGTGGTGAGGAAATACGAACATCTATACAACACATCCTGTAAAGCATATAGAGACAGCTCCCATAAGCTAATATTCGCAGTGACCACTAATCTCTCCTGGGTAGAGATCGGCATACTGTGTGTTGCGACTTTCCAGTTGCTTTAAAGTCGCTAGAGAGGGAGAATAGGTCCTGTAGATTGTCTGACACGCTGCAGCTGATATATAGAAGTACGCCAATCCCAGATATGGTTTTGAGCATTTAATAAGAAACAACAGCGGCTTTCGATTCCACATGCACATAAGATGGAAAGACGTGTACACCGTTCTTGCATGTCTATCAAAGCAATCAAAACTGAACAAAGGCTGTCAACAAAAATTACAGCTACCTAAACTCGCCTCTCTCCTCCCCCAGTGCAAGTGATTCAGCTCCTATAGAGAGACATTTGTCTCTTTATTATTCAATCAAATAGAAAAAAAAAAAACGTTTTGAGAGCATATTTCATCAAAACTAATGTTTTTAAGTAAAAACGTAATGATCATTTTGCTTGAAAATCAGTCCTCTTTGCTTGTGAGTTCAAAAGTTTTGCTTGCGAGTTCAACTGCACTTAATGGGCAGGGCCTACGCTGATGGATGAGAGAAGAGTCTCTATTGGTGGGTTTGACCTGGCTCCAGCGTGGGCTACATCTTCCGCGTTACACCCACTTCTCCCTTGTGTTATTCTACCATGAGGTAAATTGATAGTCTATTGATCTTTGAAATTGAAATGTTGTGACTGAAGTTGAAGTAATATGCTCTCAAAACATTTTTTTTTGCAACTGCAACCTATTCTGTTTTGCGTGTGTGTGCATGCTGAATGAACGAGGTGATGAACCGAGGTGATTCCAAAAACGACCGGTCGACATCCTGAAATATGGAAAGTGCCTCTCGTCTCATCTGTTGAACCAAGACACTGTACTGACCCTGCTCAACTCAGGTCGTATCAAGTGGTTGAACATGCCACCTACGTTCACTCTTTTTTTTTAATCTCCTCGGCAATTGCGGACTGTATCAACAGCCAAACAGCAGACAGTATCCGCTTCAAACATATTGTTCTCCTGCTTCATCAACTACCATCTCTGCCATTGTACCGTCTGTCACTGTATTGTTGTCGTTGTTTTTTATTTATTTAACAACTGTTACCACAGTTATGCTGTGCTGCAGTGGGCGGGCCCTATGAGGACGACCCAAGAGTTCTGCACATGAGTTTCTCGTGAAGTATGAAATGTCCTGGCCAGAACGAACTTTGTTCTTGTTCTTGTCACCTCGAGAAAACGAACACATTTCTTTTTTCTTGTGGAGTATGAACAGGCCTTAAGGATTAGGAGGCAATTAGCAGCTACCATCTAGCTTGCCATCTCCATCATCTCCACTTCATTCTTTTCCCTCTGGGAATTCAGGGGGTCTCAGCTCAAAGATCTGCACCTTCAAACATGACCCCCATGTTGTGTGTCTTGTGATCAACAGGCAGCCAGTCAAAAGGGGAGAAAACAATGGGAAGCTTTGTGGGGGTGAACAGGTCTTAGTTACCTACACAAAAATCAATATGAACATGAAGTAACAGAGACATAAGAATGGTCATCAGGGGCAAAGCAGTGAGGTATTGAGAGCTTCTGTTGTCAAAGTGCTTCTTGCCCCCATCTGCTTGAGATCAAGTGGTTTCCCTGATGATGATGTCAAACATGATAATTATATTGTCAGCAAAGGAAAACAGCCAGTTTTTAACAGTTGTTCTAAGATCATTCTGTTCCTGTACCACTGTGCTCATTTGTTATATATCTATGAATTCCTTTGCATAAACATTATCGTTTCAACCCGCTCTTTTCTCTCTGAAGACACCGCCTTCTTCTCCATTCTTATTCTGCACCATTATCTCCACTGATGGACTAGATCTCCCACACACTGCAGCTCATTAAACCAGTGTCTCGGTCTTCCCTCAGCATTTTCCCCCTCTCTTCCATTCATCCTGTTTGCTTTGAAAAGGTCCTCCAGGACCCCAGTAATAAAGCCCTCTCCAGGATTACTGGGGACTTACCCAGGGTACATGCACCTCTAATAGAAGATGATGTTATCTATGGTAGGGCTCTGACAGAGGGACTGGCAGAGGACTTCCCTGCTGCGGCATTTGACTAACCTTTTGTGGCTGTGGCCTGGCATTCAGGGAGGTAAAGAGCTCTGACCTGTCTGCTTGACAGAGACCTGTGAAAAGAGGTGTGACCTACATGACATTATCACTTGCTGACCTGATTATTGTGGACAGGAGACTTACATTGATTTCTCAGATCATCCTGTATAATTCACAATAAGGGACAGCCATAAGTGTTAGAAATGAAAACACTTTGGGCAAGCTCATAAAACCCATCATATAACATTTATGTATAGTCTATGATTGAGACTTTGTCAAATACAGAGGAGGAGCTTGACTTGTGAGAATTTTACACAACTATTCAGCACATAAAACCAGTAAACATCCCTCCAACTAAACGTCCTCTATGGAAAAACAAACATATTTGATCCAAGCCTCAGTTTCATGATGGAAAGTTAACAGGATCTATGTGGTGTAGACTTGTGTATGACCTGACACTGAGATGTGAAACTGATCTGCACCCACTTAAACAGCTACTGTCAAGTATGAGACTCAAACTTCAAACGATCAAACGTGAGCCCTACCAAAGCCCAGACTTCACACAAGGCAACATCCTGTCCTGATACATGAGCAGTTGTTGAGTTCGGGTCAGGTTGATAAACTCTAATCTCCTGGTTTTGGAGAGAGGGAGAGACTACAGACAAAAGAAGTGAGTGTCTCATTTTCCTCAAACTTCCATGTGTGTCTCTCTTCTCTCAACTCTTCACAAAGACCCTGGTCCTGATTTTAGCAAGCTCCCACAGCCCCGATGTTAACAAGTCACCAGGGAGCGCAGGCGAATGTAGAGCAGAAAACAGCGTCTGCCTCCCTGAAGCCAAAGACGACAGGACTGCCCTACTTTACTTACGCAGCCACAAGAAAAGGGAGGAAGGACAGGAAGATAACATAGCATTAATAAAAAGCAGAGGAGATACATGGAGATGGCCACACATGATTAACCCGTAGGGGTTTGAGCCTATTTTGACTGTTTTTGAATACTATTGATTTTGCTTTTATATAACACATTAAAAATGCTTAACATGTGCTTGGTATCTTTTTGTTCAGAACAACGTCATCTATCTGATCTAATTATTCACTTTAACCTATATTTTATTAACACATTGGGCCCAAAAATACACAGAAATCATGGCTGTTAAATATTTTTTGTACAATAAAATTAAAACTATCTCTGGTTTTACATGGTCTACCAAAGTCAAACAAAAACAGGGAGAGAGTTTCAAATCTGCACTTTCTAGTCAAGTTGACAGCAGTGCTCCAGGTGACCTAGTTTTGTTTTTACAGCGCTTTGGATGTCATGTGAACTGACCACACCGGTGTGATCATAGATCCCAGAAGGTTAACACTGTGTGGATCAGAATTTGTTAGATGATCCTATCTAATGGACAGAGGTGTCTCACTGTGTCACTACATCGGACACCTGAACAAACAGTGGTGAAATCTCCAACCTGTGATATGGTCTGGTGGGTGTGTGCTTCTCACCAGCCTGGAATAAACACTCTTATGATCTACTTTAACCACTGCCTCCAACTTTTCTTCTCCCATTGGCTCCTCATTTCCCGCCATCTAGCCTCTCCATGCTCATCCCTACACTTGTCTGCCTCCTTGTTTATTGAGCTCTAAAACCCTCTCTGACTTTACTGCATAAGAATTTTCCCACTTTTAACTAGAAACCATCTCCCTCTTTACCCCCCAAATACCTGTCCTTGCACTGACACCCATTGCATACTAATGCGGCCGCAGAGACCGCAGGGATAGTTTCTCCAGTCTGTGCCAACCACACTTCCCTCATTTCACTGGTTCCTCTGGAGTTTACCAGGCTGTTCCCTCCGGCGAGACGGACTGGGTGGCTCTGTGCTATAAAACTCACACAGCACCAACTCCCTCCCAATTAAACAATGACACCTTTGGGACTGGCTTGAATTAGTGTTTTTTTATACGAGAGAGGCCACTGTGAGGTGAGGATGAGTAATGGGGACAGTGCCTGCTTGAAGAGTGAACCTGGACTTACCAACGGCAAAACCTACATTCTTTTTTAAATATGCATCTCTTCTTTCTGTCAATAGTTTTAAATCTAATATCCATATGCAGTTTTCTCTGTAACTGCCTTCTTATTAAACCCCTCCCACACTCAGTCTAAGCTATCATCTGCTCTTTGATTTGGGGACATTGACCACAAGACATGATGAATAATTACATTAAAAAAAAAAAAAAAGTCTTGACATCAAGTTTTTTTCTTAAAGCAAAGCTGTACCATTAACCTGTGAGGACTGAGCTTTTTCCTGAGATATTCTGATTTAACCTTGAGCCACAGACTTTTGCCCTGATAACATGAAGCTGGCCATCAAACAATCACTAATGACTGCTTTCACAGGGTTTTCACTGTAAAATGAATCACCTGGATATACCAGGAAGTCATCTGGAGCGTACTGTCAAATGACTCATGGAGCCAATGTTAGCTTAATTAGCTGGTGATAAATTACACTGCAGCAGCAGTTTCAGCTGACAGGTCCACAGATGTGGACTAAAAATAAAAAGCCTGCTTTTGTACATCACTTCCTGTAATCAAGGATGCATTGTATCGAAAATTGAGAAGTTGTAGAGTGACATCTGCCTCCATAATTACTGTACACTGCACATGCTGTGCTAGGACTGAGAGCCTGACAGGCAGATTAGCAGTAGGTGCTTAGCATTTTGTCAGTTAAACAATCTGTGTCCAACTTGTTGAATGTTATGAGGGAATGTTAGAGATACATTATACCTATTTTTTCCAACCCTCTAAACTTTGGGACGACCACAAGGGATAGAGTGATGGAGCATCACCGGACAGATGAAAGGATGAGAGATGGAAGTGGCGAGGGGAGTAAGAGAAACCAAACCAAAAAAAAAAATGGCTCGCTGTCAGCTGTTTACTGCAGTACCTTTGCTCTGGGAGTGAGGGAGTAGAGAAGAGAATGGTGACACTCACCTCCTTGCTTACTCCTGTCAAGATAGATGGAAACCCTTCTGGCCAGACCTGCGAGCAGAGGGTGGGAGGGGAAGGGGGCAAATGGAAGAGGAGAGGAGGAATGGGTTGGGGGGGAGAGAGCAGGAATGCAACAAAGCAAGCAACAAATTAGCAAGGACCCCTGTGCATGCAAATCCACATGTTCACACACTCAAAAAGTAAGAATTCATGAGTACACTCCACATGCAGAGGGCTGAACAAGGCTGCTGCTTCCCAGATGACTAACAGTGATATTCTGGGATCACAGAATGAATGGAGAGATTGAGGCATGAGCTGCTGCCTCTGCATCATAAACAGGAGCTGGGGAAGCTACACAGGGTCCCCATCCTCCACAACTGTATGACATAGAATCCCAAGTCCCCTCACTACATGGAAAAAAGCAGGCAGGGTGGAGATGCTGCCACACTCGAGAAGATGTGTGCATTTAGTAAATCAGTTCATTTAATAACATGAAACAACAGGTTAGTGCAGGATGTGTTATTGTGGAGCTGTACGTCATGTGGCAAACTGCTTCCTGCCTTGTTCAGCCTCGCTCTTGAGGGGAAACAAACACAAAACAATACCAAAGAAACAGCAAAGTAACAAGAAGCCAGACAAGGTCTGCAGAGGTGGTTCACTGATGAAAAACAGCACACAAGCATGTTATTGGATGACAGGGAGGGGATGAGGGAGGACAGGTTGTGCAGGTGTGTGTGTGTGTGCGTGAAAGATAGAGAGAGTGTGTTGGCATCTCCTTGAGAAATGCTCACAGTCTTGCAGCGACTGCCTTTAGAGGCAGAGGATATTTTAGCCAGCACAAAGACAAGCTTGCGTAATATTTCATTGGCTTCTACATTATTAATGCTGCTGAGGCAACACTAAAAATCTGAAAAATTCAAAACCAAACATATAATTATTGTACTCCATCTGAAAGGCACTCCAAGTAATGGTAATAAGACTTAACTGATTACTGAGCCACAGAGGGGTGGGGGTGTGTGCTAATGCAAAAAGGAAAACTTGAGTGTGTGTTTGTTTCAGAGAGTGCAGAAAGTTTTGAAGTTTTCTGCCACGTTTGAAAAAAAATCTGAACAACATTTGTTGAAGACGGACTCTTCTTCAGTAAAACTTTTCCTGGAGAGATGTCAGTCGAGTGGCTGTTTATATTAAAATTGATGCCTCGGCTCTCGTCTGACTGAAGCTGCACAGCGACTGTCACGAACCAAGCTTCCAGGATAACAAGCACACCATTAAATGTTAAAGTTGTAGTGAAAACAAGGCTCTGCCTCGCAGTGGGAGAGTCCTCAGCAGAAGAGGAGTCTCTCGGCACAGTTTGTTTTCTGGAGCTGTGCAGACAGTGATGGTGGTTCAGTGTGTCACCTCTCTGTGGGTCCCTGCAGGGCGCAGGTGATTCTGTGGCTTTGTAATGATGGAGAAAACATACGTGCATGCCACAAGTGATCTATAGCTCTGCACAGACACCCAGTCAGCCGGTGAGGCAGCCAGCCTTGACAGCTTGGCTCCAATTATCCAAATATGTGTCTTATTGTATATGAGACATGCACTGGCACTTGTCCATCCACACATAACTTGTTTTGCTCGTACTAATATGCAAGGTCACAGTTTAAAACTTTTTCCAAACAGACACAAGAGTGGTAGTTAATTACTGCATTTCTAAACAGCTTATTAAGCACCGGGAGAAACATGCAATCACTCCTACAGCTGTCACAGTTCCTCCAAAAACTTCACTGTCCCAGAAAAGACGGCTGAGAAATGCTCGAGGCAAAAAAATGTGGAGCAGTGGAGAGAGTTAAGAGAGAGGGAAGAGGGAGGGTAACCCTGCACAATGCTGAAATGGATGTCTCTGACAAGTGTGTTCTGTGGGTGTCAGGCCTGCTTCAAATATTTGCAAATAACTTTGCCTCACGAATTATGGAAGTGTGTCAACATATGAGGTAACACAGCAGAGAATCCACAGAGTCCACAGTCCAGGTCTAAAATAATCAATAATATGAACTCAAGTCCAACAAAGAATGAGAAATCATCTGTTGCAGCTCATGGCTCTGTGTGAGCCTCTAAACAGGTTCAGCTCTGACAGGAGCATGACAGATGTGGAAGATGTGACAGGAAAGGACAGGTGAGGCTGGCAACAGGCCTTAAATTAGCATTAAACCTGCTCTGAGTGATGGATCTAAATTCAGACTCTGGACTCAAAAAAAAAAATGTTGTCACTGTGACAGAAACAACCTGCAGCAGGGTGGAAAACTGTGTTGAACTCTGGCTTCATTTGTTATTCCATTGGGTCAAATCAGTTCATGTTAGGACACACTCTGCTGGGCTCGGACTGGTGCAGAGGTCTGGTCTGTGTTTGCTCTACATATTGACCTGCTGTTCATGACAACCCAGTGTGTGTCTGACCCATTCAGTGACCAGAGGATCTCTGTGGTTGGTCAGCAGAGCTTCAACATCTGCTACTTTCAATAGTTTTGACTATTTTGTCCTCACAATTACACAAACAAGTTTCCTATAAAGCAGAGCCTAACAATACATGATTTACTTTTTCAGAAATCAACAGTGCTAAAATATCTTCTCCACTTGATGGCTCACTTATGTGATGGTGTTATCTATAGGCAGCGTTTTCAAAAGCAGTAGATTCAGAAAGAGCAGCAGGAGCACTGGCACAGAAGCTGGGTGACATGCTGCTGTGGACGAGGCTCATCAGCTGAAGTGTTTGCTTTATTTGGAATTTTTTCAACACTTTATCTTGTCATCAACCATCCGTGTATATTACTACACACCAGCTCACCTACAGTGCACGTTGGATTACTCAGCAGATCAGCTGTTTAAGTCAGTATGAGTTAAGTTGAGCTTGTGGATAATAAAATGGTAGTTGAACTGTTTGACAGCAGGATTAAGCAATGAAACACAACACCACAACAAATGCTTACCTTTCTCTACACTGATGACAGAGGACTACCTCACACCAGCCCACATCACATGACCTACTTTAGGCTGCTGATTAGAGTTCTCAATTTCAGCCCAAGCTCAAACCTGACCTAAAAAAGCCTGAGCTGAGGGGCAGGCTTTGGGCCGACAATTTATACTAAATAGATTTTCTTTACCTAAATGTATATTTGTGACCAATGGGAGAGCATCCCATTGGCAAACATTAAAACAAATGTGTGTACATTTCACAGCCTGTCTAGGCACAGGTCCACTGCATGTTAGAACCATGGATAGTGCCGCAGTGTTTTAACCCAAAAGTTGCTGTGACTCCCCACTCTGTGCATATTGGACACGTGACCAGTTTCTTCTGTTGTTGTTTTTGCCGATTTTCTATAGGGTACACGACTAGCCCCCTCGTGGTGCTGGGTGTGAGCCGCTTGTGTTCAATATTACACGTGATGATCTTGGGCGTTTCAGGCTCGGGCTGCAACTCACTCGGGTTGGATTTGGATTTTCAAGCCCGTTGAGAACTCTAGTGCTGATGGTAGCTCTTGTTAGTGAACTTTAGACTGATTATTGTAGCTGACATTTGACACACACATATTGACTTTTTTCCTTGTATTATTGTTTGGCTACTTTTTAGAGTTCTGCAGTAACTGTCAACTTGTTAAGTTAAGGGTAGATAGACTTTATACAGACTATCAATTAACAAAATCTACCAATGAGATATTTAAAAATTAGTCACAGAACTGAATACCAAGGCTGGGCCTTGATCTACCTCACTTTATGCTCACTGAAACATCAAATCAGTACTACAGGCTTATACACTTTACAGTTATGTCATTTAATAAAAGCACTGGAAAAGAGAAAAATGACTCCAGTCCCACCTGGATGCCCTGTTGGTTGGATGGTGAGGGAGTGTAAGTGGGATGGGGTGAACAGTGGAGCAGTCGGTGAGTTACTTAAAGGTGTATATGTACTGTGAATTGTGGGAGTATGGGTTGGTGGGGGTACATAATAATATAGAGCATTGATCTTTACTGTGGGCGCTGGCAGAGGGCTGACCTCGGGTAGTGGGCAGCATGTCGGAGAGACCCTGCCAAGCTGTCACCATCTCTGGGTTCTTCTGGTCGGCAAAGTTCTTCCAGATGCGTAACGCTCCGTCATCTGGAAATAGGGGAAGGTTTGGGGGATGGAGAGAGAGAAAGACAGAGAGAGGGACATAAAGAGTGAGAGCCAGGAAAGTCAAGTGGTTAAAGAGAAAGCGTAAAGAGCAAAGGCTGATGCTGGAGGGAGGTGTGGCACACAGAATCGGCTCTCGTTTGTATTCAGAATGGATTTGGAGGCGCATGTTGTTGTGATGAAAACCTTGACCTCTTGAATGCAACATGCAAAACACACCTGACTTGACCATGAGTACACAAACACACACTTCAGCAGAGTGTTAAGCAGCATCTTAAAATCCGCTCAGCCTGAAAACCTCTGTCTGAACAGTGTTGCTGAGACACTGAGCTGCAGATAAACCATGTCAGTGCTCTCTTATGAGGAAGCCATTATAATCCATAAAAGTCCTCGTTGATTTACATTCACTGTTTTACTTTTTTTAAATGGTGTGTGTATTTTTTATTGCTACTTTCTTCCCTGGTATTCTTTCAGAGCATGCCTGATGGAGAGAGGCTGAATAAGTGCACATTATATTTTGATGAGATGGATTTTAAATGTATTAATTCCTCAGCTCTTTTCAAGGTTTCAGGAAGTGTGCAGTGAAATACAGCATTCATTCTTAATTCAATATTATGCAAAGAGAAAACAAAATGAATATATTTCTGCATGTTTTAATGTTGAGTTGTTTCCTGCAGTTCCTCTGGGTTATGAAGATAAAGCCACGGAGAGTAATTGCTTTGTTCTGTTGATGAATGATGATGAATACACATATGTACATAAGTGTGTGTGTGTGTGTTTGCGGGGGTTAGAGTCAAGTGTTTAAAGCTTGTTGCTGCTACAAATGAGAATCTTTGCAATTCCCACTGTGCTGGTGGGCGTGAACCTTTGAGATCCTCCCTACCTACTTGAGTTTTTACTCTGCGTCTCACCTGTTGCAGTGAGCAGTAGTGAACAGTCATGGCCGTTCAGGTACTCCATGGCCGTGATGCGAGTGTAGCGAGGGTTTCCGTTGTAGAAGTAGTCCAGCCGCTCGGCCTTCTCCCAGTCCCAGAAACTACAACATACACACACAAACAGTCACAAACTTCATCATCCTCTTATATATCATTTAGTCTCAAGTGTGTGCATGCGCCCCTGACCAGATACTGTCCTTGTCGGCCACAGCAATGCACGTGTTGAAGGGGTGGAACTTGACAACAGATGGAACTCCAGGGTTACGGTTGATGAATATTTGATCATCCAGACGGGAAACACCTGTAATGGAGGAGGGGTCAGAGTGAGTGCAGCTGGAAAAAGAAGTGGAAATACTAGCTAAATAAAACCTTGATTTAGTGTGTTCTTGGCCTGTACTGAGTCTGACACTGTAAAACATCCACATTACCACAGTAAACCCAGTTACTTCAGTCCATGTTTCATTGTCAGACACTTCACCTACTGCTCCTCAGTCCTAAAACCTAGAAATTTGGTTGGTGAGCACTACTGGTTCCTTTGTCCCAACTTGAATGGGTTTTTGGTCAAATATTTGAACTAAGGTGTGTGGTTAACACAAGACATTTCACATTTTACTCTACTAAATACATCAGTAAAGACAGACAGCATGGTGATTTTAAATGTGTGTGTCCCTTAAAAAAAGGCCATTTACTTAATGTCTGTTTGACCATTATATGTCATCACAGGCAACATGAAAACTAACCCAGCCATCAGAAGTCCATCTTCAGAGTTAATGCTCATGCTCTTGCAAACTCTTCCTAACTAAGAGGTCGGGCCTTTGTTGAGGTCAGAGCTGAATCAAAACTGTTTGGAGGTTTAGTGGATCTGTATAACAGGACATCATGTGTCTGTGGTGTGGTTCGTCTATAGCTTAACATTAATGCTTTAGGTGACTGTATTTAGGTTTCAAAAATAATAAAACTTGTGTTCATTTGTGAACATTTCACAAACCTTTATTTGACACAGAGCTTATTTTCTGCAATAAAAATGTCAAAATCTCCCTGGTTGTTTGTTAAGGAAAACATGGTGCATGTGAGGTTTGCTGGAGTTGGGCTGACTGATGCTTCATAGTGAATATTACCGTATTTTCCGCACTATAAGGCGCACTTAAAAGCCTTTAATTTTCTCAAAAAACGACAGTGCGGCTTATAATCCGGAGCGCCTTATATATGGATCAATTGGTTAATTGGTTGATCCATACTGGTTGTACACGGCGCTCAAGGCGCTCTGTCAAAATGTTTCAGTATGAAAAACCAATAAAAACAATTTAATAATCCAAAACACCGATCCCTTTATTTTTCTAAGCCTTTTGCTACACTATCTGCCGGATTAGCTATAAAAGGCTAACGATCCTCATATTCCCGTTTAAGACACGAAGTCTTATCATTCACACTTGGTGAATCTCTAATCTCACCAACAAGTACGACTGGTAAACTACAAGGCCGCACCGCTTGCAGCATTACGGCTACCGTAGTCAGTAAACACCGGTACTGTGCTTACTCACAGTCCTAGTGGATGCATAGCTCAGCCCCAGTCAAACGTTTGACTGCAGTATCTTCTATTCTATGTGCCTTATAATCCGGTGCCCTATATATGAAAAAAGTTCTAAAATAGGCCATTCATTGAAGGTGCGCCTTATAATCCGGTGCGCCTTATAGTGCGGAAAATACGGTAGTATTAATTATATTGTTGCTTATTTTGTTAAACCCTTTATTTGAATGCAGCTCAATTCTTTTTCTCTGCTTTCATAATATTGTAACATACAGAAGTGTTAGCTTGTGTCTCAGTACTTCCTGACTTCCCCACCCTGCCCTGTAGGGAGCCCACTTGTTCCTACAGAAAACATAAAGCTTTAAAAATGGAACAAAAAATATAGTTTCTTTTGTCTCCAAGTAACTTCCTCAAATGCCTGAGCACTGTAGGGGGACTGGGAGGAGACAGTTGGTATCTTAGGGAGTATTTCAAGTAGCAAATTAATACACATTTGTTGTTTAGCACTGCAGCAGGATGATGCATGTGTGATTCAGCCAAAATAACAATGTGTGTGTACACTGATGTGTTTTTAATGAGGTTTATAACACAGAGGAAGACATGTCAGACTTTGGCTCCACAGGCAATAACTGCTGTTATGGTTTTGTTAGTTATAAACATGATGAAGGCTCTGTACCTGAAAACTGTAAATGTTTGATAGAATTTGAGAGTCTGGACCAAAGCAACATAACAACCTAAACAAAATATGCACTTCCGAACAGAGACAATGTTCTCATATACACTGATCAGGCATAACGTTATGAGCACTGACAGGTGAAGTGAATAACACTGAGTAACACTTCATCATGACACCTGTTAGTGGGTGGGATATATTAGGCAGCAAGTGAACATGTTGTCCTCAGAGTTGATGTGTTAGAAGCAGGATAATGGACAGTGTAAGGATTTGATCCAGTTTGACAAGAACAACTGGGTCAGAGCATCTGAAAAGCTGCAGCTCTTGTGGGCTGTTCCTGGTCTGCAGTGGTCAGGATCAAAAGTGGTCCAAGGAAGGAACAGTGGTGAACTGGCCACAGGCTCATTGATACATGGGGAGAGCAGGCTGGCCCGTGTGGTCCCTGGTGTTGCTCAGACTGCTCAAGAAGTTCATGCTGCTTCTGACTTTGTTGTGTATTTGGCAGCAAAAGGGACCAACACAATATTAGGCAGGTGGTCATGGTGGTGATGATATGCCTGATCGGTGTACACAGCCTGCAAGAAGGAACCTATTGGACTTTACAGTTCTCTAACTGGAGATGGCTGTATATGGAGATTTCCTAAACTAAAATGAATCCATAAAATGCCACTGATGTGTAGCTGCAAATATGACAGGAGAGAAAAACGGCTGCAGAGCATTTCTAACAAGCTTTTACGACTGGTATGAATGACTAAGTGAGGGGGAAGAAAGGCTTACAGCCCTGCCACAGTGCTGTGAGGAAAAAGGAAGTAAACATATGACACACTATAAGGTGCAAAATCAGTCTCACTGTGTGTACCCCTCTGGCAGTTTGTGATGGGAGTGTAACACAGTGCCAACATGCTAGTGCAACTCATAAGTTCACCATTTCCCCCAGTATGTTGTCATGGCAACAGCAGCTGTCGGTTCTCCAGCCTGTCCTTGGCTACCTGAATGCGCTCGAGACCGAAACATAACAAGACGAAAAAGAATGAGGAAGGAAAAAAATCTATCAAGAATTCATCACAGATGCAGCTGGGATGTAACAACGCAGTTGGAGGGAAAAAGTATGTAAGAGACTCGGATTATCATCATTGATTTGCTTTTGTTTTTGCTGTTTGAGGCCGCATTCGAAATGGAACCAGTGTAAAATCTGATATGACCCCAAGCACCATGGTGCTGTGTTTAATTTTGCATCAATAAAGGAAGAAAAAAAACAGTGAAGGCAGCTTCAGCTTTATAAGCCAAAGGATTTCTGTATATTTCTTATTCTGAGCCTTACTGCCTCCTCCTTGCCTCTACATCCTCTCTCTCCATCTCACACTCTTTCCTGCTCTCGTCTCGTATCTCTCTGGAGGGAACAGACTGAATGAGGGCAACCCCACTACTTCTCTCTCAAAAAACTGAGGATAGAGGGGAATTCAATGATTTAGCGAGGAGCCAGAAAGAGGCAGAGACGTGTGCATGAACAAGACTCAACTCTGACGCCAATTACCTCGTGACTGTGTGTGTTTGTGTGTGCCTGTGTGCATGTGTGTGCATGGTCAGGGCTGCCAGTGACATTGGAAGTGTTAGATATTCTGTTTGAGAGAGCTCTGACTTCACTTGGGGAGTGTGTGCATGCTGGCACCCTGGGCTCTTCAATGAGTAGAGTGTGTGTGTGTGTGTGTGTGTGTGTGTGGGGGGGGGGGGGGTGACTGCAGACCCTCTCTCATCACTGTGAATCATCTGCACACTCACTTGTGTTTCCCAGTCTGGCCTGTTGAACAGTCTCTGTCTTTCTCCAGCCTCCAAAATCATTCACTCCAACATGATAAGGGCAAAATCCTAAAGCTGGTGCTCCGTGATTTTAACACAATATCTCGAACTTCTGACCACAGAGTCTCCGAGACAGGATCCCAGTCTTCTGTGATGGGAATTTCCTGCCCATTGTTATATTTACTAGCCTGGTCCGAATCAGTATCTTGCAGTTCATTTTTGTGCAAAGAGACCGGCCACTCTCTACTGAGACCCGTTTACTTCATGGCTGGTGGATACTCTCTTGAAGTTTAAAACTATTAGATTGACCTTTACACAATCACTAATGTTTGGTTGTGATGTATCCCATTTGCCGGAACACAGCGAAGCTGCTGGATGCTGTGAACAACCCTCCTCCACTGCAATGAGCAGAGCAAAGCAAGTTTGTGCTAGATGTTCGTCAACCACGGCTTCCCAAACATCCAGCTCAGCTGCCTATGACTTTAACTACAACTTCAAACTTAGGGTATAACCTCAACGTTATTGTTCTCAGCCACTCCCTCTGTTCTCTGATTGGCCAGTAGATCCTCTGCAGGAGAAAAGCCGAGAAAGCATTTCCTGCAATGTTATATTTTTGACCTCTACAACATGCTATATACACATCTGCTGTATTTCTATATTGTTGTTATGACTAGAACAGAGAGCAAGAACTTTCTGGTTTTAGAATCTAGCAGCCAGTGTTAGCTTCTGGACTTTCTCTTTGGTTTCTGCTTTGTTTCTCCTGTTAATGTTTGGGCGCTCATCATAAAAAACACAGAAAATCATGAGCTTGTTTCTTTCCTCAGCAGTTAGCTGGTGTCTTTGTCTCTGTGTAGTTTGAGGCTGGACACAGCCTGCTGTGGTTTTATCACTAGTTTTCTTTTGTAGCTGCTGTTGAAAATGAGGTTCTTCATAGCGGTAAAGGAAGCACAAAGAGAATGTGCCATAAAACCACGACAAAGGGCTAAAAAAAAGGTAGTGACCTCCTCTCATGTCTTAAATGCTTTTAACAATGGTAATGATGTTTAACTCCTCATTTCTTCAGCTTCTTATTTTATATTCTAATGCCTTGTTATCTCTTGATGCTGTGTGTGTGTGTTCATCAGCCTGAAATGCCTTGTGGATACAATGTGCTCCATTAATAAACTTAGCTTTTATAGGACATGACAGCAGTCATGTGATGTGATGGCAGATCTGGAATGACATTTTGATAATTGGTTTCTGTTCATTTCCAGGTATCTATGGAAATGATATCCTCATTTTTAGTCCAACAAACAGTCTTTTATCTTCAGATTCTTCTCATCCGACAGAGATTCATGTAAATGGATTTTGTTTATGATGAATTCACTTTGCGTTTCATTAATGTGTGTAAGGGAATACATCTGTGTGTGTGTGTCACTAACCTCTTTGTGTGATACTCCGGCTCTGCCGTCTTACACGGGCGTTCCTCAGGAACCTCCACTGCCGCTCCATCCTCACCTGACTCTCCAGGTCATGCTCCTCTGGGATCTGAGAGGATGGGTGGATAAACACAGGGACAGAGATTAACGTGCTGACGAGCGGATGGATTTACATGTTTTGCAACCTCAGTGAAAACACAGAAATGCAGCAGCTGTATACAGGACATTAAGTACTTTAAGAGGACCACATCAGGCACACAGAGCGGCCAAAAACAATATGACACATCAGCTCTAAACCTGCTGCCTCTGACAAAACATCTCCACCAACCAGAGGATCTTTTTATTTCTAAAAAATATGACAAAGATGAAAGAATAAAAAATAAAAGTTGATATAAAACATGGGAGCAATGTTCTTGTAAACAAACAGTTATAATCATTGTTACTCATTACAATGCACTGTGGATCTTGGAGGCCTAATTAACATGCCCTTCTTTCCCAGTAACAATTTTAAGATTTTAAGAATATTTTCAAATCCACAGTGTTTACTTTATGGACAAACAACAAGACGTGAGTATCTGATCCCAAATAACACCTGTGTATTCAGATGACAATTGTTCACAATGCACATTACACAGTATGCCTGTCCTTGGTCCCACCTGCCCAGTCACACTCAGCCCATCACATCACATCACAGTGAATGTTGACACAAATATTAAACCTGTGTAGTTTCAAAACCCATGACACAAAGAGTAAAAATTGAACCTGTCCGCAGTTTCACACGTCTGTTTTACAATGGTGGTCTATTTTGGGTCAAATAGTATTTTTACTTGACCCTGAAGTGGCCACAGAGACAGGTTGACAGGAAGAGTATGAGGCTTCCATGGTTTAATCAGGTAGCTGTTGTTGTGTGTTTGCTAACTCTGACATGAGCCCAGCTTCATACTAAACACACCAATTCCTATTCCTTTAGGGCTTAAAACCTAATGATCAGGTCATAACATGTTCTCCACTGAACTCACTGACAACATGAAAGTTTTCAACTGTTCTCACCATGGTGCGCGCATTCTTAACTTTTCCAGCTCTAGTGAATCTCATACTTTATGCACCCACAGCTCTTCACATCACATCATATGAACAGTGGTAACTTTATTAAGTCTAATGTAATAAACGGCCCCCCGCAGACTTTGTGCACAGGCTCACTTTAAGAGAACATAACTCCTGCTCTGACATGACATTAAATATGCAGAGGTGATATCAAGCTGATTCATGTCATTTTACAATAGAAGTATTAAAGCTGTGAGTTAAAACTTGGACGTTGTTAATATTAGAAATAAACAAAGAACAGAAGAAGGCAACTGAGGTAAAATAACAGTGAGTGTTTATCCATGGTGGTTGCCAGGGTGTGTTTATTAAGCACATTTATACAGCCAGGCCTCCCATGCCCACTTAATTTTAAATAGCCTAAAATCCACACAACACCACACACACACAGTGTGCCATTTGATTATACAATTACTGTGTGCAATCAGTATTCCTGTTATGGCATGGCTCTGCATTGCTTTTCAGGAAACATTTAACACCTCTGAGTGGAGCTTGTGAATAAATACATTTTTATATACGACACTGTGTGTGCAGAATGTGTTTCTGTAAGTGTGTGCTGTCAAGTAAGGTTTATCTGTCCATCCCATACAGTGTCTCTGGGGCTTTATGGTCCCTGACTGGGCCTGGACGGTGGCAGTTTTAGCAGGCTTGAAGTTGACTTATTCCTGCAGATGGGAGTTTGACAGAATGTGTGTATTGTTAATGCAATGTATGATGAATCTTTAAAGTAGAAAAAAGTGTGTATGTACATATCTACCACCATTTTAGTGCTGTTAGGACAGTTGGTTAGTCGTTACAACATAAATGAGTCATTTGAACATGTAGCTTTAGCTTTAAGATTATGGTGAATAAGCTTTACATTGCAGTTCAGGTACAGATTGCATTATATCTGTGAGTGCCCCCACAGCTAACATGCATGGCTGGAAGTATGTGATTCATGTATGTGATAAAACAGATTAATGAGCTGCTGTAACTGCTCCTAGTCTTCTGAGAAGACTTTACAGCATTTACAAAAATCTGATTCATTTACCTGAAACAGCACAAGTGAAGTTGGGTTCTGAAGAACTCATGTGGGATTGGCTTGAACATAAGAGTCCCAGCTCTTGTATCTGTGCATTGCGACACAAACGCACCCTGTAACCTGTAATCTTTTGTTTATGACAGTTAAGACTATACAAATATACACGTTGCTAACATTGTATATGTTATATAATGCAGGCATCTCCAAATATTCCACGAATGGCTGGTGTGGCTGCAGGTTTTTGTTCCAACCAAGCAGCATCACACCAGACCTGACTCATTTAATCAACTGATCTCAGTCTTCAGACAGTTGATTGGTCAAACTGCTTGCTCTTGGTTGGTTGGAACATGAACATGAAAATGTTGAAGTTACTATAAAAAATGCGGTGAATGAGACATATGGTTGTTTTTCTTGGGAGGCCATTGAGTTCAAACACTGTAACGTCTTGAAAAAAGACAGGTGTAAATGATAAAATGAACTATGACTCAGTTCCATGTAGGTGCTTTGTTTTCAAGGTTTTCAAGGTTCTGGCACTGTCTGCTGTGTCTGAAACAACAATTCAAATGTACTATTGTACTGAATCTGTGACAAGTCAAGATGTCTGCTGAGGCAAAATCAGCCAAAGTGCAACTTCAAACCTGCCCCATCGGGTTGGTTATGTGCTGCGGTGACGTCAGACAGCATTATTTGTGTGTCTATAGAGCATGCAAGTGATGTATGTGGGTATGCTGATCTGGCCTGGAGTCAGTTTGACAGGATTTAGGTATAAACGTTTGTCATTCAAAATATGAATCTTTATTCATAAGCATTATTCATATAATCTGCTCAAGCCCAACCTTCAGACAATGTTTTTTTACCCACAGCAACACCTGAAAATTAGCCTGGGAAAACTGCACACCTGGCAACCTTGCTGGCTTGGACAGAGAATGACAGTGACAGCATGTGGACTAATATAGTCAAAAATGATTAAGAAATTGAGGATCTGTAAAATGAAGAACAAGAAGAAGTAGAGATTTATTTGCCATTTGCACACAAAACAAACAGTCCAGGCATATAGGAATTATTGTGCAGGTCTCTCTTGGAGTGTAGTATTACTAGTACTAACACCTAAGTGGGAAAAGCTGTGAATAAGGATCTAAACCAAGGACATGAAGAACAGGTTTTGACCAAAGGGACACAAACATCTGTAGTGCGTAGACAAAACACCACACAGGAAACTTTGAACAAAAAACCTCACACTTAGCTCATTAGGCCTATACACCTATAGCTGCATGTGTTGAACAGTATGACCATGTGAAAACTGCATTTTGAGTAATGTACGTATTCATTAAGATGAACGCACTGGTCGAACATGCAGACACCACTGTAGACAGTACAACACTTCTAATGTTCTGCTCCTGGTTGACACATCAGGATTTAGAGTCTGATCCAAAGCATCAGCAGGATAACACACCATCACAGCACAGTTTATAACATACCACAGTCAAAAGGTACTGGGAGGAAATAATCACCATTAAAATATGAGGTCAGGGACGACAAGGAGTGGGTGCTACTTAGAGGTGAGGGTGCGTCATCTTGGAGTGGGGCTGCTGTGTGGAGGTATGTTTATAAACAACTTTGTTCCCTGTGGTGTGGCCATGAGTGTGTTAGACCACTGCTCCCTCCCACACACACTCTTAAAGCTGTAGCTCTGCAAATCTCACTCTCTGATGTGACAAGAGTCTTCAGTGTCCTTATTCCTCAAACATCGCTAAAATTGAAGATGAAAATACACACACACACACGTGTGCATGTGCACACTTGTGTGCTGCTGACACAGTGATATGGTAACCTGTGTGCAGACTTTTCAGGCATACTCACACAGTGCTTTGTAATGGAGCAGCAGAGTTTTATGGCAGCACTCAAAATTTTGCCAATACAGCATTCTGATTTGCACTACGGCAAATCCCCATTCCTCCTCCTCCCCTTCCCCCCCTACTCTTCCTCCTCCACCTGCTCTTTCACCAACTCTTCCCATCCTATCATCTCCCTGCTTTTCATCACCCTTTGTTTCCACTTCTGGCTCTTTTCCTGCTCACACCACTGCTGTGCTCTTTAAACAGAGTTTTACTTCACTTTTAGCAACCCAAGATTTTCCTCCCCTCACACACACTCTTCCTCCACCTCTGTCCACCCCTCAATGTCTGCTCTCCATTTCAAATATTTTCCTTTCATCATCTCTTACTTTGCAGACTCTGTCTCTCTCCTTCACACACAAACCCTCCTCCTCTTTCTGCCCCAGATGTCTCTGTGCTGTAAATATTTCATTTGACTAAAATATACTTTTCTTTTCTGTATCAGCCACTTTGTCTCATGCACACATGGACATCCAATACTTTTCTTACTTATCTTTCTCTCTTTGTTACCAAAACTTTTCTCTTTCCTCCTCCATTTAACCCTCATGCTTGACTCTTCTTTTTAATGATCTCCTCTGTCTTTGTTTAACACAATCTGCTGACACCATGAGTTTTACCTCCTTTTCCCAGAGAGAGGAAGCATCTTTAGACAGTTTAAACACACAAAGGCTTGATTTAATACTATAACCGACTACTGTTCCTGGTAAAAAGTGCTTTTAACTTGAAATCTTTAATTCCACCGATGAGGATGTTATGGACCTCAGAGAACTCAATTATTCAGATGTACAAGCAGCAGGTACTTTCTCTCACTGTGATGGTCCCTCCCTGCTGCATTCAATCAGACTTCATTACTTTTTTAAATAAATTCTGTAACACAGAGTTCATGTCCTCAGATGGCTCAGTCACTCCTGAACCCATTGTAAAATGTATGACAACATGCACCTGTGACACCTCCTCATATTAATATTTATGTGAAAATTGAAAAATACCTGTCATACAATATCAGGTGTCCTTTGTTGCTTAGCAACCACCATAACCTGCTGTTCGAGAACTAGGTTGTTTGGTGGGTGAAAAATATCCAAGTATTGTTTTTCAATTATTGATTCACAAAAAGATGGATTTGCGTCATTTCTATTTAATTCAAAGTATCTCAGCCTGCTCTCTTACCAGTGTAAAACACAACCTGCTGGCTTGTTGAATTTAGAGCTCCTATGTTGTATAAAGGTAAAGATCCATGTGAAGTTTGATTATAGATCAGTAACAACATGCTCAGTCCACAGAGAAATGAACACAGCCTGTATTCAGAAACTGAGCCCATCTGTAACTTTGTGACGTCACAACAAAAAGCGTAAGCCATGCCCTAAGCCATGTCCACCTGGACCCAACATGCATCCTGGCAGGATTTCCTGTCTTTGAGTGTTTTCCCTGAAATCTGCTTCATTTTTATTGGATCACTCAGACAACAGTCAACCAGAAGAGAATGTCAGAGCCTCTAGAGCAAAGCCTGAAGAGAGGAGAAGTAAAATGACACAGATGGTTTTTGGGTCTTAAAATCACAAATATATCCTCAACGCAGGAGAAGAAAATGAACCACCTAACCATCCTGGTGCACCACAGGTTATCAAGACCGAGGCCCCCATCAGCCGAGGCAGACGTGCTGTGACACGACATAGTGTTTCCCGAGCCCCGGACCTCCGTGGCGGCTGGAGCACGGCACAGTCCTGAGACCGTGTGACCAAGTCTCGGCCCTTCCTCTGCCGTCAGGCGGTGATGAACGTAATGGGGACAATGCTTTATCCCTCAACGCTGTGAATACTGTCTCCCATATCATTATATTTTTATGGTGGAAAACAATCGAACAAGTCCACGTAAAAACAAACAGACCCAGAACTAAATTTAGTTCCTAGTTTCGGCGGTCTTGCAAAGACCCAGAAATCAGAAACTGAGAATTTAAACTCACTCCATACTCACACACACACACACACACACACACACACACCACTATGTGAGAATGAGCATAATGGTATGTGTAAGAGAGTATAGTGGTGTGTGTGTATGAATGTAATCGTGTTTGTAAGAGAGTATAGTCGTGGGTGTGTGTGTATGATAGTGTGTATATGAGAGTATAGTAGTGTGTGTGTGTATGAGTATAATAGTGTGTTTATAAGAGTATAATAGTGTGTGTATGAGAGTATAGTGGTGTGTGTGTATGAGTATAATAGTGTGTGCATAAAGTATAATAGTGTGTGCAGGACAGTATAGTGTGTGTCTATGAGTATAGTGGTGTGAGAGCAAATATGAATTATTTTCTAAACGGCCTCTCATACACACCCTCTAATAGAGCTTTCATCTGACTCAAAGAGGTAAGTGACTGAGGGGTGGAGACAAAAATGATAACAAGGAATAATAGATGTAAAAGTGAGGACAGACAAAGCTGTGGGGGACACTACCTTCATAACAGGCTGAGCGAAATACTTTGCACTCCAATCACACAGGCCCGTCTGGAGGGCAGGACTGATGTAGTTCCTGTGACCACCTGGCTCATCACCGTCCTCAGCTGCCTATTCACACACACAAAATGTAGATATTACAGACTATACCTGGACAATCAAACAAAATAAAGTGACTACTCCAATATCACGTTAATATCACTGAAGCTTTTAGTCACTCTTCATTTCATGCACACACTAGCCAGCCTCCTCTACCTGTTCTGGTCCCTTGTCAAACATCTTGCGGGTGCGAGTGAACTGGTGGGAGTGGGGTGCCTGTCCTCCCAGCGTTGGGGTGTAAGGTGGCCGTGTGGCCGGCTGCTCTCTGGCGGGGGGTTTGGGCACCTCATTGGTCAAACTTGAGCTGCTGGTGCTGGGCATGGGAGGAGAGCCACTGAGGGAACAGAAAATATGAACTCAAAACGTTTAAAAAAGGCACAAATCACAAGATCAGATATTATTTTTAAGGAAAGAGAGCACAGGTCCATCACTGGAACCATACAGAGTGATAACAGCCAGAGGGTACAAGGTACACAAGTACAGAAAAACATATTACATTCTGTCATAATTGATGTATGTATTTTTCTAAAACCAGCCGTTGTTTAAAGAGAAGAGGAAATTTTATAATCAGTATCATGTTCACAAAAAGCACTTTACTTTTGCTCTGTTTTTGTATCAACAATCCAGTGTGCTAATGAAGATTTAAATAAATAAATTGTGTTTTCTCTAGCTTGTGATTTTTTTCTTTGATCTTATGCTCTTGTTCATGTATCATAAATATTATGCAATATGCATTCAAATGTCACGTCTCGCCAGGATGTCAGTGAAAACAGAACGGTCCACCTCCAGGGTTTATGCTTAACCCTTTGATACCTGCCTTATCAAATCATATTCGCATATGTTTAATTTTCATTCATATCATATATCCAGCATTTTTAAAATGTATTGCTCACAATTTGTGTTGAAATTTTATGTTTTATACATAAGATTTTTTAAAAAGAAAAAGTACAACACTAGTGACATCTGATACTCCAGGCATCAAAGGGTTAAATTTGTTCAGAACTTTTTCTCGATCATGCAAACTTTGCTGATGCAGATGTTTTCAGAACATGTGGATATTTATGCGTGTGACACATGTTGCCTCACCCGGCCTGGTGAATGTGTGTGCCTTTGCTGGTGGGGCTGGCTGGGGCAGACTGTGTGAGAGACCCAGAGTCCAGGATCCTCTGCGGCCGAGCGTTCATTGTCGCCTGAGGAGACAGAAAGTGGGTTAAGATCAGCACTGTTTGATAATCCCACAGGAAGTGGAAAGCAGTATGGGATTCAGATGTTTCAGAGACAAACCTGAGGACTGATCACAATAATAAGCAATACAGAAAACCAGGACACCGGCCCTGTTGTGACAGTGCATAAAAAGTGAAGCACTTAACAAAGTTTGCCTAAATTTCCAGAAGTTTATCTCATTAAGTAGAGCAGCTAATACAACCTCTTCACAGTGAGCTGTCTAATGGCTGCTCACAGGGGAGGGGTAAACTTAATAAAGACAATAGAGACAACAGTGGCAAAGCATCACTGATGAATAGCAGAGTTGTTGTTTACTCATGCCAGGTGGAGACAAAACTCTGTGCAGCGTAAATCTAGTTAACACAGGCAAACACATTTTACTACCTGGGATTTTCTTTAATTGGATTTCTATGCTAAGTACAGAATTGTGGCAAGTGTCTTTTGTTTGTGCAGTGCGTCTAAAAGTTTACACACATACAATCTGCTGGCAACTGTGATAGTGAAAAGACATCAGTTACTAAAGTTTGCTGTGAGTGCCTCATTAAGAGACCACTGGAAATGAAACAAAACAGCTGTAAAACCTTCTGAAAGGGTTATTATGGAAATAGGTCTGTCGCTAATCGAAAGTCTCATTTCTAGTCAAGCACAAGATCAATATGATGAGAAGACTGTAAAAAGAAAAGCAGATAAACAACTGATGGATATTCTTATTTCTGACAACCTGGGAGGTGACTGTAAGAAGTCGATGTGAAGCAGCGACTTCTTACAGTCGCAGAGCGCCATGCAGAGAGTAGACATTTATAATGGCAAAACTGAGCTTGACACTGCAGCATTAATCCTGCTGAAGGTTTCATTTAAAGAATCAGAGGGTGTTTGCAGCAGAGTGCAGATCTGCGACTAAAAGCATGTACAAAGGGAGAGGTGAGAAGAGCGAGCAGGGTGGTCGGCTGTTTATCACTCCTCTCCTGCACTTACAAGTCACAGGTTTGTAAAAGCATAGTCAGAATGTGTCCATTAACATCCATAGATTTTGTGCTGCAAGTCATTGAATAACTACCTGTTACCAGATGCTGGTGTATGAGGTGAATTTGCAGGCTCATCGGTTAAAATGACTTAATTATACGACAAGTTCATGGATTATTCATCAACCTTAGCTGATCGTCAACATGGGGTAAACAAACATCACGCTAATGCGGGGTGCCACATGCCTTATCTGCTGACAAGCTTCCAGAAATGTGATATGCAAAACTCCAGGAAAAAGGAGGGTAATGGTTCCTACCAGCTGCTCCGCTCCACGCTGGGAAACAGCTTGCTCTCCTGTTTCAACCTGCTTTTCCTTTACTTCCTCCGTCATTAATTGGCTGGAAAGTGAGTCAACTAAGCAAACAAATTAGCGCACGTCACACACCGGCAGGATACAAAGTGAGAAAAGTGATGATGGCTCAGAAACGCCTCTGAATGGTCCTGTTTAACTATTGATGGAGAATCAAAGGGAAGAAAATTGGATGATTCCAGCTTCTCCAGCCATAATCTCCTCTCAGGACTTACTGAAGAAGTGAGCAGTCTTCCCAAAGTTCATTAAAACAGTAATGGACTTTGCATGGTAATGTCTTTTTTAATTACACCTCCCTGACAGGTGAATACTGTGATCACTTTTTTGTTATAAAAAATATATAAAACATCTATTCTTACTGCAGTTTTCAGGCTTCGAAAGAGAACTGGACACACTAGAATAACACACACAAAAAAGAAAAGACCTGTGACTTTCATCCCAGCATCACAGAGCGAGACAGGCTATTAAAAATCATTTAAAGCTTTCATCATCTGAGAGGCAAGTAAATTTTAATTAGCTGCTGACCTTGTTCGCTTTGTTACAAATCAATAACATTTGACATTTAAAATCCTAATTAAAAGTGCTGAATTCCCAGTTTGGCTGATGTTAACACTTGTGAACCTGGGATGAATGCTCTGTGATTAAGTTGTCTCTAACAAGCTCCAGCTATGATAACTCATTAATTTTAGAGAGTAAGGCATTTAAAGGTATTTAAGTTGTCGTTCCTCTTTAAATGTCAGACTGTTCTTTGCCATTTTTCTCAGGTGCATAGACAACACAGTTAGAGTGTAGTCCTTTTTTGTCAGAATATAACAGTGTGAACACTGATGAAACCAATACCTCATTCTTACACTAACCACAATCTAGACTAAAGCCACAATTCCCAGCTGTATGTGAAGGAGCCTTCCAAATGGGACAGCCTAGTCAAGCCACTGCTGTGCAATCATTCCACAAATGCAGCCGGTGAATTAGGACACAGTATGTGATTTAGTTTTATAACCAAAGCCGGAGAGAAATTTGTGATGTCATCCCAGATTATTCTAGTTCAGTATTGCTCTGCAGAGACAATCAGCAAAACATTTTTGCAGTCTAAATCAATACTAAAACCACTGGATGAAGATTAAGTCCCAAGTCCAGAGAGAGAGTTAAATGTTAAATTTCAAGTTCGTCAATGAATATTTAAGGCCGTTCTCAAGTAAATGGTAAAAAACTCTGAAGTAAAGTGTAAAGTTGATCAAAACAAGTCTGAATCAATCTTGCCATCATCACAACTGTGAGGAAGTTCAAGCAAGGTACTGAGTCCACCAGCAGAACCCCAAACCTTCCTGTGGCTATGACTGGGGTCAGTGAATGACTGACACAAACACAACCGGGACAGTCTTCAAGAAATAAGCTGATGAAATTGAAAAAGGACGTCTTAAGGCTGATCACTAGTTATGATGTGTTGAGGTTGTTCATTAAGGAGATGGTCAAGTCAGGCTTTACTTTTTAACAATTTTTCAAAAGCACTCCGTTATGTAGTTACAGCTGCTGAAATGATTAAGGGGTCTACAGTTCTTTTTAAATGTACAGCTCTGTGAGTGTGGACCATTTCATTTAGTCTAGTTTAGTTAGTTAACTCTAGACGCTGAAATGTCTTTGCTATAAAGAGGAACTATGCAAGTCCGCTGTTTTGCTAACCCTCCTCTCAGCCATGTGCATTTGATTTTAATGAAGCTGGCGAAAAAAACAATCCATGGAGGTGTGGATAACGTTATCTAACATATAGGATATTTATATTTGTGTAGTCTTAACTATCATAAACGAAAGATTACGGGTTATGGAGCGGGTTTGTGTCGCGGTCTGCGGAGATGAGAGCTGGGACACCAGGGCGGAGGCCAAGTGCTGCACTGATGGTGCAAGGTTGGTTTTCAGGCCGGAGACGCCAGGTGGAGGGAGAGAGCCTCCATTCTCCCTGTAACATGTTACAAGTCATATATGTGACTATCACAATTACTCTGAAGCTGTTTAATTAGGATAAAAATGTAGCATAGCCAGGGGAAAATCCTGCAGAGGTCCTCTTTAAGTCTAAAATCAGGACATTGTACAGCTAAGGCTCAGGGCAGGTCCTCATTTTTAACAATGACACTGGACTCAAGTCAATGTGTCCTTTAATTTAAGAGTCCCGCCACACAACCACGACAGACAGCACAGAAGGTCTGGGGCAGGTGCAGTGTGTGATCGATTTCTGTGCCCTGGGATAAAAGTGTGGCTCAAAATCAGTTGGTTCCCATATGCTGCCTGTAACGGTCCACATTTTATGAATATGACACCACTCTGTGCTCAGTTGACTTGGAGTCTACTGGTGCACAGACACTAACGCCACAGATACATGTTGCGATGCCACATAGACAATGCGGTGCATTAGCTGGCAGAGGAGAAGTCTATTGTGTTATATTGTAAATCAAGTCCTGTTGTTTTTTATTGCAGTCCAGCAGGGGGTCTTATTGCAGAGATGCTGCTCGTCTGAAGGTAACTGAAGGGACAATTGGTGTTGGTGGTGGGAAGCACAAGACATTTAGCCTCGGGTTAGGATGGGTGGTGCACTACAGTGGTTATTATGGCTCCTTAAGTTACGGCAGCCTTTTTGCTCTGCTCTGCTCTGCTCTGCCAAGCCTGCGGGAGTCATTGGCCCTTAATTGCATTTGCACAAAAGTAATGGCCTTTTGGAGGGTGAAAATGCCAGTGGGAGGGTGGGATGTATATGTGTGTGTGACTCTGTGTGTGTGTGTGTGTGTGTGTGTGTGTGTGTGTGTGTGCTGGAAAGAGACATTTTCCACAGCATAACTATGTGGTGAAAAAGAGATGACATGCATAAACAGAGACAAATAAGCCTATCCTAAGACGACCATTATATTATGGTCCAGGAAATTAGTTGATACTCATCTTAAAAATGACTTATAATGAGCACAGTAGAAAAGCTAATTATAAAATAAATGACGAAATAAAATCTTGGATTCTCAACAATGTGAGCATCACTACATGAGTAAACCAGCTGCAAACCTGCAGCTGCTACCTCAACATTCACGTGGTGCTGTGTTGTGAGTTAATAAAAATGAACAAATAACAATAAACTAGAATGTTTAAAGAAAATCTTAATGACAGACTCTGAAATGTGGATCTATTTGAAGCTTCATTTTTTTGTCAGGCACAAATTAGACCCTTTCTAACTACTGACTCTGAGCTTGTGTTTTGTGTTTGGGAAGTAGCAGTGACATTCAGAATGATCATTTAATACGTTCAAATTGTCAGTCTGTGTTAAGACCATACTCATTTAACCAAAAAAAGGACAATTTTAACTTAAAATAAACATTTTTTAAACATATGTCACTATGTCATCACATTTACTCTCTCTCTGACAAACTCATTGGGTGCAGGTCTCTGAATCTAAATAGATCCATGTGTACAGTGAAGGCTTTTTATCTTATGAAACACACTCCAGCAGCTTAAGGGACTCACACACAGCTGTACCTTGTATGCTATGCTGTTAAGGACCTTCATGGCTAAATCTGACACTTCTGAAACGGGTCTGCAGCGAGATGTAGCAGCACTCTCCAGATCTGAGTGTAAACACTGTTGAAGGACACACCTGGAACACACACAAAGCAAACAGAGGCAACAGATTGTAATACAGTTTGTACAGAACAGGTTTCACACACATATATAATAAATGAAAACATGTACACGCCCACTGCCACACGCACACTTCATTCAGGTGTCATCAGAGTTCATTACCACAGCAGAGCTAACTGCTGAGTGCTTATGCACAATCGTCTCATTAGCATCATGGTACCTGCCCCGGTCATTTACTGCTCCTCCAGTTGTTGGATGTGTTGAGGTGGCAGAGGGAAAATGACCTCCAATGTCAGGTAATGGAGATCATCAATCAGCACCTCGCTTGCTCACTCACTCACACTCACACACACAGACACACAAACTCACACACACACAAAGCAGCTGGCTCTCCTCTACTATGGATGTTAGTATAAATATAAATGAGGGATGTCACTCTGTTTTTTTTTTCAACTGACACTTTTCTTAAATCCACTTGTGCTCAACATTTAATCTTTTAATCTTGCTCTTCCTGCCTCTCTGCTCATCATCTCTCTCTCTGTCATTGTCTTGAGTCACTTTCCTTCTGAAATCAGTTTTGCCTCGACCTGCCAGTCACACTTGTCTTTGTGTTAGCAACAACCTCCTCATCCTCCACGCATTCATCCTAATCTTTGACTTCCTTCAGCCTGTTGCGTCAGCGGTGCATTGACCTCCTGCTGCTGCTTTCTCTTTAAATGTCCCTTTGTCAGTCAGTTTTAATCTGTTGTCTGTCTGTTATCCCTCAGTGTCAGCCGTGGGGAGAGTGAGCGGTCATAGTCTCCCAACTCATTTTCCTCCCACTTTTGTGGTTTCTCCCTCTCATTTACTTCTTCACTGAACCTTCAACCCAGGTAGGTGGTCCTGTAAACTTAACCTCTGACGATAACCTCTTATTTCATTGCTTTTTTTTTTTTTATCATCTCCCAACACTTTTGCCCTACACCTCACTTTTCCATGAGCAGTGGAGCTGTGATTCCCTTGAGGTGTTGAGGGGAAGTAAGAATGTATGAAGATTCAACCTTCTTACAGCTCAGACTCCTCTCCTGAGAGCGCAGAGTCAGTTCATTGGACCCCAGATTCAAAGATAGGAGACCAGAGATGGTTCCAAGAATGGATAGGAGGATGATCAAGGGGGCGTCAGGTAGAGCAGACAAAGGGATACAACACAGGACATGGAGGAATCGGGGAAAGGTGAGGAGCAGAGGGGCCAGATGGAGAAAAGAATAAGATATCTCAGAAGCCTGTGTGCTTTGAGGTAATGTCAGAGATGGGTCAGAGAGAAAAAAAAGGAGTTGGAGGTGGAACAAAAGGCGAGAAGAGAGGGAATTCAGGAAAAGAGGAAAGAGCTGAAAGGATAAAAAGGGTGAGAGTGACCGATGGAGAAAAAGTGGTTGAGAGAGTTTTATGGGGGTGATCAGGCTGTAGCCTGAGGGGAGGGTATGATTAGTGACAGCTAGCCAGCGTGCTAGCTGCTGCAGTAAACAGCCTGTTGATAAATGTGATAATGTTGCTCTCCCATTTAACCACTGCATTACATTACAGGCACACACAAATTATCCCTGCACTGCCTCGACAGAAGTCCACATAAGACGTAAAGATGCTGGATATCACTCACAGGCCGAGTGCTACAAAAGGGCCCTGTCCTGACTCGTGCAGACTGAAATGGATGCACAGTAGTAAAGATGTTAACTATTGGCTAAATGAACCACTGCATCACTGTTTTATGGCCTCAGCAATCTGGCAGATAATATAAAATACTTTTAACACTGCATAGTGATTTTTGGAGCTTTAAATGGTTGAGGTATAAAAGTGAAACAGAACATTTTAAGGCAGACAGGAAGCTCCTCAATCAGGGAGATTTTAAATATATTTAACAGGGAGATGTTAGTAGAGTAAGTGGCATCAAATCATATCTGTGATGCTCTTTAAATGGGAGAGTGTAGAAGTGAATCTTAAGCACTTAATGTGACAAAATATAACAAAATGTAAATGTCATTACAGAGACAGAAAATGTCTCAGATAGGCAGTGTTTCCTTAAGTGCCTTTATGAGGCACTGTGGCCCAGTGTTACATGGAGGAGGATGAACCTGCTGACTTTGTAATCGCCTAATCTATGGCTACATACACCTTTTGTTTTGACATAATTATTTCAGTACCTACAGTACAATACATGTGCTCCGTGAGGAGGCAGATCTCAAATACTGTAAAGACATGGCCATGATTCAGATCTGTGATGGTGATGGTTAGCTGAGCTGAATTTATCACTAGTGGCTAAAAATGTTTGATTGTTTAAGGTTAACCTACGTACAATTCCAATTCATTTCATACAATGGTTGATAAATTAATATGTACAATGTTAATAAAACTGAGGAGGTGTAATGTGTTAACACTGACATTGTGAGGACAAATAAGACAATTAAGCCCTGGCCTGTATGGATAAAATCTCAATAGACTGAAGAGAAGTGATATATGATTCAATTAAAGCTGTAAGTATACTTGGTAACCCAATTTAAAATTAAGATCAGTGGCTTTCAACATTAAAACTTTGCACTTAAACAAAAGTAGTTCTTGCACATTAATAAATAAAATAAGTTTACCAAAACCAGCAGGTAATAAAGAAAAGATGTGCAGTGTGCCTCTCCAGTCTCGCAGGTTTTGTGACAGGAACACAAGCCTGTCAACAGTGTGGTTTCAGGGATGCCCTGTGGCGTGTCACAGTCTTACCACTGGTGCTAAACATCCTCTCAGAGGGGAACTGGGGGCTGGGACATGGAGGTATTTTTGCCGACTGGCTGAGCTTTAGGAACATTTCTTTATGAAGATGTGAGGCAGGTCTGAGAGCAGGACAGTGGAGAAGTCTGCTGCAGCGACAAGGTGTGTGTTAGGACAGTGACTTTGTGCGCACCAATTAACGAGAGAGAGAAATGTTGCACAACTTCCTGTGTGAATACATTTGGTTTAGATGGCGCTCATACCTTCTATACTAGTGTACTCATCATCAGAGAAACAAACAGGTCATTTCTTACATTTTTTAAAAATCAGTATTGAATAACTTTTTCTTTTTATCCAGTCAATATGGTTTTCTACACAACCTTTACAACCACATGCAAATGCCAGTGTGGCTGTTACAGCATAATCAGATTTTTACAACTTACGAGGGGATAAACTAACACAGAAAATAATTAATGTAAATCAATAAATCACTTGTAAAACTCTGCCCTCACTCCCACACACTTGTGTTATCCTGCTGCTTTCCGCTGTCCAGCAGCCTCTACATTTAGCATTAATAGTTGTAAAACGCCCTACACTGCTGAACTAGAATTCTCAGGCAATATTTTTGTCAACTTGCACTGTTAAACATGGATGTGATGAAGATGGGTATGTATGACAGAGAGAAACAAGTCAATAAATTTTTCAGGCAAGATGAAGAGCAAAGCCCCAAACTCCTATGAAAACAACTTCAAACCAAACAGAAGAGAGAAGCAAATGAGTAAACAACAAAAAAGTCAGAATGACAAGTGAAGTCTCTGCTGACTTAGATCTGAGTCTAAGTGACAAAGGAAACATAAATACCAACATCTGCACTCAAGTCTGCATCTCAGCCCTTTCTCTATGCTCCTGAATATTGCTGCCAGACTCCATTCATCTACTCTGCCCAGCTAGTTTATACATGCAGCTCTATGTGAATGTGGGGGTTAGAAACAAGCGTGCACGGAGGCTGGGATTCTTCTCAGCCATTGCAGGGGCACAGCTCAGTGGGAAAAGGGCTAATATGTCTATTAACCTGCTTACATGAGGACCTTATGCCAGTATTAAACCCACAGGCAGCATGAAAAAGGTTTAATTGCATAAATTTGTCAGATGAAAGGCTAATGAGAGCAAGTGTTGTGCCAGGCTGTTTTTGTTGTTTTTGTTTGCTTCATCAAACATTATTTTCCAAGCTTGGTGTCCAATGGTATCTGTGCCCTAAAATTAAAAGTCCTTCAAGAGCATCTGGCTGACGGGGCTGGGTTTTAGTTGGACTGACTGATTAGATGGGAATTTGCATCTAAAGTATGGGAGAAAGAATGGACCAAATATTTTGTCACCTTAGTGCACACAACCACGAATAATGCGTCCATGTCCATGAGTGCAATGCCATGATCAAGTTTAAAGTTAGATTTAACAACAGAGGAAACACGTTTGTTTCCTCAGAGGATCTGAAAGGCTGAGCAGAGCTTGCCAAGTTGGGTTCACTTACAATACTGCAACATTCATTTTAAGAACAAACAAGGAAAACTGGCTGAAGAGGGCATTTCACTGTGGTTCCTGAACTTACTCACACCAAGTCAGATTCACTCATCCCCTGAGCTCAGGTGTATTTCCATTTGATTATCTGTTCAAACTTGATTGGGACATTGTATACAACAGGGTGGCCTGGAGATTATGAGGTTTGCAATTTCAAATACTACAACAAAAAAAAAAAGGAACAAAAAAGGGATTTCCCTTTCCACAGAGCCCTCCCTTGTTCCTAAGGGGAGTGGCTCTGTGGAGTTAGTTAATGGCATTCCTGCTCACACACACAAACTGGCTGTCACAATGCATTGGTGGAGCCTGCCGATCACATGAGAGCAGTGGTGACTGAGAATACCAGGAAAAGCACTTTAACAGCCCCAGGTGGCTTCTGGGGGCCACCCTGCCCCCGTCTGCTTAGCTGTCCTTTACACATCTGCAAACTGTCTTCACACTTGATCTATTCTCAGACTGGGAGCTTCTCCTTCTGTCCCTGCTGTCATCTGAGGGTGGCCTGGGGTCTCTCTCTGTGGTGCCATCATCCTCCTCATTTATTTCCCTTCAGCTACGGTCCTCTCGGGAGTGTTTGTTCATGAGATGGCATTTCCTGTGTTGAACCTAGAACACACTCCAAGCTTAGTGTGCAGCCACACCAATGCTGCTACCAACCTCTGAATGTGCAATTGGCATACTGTTCACAGAGCTGATTCATTATGTAAAGTTAATATAACGATGGCATAATAGATAAAGAAAATAGATGTTTCATTTTAAACCCACATCCTCACAGTTTCAAAAACCACACCGCCTCTACACCGTGGCTTTAGGCTTAATACTAAAATTGAAGGAGGTTGTTGTCTCATTCTTTGCTGCATTAATTAGTTTTTTGGCCACTTGGGGGCAGAAGTCTACATGTTTGATTTGCTACAACGTTATAAAGTTGATAAGGCTAATGCTTAAACATCCAGCTCTAACAAAGCACATGTAGCATTAACCTGTTTCAAAACAACTTGTGGGCTGCAAAAGCAAAAAAGCCCACAAACCAATGCTAGAGGACAATGATACAGAAATGACTGGAGATTAGCTGTCTCTGGGTAAAGGGTTTCACATTATACAGTATGATGATTTGAACCATTATTTATTAAAATATCTATGAGTAAATCATCTTTAAGAAGATGAAAAAAGGTCAGGTTCAGAGGACAGGCTTTAAATGCTACTTCAGTAACTTAGTATTACACTTTGAAAGAACAAAAGAAAATACTAAAGCACCAGCCTCTGAGGTATACGGATGTTTAGATCCCAAAAAAGGCCAAACAAGAAAAACGCTAAATCCTACATTTCCCATCATGCAACTTGATATCGTCTTCCATCTGACATCCCTAGCCCAGTTGTCCAAACTCCCTGTCTCCATCTGGTAACAGACTTTCCATAGACTTGACCGAGCTACGACTGACACGCTGTTACACAACTGTCTCCACAGGCTGTGCAGTCCTCATCGTGGGCAGCAAATGGATCTTAATGTGTAAAACTAGTACAGTTGTTCATTTAAAAATTACACAAATGAGCAGAAGAGTATTATGGGATGAAACACACAGACGGGCCCGGGTTGAGCTCCAGCACAAATGACATGTTATTACCTATGAGGGAGTTGAGGGAAGAATATGAGGACACCCGTCGCATTTTGTCGATGGTTTCAAAGGACAGGATGTACTCGTCATTGTCTGGGCTCCCCAGGGTGCTGCTGGCGCTGCTGCTGGTGCTCAGGTTACCAGGCGAGAAGGCCACTGGTCCACCTGAATGAAGGCAAACGCACATATAAATGAAAGCATGAGTGAAAGTGTTATATCACTCATCAGTAAAAAAAATGAGTGATATCAACAGTTGAAGCAGTGGTGTCTCTTATTTTCGTTTGGAAAGCCCTTTAGCTGCTGTAACAGTTACATCATATGTGAGGTAAAGATTAATTTACCTCACATATTATTGTTGTAAAAAGACAAGAACAATGCCAATGGCCCAATCAAAAACAAATAAAGTGTGAGATTTGTAAGCAGTCCTTCTACTGGAAGGCACCAATCCAACACAAGGACTTGCTCGTAACTTCATTTCATCTGTCAGGCTCAGTCATCTCTTGCTGTAGCTCTGCTTATCACCAAACATTACTCTGACTTAAACAAATGCAAACGCCATGAATCCTCCATGCTGACTGCAGGCTGAGACGTGGAAATGGAGATTGGTGGTGAATGGAAATACTCTCTGCTCGGCGTGGCGCTTATTGATGATAAACACCACTGTGTACTGGAAATAAGCAGTCAGAGTAAGAATTAAAAATGGTGTCAGCAGTGGGTTACGCAGTTCACCAAGTGCCACTGATTTAGCTCCACTCAGAGTTTGTGCATTACTCAGGCTTGCAGGGCTAGACAGAGGGTGGCCCATCAACTTCAGCTGTCTGACACTGAGCAATGACACAAGCTGGAGCTTAGTGTGGGCAGCAAGTCATATCATCTGAATGCTGTAAAGATACAGTAGTTGTTTGGGTGGCATGATTATGACCTCAATAATAAACAAGATTATTCCACTAAACCCTATTAAATTTGTGATAATCATTTAAATCTGTTTTTAAGAATAAAATAGGTTTACAATAACTCACACAAATCAAAGAGTTTTTCCCAGTGTGACCTGTGTCCCGTCTTGATGCCACCTCAAGATGTAGTAAATATTGTATATAGGTTCAATGAGAACATAGATAGAATGGAAAACAGAGGTTGTCTTTACAGCTGCAGATATGTTTGGGAGCTCGATTTTTTATACAACCGGTATGTAATATTAAATATTATTATTTTTATAGAATTTAAATATTTAATAGTAAACATTCTTATTTAAAATCACACATAAGTGAAGGGGAAAAAAACTATGTCCTTGTTGTCTTCATTTTCCAGTGGTAACAATTACAGTATTATATCATATTATATCATATCATACTTTTAGATCATATACTTTCAGGTCATATATCTACAGGGAAAGAGCATTTTTCATCTCACTGAGCTGATCATGTATTAGCCTGTATGTTAATTCCTGCTCATAGTGGAGAGTAAGTCATGTCCCAGTGCAGACCTGTCCTGTTATAGCTTGGAGAGCTCCTAGTTCCCTCCAGTGACCAGACAGACAGGGAGCTCTGTGGTTCTTTCACACTGACTGAGCTGATACAAAGGAGCTCAGCAGCATAGGTGTTGTTTGTTTCTCCCCCCTTTGTTTGTGGTTAATAACTGAGTAAATATAAAGTAAGGTGCAAGATCCACTGGTTCAGTAAAAGCCAGAGTGGAGGTTACTGATGTGGGCAGCCACAGATGAGCACATGCTTCTACACACACTGCAGTAAAATACAGCATATACACACATACATACAAAACAAGAACCCAGTCTACTGAAGTGCACTGTTATATTGTGTGTTTTTAGACTCCAACCCAGTGGGACCATGGCAGAATATCAAGCCAGAGGACAGAAGACTGGAGGTGTCGTTTGTGCAGCATCTCCTCAACATAATAATCCAATGTCTTCAACAAAGCAGAACCCAACATTAAGTTATTAGAAGAGCAAAGCCTGGAGAGAAAACTTGGATTCAGCTGCGCTCCGCATAAATTCTGGAGACTTTGAACTCTGCAATGAAACCATCAAAATATGTGACTGGAAGGTCCATACGGGACATAGCTTCAATTACAGTGGGGAAAATAAGTATTTGATCCCCTGCTGATTTTATAGGTTTGCCCCCCCCACAAAGAAATGGATTTTCCCAAATTTTTATAGTAGGTTAACTGAACAGTGAGAGACAGAATAGGAAAAAAAATCCAGAAGAAACACATTATATAAAGGTTATAAATTCATTTGCATCATTTGATCCCCAAGCAAAACATGACTTTGTGCTTACCAACAAAGGTTTCTCCACCAAGGACTGAGGTCAGACATGTCTTGTAGTTGGTCACCAGGTTTGCTCACCTCTCAGGAGTGATTTTGGTCCACTCTTTATTACAGATCCTCTACAAATCCTGAAGGTTATGAGGCTGTTGCCTGGCAACTCGAAGTTTCAGCTCCCTGCACAGATTTTCTATGGGAGTAAGGTCTGGAGACTGGCTTGGCCACCCCATGGCCTTAATGTGCTTCTTCTTGAGCCACTCCTTTGTTACTTTGGCCGTACGGTTTGGGTCATGGGTCATTCTGGAAGACCCATCCATTCTGACTAAGGGAAGCAGGTTCTTGTCAAAGATTTTATGCTACATGGTCCCGTCCTTCGGCCCCTGAATGCAGTGAAGTCTTCCTGTACCCATAGCAGTGAAACAGCCCCAAAGCATAATGTCTCCCCCTCCATGCTTGACAGTGGGGACGGTGTTCTTGGGGTCATAGTCAGCATCTCTCTTCCTCCAAACAAAGTGAGTCAAGCTGATGCCAAAGAGCTCAAGAGTTCAAGAGTTTGGTGTCATCTGACCACATCACGTTCTCCCAAGCCATCTCTGAGTCATTCACATGTTCAGTGGCAAACTTCAGACGGACCTGTACATTTGCCTTCTTGAGCAGGGGGACCTTGCAAGCACTGCAGGATCTCAATCAATTACAGTGAAGTGTGTTATCAATTGTTTTCTTGTTGACTGTGGTCCCAACAGCCCTTAGATCATTAACAAGCTCCTCCTGTGTAGCTCTGCACTGCTCACTCACCTTTCTCATGATTATCTTTACCCCATGAAGTAAGATCTTGCATGGAGCTCCACAGTGAGGGCGATTTCTACTTCTTCCACTTTAGAATAGCACCAATAGTGGTCTCTGTCTCACCAACCTTTTCGCAGATTCTTGCTGATGGTCTTGTAGCCCATTCCAGCCTTGTGCAGGTCTACAATCCTTTCCCTGACATCCTTTGATAGCTTTTTTGTTTTTAATTGATAGGATAGTTGAGAGAGACAGGAAATGGGGAGGCAGAGAGAGGGGGAATGACATGCAGCAAAGGGCTGCAAAGGGATTCAGACCGCAGCGAGGATTGTAGCTTATGCATAGGTGTACTTTATAAAGCGACAGGACTACCGTAATTTGAGGCACATAACCTGATAACCTGAAAAAAAATCGGCCCACACACGGGGGCCAGAATTCTTGATGGTTGCTTGGGGATCAAATACTTGATCAAATGCAAATGAATTTATAACCTTTATATATAATGTGTTTTTTCTGGATTTTTTTTTCCTATTCTGTCTCTCACTGTTCTATTAACCTACTATAAAATTTGGGACCATTCATTTCTTTGTGTGTGTGGGGGGCTATAAAATCAGCAGGGGATCAAATACTTATTTTCCCCACTGTATATGAAACCATTTTTGAACCATTTTTGTCATCCATCCACAACACTCACAGCTGGGTTGGAATGACTATCAACACAGCAGCATGTGAACTCTGGCTACACCCTCTCTGCTGGTTGTGAAGCCTTGTATTAATGCTAACTGAGCTGCATTCAGGAATACCAATGATAGAATGTGGTGGAAAACCTGATAAACCCTTGGATCAATTGCTCTCACTCAGCTGATGTGTTTGTCTTTATTCACCCTCCTGTCAGATCACTGTCTCCTACCCTCTTCATTGAGATTGAGGTTCTGAAGGCTCTTGTTCAGGGTACGGGCAGTGGTAACAGCTCGGATGTTTGTGTAAGAGTTGACTGATCGCAGGCGCGGGATGGCCGGGCTGTCCCTCACTGGAGTCAGGTTACCAGGCTCTGGAAATACACACATATACAAGCACGCACGCACAGGCACACAAGCCATTAGAATGAAAAACACTTCCTGACCAGAGGATTTGTTCAAGGGAGGTTCTCCTCTCTCAATTACACAAAAGGGCACTAACCTTCAAAGCTATTGTATGTAAGTATTACAATTTTTTCTATAAAGCATCAATTGCCTCTGTGGAACTTGATTATGATTAAATGCAGTAATGAGTGGTACACTATGAGGTGACTGATTAATGACTTTATCTATTGAGATTTTAAAAGCACATTGAGAACAAGACAGTTTTGAGAGAGACTTTCTTCAAATCCTTGAACAAGAAAATGGAAGCTCACGATGTGAAAGTGGCAGAAGTGAGCTGCCTTCAGACAGACTGAAGGAGTTTGATTGAGCCTTCATCTCCCTGACGTCTCAAAACGTCTTGATCCAAACGCTGAACAGGACTTTTCAGTGTAGAAAAATATGATCCTGTCTGATCTACAAATATCTAATATGGCTGACTTTTTTTTTTTTTTATCCTGGTCTGCCCTTTATGTGGTTGAAAAGCACTCATGCTTCATGTTAAGTTCAGAAAGACACACTCTGCATACAGTTTTTTTAATAAAACCTGTAGAATTAAATAGTAAAAAAAAACTCATTCAAACCCAGTGATTACTTCCAGTTAGTTTTCTGCTGGGTGTCTCAAACACACCTCCAAGGTTTACACTGTTTGCTTCAGTGCTAATGGGTGATGTAGTAATTTAATCTACTTGGCCTACTTCCATTTCTGCCTGCTTGTTCCAGCCATTTGCAGGTACAAACTCTGTGTGTGTGTTTACCTGCTGTGTTGGCTGGTGACGGCACTGTGTAGTTCTTCTCTTCTTCTATAAACTGAAGGGCAACTGTACAGAAGTTGCTTTCATACTGGACCACCAGATGACTCAGTGCTACAACCAACTCCTGATGAAACACACAGAAACCTTTAAAACAATGACCATTTACTTCAGTGTTGTCGAGCCAGAAATAAACCTCTAATCCACGTACTCTTCTCATACACTCCTCCGTGATCTTACCAGTATCATGAAACTTAAGCTCTGATGACAATGACATGACAGTATGAAACAATTAACCTTTATACTATACAACACTGTCTCAGACTGATACATTGGCTCAAGAGCTGTAGAAAGGAGGTGATTAACTGAGACTTAAAGACAGGAAGCAGCGGCTTTAAAACTCACTGATTATCATCATCATTGTATCTTCTGGTTAATGCATACAGAGATGAAGGAAAGTTGTGGTTTTATAGGTGGTCACAGCAACAGCTGGTTCCAGCTGTTAGTCTTCATGCTCAGATAATTACTCCCTAATCGCAGCTCTGCACTCAACCAGTCTTTTCATGTAACTCTCAGAAAAAAAAGCAAATGATTTTCTTTCCTAAAACTTTGAACTGCAGCTTCTAAGAAGCCCCAGTACATCTCTGCTAGTGAATTCTATTGAATTAATACCAAGTCCTTCTGCTGCATTAACTTATCTGGATCATATCAGCACAACTGCTCTTAGCTTAGCTGTGTAGCAGTGCATGCTCTTCCACTATTTTTATTAGTAACAGTTTTTATTTGTATATAATAACGTTGAAAGCTCTAAGTGTTTTGTGTGGGTGCGTGTGTGGGTGAAGCAGTGACCTTGCGGACAACAGGGCTGCCATCGTTGATGAGCTGGGCCAGCATCATGGCCACATTGTGGTCGATTGTGGTGGAGTGGTCCGTCCTCTCCGCAGAGTTCCCCACAAAAGTCCCCAGAGCGAAAACAGCTGCACACCTCACCTGTGGCAACACACACAGTCACACACTCAGCTTTCTCCCCTCAGCTGTTATGTCACAGCAGTACAAAAAAAATATATAAAACATAAGGTTAAACCTGATACGGCTCATCCTAATCTCCTTCATCTCCCTTTAGCACACTCCTTTTCATCTGTCTGTTTGTGGCTATCTACCTTGAAGCCCTGCTTGCCAGACTTATTCAGTGGATGAAAGTTTTAGAGATAATTATGGTTCAATTTTCTCTCAGTGCATCATTATGAAATGCAGAGGAGATTATCAGTGCTGGTGAGCTGTTTTTTGTCTTCACTGGATGTTTAATCCACGTTTGCCATTGCACAGAGTTTTTCCAGGAGGGATTGGACTCACAAACTGAACTAAATCACAGCAAAAGAATGAATATTTAGTTGTGTTGTTTGTTGTGGCAACAGAAAAACAATTTTGCAGACATCAGGATGCATCGTCACAACTGTCTATTTATCTTATGATGCAGCTTTAGTGCAGCAGAGAGCTGCTTTGATGTTGTTTGCTTTGCTCTAATTAAAACATTCACCTGAAACATTTCAGATGAACATGCTGTAACTTTCTTCCTAAAACCTGGATTAAAAGAAAGTCATGAAACCACTGTGACTTGAAGGCTGATGAGAAAACAAGAATGAAACAATGGGAAATATATCCATCCTCTACCTTAATCACATACACACTTTACACATTTGTGTATGCCCTGGAATGTATCAGTTGGAATACCATAACCAACTCTACAGTCCTGCACAACAATCCTTCATGCACACTCCTTTACAGTAATTTATTGTGTGTGGGGCATTTTCACAGTACTGAACAGAGAGGGGGGCAGCACAGCTACAACAATACACTACATTACATACAAAACCAAGTAAAGAAAACTTACAGTGCACCAAAGAGCACTGACATTATGCAACTAAGGAGTACAATAAAACTATCAACAAAAAATATTCTGTGTGTGTGTTGTGGTGATTTGCAGGATATGACTAAATGACATGTCATTTTGGTTCTGTCCCTTCAGACTTAATTAAAGTCTCTGCTTAGCCGCTGATCTCTGCTCCTCTTTCACATTCTGTCCCCTCAACTACTCATCACTTTCTTCAATCTTCTCCATGTGGCTCTGGGGGAACACAAACACAAACAAACACACATACACACTACAGCAGATGAGATGCCTCAAAGGAGCGACCAAGAAGTCTAAAATGTAGTCACTTATCAGTAAATATGTTGTTTCTACTGCACCATATGATGCAGGCAGTGATGATCTTCTGTGGCCTTGAACAGCACTGAAAACTCTACACTTTTAAAGCCGGGCGTACACTGTGCGATATTTTAAATTGTTTGATTCAGCTCCATCTCAAACTGCACAACTAGATCGCTGAGTTTAAAAGTTCGCAGCTCATGAATCATGCTCTCACACTACATGGCCCGATGCTCTGATGCGACTTGACTGCTCACACTATACGTCCATATACCACACGTCAGACTCTTGTATCCTTCTTCTATGGCGTTTGGGAGCTGGACTCTTGTATCCGGAACTGGGAGACACACACCGAAGATGCTCAACAAAACAAACGCGCTGCCTTGGCAGTTTGAGCCTTTCTGTGTGGAGAGACATCTAAAAAGAAAAAGCGATGATGTGTATGGACACGGACTTGGCTGGGAAGACGTGGGCAATACGGTCTTTCAATTCCTCAGCGAAAACTGGAGGTAAGCAGCAACAGCTAAATTGCACTTAAGATTAATACTACCTACACATAACTCTTGGCACTTCTGCTTCAGAGATCGCGCATGCTCTGTGCGAGAGGTTGAGCCAAATCGGCTCGTGGCACTGCTTCTACTGTGCGATACCTTCACGAGGAGTGACCAGGATTTCACACAAGTTTGATTTTCTTGCGAGCACAGGATTTGAGATCGGGAGCTCGTCGTGAGGTGTTAATCTCTCCTTGTTACCCCGCGTATACTGCACGAAGCACGACACACGATTGAGCCGAAATTTGGCCCGATCCAAAAAACAGTCGCACGAGTGGCAAATCGTCTCAAAATGAGCCAACAATCGCACAGTGTATGCCCGGCTTAAGTGAGCAGCTGGTAACACTACCTGGAACCTGCACGTGTGGGTGTGTGTGTGTGTGTGGGCACAGACAGCAGCTGTCTGTCCAATGAAGGCAGGAAGTCACTGGTACAAACAGATGTTGTGTGTGTGTGTGTGTGTGTGTGTGTGTGTGTGTGTAAATGAATACAGATTTGTGTGGGGTGTGTGAATAGGGGCACAAAGTGTCTGGGTGAACTTCAGGGCAAACTCTGTCTCACTCTCCCTCTGGTCAGCACACGGGCAGTCACATGCTGACCAACACAGCAGGTCCACTTTGTGTGTGTGAGAGTGTGTTGTCTGTCCACATTTGCAGGAGCCTTCGAATTATGACAGTCCTTGTTGCGACACTGTGACGTATTGGCCTTCAAATAGCCTGCTACCTTTGAAGGCTACAGCCACTGAATCGAGACACAGTTATACAGTGCACTTGCTCCTACTCTTCAGTATTTAAAATATCAAAAATGACTCTAAACAATAGTTTATTAAGAAATTTAGTAAACAGTATCTTGAAAAAAATTTAGATAATTTTATTGGATTTTATTGGATATTGGGAAATAAGTGATCATAGATAAACCCTTGATAACGGAGCTGAGAACCTGAAGCAGTGATGTGTATAGTCCATCAGGTAACTGCTCTAGGTGGGTGTGCAGAGAGCCTGGGTTAGACCTGCCCTCACTCCTGCCTAGTTCCACCAAAAATGGCAACTTTTCACGCGAGACGGAACAATCAGATCACCTTCCAACAGGACACAGACATGGACCGGGCCCAAATGATGCCGCTGCAATGACAGATCCACCATCTCAACCACCTCAACATGTGTTTGCGTTAGGAAAGAGCCAACTATGAACGGGAACAAAACTCAAGGGCCTAAATCTCCCAATAGCTGGAGAAGACCAAAGAAGAGCTGGTAATCCCTGAGGGAAATCTTTATCAAGAGGGACAAAGAGACCTGCAGAGAGCTGGAGAGGATCCAGACGTATGCAGATCCAGAGACCCTGGGCATCTTGAAGATCTCTACCCAGGTATGAAACAACATCAAGCACAAGAAGAAGAAAGCCCTGCATAAAGACTACGAGGAGCTGCAGGTGGCCCATTTAATTTTCCTGGGGAAATTCACAGTGGAGCTGCAGGTGGAGAAAGACAAGAATGCAGCTCTCCAAAAAGAACTGGACGACCTGAGGGCTTCATATAAAGAGGTCACATTGAGGTGTGAGGCTGAAGTCCTCAGCAGGCAGCAGGTCGAGAACCTGCAGTGTGAGCTGGAAAATGAAAAGAAGGCTCACGCTGACAGAGTGACAGACAACCTGCTCCTGGAGAGAAACCTGAGGGCTGAGATGGAGGCCTTCCGAAGCAAGATGGCCCAAGAGATCAGCCTTGCTCAACAAAGAACATGTGAGCAGGAGCTGACTCTGAAGAGAGAGCTGGAGGAGCTGAGGACTCAGCTCAACAACCAGCTCTCAGTCAACCATGAATTAACCACAGAGCTGGAGGCTGAGAAACTGGCCACCAGACCAAGGAGCACATCAGTCTGGAAGAGAACCCGCCACCTCCTGGGATTAAGGAAACCCCAGAGGTGGAAGAGGCCCAGGGAGCACCAGAAGATGTCAACTGAACTGACATCAATGACCTCACATCCTTTCTTTTTTCTTTCTTTCTTTCTTTCTTTCTTTCAGTAAAAACAAAAACAAACAAAAAATAATGACAGTCTTGAAGACGTATTTCCTGTATATATTGCTGTACCTTTAAGTTTTTAAAAGACCTTTTCTTCAAATATAGGCCCTGGTCTTTTTTACAGTCAGGTTCAGGTATAGAAAAGAGCTGTTTTACATTATACATTTTATCCATCATTTCAGTTTAAATGTGTGTGATTTCCAAGATACAAAACACACATATTCTGACAAATGGAGTGCTCATTAAAAAAAAAAAAAAAAAAAAAAAAGGTTTGTCATGAAGATGTTCTTCAAATGTAATATAATATAATATATACTGCTGAGTCTTAATCATTGTGCTATATATATATATATATATATATATTGCATTGCATCATTGCATGAACTGCTTGGCACTGGCACTGTTTGAGACTTACAGAAAAAAGAAAAAGAAGAAGGAAAAAATATCTTATATATGCCTCAAAAATCTATATATTTTGGATAAAGATTTACTCTTAAGTAGGAGAGGCTGTTTAGAAAATAATTCATATTTGCTCTCACACACACCCCTATACTCATACACACAATATTATACTCATACACACTACTATACTCTCATACACACTATTACTACGCACACACACACACACACACACACACACACACACACACACACTACTATATTCTCATACAACCATCATACTCAAACTACTATACTCTCTTACACACATGATTATACTCATACACACACACGCACACACACACACACACACACACTACTATACTCTCTTACACATACCACTATACTCATACACACACCACTATGTGAGAGAGTATAGTGGTGTGTCTGTGTGTGTATGAGAGAGAGACAGTATAATAATGTGTGTAAGAGAGTATAGTAGTGTGTGTGTGTATATGAGTATAATAAGTGTGTCTAAGATAGTATAGTGGTGTGTGTGTGTATATGAGTGGACAACCTTCTCAGGGAATGGACGACATGTTCAGGGCCTCCCCTGACAGAGTGAGGGTTAGCAGCTACATATGAAACAGTGTCATGTAGAAGGTTTAACAGGAACAATCAACAGGCACATATCTATTTCCTTTAAAGATGTTGTTGCACACACATATTTACACCCTGTACATTTTGTTACATTCATTTCGTATGGCCTCCACAGACACAAAACGTAAATATTTCAGGCTTAGGGTTGAAAATAGTTGGCATTTCAGAGCAGACCCAATCATCTGTGCTGTGTCAGTGTTTGGGTGGGCCGCGAATGGGATTTTTAATTGGGAAAATTCTGTTAAAACAGTACTGATGTTTATTATTTAAAATAAAGTTAGTGGAGTAGTTTGGTATCATTAAAAAGTTGCTAATGGGGTCTGTGTAAAATAAAAGATATCACTAATGAGGCCAGACTAATTCAAGATTCTTACAGTAAAGGATTGTTTGTTTCTATAATGAGATAACTTTAGGAGGCATTAATAATACAGGGGACTCAGACATCATTTCATCTGCTGCCTTCTGAAGTGAAGGTTGAGCCTTGAACCAAATAAAGAAAATAATAATAATATAAAGAAAAAACAATATTAAGATATTTGTTTTTACATGAGTGACAGCCATGCAATCTAAGAGCTCAAGTTGTGCTTGATAAGAATACTGCAGGTGGCAGCACTCTGGTATTAACCTCTCACCTCAGGGATGGGGTCTGACAACAGGGTGTAAAGCTTCTCGTGGGCGCTGTCTCGGACTCCACACCAGCGTGCCGGGTCGAAGTTCTGCCAGATCCGGCCCAGGCAAATGGCCACCCATTGGCGGAGCAATGGATGAGGGTCTGACAGCTGCTCCAGGCAGTTGGCTATGAGGTTGCCCTGCAGACAGGCCTCCTGTTTGGGGGAGAGGAGGGTGAGTGAAGGAGAATGGAGAGGTAGATCAGAATAATATGAGAGATGTTTAGTTGTTCAGATGTCTCCTTCGTGTTTCCAAGTTTTAAAAAGATAGAAAATACTTTTGGAAAACATTCAAGACATATAGGAGCAGCTTCAGGACCGTAAGGTTTAAAGTAATAATGGAGGAAAGGCTGTTTGTCTTAGACATGATTTCCCACGAGTCACTAACTTTTAAAACCATCCACAGTCTATTGTCCTCATACAACAGACCTGGACAGTTGTGTTGGCAAACACTGACCTTATTAATATTTAATAAGAAGACAATATCAGCAGCATATATCAGTCAAGCCCTCCTGAGCAGCACTGAGGCTTCAGGGTGGAAGTCAACTTAACTCATTACCCAGTTAATCACCTCTAACCTGGAACTTCCCTCTGTGATTTACAAAATGATTATGAGCTTCTGCAGCGGCTCCCTTGAACCTCTTCAGTCTTCTTCAAATCTTTCTTTTGTGAACAAAAGGTAACTGGTCCATCAAAGTTTGTGTCAGTGCAAAAGAAAAGCTGGCATGCTTTATTCAAAATCCTTTTAAACTTTCTTTTTGATTTCTTTTACTTGTGAAGTGCATTAACAACCACTCTCCTCTCTTGTTCCCAGCTGCCTCAGTGTTTCTTCTTTTCATCATGTGACAAGGGTTCACTCTTTACCTGACTGTAATGGATGTTAAACTTTGGGAAAAGTGAGACAATAAACTGTTCAACGGTATGAAAAATCACCAACAGTCACTTGTAAAGGCCTGTTTGAAAACTACCAGCACTACAAAGGCTCACATGGAAAAAAGCCAGTAAAATGAACCTTTATTAGGTAGACCAAAATAATCCACTGCAATCCAGTACAACTTATTATCACTGTGCATTAATACACAAATACAACTATATAGTCTCACTGCATGATGCAGCAAAATAGCCCACAGCATAGCACAGCCACCTTCAGTGCAGGGGTCAACCATTCAACCATTCAGGCCAGGGACAACTCCTCTGACCACATCACTTTTGTCCATATCTCTATAGACCTGTGTCTGTGATGTATGTACAGTATCCCGCTGCACTCTCACATACATCGGTATGTACTAGACATATACATGCACATGACATTCTCAGTCAGCAGGGGAAGAGATGCTCATCTCCTTACATATTGTTCTAATGTTCCATCATCACACTCATCAAATGTGCGCTGTCAAATTCAGTCTGTCACTGCAGCTCCTGCCCCAACAGTGAACCCTTGTTCAAAGTCACTTGGATCTTTTCCTCTTGCCATCTTCATACATAATCACAATCAAACAGACCTGTTACTAATCTGTATTCATGCCTCAGAGCATGCTTGGATGTTAACTGCTTGAATGTACTGTGCAGTGCACCTGTGTGGAAGCGTCAACATTTGTAATGTTTTACCAACTATTCTATTTTTTCCTTTGACTCTGTCTGCACAACCTCAATAATCAGCACTAATCAACTGTCACCTGACAGTTGTTTCTTTGTAAAGGTGGAATTTATAGTTGAGCTGTATGGGCTCAGACTTCTAAAGGTTGGATTCAGAGTGCTTAACAGTTTAAGCTTGTAAAGTGATGTTCACAAATAATTCCACAATTTGCAGTTGAAAATCAACCTTGGTAAGTCTGTGAAACAAATCGCAGCTCTGGTGGGTTTAATTGTGATCTCATGTAAATCTAATACACCTGTCTGGAATTATGGTGGAGATGAGGGAAATGGAGCCCCCTCCTTTGTGAGTGGAAAGTCATTGTCCACAGGTTCAGGTACAAGATCTGCCCCAACAGTTCAGGTCCAGGATATGTTTTAACTTGAGCATCATACATGGTAAGACTGAGTTGTTGTTTTTTTTTACACTGTGTGCTTCTTGCATCCCTGCTGATCTTTTTTTTTTTTTATTTGGACAGACATGCAGCAAATGGCCCTGAGTCACTCTGAAACCCATGGATCAGCATGGATTCACAGTTTATATCCACTGTCTCCTTTTTTCAATGCAAATCAGATCCACAAACTGAGCATCTCATCAAATTTATTTCAGAGGATTACAAACATTACTTTACACTCACAAACTCTGGATGGCTTCTGACCAAAATACTATTGCCACTCATTTGAGTTACTGGATCTAATTGCATTAGATGCTACACTTATCCCTAATGAAGAGGCCAGTGAATGTTTCACCAGCACAGATCCCACCTGTGCAACAGTAGTCATGTCATTTTCACTACTCTGCTAATCAGAGTGGGGTTTTTTTGTAAATTCTTTTTTCAAATAACATTCAGTCCCAGTCACTTCTTCTAGTTTTTCCAGTCATTTGTTTGTGACAACAATATAATGGCCCTGCGGGTCAAAAAGTCTTTGAAGGACAGCTCACAACCACAACAAACTGACACAGTGTGCTATAAGAATCCTCCTGCCTCCTGTTGACTGAGGTGTCTAGACATCAGTTCTGACATGTGGCCCCATCTTTTAAGCCTTCTTTTACCTGCCCTCTGATCGTGTGTGTTGTTCACACAGCTCCTGAGAGCTGTAATATTAAGATGCCAGAGCTCAATGACATGTTTGCAACAGCGATACAGCTATAATGAACGCTGTTGTAAAAGGAATAAATAATGGAGATGTGGAACTGGCAGAGTCTCCCTCTGTAATGTTGGGGATCATCTATTATTTACAGGCCTGCAAAAGAGGCAGAAGCATTAAGTACAGTGGTATGGTAGAAGAATGGCTGTTTCTGAGCTTAGGAGTACATATAGCTTTTCTGATTTGTTAAATTTATATAATGTCAGGGAGAGAGAAGCACTGTGAGGTAGTGGAGAAGGAAAAGAATGACTCAAATAACATTCACAGCAAGATGAAAAAATAACTGCAGAGAGCAGGAGAGTGGAACCAAGGAGGAGTGATGGTGGAATATTTCTTTGTGGAATAGCGTGTCACAAAGTGTGTGTATGTGTGTATGCCATGAAATGACAAGCTACATCATCCCAACATCACACCCTTGGACATTTGATCAGCGTCAGGCACAAAAGGCTTCTGGGATTGAACACCGGAGGCCAGGAGCAGACCAAAGTGACACTTGTGGTGATAAAGTGTCACCACAGAGGTGGCTGGAACGGAGATGGAGATTATAGAGGGGACTGTTGGTGACAAAAATGTCACATAACCAATATCTCCCAGAAATACACAATGGGCGATAGAGTCATATCTCAAAGTGACATGTGGCCCTGAAAGAACCCACTGTGGTTCTGGTGAGGGAAGTAAATGAATAATTTGGTACATTCTCCCTTTGGATTTCTTGTGTGCAAATAGACAGTGATGGGAAAATACACACATATCTGAATACACACACATACCTGTCCTGTGGTGTAGCTATTGACGATTACAGCCAATATGAAGACAGCCATTGTTCGATGCTCAGCCTAAAACAAGAGAAAGCTGATGCTGAGACAGAGATATAAAATGACTTTTAAAATAAAAGATACTGGAGAAGGGGACAGCCCCCCCCCCATGCACGCGCGCACACACACACACACACACACTTGCACACACTCACACTATGTACTATGAATATAGAATCAGAGAATATATGACTTGGTGTTGCTTGTTGCACGTTGTATTCAGCATTTTTAGAAATTTTCTAACGGAGGATAAAATTGTCATTTCATGTTATACCGCCACAAAGTCTTCTGAAATGTTTCTATTAAACTCTTCGACTCATTTCAGTGAAGGTAAAAAGAGTGAAAGATAAAACATCAAGAAAAACTGTGCAGAAAAAAGCAACATTATATTTAGGACAGTCCTAAACATGAACATCATTGGTTAAATCACTCACTGGCATGTAACTGTCAGCTAAGACTGACAGGAAGTACTTGTGGCCGTTGTCTTTCACCAGGTCAGCTTGACATGACTGCAGAGAGGGAGAGGTTTATTCACACAGTTACTGTCCGACTGAAATAAACAAAAAGTGTGTTGGATTATGCTTTGATGATTTTTTTTTATATATGCCAAATAAAATAGGCAAGGCTCTTTCTCAGTAATGGCCAGCTATTTCTATATACCAAAAACAATGCCAGATTCAATCTACTGAAAGCACTCAGAGACAGAAATACACAACGTTGTATGTTTGACCATGGGCTTTTGTGATGGTACAAAAAATAGGGCTCTGACATAACTGTGCAGACGTCATTATATTTTCCTTTCAATTCAAGGAAAATTGCTTCTTTCATCCATTGTGTCGGTCACATTTGTATAACACTAATGTAGAATCACCTGCCACTATAAATGACTATGTTTTCTTCAGAATGAGCCTGTTACATCACCGTGGAGAGTGGGTCCTCTTCCACCCAGTCCACCATGTTGCACTGCCATGTAACTTAGAATGAACAAACCAAACACTGGCTTTATATACATTACCCATAGATTATCCTAGCTTCTCTTTCCAAATTGGGAGGAGGTGGAGGAATAAGGTGGGGTGGTGTATTGAACTGGTTGTGATCTGCAACCTGAATACTAGATGCCACTGAATCCTAGCACTTTTAAAGTTGTGATGTAGAATCGTTGATAACATTTCAAGACAGTAAGGGTTTGGAGGAGACGAGGCAGAGAGACATTAATGTGTATTAGTATTTTACATAACTTACACTGTCCACAGCCAGGATTTTAGCCCAGATGAAAACCAGCAGTGGTCTCAGCTCTCTGGCTGAGCTCTGAAGCAGCTTTAACACGTAGGGGAAGATCCCTACAGACAGGGCCTGGAAACACACACACAACACTGGCATTCATAAAAAGGTATTGATATGACAGTACAGTTACGTGCCAAGCCTGCTGCTGAATGTGATTCCACCGTCCAGACATGTCTGTGGTCTGAGATGGAAATATGTCTACAAGAATGAGCTGGGCTGGTTTCAGGCAATCTGACAGCTGTGTTCTGACTTCTGGTCAAATGTCAAGGAGCTTGTTCTTTGGAGTATGATGCACAGTATCTTATAATGCTGTAATATAACTGTATATCTTCAAAGTAATAAAAGCAGCAGAGTTCTTAGCTTCAACACCAGGTTTCATGTAGATACAACACTTCACTCTCTTACTACACTATTTCTCTCTGTAGAGCTGAGTGGGGACTAGAAGAAGCTAGCTGTGTGTCACCAGTCAGTTGAGCTAAACATACTAAAAAATACTCAGTGTTCTTCCTATGTCTAACAAAATCATTCAGTATTTTACGAAGGACTCTATTTCAAGTTGTTAGTGAGATTGAAATGAATGTCTGTATGCTAACAGCAGAGCTGCAGAGAGGTGGCCGGTGGCTTTGCTATGTTTAGCAGAAAGACTGGCAAAGAAGGGAAACTACCACTGTACCACCACCATCTGACAAGAGCTACAGCTAGCTCCTCCTAATTCACTAACTAACCCACTAATGAACTCACTGTTTCTGTCATTTCTACAGTGTGTTCATTTGACCTGGTGATTGTAGGAGTATTTTTGAACTGTGGAGAGAGTCAGGCTAACTATCATGCTATGCTAATTTAAGCTAACCATGTCCAGACTCCAGATCCAATTTTTTCCAAATCGCCACCATAGAAGACATACAAATTATTTTCTATTGCAGCAGCAGTGTCTTTAACAATGTAATTTATTAAAGGGACAGGAGGTGTGCCCGGATTTTACGCTAGCTGCTTTTGGGGCCTCTACCCTGATATCCTGATCAACATTTTGTTTGAGCTCTTCAGATGTTGTGCTGTGTGCTCACTGAAAAACCACTTCTGACAAGATCATCAGCCGTGTGTTTTTCCTGTAAGAATGTCTAAAAATATTTAAAAACTGCTTAGAGAATTGTTGTGCCTCGATGACAGACAGCTCACATCCTCAGCACATCAACTACTACTGATGATCAGACAATCTTTGAGGGCTTCATGCTATTCCAATGATGAGAAATTATCTTGTTGAATTCAAACCCATCACTGACAAATAGATACAGTAAACGTAGAGCTCAACACACCAGACTGACAGCCCACGGTCCCAGGTCCAGAAACCGTCCAAGCAGGTCCAGAGCCCGCAGCCGATGCACTTGACTAAGGAGGACCTGAAAGAGAGCAGAGGTCATAGGTCAGACTATGCTGCCTCTGAACAGAGGAAGTATGAGATTATAGGATAAAGTGGAAGAGGAAGAGCAGCAGGAGAAATTGAAGCGAGAGTGAGGAGGTGGAGTGAAACAGGTGGCTCTCTCACCACTACTACTGACACCCGCTTGAACTTGTTTACTCACACAAAACTATAGTGTGTGTGTGTGTATGTGCACGGATGTGTGGGCATCTATGTGGGCGACTGGGTGCGTCCTCTTGGCTGCCATTTCAATTGGCTTCTTAAGGAGATACTGCTTTAGGACAGCACACAGTGTGTTTGTGTGTGTTAATTTTGGTTTTACGTGTATGTGCACTATATATATGCAATTTGAACGAGATGCTGTGCAGAATCACGATGTAGATGTTTTGGCCAACAGGAACTATTTTAAGGATGCATATGGTATGTACTAAAAATGTTAATGTGTGTTTTTGTGTGTGGCATTTATGCAGCATGAAGCGCAATGCAGTACAAAGCCTGTGTGAGGGCTGGACACTGCTACATCCCCATGTGACTGTCCCAGTGTGTGCGGGAACAAGCATATGGAGGAACCCAGGTAGACACACACACGTACACACAGACAAGGACGTTTCCTCCGACATGTTATGTATTATTAGCATCCTCCATGACTCGAACCCGGTGTGCGTGACCACAGAAACAGAAGGTGGCCGGGGAAGACCAGCCCAGGGTTACCTCCAGCTCCAAGGAAGAGCGTGGGAACGTGTAGCTGTGTGTGACGTATGTCTGTGTGTGTGTGTGTGTGTGTGTGTGTGTGTGCATTATAGGAACAGGAAAGACCATGATGCCAGAATGCAGACACAGCAAGAGCAAGAATTTCATAAAAGATGCCAGATTCATTTTTGACAGTCACACATACATAAACTAATTTTCCGCACATAATTCAAGTAAGATATTAACATACATTTATATTTACCACAGAAGGGATGAAAATAAAATCCTTAAGTGATTTAAGTACATGAGAATATATGTACATGATGGTCTCTGTAATACAGCTCTGTAATAAGATGAGTAAGCATTTCTGATCCCGTTGTGTGAATGAGCTGTGACGTATGGCCATGATATTATATGATGCATATGGATGCCCTTAATCACTTTACTGACAAAACCAAATCTGTGTGACTGTGAATATGCAGCTGTTAACGTAACATCACATTGTAGGGATGTTGTAATCCCTTTGCAAAATCAGTTAATCCCCGGATAAAACGGCTGTTGTCAAGACAACGCTGCAACGTGTCTCCTTTCCTGAGCTCTGTTGTCCTCCCTTTGCTCATTTCATTAAAGAGCATTATTGATGGATTACTCACTGTTGCCCTTTTCTTGTTGCTCTTTGCGTCCGAATAAAGCTAGAATATGTTTTGGCATCAAATTGTAAATCCTCTAAGAACACGTCAGTCTTTAAAGTTCATTCTTACGCAACTATGCGCTTAAAAGGGTATTAAACCTGTTTATGTGTCCACATCACACATCAGAGGGTATGAATTACTGTTCCATCATGGCGTAAAGCTGCATAATGTTGCATAATCTAAGGGCTACATCAGCTTTACTTCCCATCTTGCTCTCTCTTGAACACCAAGCACACATACTTAGACAGTGACACACAAACACACACAGCTTGCAGAGTGTGTGCTTTTCCCTCAGCTTTTAACGGGTCCCGACAGGACTGCTTTATGGACGGCTGCGGCTCGCAACGTGCTGAGTCAGCAGGAAATTACCATTCAACACGGACAGCAGCACCCCACTACTGTGCTGTGATCTAATGCAACACCACAACTGTAAGGCCCTGTGGGAGGGGGGGGGGGGTTAATAACTCAGTCAGGTGATACACACTTACAAGGTTCTGGCAAAATTTCATCCCAATTAAAGCATCCAAAACAAATGTAAGACCACTTCAGGGAACACAGAGAGACACTGTTCTTGTCACAGCCTTTTGTTGCTGGGTTGTAAGGAAGAAAATGAGCCCACCACTGCTGAGTTCTATTTGCAGGAATTATGCAGAACTAAAGTGTTGACCTGAAGGAAAAAGTGTTGTGTATAAAAGAAGATAAGGCAGACAAATACAGGGAGGGAAGGAAAAAAGAGGAGCAGTGAGAGGTGACAGTGTTCAGAGTATTGTTGTAATAAAACTCTATGCTAATGGTGGACTCTTGACAGGTGATGTGTGTGTTTAATAAAGATACCGGTGGAGTTTGCTCATGCCTAATGAAAGGAAGAGCTCTTTTCATGCAACATTACAGGTTTCACCCGCCTGACACAGCTGTGGCACTCCGCTATTCAAACACAGGAGTTACAGAAATGTCCCATGATTCTTCAGCCCAAACAGCTGAATGGTTCTTGACTCCTGGTTGTGTGAGTGCAAGTGTTCATGGAAATAATATCAAGCTGTGCTTAGTTCTCACCAGACGCATCAGCGATGGGTTTTAAACTCACTTACGAGGTTTAATAGATGACCATCGTGAGCGCGAGAGACACTCACCCACTTCTCACTGAGTAACAACTCAGATGGTTTCTCATCAATCACAACAATCATTGGATAAATAACAGAGAACTGTGCTGCCTTCTTGAAGCAGAGGCTGTGTTAGATTGAAACATCATGTGAGAAAAGATGATGTTTAACTCTTTAAAGTGTTTTCTTTTTTGGGCTGTCACACTGTAATCACTTGACATGAATGAAAGCTGAGTAAGACTGATGATTAATGTGAATTCATCAAGGTTATTTTTGATGATTAAATATCTTAGTGACTGAAATGCTTTTATAGTCAATGAACTGAACTAGGACTGTGACAGTCTTACTGACCACACAACGCTCTTTACACTACCAACATCTTCACCCACTTAACCACACACACCATACATCTGTGGCCTATTGGTGTTCAGTCAGTTCTGATTAGCAGATGACCTGCTCTACCGCTACCTTGTAAAAAGTGCTTGTAACATCACTTTAAATCACAAAGAGCAGGACTATTGGTAGGGTTGCAAAACTTCTGGGAAATTTTGGGAAAATTTCTGGAAATTTTCCAAAATTCCCAGTAAATTTCCAGCAAATTTCCATAATTCCCGGTAAATTTCCAGGAACTGTGGAAATTTTCCGCCGCTTTGGAACCCTAACTATTAGCCTGAGTGTGAAAACTGCTGCTCAGTACAATTTCATGATCTAAAACGTGAGACAATGAGAGACGACAGAAACAAACAAAGAATCTCTCTGCATCATATCTATCTGCATTTTCCACTGTAAGGTTTTTCATTTCTTAATTTCAAGCTACTCTCCACACCACTGTTCCACCACTCAGCATCAGGTCAGCTGACTCTGCTGTGGTTTTTAAAGTCGTGCCTTAAACCATTCTTTTATAAAATGGTGTTTTTAAACAACTGTGCTGCTGCTTTCATTTGAACGAAGTGAAAACATGTGTTTGTGCACTGTTCATGCATGTGCTGCATGTTCTGCCTGCTTATGCACTTCATTTATTTGTTGTTTTATGCACATGCACTTTATGCACTTTTGCTTGAAAAGTGATCTATAGTTTAAATAACTTATATTATTAAAGACTGTTACCCGTTATTTTCCATTACACGCTATGGAAACACAATATGCATTTACATTAACAGAAGTGAGCTGAAACAGAGACAAACAGAGACATTTTCTGAGGTGAATGCTTGTGTGTGTATTGTGTGTGTGTGTGTGTGTGTGTGTGTGTGTGTACCTGCAGTACAATGGGGAGCTGCTCAGGAGGGTTCCTGTTCTCCACACCCATCGTAAGCCACACCTGGAACGCTGTCAGTTGCTCCGCAAAGAACGGACTATGCTGTGGACACAAATCACACACAGTGTTTATCACCATTTTGAGCAAATTGTTTTGCTTACTCATCCTTCTTTTCTCTCTCTCTGTCTCACATACACACACGCACACACAAAATGAGCCAGTCTGCAGTGACTAGCCTATCATTTCATAAAAGCCCTGACACAACGAGCTCAGAAGTGACACTGCACTGCAGTAACGACATAAATCCTGATCTATCATGATCACCTTCCCTCTCCTCTCTCTCTCTCTGCTGCCGGGGCAGTTTGCCTGATTGATTAGTTGCTGGCCGCAGAGTTTTTGATCACCTGGTGTTAATAATGCTGCGGGAATTACGACAGCGCTGTGCAGACTGTTGATGGATGTGGAGAGGGGAAATATCAACACTTCTCGGCTGGATGGCAAAATTAATTTGTGCATAATTAAAGCTTAATAACTCTATACACAGACACACACACACACACAAACTCAGTGGTACATGAACAGAAACACTGTATGGTTGGTAAGTTCTAGCCTGTGTATTTACAGCATGTTAAATAATGTATATTGGTATCATCTCTGAATATTTTCACTTTTCCTTACTTAAAACCATGTTGAGTTTCCTTTGACACCTTCCACTTTATGATAAATCATATTGAATCAGTATCTTCACTACAGGGAGTTCTGTGCTTTGCTGATTTGGGAGAATATTAACTATAAATATAAATGAAAACTCTAAATGAAAATACGATTAAACCAAGTTAAACTTAATACTTTTTAGAAGTCCAATATCCATTTCAGACAAAGACTGAAAGTATGACCTATAATCATTTATTATTGTATTGTATATTGTATTTAAAATGCCATCATAGTTTGTTGTTTTGTGTTGTTTTGTTTTTCACTACTTTCCAAATGTATAAAACAGTCATTATAATGATAATAATATAAATGATCTAATCATCACAATCTGGAGTCAAATACGCAGCAGAAATAAAACTGACTGACGGACTGATGATTTTGTTTGACATTCGCTCACCACTGTGACCTACTGTAGCTGTGCAGTATTGATACAGCAGGTGGTCAGTGACTGAAAATTGAACTAAACTAAACTGGACAGACCCTTATGAGATTCCATTTTTTCCCCCAAGAACCTGAAATATTTTAGTTTCTTATTTTAGCCCTGGGTGCCTCGTGAAGTCTTTCTGTCAGTTACATAAAGAGCCAAAAAATAAGGAACTTTCTATACAGGTAAGTAGAGGGTGGAAGTGAGGAGAAGTAAGGAAGAGGAGAGAAAGACCTAGTGTTAAAAATGCAGCTTTCATCTCTGTTCATGTGGGAGGTGAAGTCTGAAAACAAAAATCAGCTTTACAAAACGCATCTAGAAGAGGACTGTTACTTTAACAGGTCTTTCCTAATCCATATAAATGAAGTGAAATCAGATTTTTCTTGGTGCTTTTTATGCACATATGACTCCATGTTGCCCTGAGGCAACAAAAAGCTTGGGGGAGGGGTGGGTGAGAACAGATAAGTGTGTAATAGAGTGATAAAATATTATCAACACTCATTAATTACCAAGAGTAGAAAATAAAGCTGAATTTGTAACAGCTGAGGCACATCAGAGAGGACTTAAAGGCTCCTGAAAGACAGAGCAAGACAGAATGCAAAGATCTCCGTTAGTGGTCCTTGGAGGCTCAATTACAGTGCCGGTAAGTGTTTTCAGCTCGAGAGCTGGAGAAAATAGAGGAGGAGCAAGGATGGAAAACTGCCCCTGGGGGAGCAATGGAAGATATGCCCACCTCTGAGGGGCCAGGTGAAGGAGTGAAAGAAGGCCTGCAGAAAAATGCTAACATCAGATAAAAGCAGCTTTATATTGACTTTTCTGATTAGTTTGAATTACAAAGCACACTGTCGCTGCTGCTCAGCAGATTCTTGTGACGTACACAAACACACACATCTGTTTGATGGTGACCCAGATATTTTCAGTCATCTTCAGCCACTCGCAGCATGTTTCTATTCCACTCAGCATCTCCATCACATTCCCCTGCCACGTCAGTAAATAGAGCAATAAACACACCAGTGGCCGAAAGTGCAGGACCAGTGGTTTCAGTGGCCATTTTTTTATTTCAAACACAGACTTGAATTATCAGACATGACATTTTACAGTGTAATCCACTGTGAATGTGTGTGTGAGTGTGTGAGAGATTAATAGAGCTGTAGATGGTGGTTGAGAACTTGCAGTGCAAACAAGAACTGTGTGAGGTTTATGGGCATCAGTTGTGGACAGATCCAAGATAAGAGCCATCCATTATAACTAGACATCCCATAACCATACACACACACCCACAGAGTTAAATAGAGTAACTTCAAAGCGTGAGTTTTTCGCTCACACACACTTACTCTGAAGGCGGTGCCCTCCTCGATGATGGTGGGCAGCTGAGAGAGGCAGATGTCCACAGCCAGGTCCCATGCTTGCCTGCAGAGAGGTGACACATGCACATAAGCACACACGCATGCAATTCTCTCATTGTATGGAAGATCCCCACACCACAAAGATTAGTGGCATTTTATCTGGAACCTTCCTCTTGTGAATTAAAGTAAAGTAAAAGCACCATGGCTCATTCTCCTTTCTTCACTGCGTACATGCACCTCTTTAAATTCCCGGCCCAAGGTCCTGGCAAGAGAAGTGAGAAGCCTTTAATCGCTTTCTAAACACCAGCTCCTCTCTCATGGTCATCATATCTAATTCATGGGGTTGTGTAACTCACATCAAACCTCATCACAGCTCCTCTATTCTGTCTCTCTCTCTCTCTCACTGGCTGACTCTCTTTCCTTCCACTTCTTCCGGCTTCCTTTTTTCTCTCAGCAAATTGAGCTCTGGGCCTCGGTGGGGCTTTTTCCTCTCAGTTAGCTCAAGTTAGGGGTTGAGTCATGTTCCCAGTCGATGTGCTGTGATGTAATGTGAAGCTGAACAAGTGACACCAAGTTCATTCAGTCTGAGATTCTCTCTGCTGCTAGAACAGCCTTGTCAATTAGCTGAGAGTGGTATAATAGAGTCCCTACTCTATTATAACTGAACACAATGGATCCATTGCTCCCATGTACAGTATATACATCAGAAGGCAGTGATGTACAGGAAACCCGGTGCTAAATTATTCCAGGTGGTTTTAAAATTCAACAAAAATGCAATTGATCCAGCAGATGTGTCAGCTGCTACAAGTTCAGACTAAACAGGAGAATTTATAAATTCAGCTGCCAACGTGGCAGGAGTCCTCCAGCAGCAGAAACACACAATATCAGGAACAGGTGCTCCATTTATATCACAAGGGTTGAGTTATTAAACACGTGATGCTATACATCACGTGTCTAAGATAACTTAAAGGTAGTGGTGTAACTGAAGATGCAGATACCACAGCAGGATCCTCAGTGCTGCTTTTTACATCTTAATCATTTGAAGAGAAAAATCTAATTGTTTTTTTCTGAGAGGGAAAGTTATTGACAGACTGGAACAAACAATCCTTTGTTAGGAATAAATCTCACAAGCAGGGTGACATTTACTCGAGGTTTCTGGGGATGTTTTCACACTACATAGAATTTGGAGATGGCAGTTTTGACCAAACTGGCACCATTAAAATAGTTGCAAAATTAGCTGTTAGCAGTTCCTGTTTGCAGTGGACCCTTGGTTGTCCAGACAACTGTCACTGAATTAAACTGATACTGAGAAAACATAAAAATATGAAAATTCCCAGGCAGGTTCTAAAGTTTCTACAGCTTCTATACGGAGTTATGTTTGCCTTTCTGCCAAGGACATTGATGATTATACTGATAATAACTGCAGCTATGTCTGAGAGAAGAAATAAAAATCAGGATTTTGCTAATCGGCCTTTCTTACCAACCCATTATGCTTACCATTGTGTTACCCTGTCTCAGTTCAAAATGTGTGAGCTGTTGTCCATGACAGTGTGTATTGTTTTAGCTTGACTACCTGCTGCTAAGCAAACTGTCCTTCTATTACACACTCCCTTCACTTGATGAGGTAACAGTGCCTGTTGCTGCTGTAAAATAACCATAAAAAAGTTGATCCATAAACATTATTTTAAAAGATTTCACAGCTGAGGGCTGAGTTTGGTTTTAAAAAATGATTTTTAAAAAAGGAATATTTTCATACTCACTTTCTTTAGTGGTAGAAAAGCCCTGACATAATGAATCTTATTATAAGGCCTGGCAATTTGCTTGCAACCATGAACATATTTCAAAGGAAATTTTAGATTTTAGTCCCTCAAAATCAATAATTTGACAAAAACGCAGGTCATTTGGAAAATAATAATCTCCATGCAGGAAGAATCAAAAAGTTATTTCTTTGGATTTAATAAGTTCAAGAAACTGTGGAGTGGAATCTGTGCAGAAACACTGTGAACAAACATCACCCCCACTTGTGTTTATGTAATCCACCAGAGAGGAAACCAGCAGATAGAGCTGTCTAATCACTGAAGACATGATCACAGGGAAGAGGCTGCTGCACCCTTTCAGATCACAGCATTAACTCGGGTGATGCCTGCCAATACAAATGAGTAACTCATCGGCAAACCTGTGTGCACGTGTGTGTGTGTGTGTAGGGAACCAGTTGGCAGCTGACTAAGCTCTTTTCCCTGTTGCCTGCAGAAAATGGTGCAGCGATGCACACTCACAAACACACATCGAAAGTAGACCCACACACACACACAGACCCACACACACTCCCACTCTGAAACTGTCCACAAGGGAGTAATCAGCCTTGGGTTTATCTGCTCTCCCTTATTCTGCTCCATTTGAATAACAATTGCTGTTTGTGTTGGGACACCGGCATCGATCAGCGAGCCCCCAAATTGCTTAATTCCTCCTCTCTAGCCACCCTCCCCCTGTAACCCTCCCCAGTGCTGAGCCAAACTTTTATTTTTATTTTTCTACTCGCCTTTGTTCTTTGGCACTTCTGCCTTTTTTATGGTCCTCAGAGTTCTTTCCTGCTCTCTTAAAACACTGTGCTGTCGTTACTCAGCTTCATGCTGCATATGCTGGTGTGAAACAAAGTGCAACTCTGAATGTCTGTGACTGTATACAGTTCAATGTACCCACAACCTCACATAATGGGCCTGTACCAGTGATGAAGAGAGACTGCTGCCTGCTGGAGGAGGAAGCAGCAGTATTCTTTACAGTAAATGATGCCAGAGTGTTACACAAGGAGTCGCTCCTCCAGGCAAACCAAGTGAGAGAGTTTTTTTTTTTCCAAGCACGAGCCAGATAATGAGTGGGAGAGATGGAGGGAGGCATTTATAGAAGACCAAGAGGAGAAACAATAGATGGTGGGAAAGGTGTTTGTGTAACTAAAGGGAGATAGATGATGATACTGCACAGTTTGGAGAAGCATGTAAAGTCAATGGACAACAGCAAGGCTTCACAGCACCTCCCTCTGTGTCTTTACAATACATAGAACACACTGTGGAACACAGAGACAACCTTAGGCTCAGGTTTCAGGCTGTTCATAAACAGCAGTTGTTTTTGTGATCTAGTTTAGCCCAAACCGTCCATGCCAACCTCAGAGATGTGTAATGAGTTAACACTCTTTGGAGAACACAGGTTCTCTCACTGCTCTCAGTCAGAGGGGGGAATTATTCAGTTGCAGGTTACATGAGTGTGGGTGGTTAAAGCAGAGCGTTGTCCCCCTTCTGTACACAACCTGTCCATCACAGCAACTGTGGCAGCTGACTGTGAAGACACCGCTCTGTCTGTCCTCTATACAAGGCAGAGAGCACACTACAGTAAATGAGGTGTGTGAGGTGTGTTAGGTGTGTGTGTGTGTGTGTGTGTGCGTGTGTGTGTGCATATGCTGCAGGGCAGAAGCAAATAAAAACACCTACGTGCTTTGGCTCACACTTCCTCACACTGTTTATTTTGAGAAGTTGTGAAGGTGATCAAACCAATTTATTTTTTTAACGGTAAATGTGAATTTGTATACATTGGAGACCTATAGGAAATTCAGAGTTGCCTGTCCACTTATTGGGAATGTCTTTTGACTGTGGGAGGAAGCCAGAGGACCTGGAGATAACCCACACAGACACAAGTAGAACATGAAAAGTCCCGGTGTGTGTGTGTGTGTGTGTGTGTGCATGGCCGGTAACCTAACCATGAGGACAGGACAACAGATAGGCTGTTGTTGGCCAGTAATTAGATCCAAGGGGTGAGTTAACTTCCTTGTTAAATCACAGTTTTTCTTGCTTTCCCCTCTTAGCTGAATGTAGCTGTGTTGTGTGTAATGTGTGTGTTTCTGGTGCTGCTCCTCAGGCTGTGTGGGCTTCAGCTTTAGATCATACTGCTGTTGTTCAGTCTGAGGAGTCTGAGGACCTGCAGCCATCACCTGGAGTAGAAAAGCACTATATATACATATGATAATGTGGTGATTGTGTGTCTGTACTGTCTCTGTGCTGTCCACTGTTTACTCTGTGTCATTTTATGTATTCTCCTGCGTTTTAGACTGTGGTGTCTGTTGCATCAGTGTTTAGACGTGGGACTACAGGTGGAAATTAGCATTTCGCTAAATCTGGTGCAACCATCTTCTCATTTCATGTAAATGATTAATGTCGTTGCACACTGTCCTGTGGATAAATGAACTAAACTAAACTAACTTATTAACTTATCTGAAGAGCTGCACTTCACCCTCTCTGCCACCTGCTGTTTGTTGCCTGCCTGTGTGTGTGTGTGTGTGTGTGTGTGTGTGTGTGCTTAAAAAACTACATTTCTCAATCAATACACTCTCTGGAACAGTTTGGTGTCGTCCACAAAATGTTAACTCTGAACTTTGAAACAGTTTGAAGGCATTTTAATGAACAAACTGCTGCCTCCATTCTTCCTGCTACGTCAGAACACATAGACACATCTTAAACAAAGATGTGTCCTGAGTGCACTCAGCTGAAATCATGTCAGTCTTCTCATCTACATGCTGGTATGAAAGCATGAATGTTAGAAGAATGTTAAGAATATTCTTTTATGCTCTTCAAACCTGGATATATCTCACCGAGACGAAACAGGGTCTGTTTTTTCCACTGACTTATGTTAATAAGAAAAATTACAAAACCAAGCAAAACAGTCACAAAACACAGAGAACATTTGCACAAGCTGTTGTTAAGAGTGGAAAACTGTTTCATAGAGGAGCTTTATTGAATAAACAAGCCAGAGGCTTTTAGGCAGCTACACCCTGAGGCAGATCTACCATTTGTGACCAGGTTGATCACATCTTTTAATCTGTCTGGTAACCACTTAAAATCATTAAATATACATACCAAGAAGAGCCCTGTGTCTCTACTCTAATGAAACAATGTATCTATTAGGAAGTCTCTTCATTCTCTAACTGTGTGTCTCCCTCAAAGCCAACAACATCTTTGTATCTGTGTGCATGTATCTTACCACATGGCGTGCATGTATGTAGGGGGCAAACGAGGACTGCTGACTGGGGTGCAGTTGTATGACCTCATTATCCTCTCTGCCAACAGGAAATTGCGGAACAAGCTGGCCACCAGCAGGTCCTGACGAAACAACTTCTGGAACAAATCTTGAGACAGAGGGAGAGAAAATAGATGTGACCCATCACATCAGAGGCAGGAGGAGGCGTCAGATTAATGAAATGATACATGGGGGGTGGGGGGTTAATGTGAGGAAGATGTGGGGTGAGTGAGTGAATGGAAATCTAATGGGGCAAAAGAAAGTAGTGAAATTGGAGCAAAGCAGAGTGGTTTGTTGTGTATGCTCTCAGAATACAGAGGATAGAGAGATGCAGATTAAAGCAATGAGTCCTGGTCACATTTTCATCAGCTCATTAATGTATTCACTAATTCACTTTAATGGGGCCAGGCCAATCCCATGGCAATCTCTCTGGTTTATGATTGCGATTCCCCCGTTTGTGCGAGGAAGCAAATACAAGTGAGTGTATATGTGTGTGTGTGTGTGTGTGTGTGCATGTGTGTGTGTATGTATGTGTGTGTGTGAGCATGTGTAAGCGTGTTTGTGTGCATAGACTATATTATGAGAGACAGCATCTGACAAATCCAATGCCTGCTGTTAGTGTTGAGCTGTTTAAATGTTGAAGTGTTTGAATTAGTGTGTGTGTGTGTGTATGTGTGTGTGTGTGTCTGATTTGGATTAGGTGTGCAGTGCCTTCATTACAGGGATTCTGTCTGATGTGGGCCGCTTCATTAACAGCAGAGCCCCAGGGGTTTAAAAGGCTTTGGCAGCCATCAGCATTGTCACATTGCTATTCTAGCTGGGATACAGTTTCTCTGAGAAAAGTCTGAGTGTACCTCACTGTGTACGTGTGTGTGTGTGTGTGTGTGTCAGTGCATGTATATGTCTGTGGATGTGTGTTGCAGGTAAGAGACAGGTGAGGTCAGTGAGAGAGGGGACGTGTGCTGCAGGCAAAAGTTAAGTGCATGTGTTTCCTACAGTGTGTATGTGTATGCTGACTGAATTTTGCTAACTTCGGCTTAAAACGATGTCCCCCATTACTGAGCAAGACACTTGAAAAACAATTAATCTCAATTTTGAGGAACTGACCTGCACTTCCTGCACCTTTGGCATTTAAGATGAACACCCTCTCTGTTTCCAACCAGTGAGGACGCTCTGCAAGTTTTAGTTCTGCTGATGTGTCACTAGTGCACAGTTTTTATTAGGTGCCCTAATTTGCCCCCTTGTCCCTTTGAGCTGAAACACAGGGGTCATTTCATTTTTCATCTTTGCCTGGACATGTCATAGTCAACACTCACACCTCACATGTCTCCCCTCCATAGGCAGCAACACAAAAAAGGTGTTCACTCGCTTCCACTTTATTCTCACTAGGCTCTTATTTGCGTAGTATTTGCAATCAGTTCCTGTTCATTGTTGCAGTGGGTTTACATGGGTACAGTCAGTCAGCTATTAACCTGTACAGCAAACAGAAGCCAGATTTATGCTGTATTGTTTGTACCGTTTCACTTTTAATGTTACAATTAATAAATGTCAATTCAAAAAATAAGTGGCAGTGGATCTCATGTAACAATTTTGTTTAGGGTTGCTGCAATATAAAAAGGGACAGAGCTGCTACTGTTACACTGAACTCTTACACTGAACACCCAGGCCTGGTGTCCACACAGGGGCAAGTTCAGTTTTATATTTCAACAGATAAACACTATTTAACACAATAATTTCTTGCACTGCTGTGGCTGTTACATTTACTAAGATTAGATTCTTAGAGATTATAAGATTATTTGATAAAGGAGGAGCTTTGCAACCTATGAGCTGGGTGACCACGTGTGTTACTTGCCATTGTGTTCTGAATCTCATAAATCACTTTGGTAAGTTCAGTGTCTTCACGATCAGAGGTGATCCAAGACTCTGCAGGCCCCAGGTAAAGATGCCCGTCGATGAACCCCCCCCACATGCAAACTGCTGGCAGATGGTAGAATTTACAGGCATCTCAAACCGATTCCACAAAGGGCCGGTTTGGCTGCAGGTTTTTGCTCCAACCAAGCAGCAGCACACCAGACTTGACTCAGTGAATCAACTGATCTCAGACTTCAGACAGCTGATTGGTCAAACTGTGTGTTCTTGATTGGTTGGAACAAAAACCTGCAGCCGCATGGCCCTTTGTGGAATCGGTTTGAGATGCCTGATTTGCAGATGTCCGAAAAACAGTTTGCTCCTCCTGACAGTGCTCCTCTCATCATAATGAATGGAAATAAAGAACAAAGCTATGACAACAGGGCAGCAGTTGTAGTAAATTGGAATTCCTTTTTTTTTTTCTTTTTAATTGGAAAAAAAATCTTATGTGATTACACAAGCTTCAGTCTGCATCCCTGTGTGTGTGAGGTCTCACCTCTGGGCAGCACATTCCAGGCGATGGTGTCTGTGATGGCTGTGAAGATCCAGTTGAGCTCTCCAAGGGGAGTGCGTCTGTCGTTGAGCCTGCCAGGGATCCTGCACCAAACACAACACAACATCACACAGATGGCACTGTGTCAGCCGCGCTCACTGTATGTCACCTAGTTTACTTGGAGCACAACCCAGCAACTGCTTGGTAACATTTTCACAACACATCTGACAAAGTATGTATTTACAGGCACTTATGCTCTTACTCAGAGAGACGCACAATGAACAGAGAGCAGAGACACAGGAAGAATGTCAGATCTGAGAACATGTGAGGTAACTATTTCTGCTGGGCTGTATCAAAAGACTTTAGGATATTTAATTTTTGACTTATACTTTTCTCTGTTCTCCTTTTCCTTTTTTCTCTCATTAACAAGTTAATTATGTATTTTCTATATGCCTGCTATATTAATTACTTTGTTATGCTAAATTCTTTACCATATTTCATCGTTGAATTCACTTATTTCTGATTAACTCTTCTGTTATGTCATCCAAAGGGTTAGGTAGGTTAGGTTAGGTTAAGTGTAGTCAACAACATGCTTGTGCTGAGAACTAAAAAAAGAGAATAGCATGACAGAATAAACTTGAAGTGGAGTCACATACATCATGTGATGCTGCTTCCCCTCTCAGCTCCACCCTGATGTCGTGAGGAATAAAATATAAAAATATTTGTGTATTTGCTTGTGGTTATTCATCCTCAGTACCTATACTAGCAACGCTCACCCCTCTCCAACTCATAGCTCAATTGAAAATCTTGAAAATGTTGGCAACCCGCATCTGACCCCATAACTATATAACATCGCCTCAGAGCACTTTTTTTTATATTGATGGTGATGATCAGACTTTCAGAGCTGAATTCAAAGCAGGGGAAACATGTAGGATGCTCAATCTTTCTTTTTTGTTGGACAGGGGAGAGATCATCTGCGGGCTCACCATCTATCGCTTGGATCTCTTTTTTTCTCTCTTTTTCACTCTCACTATTGCTAACCAGCTATCTGTTTTATCTTTCAGTGCAAAACCAGACAGAGAAAGGACATTAATATTTGATATGGTCCAGTCAGTCATAACATAGAAGTGGCTCATTGGCTCATCATAATATATATATATATATATATATATATATATATATACTGTATAGACAATATACAATGACATGCAAATCTGTGCACCATACAGCCATTTTCACAGGGACTCCTCCACTCATAGTCGGGCATTTATAGAAGCAGATTGTGGTTATTCTGTGATGGGAGAGTGGGAGCGCCACGGAAATGAGAGCAGGGAAATCTCCCCCCGACAGAGTACCGGATGACTTGACAGTATCACTGTAGCAAAACCGAGAAAATTACCTTTACACCTAGCCGTCTGCCTTTAATGAACACTATGGAAAGTAGTGACAGAAGACGGAAGGTTGAGGGCAAACACTTGCTGCCTTGCAGATACATTTAATGTGAACAAGTGAGTCATCTATGTCTTAGTAAAGCAACAGAGATGAATGTGTTTTAAAATTAATGAGAAAAAGGAGGGAAAAGGGAAGAATTCACTGTTATGACTCAAAGCTGTGACATGCAGACATGGATGAGTTTGTGCGTATGTGAAAGACAGATCATTAACTTGTTGTCATGAGGCAACATCTCCATTATAATGACATAATAAACTTATCAACATGATGTAGCAGCACTAAAAACAAACTTTAAACTGTAACCATGATCATCAGTTCTTCATGCTTCACTACAATAATAAGACACAATGCACCGCGCAACACTGACATTCTGAAATGTTTTCTTTCAGCTCTCGTCATCCCAGAAATGTCATCAGCCACTGTCACTCCCAAACACTGTGTGTTTTATAATTGTTAGCTGGTGCCCTGGAGCTCTGCCAAAGCACGTTGCCCTCTTCACACATTAGTATAATAGTTAACACTGACATAATAATAATAGAAAAGTCATACGTACCACCTACCACCTAATCATACGTAACTCCAATGCAAAACCACTTTAAACTGTTCACAATTAAGTGAACTCCTCCTGACCTGAACCTCCATTTCCACCTGTAAGCGACAAATAATAGCAGCTGTGAAGCTCCTGGCAGTTACAAGCTCACTGTATAACCATGAGGGCTGGCCAGTGCCGGAGCACTTTGAGCGCTTGCCAAAGGTGTTTGGCAAGTCAGCAGTAAGGATGAACACTCAGCAGTTCATATCCTTTCTCAGGACCTAGTGTAATATATTAAAGAAAAAAGACAGGGCATGGATGCATGGATGGGCTGTTGAAAAGGGAGCTATCTCTGGATTATGCAGTGTAGTGTGAGGCGTTTGTGTCACCCAGGTCTGTGTGTCTGCTCAAATAATAAGAATTACTTTATTAATCTACAAAGGGAAATTCATTAGCATAATTAGCCTGGGGACCAAAATGAAAACCACACAGCCAGTGTTTTCCTGGACTGAGTCTCGGCTCATAGTGAAGGACAGCTGAACAACACAAACACACAAAACTTGTAAACAAGTTCAAGGTTCTTGTCCCCAGACTCTGTCCATATGGACAACACAACAACCTGTTCAGCTCTGGTAAGACCTCTGCTCTTGAAACATGTTGCCAGTGGTGCATGGACACATGACTTAAACTCTGATATACTGTATAGTCATTTAAAAAAGCTCAAGAGTAAAGGATGCTCATTTTTGTGTTGAAGTCTCCAGCACCTACATTTGCCTCATTAATTTAAAAATGATTGTGCTGTAAAACTTCATCTCAATAACTGATGACAGATTTACACTGCAGGGAGAAGAATCCCCCCCCCCCCATGTGTGAACTACATGTGACCTGCTGTGCTTTATGTCTAAAAACTGCCTTGTTTCCTCTGGAGCACAAAGCTCTTAATGAAGTCATGTGACCACATTCGATAGGCTCCGCTGCAGATGAGCAGTTTTATGCTGTGTAGGACACTTCACAGGCATGTGCTCACAGGCCATTAAATGAAACCTGGCTCCACTGATCCACTGATCGGGCACCAGTTTTGATTTTAGTGATTCTCTTTTATTTATTTCTGTCATATTTGCCTCCATAGATATGGATGGGGCAGAAATATAAAGGCACTTTTTGACACAACAGTCCATCCTCAGCTGGGTCAAGAAGCAATCTGAGAATGTGTGGATAAAAGATATTAGACATGAGCAGGGGCAGGATGTCCTCTGTAAAAAGGATCAGTTGCTCCTTTTATTCACAGCATGGAGGTAAATCTCTGGCACCTTGGGGGTTTTGCTGCAGTGGAGCTGAATGTCTCCCTGACGTCTAGGCGGAGCCAGGGGGATAAAGCATTTCCTTATGGAATCAATAAAGTATCTCCTCTGGAGTATAAATGCTATGGTTTCATATCAGTGATGGGATTCTTTCAGTGTGAAGGGAGTCTAAGTGGAAAGACCCCCTGGTGAGTGGAGCACAGCCAAGTGTCAGACACCAGGGAGGTGGGTCAGCCCTGGGGGTGGGGGGGTGCTCAGAGGGAGGCTGTGAATACGGATTAACCCCTGTCACTAGTGTCGGCCCCATGTGAGATGAAAAGGAAGAATGCAGGATGAGTGAGAGAGAGACATTATATGCAGCACAATGTGAGGGAAACTGATTACATATGTAGCTTGAGAGAGAGCCAGCATATTGTCTGCAGGTAAAATCCACATGCTCTCAGAGTCGTGACTCTCTTATCTAAAAGGCTATTGTGATTGGATTTGGCCAGAATGTGTGTTGGATGTATGTGGGAAGCAGAGACAGAAGGGTGCACAGATGGAGCAGAGAAAGAGGACTGATCAAACTAATAAACAAATCAACAGCGTGCAACTACTCAAAGCTGACATTATGCTGAATCCAATCTACAACCAATGTTTGTAATATTTCAAGGGCAATGAATGTCAGACACGTGGTTTCTAACTGCATGTGCCCTTTGAGGTTTGAATAGGAGCCCAGTGAGTGGTCAGTGAGTGTAATGCCCATTAGCTGTTTGCCCACGTGTGTAATCAGGACGCGGCAAGATGATGACAAAGGGGGAAAAGGCTTTGAGAGCACACATTCAAAACTCATTCCAAAGCCTGAACAGTCGAGCTACCCTGCATCCCTCTCTGCCGAAGCCTCCGTAGAAAAGCAACCTGGTGCGTTTTTGGTGGTGTTGTTGCTAGGATACCACCGAAGTCTGCAGACAAATTACTGTGCAAGTTGTGCAACCGTAGCTACAGTGAGGTTATACTGAAATCCTTCTGGATTACATTAAGTCGTGGTTTACACATCCTGAAAGGTGAAAGCTGCATCAATAGCTTTTATTGGTTTGAAATTCTTATAAAGTCGTCACAGTGAACATGTGAAAGCAACTCAAGCTTTCACTTGAGCTGTGTTCAATTCCAGTCTAACATTCAATATGCTTTAACTCTATCAGTGCTAAATGCTTCAGACAGGTTCAACAGCTAGTAGAAATTACACATCTGGCATTTAAATTGGGAAGTTGGTGTGTATTCATTTAATTTATCAGAGGTGGAAACAGTCGCCTGCTGTGGCTGAAAACAAAGTTAAAGGTTCCCTGTGGAGTTTCTGACTCTTAGTACTGATTTCCTTCAGTTCAGGGAGTTCCAGTTTTGTTTATCCTGTGCACAAACACAAAGACACACACAGGCGCATGATGGGAGTGACACAATACACACTCCTGTCAGTGTGCCAATGCTTTCACACTTTGGTGCTGATCTACACGTGGTGATAATACGGACAAGATGTGCAGTAAAGAAGAAGTAACAAGTAAACATAGGTGTAAAGAATGTTGGGCTGGATTTGCTAATGATTCATGAAGAAGGAAATGCATTAGGGACAGTGCAGTAACACTTACTGGTAGGTGAACAGAGTTTGGGCCATATTCAATCGTAGAGAACTGCATTACACCAAGTCATCTGATTCTTTTAAAAAAAACCCATCAACCAGTGCTGCTTTAAAGGTGCAGTGTGTAAAATGGGGGGGGGGGGCGTGGCATCTAGCGTTTAGACTCTAGATTGCAGCGCTCATTTGCTCGCTCGCGCTCACCCCTCCCGTCAGCAAAGTGACGTGGCCTCCAAGGTCATGGCGTCTTCCACAGCTGGGACGACTGGGAGTATTTCAGGAGCATCTAGCGATGAGGTGAAGATCTAAACCATAATATGATGTGTTATGATACCTTCTTTCCTTCCGCCTTCTTCTTTGTTGGTTTGTTTATACATGGAAAACTCGCAAAACGTGCTAGCTGGATTTTCTGTTCAGGCTGCCGTACAAACATGGCGACACTCTCAAAGCAAGACCCATGCTATATATATATATAAACGAATAAATATAAGTCTACGAAAAACAAACGATTATAGACTTATACAAATGTATTCATAGGCAGTATATTCAGATTTTGCCAATAAACCTTGGCATTTTTTACACACTGGACCTTCAATGCAATGGGAATTTTCACAATTATAACCATACAATTTCTGCAATAGATCTGCTGTGATATGTTTTGGTCACACAGCGAGCCCAGCATTAGCAACAGTGCAGAGGTGAGATGGCCAATGAGTTGAGTGCCTTTTATCTTTCATGAGCTCTGAGACATCCATTATTTAACTGTGAGAGACATAGCCCTCTGTACAACACGTTGGACATGCAATGAGCCAAACCTGCAACTTAAGCATCGGAGATCACATCAACACCCCACGGGTTCAAAACAAAAAACTCTTCTCCGTTCATATAAAGAGCTGCTGTAACATCAAGGGGGAGGAAAGCTTCTTTGTGACATTTATTTTCTCTGAACAACTCATTTTACATGTTAGTGAATTAAGGTTTTTTTTTTAAATATTATTCCAGTGTTCAATTCTTTAACTTCAGTTTATTTCTTCTCATAGTCTCAGAGTCTAAATATAACAATGCTTGCACATCAATTCAAGGTCATGTATCTCATGAATGTGATGTATTACTCCTGTTTTTCAATACTGTTTGGACCTGACAACGTCTCACATCCAATTTCACCAGAGCACATCCACTAATACAGAAAAGGTCAGCGTTTTCCACAATGAGAACTTTGTCTCTTAACCTTACTGACTTGCCATTAGTATACAATCCTGCAGTGTATATGTCTGAAGCGGACAGCTAACACAAGGAGCACAGGCTCGTCTACAACACACCTGAGCAGCCTGTGTGACGGGTTCACCCTGTAACCTGAAGGGATTTTCATCTCTGAGGAAAAGTGAACAGTTTTTGTTTGTGCTGGTTGTGGCTGTACATACTGATACAATATAGTTGGTGAGTGTTTCTTTAGCATGTTTTGATTTGGAGCCGACTACTTTCAAGCCCCAAGAATGATTGGTTGGAGACTGTAGCCTTGTATTCAGATCACAGTTTGTTTGACTTTGACAGAAATCAATTTGAATTTCATTTTGCAGCAGCAGACTGACTCCTTTGTGAAACTGTCAAAGTCTTTGATGTTTCTGTTCAGTGTTGAGCACATAGAAGAAGAATGTAATCAGGTAAAATCCTCTCTGACGTAAACTGGTGTGACGTCTGTCGATACTGAAACTCTCCTTAAAGCGAACGGGTCAAAAATGACGCCTCCCCCTTTCCTCAGGAGTCTGCTCCTTATTCCAGCCAGTAATGTCATAAAAAATAAACAGGACGTGTGCGATTGGGTATGAGGAGAGAGCCTCAGTGCTGTCAAACCCACCAACTGATGCTGGTGCAGTTGAGAGGGAAGAGGGAAATACAAATGGAAAAAAGGGCTTATTTCTTCAAAGGTGTTCGTCATCACTCTAGTGGTTTCCCATCCTGCCTTGGGAGTCACTTGACAGTAGCTTTACGTACATTATTACTAAGGCATTTCCTGCGCAATACTCATCCACTGGAGAGGAGAGGGAAAGGGAAAGGGGATATATAAAGATGAAAGAAAAACTGCAAGCCAGTATAAAAAAAAATAATAATAATAAAAAAATGAAGAGTTAAAGTTAATTACATGATAAAAGAAGGAAGGACAGTGACAAATAAGAGGCAGGTAAGGGAAAATATAATGGCAAGGCAAAGCAATTTTATTTGTATAGCCCGTTTTTACAAACAGTTTGTCTCAAAGGACTTTACACAGCATCATGACAACATCCTCTGCCCTTAGACCCTCACATCGACTGAGGAAAAACTCCCAAGAAAACCCTTTAACAGGGAAAAATGGAGAAACCTCAGGGTGAGCAGCAGAGGAGGGATCCCTGGGATATAGATAATTCTTATTAGTCTTGTGAAAACGAGGGAAGTTGACAGTAAATATGCAAACCCACCACAAGTTATCTGCCAACACACTGATTTTCCCTTCGGCCAACTGCCAGCAATGGGTGGATGCAACACTGGTGTTTTCTGATACATCAGGTGTGATGTATGAAGAAATAATTTAAGAATGCATTATGACCTGCAATCATTTCTGCATTTGGTGGATGACAGAACAGTATATGTATTTTATGTATAAAATGTATATAAAAAAACCTAAATAACTATAAATGCTCAAAAAAAGTCCGTGTCAAATAATCCCTGTGCCAACACGAGCACATACTGCACATGGTTCATGATCAAACCAGGTCAAAAACAGTGAGATCACTTGTGCACTGGTGACTATGTGCAGCACTAATTCAGAGATGTTAATGCAGAATTGTTTGCTACTCACCACTCTACTACTCTTCATTCACCATTTCATTTCAATTGCTTTGTCTTTGCTGGTGTTTACTCTCAGTTAAACTCAATATTTCCTATAGATTTCATATAAATTCAAAACATATGCTGGTCTACAGGACTTCCATATCACACTTATACAAGACCTGTTGGTGCTTTGCAGCAAATGAAAAAAAACAGCAAAGAAGAAGTGGCTGGAATGAACTGCTCAACAAGAACAATGCACAGTCCAACAATGCTCAATCCAACAGAATGAGAACAGATTAGCCTGATTTTAGCAAAACGATGAGTCAACAAGTGAAATTTGTTTGAATTGAGTTTGAATGGACAAAACAGCACCATTATCAAATGAAAATGGCAGTGGATCAGAAAACAGGAAGGGTTATTAATAAAACATGAAAATAATATACGGTACATAAATATAAACACAGGATAGTCCAAATAAAAACCTGGCCTCTGTGCAGTTGAGGTAAATAAATACTATACAAATTTGAGAATTCACAGTTCTATCAAAACACTTGTGTTTGTTGGACTGGACTGAGGATTAGAAGTATTGTCTCCACAGTAAAACTCATGAACGCACTGAATTTGGACACAAAAAGTGCTTCATTGTGGCATGGCTCCTGCAAGTGACACTCTGATGCACCACAAACACACTAACACAGAAGTCTCGAGGACACACAGGACAAAGGATAAGCTGGCTGCGTCTCTGCACAAACCTTCAGCCTAAAACTAATTAAAGTCTAGTGGGAGATACAGGCGTGCAGGCACACTGTGTGTCTGGGTCCATGTGTCCACACACTCAGTCTACATGTGGCTGTCAGTGGCAGCTTGAAATTACAGTTTGGGCTGATGAAGAAAATTTTAGAAAACAAGCAGCAGGAAGTAAAGCGTCGTCATTAAAAGGCTGCTGAGGCAGTTCAACACCTCACGCTACTTCTTTTCTCTGTCTCTGAGATTAAACAGTTAAGGTACTCACTACTTCCAAAACCAAGTCTCCTCAACCAACTTAGTTTATGAGTGTCATTTTACTCTCCCCCACACATACGAGGGGAAAAAACAGAAGACCCATTGCTGATTGTTCTGTGAAACTACTAAAACTTTGGATATGACATTCTTATTGAGCACTAATATCAATCTGAGAGTGCGTGCCTGAGAGCGAGAGATGTTCTGCGCTCAGTTGCTCAACACCCGGAGGTTTATTGAAGAAATGTGGAGCTTTAAATCTGCCAAACTACTGCTGCTTTGGCTGTGAGGGAAAACAAAGGCAGAGAATTATACCTGCAGCATGGAAAACAACAGAGAGAGGGCTGACAACGAGGAGAAGAGAGCGAAAAGAACATCAGGGAGACAGACAGAGAGAGACAGACGTGAAGAAAACAGGCTAATGATCTTTCCACATTGTAGCCTCCTTAGAGAGAGAGGATCACCCCCCTAACCCTAGTGACAGGTTTTCTGTCATTTTTTTTAAGGATGGCTGTGGAGTGGCACTTACTTCTCAATGAGGTCTAACGTCACCCCTGGTACCAGCTTGGCACTCTTCTGCATGCAAAACCTGCAAAAAACAACAAAACACATTCAGAGACCGGGAAAAGATAAGGATGACATTGGAAGGAAGTATACAGAGATATAAAAACGCTTGGCCTCTACAGTACACATTTTACAACCTTTAAGGGAGACAATCAACAGATAAACCACTCAAATGAAAAACGAAAGCTTCAGAGATTACAACTGCTGAGCACTTTGATAAGTGTATTTTGGCTGAGTTACAGTCCGGGGATGGGGGTAGAGGGGGAGGCAGTGGAAAGCGCAGTCATATTTCTGAGGCGCCTGGCATCAGGGTTATTGTTTACTCTGCGTGGTTGGCTCTGACAGGTCGGCCCAGCTGTAAGTCACAGCAGGTCGGCTTCCAGAGCTGCGACAGATGCACCGCGCTGCTCTGAGCTCACAGCGAGTTATCACACACCTGGAGGAGAGCAGGTGTGTGTGCGTGTGTGTGTGTGAGTGAATCAGTCATGTGTCAACCAAAGGGAACATAAAATAAAGGAGGACTTAAGCAAAAAAGTACACGAGCAGCATTCACTTGGAGGTGTGCTCCTCAGCTGAATGTGACAGGTCAATATAAGACAGTGTTGTGTGATCATGGCAGTTGTATGGGAGTCATTCAAAAGGTTTTTTTTTTTTTTACCAGGACCTGAATCTCCCTCTATAACAGACAGACCATGTGATGATCATTAAACATGTTTCAGATTTGTTTGTCAGGAAGGGCTTGCTAACCTCAGTTTGGATTGATTCTCTTGATTTATTATGATCCAGATCAGGTCAGGAGCTTTTTAATGGCAGATGAATTATCCGCAGACTTTGTCTTAGGTCCATGATAAACAGAGGAGGGGATTATAACCAGCACACCAAATAAAGCAGTTTACTCAAAAAATCAATGATTCAACAAAGTAGCTCTCAGTGGATGCAGGACACCGTTACCTAACATTTGTTCAGCTTGTTTCTCCCATTCAGACATCTGACGACTAAAATCCTTCATCTCCTGGCAAGAAAACATAACACTAATGGTGTATATGCACATGAAACTGACTGTTAGCACGGTTGAAGTCACAGGTTAAAGCAGACAGGGGCAAACTAAGGCCCACTCATGGCTTTTACTTATCATTTATATTACTTCACACAAACGGCCTCCATCCACCTGATACTGGCCCGGCCATCTAATTTTAAAACTTATTGTGGCCCCTGAGCCAAAAGTCTGCCCACCCCTGGATTAGAGAAATGCTGTTAACATTTGAGGTGAAATCTTCGTGAATAAGCATCATATTGCAATTTTAAATAAGACAAACATATCTAATTAAATTGAGTCAGTATTAAAAAAGTATTCTACATGGTTAAAGCTGCTCTCTTCTCTAGGTTTTGAATTCAACCCATGATCTATGATTGACTATCAAATATTAATGATTCCTTTGTCCCAACAACACTTGAAGCTGCCACTCAATGTCTTGAGGTGATTCCAACATCACAGAAGTCATAGATGGAACTGGGAATCTGTATCCAACATGTGATCCACCCTGATTGTGATGTAAGCTATGGCACTTGCATTGAAGGGTCCTTCTTCTTCCTGCTGCTGGAGAATAATGAGATCCCACACAGCGGCTAGGTGACTTACTGTCTCTTCAAAGTGCAGCACGGGCACTGACCGTGCCTGGTACTCATAAAACAAAGAGGAGGTAGGATGCAACCAGGACAACTTGTTCTAAAGTCTTAATAATTAGCAACTTTTTAAAATGAAACCCGTGACAGACAAAACCCGCTTTGGCATGTGCCAGAGCTTTGCTGTTTGTTGTTAACACAGGTACAAGATTGTTTCCCCATTACAACACGATCCAGGACCAGTCTACCGAATTTCAACTGCAGATTAAATATTTTGATTATAGTCTTGTATGTGTTTGCAACAGGGAAACAGTGAGTCCCCAGACATAAACAGAGATTATTACCTAAAAATGGAGTCTGGCAGAAACCGACAGACAGGCCAAAGTAAACAGAGCGCAGACGTAGCAGGAGGATGAACTGGGGAGCAAGTGTTACCACCCAACCCCTGTGCACAGAGATTCAAGATCCTGCAGGTGTGGAAGGTGGAAGAGAGGTGAAAGAAGGACAGAGAGCAGAGGTCTCTGCACCGTATGGTCACTCCAGGATCTATTGTAACTTTGATCCACAACCTGTCTCATAAAAAAACTAATGATAGAAAACAGACCATATTATTCTCACTGGAGAGTCATTGCCTGGAAACCACTGAGTGTTACAAACACCAGCACACATGGATCACATCTACCAACAAATGGTGAATACTGCACAAGTTATAATAGTGCTTATGTGCCAACTAATTGTGACATACCAAGCTGTCATCAGAACACAGCGGTGTGAAAACACTTAGTATTAGCTTAGCATTAGCTAAAAGCTACATGACAGCGGAGGCGACCTGTGGTTTGGGAACAGCAGCATTCCAAACAGTTCTGGAACGTCGTGGTTGAAAGACACTTCACAGAAAGTCTGTCTATCCATCTGTACTAAAGCTCTCAACGGGTTGGGCCGGCCCAACAAACCGACCGGACCAAAAAAATATGCAAATGACTTGGGCCGGGCCTCAGGCTCATTTTTTTCTCCTCATCAAACACATTTCGTGTGGGTTGTAAATTATATATTGTTTGTTGTGAATTACTGCTGTTCACATGTGGTGAAGAGTAAGTCTGGTTGCCTGCTTCATGGAGAGGGGCAGGGCCGGACCAGACGTCGCTGTATGTGTAGCCTGGAGAAGATGGAGTTGATTAAATGTAAACTTGCTGCAGGCAAATTCAACATTGCTTCTCGAGGAACAGGGAAATCACAGGTCTGGAAATGTTTGGAATGGTGCTATATTCGGAGGGAAATTCAACCAGTTATGTGCACTGCACAAAATGTAAGGTTCTGATGAAGGATGACAGCAAGGATCTTCTAGCCTGAGCCATCAAGTATGAATGAGGAAAACCAGGGGGGGGGGGGGGGGTTCGGGCCGGGACGGGTTCGGGCAGACAATTAATGCTGATATGCTGGGCTGCGTTGAGCCCAAGCTTAAACATTTCATGGGCTGTTGAGAACTCTAATCTGTACACTTGACTCTTTCTTTATTTACTCCCACCATGTCTTTGAAAAGATGGAAACACGTAGTGGAACTGAAATGTGATCGCAATTCACATTCATCCAGCACAGAACTGTTTCCATCAGCATCTATCACATAAGCCTTTTATCAATCAAGAGAAAATCTGATGATGCAAAGGTACAATAGGAGCACAGGTCTATGATGTACTGGTGAGCTGGCTAGCAGCTGAACTTTACCCCTGACACTACAGCTTTGTGCAGCTTTGTGCTCTGACCACCCATCCATAACAACAATTCCTGCAAACAATTAATATTGGGAATGAATCTAGTATCTGCTAATTAGATATGCATTCGATACCCCCCGAATGAAAAACATCACATCAGAGAAAGTGTTAACGCTAGAGACTCTGTCAAATAAAAGACATAATTAATCTCAGTCTTTACAAGTTTGGAAACCAATTCTTGAAAGCATCTATTTGTCAGGCGTGATGAGGGTATTAGTCAGGAATGTTTTCTCTGGCTCAAGAAACATAGAAGAACCAACGCGGAATAAACCACGTGGGCCCAGTGGCAGGGTAAACACGTGCTGAGCTGTTGGATTCAGTGAAGAGATTGGAAAATAGACTCACAGAAGAACTGGCCCAGCTTGCTTTGCATTCCCCCAAGATTCATCTGTGCTGCCTGTTTCTTCTCTAAAGGGGCTGAACTGCTGAGGTACCCTCAGATCTGCCTGCTAGCTCAAGTAATGTCCCTCACTTCTAAGTTGCTTTGGATAAAAGCGTCTTCAAACGGGAACATGAAAACGTCAAATGCATATGTAGAAAAGCTTCTCTTTCCTCACAAAGGGATACTTTTGGCTCTTGTCCCTGACACCACTCTCTTGTTCATCCATTAACAACACCTTTATTTTTACCTTAACTTGCTGATGAGCTTTAAATTCTGATGAGGCATCATCATTTTAGCATTTATAATAATTCCCATAGTAAGGAATTTAACACCATGATACTGCTGATAAACCTCACACTCAGAAATTAAAATTAAAATGCTGGATAATATTAATACAGTTCACTGAGTTACAAAAGGATAGGGATTTCAGTCTCACAGTGAGAGTGTCTGTAGCTATGGCAACAGTTATGTTAGTGGCATGTAAGCATGTTGGCATGCAATTTAACATACTGATATCTCATTCAATTCCAAACTATCATCATCAACACACAGGAAGCACTAGTTGAGGCAAAATGTGTGGCAGCCCATGCAGCGAATGTTGAAATATTTCACTGAATACTTTAACAGCTTGGACCTATTGGTGGTATGAGACCAAAAACTGGTTTTGAAATGAGCTTTTGTTGTTATGACAACTACACAATGCTCCTGCTCTGAGGAGAAAACAGATAAGTCCACAGAAGTACAGAAGTGCTGGAGGCCAGAGATGAAGAGCAAACTGAGAGATTATTCCAAACAGAGAGCAAGGTGACCACACTTTAATTGGATTGGTGAATAAGAGGGAGCAAGTGTGTGGGCACTGAGTGGAGAGGCAAGGAGTGGGCTTGTACATATTAAACTTTGAGGAGGGAAATGAAGTGGATCTTATGTAAGGAAACTACTATACTGCTCCCAGGGTGGGGAGGTGGAGGATGAGCAGGAAGAGCAGAGCTTCTCCTCTGGTCCCTGCAGGACCGGATCTGCAGCTCATTACCCCTTCAGCCTCCCTGTCCCAAGTCACAGTCTCTATCAGTCATGAGCTGGAAGGACTGCTGGCCGATCTCAGGTCTAATCTCCTCTGTCACAGTCCTGCAATATGCATGACATATCTCTCCTTATGTATTGTATGTTGCATGAAACAAGTCTCTTTACATATTTTAAAACCAAGGAGAAATGGGATTCTCACCATTCTCACATGCATTTTCTTCCAACAATATCAACAATAGCTACTTTTCAATAATTAGCATTATTATCAAACATTGCACATGCACACAGTATTTAACGTCTCAAACACATGCAGAGTTGTGTATTCTCTCAGATGGTAAAGCAGCTGTGTCACTGGGCTGCAACCCTGTAGTTACAACTTAAAACCTGAAGAGGCATAATGGAAGCACAACTGAGGTGAGAGTAGGCTTTGCAGTGTTTGCAGCTAGCACTTCTGCAGAGGACAGCAGCTATAATCATCCTCAGTATCAGGGGTCCTGCCCTCTTTTCCTTCTCCCACTCTCGTCATCCTTTACACAGGACTCATTCTCTGAAACAGCTTCAGCCTCTCTTGGTTTGTTTTGTCTCCTCTCCACTTTTGTGGAGATATCCTAAGACTTGCCTCCTGTGTGTCTTTGTTCCACATCGTCAGGAGTTTTTGTGATCAAAGTCAATTTTTATCCATAGAAGAATTTCTAGGGGTGGGGGGTTTCCTGTCCTAGATGAACAAAAAAACTTGACAATAGCAGAGCAATTAGAGTCAAAGTTGTTGTTGTTAAACCAACTGTGTATCATAACTGACTTCCATTGGTCTTCACCTTCCTAATCTTTTGTATAAAACCTGGATCAGCTGCCTGTCACACGGTCACAGTGCCCCCTGAGACATACACAGATCAGGTATATCATTGTGACCACCTGCCTAATAACCTGCACTGTGTATTCTGACAGCTTTCTATCAGAAGCAGCATGAACTTCTTCAGCAGTTTGAGCAACAGTAGCTGGTCTGTTGGATGGGACCACACGGGTCAGCCTTCTCTCCCCATGTGTATCAATGAGCCTGTGGCCGGTTCACCACTGTTCCTTCCTTGGACCACTTTTGATAGACCCTGACCACTGCAGACCAGGAACAGCCCACAAGAGCTGCAGCTTTTCAGATGCTCTGACCCAGTTGTCCTTGTCAAACTGGATCAAATCCTTACACTGTCCATTATCCTGCTTCTAACACATCAACTTTGAGGACAACATGACCACATGCTGCCTAATATATCCCACCCACTAACAGGTGTCATGATGAAGTGTTGTTCAGTGTTACTCACTTCACCTGTCAGTGCTCATAATGTTATGCCTGATCAGTGTATTTGCATTATTGGACAAATCAAAAATGTGGCCAGAGCCTCAGAAACCTTGACCTAAAACAAAACTGAAAAATGCACAATGGCACGAAATAATATCTTTGCTTAAAGATGGTAAATGTCTGTATGTATAAAATCTTTTTCTCTGTAGAATATATGAAAAAAGAAGAAAAGAATATTTGCATTTCAACTGCCTACTATCACATTTCTCATTGTTACATAAGCTGCTAACAAGCTGCTCATTAAGAGGCAGTAGGCTCCTAAGCTCCAGTATAACACTAGTGGTTTCAAAGCAACATTTCAAATGATGTTCTATTATGATTAATGTGATCTTTTTGATCATTAATAAGACAAATGTGAAGAGGGAGAAAGCCCTGCCTGACCAGCACAGAATCAGACTCCATGACTACATTCATTTCAAATGAACATCAAAGTGAAGTGGTCCTGCTGTACTGGACACATTATGCTAATTAAAAGAGATTTCCTGAACACACACAGATGTTGACCTTGCCTGCAGCACAATTCATTTCAAATGGAAATCAAACCTAAAGAATTGCCATATGTGATTTCCTATACCATTTCACTGCTACATTTTTAATTTTTAACAAGTTTCCGTTTCAGCTGGACAGAACAGAGACAGACTGGAGTCGTGATGTCACGCAGAGACAAATCATGGAGCAGCTCTGCCAGTGAATAATAGGACAACTGTTTAGACTATGACAGCAGTCGTGGTGACTTCACAAGGGAAGAAGAAGGCTTTCTGAATCACAGCAGTACATTCACTAAGAACTCATCTGAATTCATTAATATTGATCATCTGATGTCATCTGATGACATCATTATTCAGGTAGAGTCATGGGCTGTATCTCTCCAATCAGCCATACCATTCATTCTAATCATTAGTAATTTGATTTGAAATTATGACTGACTGGTGTATAGACTATTGTGTATGTCAAAATAACCTGAATATGTTAACAGACATTCATTCAGTGAAAAACTAAGTGACCTGCAGCCAAACGTCTTTTTTTGTTTGTTTGATTTTTTACATTTTGAAACTGGATCCATTTTCATCAGAGTGTTAATTTCTCAACAGTAACACATCTGTCTAAATACTTCCTACAACTTCAAATGAATCTGTACCAAAAAAAATATTTACTATTTCTTTGTTGTTAATTAATGCTTTTTTTTTTTTTTTTTTAATTAGGCTTTAGCTTAAAGGTTATGCTCCACCTAGATCCATATGTTCAGTCTGCCCCCCTGGTGTTTCCCTGAATTACTGCTGGATGATACTGTGTCAAATTTGTTGTTTTTGTGCAGTTGTGTTTGGAAAAAATGAAGACTAACTAGTACTATGCTTCTGTTTAATACCTGTCAATTGTTTAGAGTTTGACACTTTAAAGCTACTTAAGGCATATACTGGACTAGATGGACACAATTTGAATAACAGCAGCGTCACAAAATTAGTAATTTATGCAGGTTAATATTATAAAAAATGGCTAATCTCATTGCCAAAACCAATTGTCCACAAAGAAAAGATGTTGTTGTACTGACAACAAAATCAACTACAAGTGGCTGCAAAACATTTAGATTACACTAAGATTTATGACTGTTGAAATAAATCTTCCTGAAGTGGAGAGAACCCAAGTAGACTCAGAGGAGTAGAGAAGGGCCGGAGGCCAGAGATGAGGAGGAAATTGAGGGATTATTACACAGAGACAAAGGTGACCAAGCTTGAATTAGATACGAGTGTGTGCGTGTGTGTGTGTGTACACAACACCAACTGAAGTGCAGTGAACCTGGGACACAGCCTGATTTGACATCCAGCTTTGACTTTGGGCAGTGGTGCATTTAAAGTACTGTACTTTTCAAATCTGCAGCACAGTGGCCACTTAGAAGTTTTTCAAAACTACACAATAATATGATTAACATATTAAGGCAGATGAATAATTGAAGTTAATTTCATTTACCAGCTTTTAATCTTTGATCGCCACCATTTCAGACTGAAGAACTCTTATATCCCATTCAATAACGACAGCGTGACGTCAGCCGAGCTGAGTTTGAGGGGGTTTTCTGAGGTAAATCCGCTGCTCTCTATAAATCCACTGAGGTCTCCAGGAACCAGTGAGCTCAGATATATGCAGAGTTATGTAACAGTGTCCTCTGTGGTTCACCCTACATCGAGAGGCAAGATGGGTGTGTCAACATTTTTTATACATTATTTTCAATTCAGTTATTAAAGCCAAAGCTCCAGAATGAGAGCACAGTGGGGTGTGTGTGGGTGTGTGTGTTAATGCAGTAAATACCAATTACCAGTGCTTTATTTTCCCTAATTCCACCTATAGAAGCTGAGGCGCAGCTGCACGTGTCTCTGAGTGTGTATGTGTGTGTGTGTGTGTGTGTGTGTGTGTGTGTGTGGATGTGGTCATGTGAGCCCTCACTGCTACATTTCCATAAAGCATCATCTGCTTTCCTGCTCTTCAAGGTGCACGCGGTGTTTACACATTGTACATTACAATAATGAGATGCTACTGAGAAGCAAGGCTCAAAGACTTACATGTGCACATCAGCATCAGCATTAACAGCATGTATGCACTGCCTGGGTTTAAGGGCATGCATGATTATTCACATACGTGCAGGAAAAGACAGCACCCAAGGAGCAGGGTGAGAGAGTGTGGAGCCGCTGGTGTTGGTGCAATATTGAAGAGACGGCACTTGCTGAGGAGTTGGCTCAGCCTGCTTTGCATTCCACAGAGGTCCCTTGCTGCTGTCTGCTTCTTCCCTAAAGGGCTGAATTACATATGTGATCTCACCTGCACATCCCCGAGATAAGGTTCTGCTGGATAATCCCTGTGTTCGTCAGGAACGGCCAAATCTTACTCTTTAACAAGAATCTACAGCCAGGCTACGGGCTCTGGGAGCCTGTGCTCAGTGCTGGCACAGTGGTGTTTTGATCTAAAGGCTCAAGTTAGTGCGCTCACAGTGATAAAAATTCTGATATTGAACATCTTAGAAATTGTGCTGCTAAGACTAATAGGAATGTAATTTCCTTTACTGGCATTTAATCATAAACAAAGAGCTGGAGAAACTCTTGAATGAAACAAATCATCACACTAACAATTTGTCCTGCTGGAGGATCAGGAGATCTTAAACAATTATTAAAACACATCAGCAGGGAACTACAAATATCATATATAGCCAGTGTTCCAACATGAAAACAACATTGTAAAGAGGACCTCTGCAGGATTTTCCCTGGCTATGCTACATTTTTATCTTAAGTAAACAGCTTCAGAGTAATTGTGATGGTCACATATATGACTTGTAACATGTTACAGGGAGAATGGAGGCTCTCTGCCCTCCACCTGGCGTCTCCGGCCTGAAAACCAACCTTGCACCATCAGTGCAGCACTTGGCCTCCCCCCTGGTGTCCCAGCTCTCATCTCCGCACACCGTGACATGAACACGCTCCATAACCCGTAATATTTTGTCTGTGTAATAATGTTATCCAGCGCTCCAGCCGGCTTCTTTAAAAACAAATGCACAGGCCCAGAGGAGGGATAGTAAAAGAGAAGAAAAGCGACCGGACTTGCATAGTTCTTCTTTAAATTCACAGTGCAACCAGGTATTTGTTGTTCTTTTTGTTAACTGGCTTGTTGGTTGCACCAACCGCCGCCTGCATCACCTCCTCTCCTCTGCTTCTAAACCAGCCTGCCCTCCCTGCTCATAAACCAGCCCGGTATCCAATGTTCCCATTAAGCTGGCCTGCTCTCCCTGTACATGGCCCAGCCTGCCCACCAGAAGCTGCCTTCATCAGCTCTTGTTACTGTTTTCTTGTCTGTATACAACACGTCTGCCCGTCCTGGGTGAGGGATCCCTCCTCTGCTGCTCATCCTGAGGTTTCTCCATTTTTCCCTGTTAAAGGGTTTTCTTGGGAGTTTTTCCTCAGTCGATGTGAGGGTCTAAGGGCAGAGGATGTTGTCATGATGCTGTGTGAAGCCCTTTGAGACAAACTGTTTGTGCACTGTTTGGGCTATACAATTAACTTGTCTTGTGCTGAACAAAAAATCCTGATGTCAAGCCATGTGGGAAGTAGAGTGGACACACTTTCTGGATTTTGGATTTGAGTCCATGAATGGAAAAATATTTGTTTACAATATAAGACTGTTTCCTGCATTTCAGCTGCATGAATTGTGTTACATATTGTCTTTGAAACAATATAAATGAATAAGGTTTTACTTTTAATATAGTTGAGGTGACAAGTCTAAAAGCAATGTTTCCCCCGATCCAGTTAGTCAGTAGGTGGCCTCCTCGAAGACTAATGTTTGCTGGCAAAGTTTGAACATTGTTTAATGCTGATGCATCAGGTGCTTATTGAGAGGCTGCCAACATCAAATGAAATCGCCATTACAACAGCTCCACCTTTAGCAGGGCAATATTCTGAGCTTTTATTGCTTCACCTGCTCTTTCTCCTTCTGTTCCGCTGCAAACTCTGCTTCCCTCCATCTCTATTTTCAGACGTTCACCCCCCCCCCCCCACTGCAGCAGTGGGGAAATCCCTTGAAGATGGCGCTCCATCAGTAATGATTTTCTGCTCAGCTGAGCAATGAAAGGTACACATGCACTCATTCTGCCTGGCACTCCCCATTTCTCCTTCTTTCTCTCCTTCTCTCCTCTCTCTCTCTCTCTCTCTCTCTCTCTCTCTCTCTCTCTGTAAACCCCATCATCCACCCCTCAATGCATCTCATTAAAGTTTTAAAGCCAAGGTAAGCCAGCACATCAGTGAATCCCTCCATCCACCCACCCTGCCAAACTCCACCTCATCCCCTCCTCATTTTCTCCCTGTTTCTCACACAGGGGCTGTGAAGTTAAAGAGGAGGCAGCCTGGGATGTCTTTATTTAGAAAATAATAAGCCTGAGCGGGTGAGACAGCAAATCAGTATATGAAAAATAGGAGGAAGGAGAAGGTGGTGGTGAGAGGGAGCTGCATCATCTTGTGAAGAGCTCCGTGTGTCAGTGATGGCTGGAGAGCAAGGCGATGGAGATGCAGGCCACAGCTGGCATGTTGACTCCACTGAGGGGCATTGGGACTGTTCTCAATCAAATTGTTATTCTCTACCAAACCTGGCAGGAGGACACAGAGTGGCAGCTGTATACTATGGCTAGAATTAGTAATGTCCCTGTTAGTAGCACACAGCACTACCTGTTCCATGGCCTTCAGTTTAAAACTGTTAAACACTAAAAGTGACAGAGGTCACTTCTAAATCATGGTTACAAAAGTAGAGAAAAAAACAGCAGGTCAGTAAATGTTGCAACAAAAATCTTAAATTAGGTAACAGAAGTTACAGTAGTGCTGTCACAATTGTGAGATTTTAGTTAATGATTAATTGCCATACAAATAATTGTTATTAATGATTTAATTGTCTTTTTTTTTAATTTATAAACCTAAACCTAGTTTAATAATTCACACACACCTTATGAAGAAGAAGACGAGCCATTTACTGGCATTAAACATTGAAACATAAAGAAAAACTATATTTCACTTTAGGCTTTGCAACTAAATTGATGATGGATGTTCAGCATCAAATATTAGATCTGAAGCTCCTCCAGATAAACAGTTTGTGGAGCTCCAGCCCACAATGTGTCATTAAACCATAGAAGAAGAAGGGGTGCGATGTGATGATGTCATTAAAAGAGGACCAGTCAAAACGAGGAGGAAACAGTGATGAAGTATGACATTTCTGTTAGTTGTATCCAGCTGTTTTTATACAGATGAATGGAAACTCCTTTAACCATTATGCTAAACGATGGTGGTCAGATCAAGCCTAGGCCTAATGGTAGCTACTGCTGGCCACTGGTCACACCCCCAAATGGAGATGTAGCAGCTTAAGCACTGAGAGTAAATGAAGTCTGACTGAATAAATAAATAAAATGTTAATACTCTCTCCATATAGCATAAATGGGCTCACCAAACCCAACAGAATTATGGGAGGAAATCTCATACATAATGCAAATGTAATAGAAAAATACATTTCCCCTGCTTCACTGGTGACCATCAAGTTCAGTTTCTCAACACAGATCACTGATGGCTGACCTCACTGAGTCCTTAATAAAGAGAATCCTTCTCAACTTTACCTTACAAGCTGTGCCATCTGTTTTTGGAGGCAGAGGGTATTAAGGAAGAGTTCAGTCAATATTATCCAGAAGGCTTTTAGCAACTTGTTCTGCGAAATGGGATGTTGGTAGGGAATATCAATATTAATGGCATAACACTGAGACCTCATTATGCTGAAGGTCACGGCGGGATGTGGATTTAGAGCCGAGGAAGATAAACGGAACACTTCAACACTTCTGGCAGAAGAGAAACATTGTGTGAGCTGTAGGACACCTCCTGAAGGCAACCTGTCATTCTCACTTGCACACTATTGCAAAAAAAAAAAAAAAAAAAAAGTTATCTGCCTCTTTTAATTTTTTTTGCTGGAAATATATTAAATCACCCAATGTGTGCAATGTGAATCCAGTCATTAAAATGCCAGAAAAATGATGCAGGTAAGAAATAATTTATGGCACCGCTGTGACACTGCAGATATAACGAGTGTCTGGGCAGGAAGGGTAGACACCTTTAACTCCTTACTTTGTTTACTTTGACACATTAGGCCTCATTTCAACATGCACTTTGCCATGTACTGTAAGATACAGATATATATTCTGTAAGATATAGAACATTCTTTGTACCTATAGCCATCAGGCTTTTTACTTCTTCTGTAAATGGTAGATGAGCTGCCGGACAAATGAGTTTCTCTTTGGGGATTAATAAAGTCCTTATTATTCTTATGTGGTGTCTGCTTTACAACAGATGCTGCAGTTGTAACATTAATGATGACTTTGCTGTATTCAAGGCTGAGAGACAGAGGACAGACTCCCCACTGCAGCTGTTGGCAATCTAACCTCTAACATGCTAACACAGCAACCAGCTAGCATGATGCCTGTCAGCTATTGGTAGCTAAATGTCAGCTGAATGCAAGTGAGCAGAGTTCAACAGTTTATGGAGGAAAGTTACTTAAAATATGTATTTTAATGTTTTAAATTTAGTATGAATGTGATTGGGCTCCAGGAGACCAGTCAAAGTCAATGTGTGATCAGACCATCGCAAAATATTTGAACTTGAAAAAAATCAAAAAACAAAAAACAGATAAATATTTTATGAGTCTACCTCATACAGTAAATGTAGAGAGACAAACGGAAGAAAATAGACTAGAGGGAAATAATAAAGTCTTCAGTCTCTGCTGTGGCTCCAGTCAGAGGCTGAACTCACCACACAGACTGTCTCACATGGTCCTTCGCTATCCTCACACATCTATTATCACACATTTATAACACTATTATCACACATCCCTTGCTGGCAAACTCACAGTTAACGCACAGTTGGTACATTGGCTGGTTGTGGTGAATAAACATGAACGGTGATGTGAGGTGAAAATCTGCTTTGTTTTTCTCTGAGTTATTAGATGAAGGTAAAAGTTACCTTCACAGATTAAATTAAGAAATATGTGTTCAAGAGTAATAACACTATGATACCTGTTGCAAGCAGAGACTTCAAGTCTCAAAAAGAATGATTTGATAGTGAGCCTGTTGTTTACAGTGACTGAAATTACTTCCTTAACCTCTTCCCAGTCCTGTCAGGATTAACCTCCCACACAGCAGATGTGGAGTTACAGTAAATGTGCACATAGAATATGAATGACGTTTCTGTGTGTGTATGTGTGTTTTGTGTTGACAGGGGATTGGAGGTGATGCAATCACCTTTGCCTGGGTGTGCAAGCCCCACAGACACACTGTGCCCCACGCACAGCTGACTGGCGACTGACTGATGCAACTCATGTGCTCCTGCATTTTAGCATGAAGTTCTGTCAGTACAGTCCTCTGAATGATGCATCACCATGAACTCATTTCACCTGCATATCTTTCACCTTTGATACCGAGGTGCGCTCTACAGGCATCATCGGCCCCGCATCACTGTGGATCAGTCACTTTACATTTCTGATCACAGATTAGTATTTCCCATCATAGCTAGGAAGTGAAGGGGGTCAGAGCACAGAAAAGTGTTTGCATTCAGTGCAGGAGACATTGCTGTGTCCCCACAACAAGACTGAACAGATCTCGAGTGGAAAAGTTGTTCAATCATTGTTTAAATATGAACTATAGCAGATAGAGGTCCCATCTAGCACACTTCATCAGAGTGAATTCAGGACGTACTCTGAATGCACCATGTGGAACACAAGGTATATCCTCCTCCTTGATGTTTCAGAGCACAGGAAGAAGGTGTGTTGTGGCAAAACAAACAGCATGTGTGCCAGAGAATGAGAAATTACCATCGGAGGGCAATCTTGATGGGCGTGGTGAGGCAGGATGTGAAGAGGTCGGCGGGGAGGTCAGGGTTCATGGGCAGCAGCTCGCTGGCCTCACACGCTGCCAGCTGGATGCAGTTCTTCATGGAGGGTGGGAGGGGCATCTGGGCGAGCGGGTGGCTGGGATTGATGGCTGCCACCTGAACAGAGGCAACATAACATGACAGTGTTTGTTTACATTCATTTGGCTGCAGTGGCCACCTATATGTCAACATATATAGAAACTGTCAAGTGGGAACACTTCTTCATCCTGCCTGTTAAAAAGAACAGGCAGCTTGCACAGATCCAATAAGGAGATGGTTTTTTAGCTGTTTGGGTTTCAGACCCAAAACACTGAATTATTTAACTGCTCCACAGCCTGTTGTCTGGGGAAATGAATGACAGAGGGACTGAGACAAACAGCAGGCTGGGGAACAGACATCTTGACTTTAAAGAGGTGAATCCTGTTTGTGGCCAGTGTTTGTGTCAGTCAGAGGACAAAGCAGACACAGACAGACAGAGCATCTCTTTGTGAGGGCACACATTTAGCCCAGGAAGAAAGTTTGTGCACAGAGTTTCACTTTAAACTGGTTTTCTTGGTTTGCACTGGTATTCCACCAACCAGAGTTTGGATTTGAGGATTTAAAATGTATCGTGACTGAGCTGTAAAGGGTTTAAGTTCAAGTTTAAGTTTAGATACAGCAACAAAAGCAAAGTGAGAGGAAGACTGGGTGTTGAACCTGAGCTGGAGATCAGATAAGACATAAAATGAAAGGTCAGAGACAGACCGAAGAGCCGCTGCTCCAGACTGACACACACAGATAGAACGGTGGTGACAAGACAGATGAAATCTTAAGTGTCTGGATACCTGGAGTAAAAACAAGCAAAAAGAAAACTATTCTCAGGTCCAGCTGTGAGTTTGTGCAAATATCCAGCAGGTGAAGGTATCAGCACCCTGTTACCACCCCCACAGGCACTGTTGTCAGCACTGTTGCAGGCTGTTTGTGTTGAGCAGATCTGTCATTGTCTCATCTCTGCTGAAAACACAACTTTTCTACAGTTGATTTCACTTCATCACTTGTCAACTCTGAGCACCAGACCTCAACACCCCCATCAGAGATGAGTCTGTACTGTAATCTTCATAAGATACATGGAGCTGGAAAAAAAAAGAAGTCACATTAAAATCAAAACAAAGTGAGATCTACTTTTGCTTGGTTATGGGCAACATTAGCTGAGACATAAAAGTCCTTTTTCTTTTTGCTTTGTTTCCCTCTGTTGCATGAAAACAGGAGAACAAAACATACATACACAAAAACATTAAAACATATGAGAGCTCTTTCCAGGTCCGCCATTATGAGCTTCCAGGCAAAACATCTACCAGTACCTCAGACATTTCGAGAATATAATGATAATGTGACTGTTTATTGATCCCAGTGTGGATATTTCCCTCTTGCCCCCCCCCCCGTCAGGTAGTCTTCACCTGGTAAACAATCAACTTGTCTATTCTAAGAGCAGAAACGGTGTGGTGCGTCGATGCTGTGGGACGGCTCAGTCAATAATTGTGAGCTTGAAAAATGGAGAAAGCTTTCATATGATGTAAAACTTTAATTATATTTGGAGCTCCTGACTATTCATGTGCTCATTGGGCTGTTGTAGTGTTTGTTGTGTTGTGATTTGCTTTCAGGGAGTTCAGTGTGGTTTCTGTCTTTTGCTAAATAGGCTTTAATGAGCTGTGATTCCTAATGGAGGCAGAAATCCAAGACTTCTCTTCATCATCACTGACTGCAACGACTCTGGATCCCTGCCCATGTTTAGTGAGAAATTAGGGAGATTATTATTTCTATGATAATCATCATTACTATTATTAGGGCCACGGGGCAACGCACCGAGGCACTGGCCCTACAGCTATAAAATAGCTGAAGGGCCAGTGCCTCGGGGCGAACCCCGAGGCACTATTGTTATACTGCGTGTTTTTTCTTATTATTTTTCATCTTCCTCCAAAATTTCGTCCCTAAACTCGTCCTACAGCTTGAGGAGTTGTAGGACAAATTATATATCAAAACATGCGGTTCGATCGGGATCGGTGTGCTATTACTTTTCTCTACGAAATATGAATTTTTCGCGACGTAAGTTGCGAAAAACTGTGAAAAATTCTCCATAGAATGAATGGAAGGTCAAAAAAATGATCGAAAAAGAAAAATCATTGGAGTTTTTCAATGTCTACAGCTCAGGCGTACTTTCACCTAGAGACTTCATTCAAACTTTAAACTGTAGACACAAGTCTTGTGTGTTGGTGTATTAATCCACGTTTTGATAGGTCATATAGTTTTTCATCAATCACTATTCAATGACCATGATCATTTTTGAGAAATTTTGAGTTTATAATGGGTGTGTATTGCACGGAATGTTCGTGTTAGAGTGGGTGACATCATCAGCTAGAGTGGGAGAAGTTGTCTGAAATTGTCTGAAACTTTTCTCTTTCTCTCGTCCTCCCGGCCACAAATTACACTCTACGCACATGATTTTTTCCACAGTTGTAGACAAACTTGTTCTGTTTCTGACAATGTGCTCATCAAAGCAGAGACACTTACAGAATTTAAATTCTGAGCCTCTCAGTGCGGTCACGTCTCTCTCTGCTCCTCATTGACTCTAATACAAAGATTTTCCGAGAGAAGCAGAAGGGACCCCTGTTTGAAACTCGCCCGCATCTCTAAAATATTTACTGTAGAAACACCAAAGCATATCAACGTGTTCAGGAAGTCCTTACGCCGCCCAGGATCTGCTTTTTTTTTCTGATAGGAGCTACCGTTTTGTCGGTGTAAGCCCAAATGTGAGACCAGCGCAGAGGGAGAAAATCGCCCTTTTTCTCCACGTTTCTGGCTAGGGTGGCTCTGTCGTCATTGACAACCACCTCAAGTTGCCATGGCACCCCTGAGCCTGGGGCCAGAGCCCTGTCTCTCATACATTTATGTCAAGGCTCTGTCAACACAACCACACACATGCACACACACACACACAAAACACACAGACAACTTTGTGATCACAGTTACAGATAGATACTCACACACACACACTCACATGGGCGCGTATGCGTTCACTTGTCTCCCACTCCCCACACACAACACAACACACAAACACACATATGCGCGCGTATGCGCGCACACTCCTCACTCTCACACACGCCTGACACACAACACACATGCCCGCACTTCTCTCCCACACACACACACACCACAGGTAACTTTATGTGATTACAGTCCACACACACACACACACACACACACAGGTGACTTAATGTGATTATGGCGCCTCAATATCAGTGCTCAGTACAAGATGATGATGTGTCTTCTGATTAGTTTGGTGGTGGGTTTGATTCCCATGTTGACAGAGATGGTACCCCCGCAGTAGCCCCAGTGGCCCTTTCAAATTTCCCAGGGGAATTTTCTAGTTATAATTGTTATTATTATTATTAACCATTGAGTGCCAAAAACGTAATTTTACATTTTTTGTTTTTATTGTTAAATTATAAAAACAGACACTCTTAACACACCTTATGTGTGAATTTGGGAACTCTATGATGAATCGAACTGAAATAGATGACGATGGAAAACTCACGAAAACTCACGATCTGAACGTTTTATCATAACTCGGCTTTTGATGGTTGCCGCATTGTTTGCCGCGTGGTTGTCGAATCAGTGGCGCATGCATTACACGGCAACATTAGCTGTGCACATTTCGGGACAACCGAAATAAACGGTTTGTCCCCACTGAAAGCATAAAGTTTCACCTTTCAAATGAGCCATAGTATGTGTCCATAGCTATAATATAGAATACACTGTGGCTCTGCAAAAATGGTCAACAATGGTCTAGATTGCTGGCACTCAGGGCTAAAGCTTTGGAAAACAACGCGGCATTCAATGAGTTAAGGTTACATCATGCTTCTCATGTTCAAGTTGTGTCATGTCTCGCTGATTTGTTTGTGTTCTTTGGTTCCTTTGATTTCACTGGCAAAACTCCACAATAAACTGCCAGAAAGACAGACAACTACACAACTGCAAGTGAAAAGACAAACCTTTTTTGTGTGTGTGTTTATCATGATAAGGTAAATGCTAATTGGACAATGCATCTACATTTAGATTGATGAACTTATTTCTGCGGCGGTGCATGACATTTGGCAGAAAATTGAGTGTGTAATTAAAAAAACACAAAAGTAGAAGGATGCTGGAGGAAGTTGTCAGCAGATGAAGGAAATTATCATATTTTTAATGAAGAACTGAGCTTCAGGAACAAAACGGAAATGAACTAAACTCTCATATCTAATGGAGCAACAGACAAAAATAACATCTAGTGACTAAACTGAACACAAGATCAGATGCAACACAATGTGTCAGGTTTAACTCAACTAGTCAAAATGAGGTGAGTTCAATTTGACAGTCATTCAGAATTTAACTGTCTCACTTGCTTTTGTGTATGTATCTGGTATGACTGCTTCATTGGCTGATTACAGCAGGTTGGGAACCACAGCAGTAGAAGGACTAGTCTGAATATCATCATAGTCATTTGGACGATTATTTTGATTTCATTTATTTAGACTCTGATTCCAAGTATGACCCAAAACAAATCCTGGCATTTTATTTTTGAAAAGTTGAGGACCCCATTCTAAACTCAACTACACTGTAAATGTGGCCTCAAGTGCTAGCACTGTTTCTGAAAATCATTGTACAGCACCAAACTACACAGTGTTTTATGCATATATAAAATATGAAAACATACCAGTCAAAAGTTTGGGAACACTTTTCACCACTACTGTATGTTCACACGGATGTATACTCTACAGCATAGAGCCAAAAAACCACAGCCACACATACAGCAGCAATACACCAGAGCTGGTGAATGGAAACTAGCTCTTGGGCCTCCCAGCATGCTGTGTGCTGTAGCTCAGCATCTGACGCAAGTCGGGATAAGCCCACAGTACCTGAGGCGAGCACCGAAGGGACACGCTCATCTTTCTGTGCCCTGAGGGTGAGCCGAGTCAATTAGAGGATGAGATAAGAAAACAAACCCAACAAATGATTCACAGGCTGTAGGAAAACTGCTGCTCTGTACTGTCGCCCTCACCGGCAAGACAAAGTATCTTATTCATAAAACTGTCGTGACCTGATTCAAACACTCAATCTGCTTTCTAGTTAAACTAATCAAACTGCAAAGAAAGGCTTGTGATGAGGCTCTGTGGATTTATATAATGCCTCCCTGCTCCTGTATACACTGCACACCCTCCTGCTCTCTGTTGGTCCAATAACTCATTAGTTGACTCTATAATAAGCGTCAGGAAAAAAAAAGGCAGCTGCAGCTAGAGCTCAGATCTCAGTGTGAGATATTATGTATTTACAGTGCTGCTCTATAGGGGCCTCTGCACACACATGAATAAATCATCATGTTAAAAAACACAGAAAGAATAATCTTAATTAATGGGGGCAAGTGTGATACTGTGTGTAACTGTGCATGTGTCTTTTTTACTCCTATCAATATCCATATTTCCTTTCTCCTTCAAACACTCAGGCATGAGTGGGTGGCCGATTTTTGCCTAGCGGATGGATCTGTGCCAATCTTCTTTTAACGTAATTCCTCTTCCTCTAATGAGGAAAATGTCGACGGACATCACAAACAAAGCAGCGTGAGTCTCCAAAGCCTCTCATGGTGTCAAGAACAGCACCGTTGCCTAAAAGAAATTTGAGCATGCTGCCGTAATCCTAATGGTAAATACCACAACATTGCCAGCAGAAGCTGATTAATGCCAAGCATCCACTGTAATTATCACATTAGCATATTGTAATCTCACAAATTATCATGAAAATCACCATGACAGCTTTCTTTTCTCTCTTTTCCACTGGGGATATCAGGCAACGATTTAATTGCTGAGGAAAAAAGGATTTTTTTAATAAATGACACTAATTTATGAGACTAATCCTACAGAGGGGGAGGGGGTTTCAGATGTAACATATCATCACAGCAGAAGAGTGCGGTCACACCCGTGCATACAAAGCTACCAAAATGAAACTCTTGTTGAGCAATAATTTTTTTTACAGCTGCCATTAATTATTCATTAAAATGATAGAAAGAGCTGTTGGAGGTTTAATGTCAGCATCACAGTAACACAAACAGCCAGCCCTCACACACACACACACACACACACACACGCCTTTCTGCCCCACTCCTAATGCAGTGACCGTGTTTGCTGAGTGTGTGCAGGAAGTGATGAGATATTTAAAAGGAAGCAGGTGGCCCTGTAGAGCACTCTTTCTCTCTCTCTCTCTCTCTCTCTCTCACACACACACAGACTGACTCAATGGACTACAGGAGGAGGTTGATATGGTTCTGTGGAGTGTGTCTTAAAACACCTCCTCTTCCTTTCATATCCTCCCCTCACTCAGTGCTTCTCCAAATAGTTCAGCCCCCGGTGTGATCAGGCCTGTCGTGCTATGTGAAACGTGTGCACTTATGCATGTGTCAGCAGTGTGATGCCAAAAGTAAAAATGGCTGACAAACTGTGTGTGTGCATGTGTACTGGCACTTCATGATTCAGTTGAGACCACCCATGAGTGTCGCGATGGAGGGACTGGTGCGGGGGAGCCCGTGGGCGAGGAGGGGGACTCCCTGCACGGATCATCTCCTGCATGATTAAAAAGTCTCTGGAATTCATCGGCTCTCTCTTTATGCCCCCCTAAATACACTTCGTGTGTGAGTGAAAAAGAAGGGCATGCAGTAGGGTGGAAAAGTGAAATTGCTTATAGATGTTACGCAACTTCCCATGCATTTTTTACTGTGGGACTTCCCCTGCTCACTCCCCCACTGACAGACTCGAGTTAAACCTTCAGCCTTCCACCGTTCAATAAATCATATTTGTGCTCAAAGCTTTTGGCGTTTCTATCCTCAGGCCCCAGGGCCTTTCTGGGTGGAGTCTTCATGTTCTCCACAGTCCAAACACATGCATATTAGATTCATTGGTGACTCTTAATTGCCCGTATATGGTTTGATTCTAGATGCCTGCTCTGGTGACCTGCCCAGAGTGAACCCCTCCCTCAGCCTCTGCATGGATAAGCAATATATCCAATGGATGTATGGAGTGTACCTTGCTGTGAGAAATGAAATATAGTCTGATCTACAGTAGTACAGGTGCATCTGAATCAAGTAGAATATGATGGAGGTCATGATAGTGTAGAGTTAATCAGCTGATTAGAGTGTGACATCATTAGGTTACAATAGTGAACTTTTACACTATATTCTAATTGTCTGATTTACTGAATTTAGGGTTTTCATTAAATATAAGCCATAATCATTACAACTACAAGAAATAAAGACATGAAATATTTCAGTCTGTGTGTGATGAATCTATATAATATGAGTTTGACTATTTGAATTACTACTGAAATAAATGAACTCGTCTATGATATTCTGATTTATTGAGAGGCCCCAGGTGACCCATCACAGCCACTTCAAGAGCTGTACTCCCAGGCCTTAATGCTAACCTCTGATTAGATTACACTTAAAGAGGAACTATACAAGTCTGGTCGCTTTTCCACTCTTTTGCTAACCCTCCTCCTGGCCATGTGCATTTGTTATCAACGAAGCTGGAGAGAAACCAATCCATAGAACGGTGGATAACATTATTTAACATTTACAAGGTTACAATGTGTGTATTTGTGAAGTCTGTTGTCATGGTGCCGCCGAGACGAGAGCTGGGACACTGGGTCAGAGGCACTGATCGTGCAAGGTTGGTTTTCGGCCAAGAGACGCTATGTGAAAGGCAGAGAGCCTCCATTCTCCCTGTAACAAGTTACAAGTCATATATTTAACCATCACAATTACTCTGAAGCTGTTTACTTAAGGTAAAAATCCTGCATAGTTCCTCTTTAAATAATCTCAATAGTGGTAAAATCTTTTATCTCAGCTGGAGCCTGGGCAGGACACTGGGGGCACCACACTCTTTGCCTTGTACCAACTAGAATGAGGAGAATGAGAATGAGTTTGTGCTCCAACAACTGAGTGGACATCGCAGCTCTGCTCTGCCCCAAAAACACACAAAACTCAAGTAGCTGAAAAACAGCAGCTATCACTTTCATCACCCACACATAGCATCATCACTTTGATCTGATGGTCACTTTTACATGTGGATTAAAATGCACCTCCATCCCAGAGAGCTTCCACTACCCTGGACCTATTCATAACAACTGTCAACTACATACAGTACACTACTAAAATGACCCATACCCTTCACCTATAGAAATATTAAAGGGGAAATACTGGAGTAAACGGTTTCTTCACCTGGGGATTAATGACAAGGTTTAAGGATTTCTCTTCCTCTCTGTAGCCTTCATTTTATCCTCTCTCCCCGAAGTCATTTTCCTCCCCATTTACACTGTGTATCTTTGGCAAAATGTTTTTGGGACAGTGTGAACCTGTTAACCTGTATATAATGACTGCTTACTGCATATTGTGGGACCTCGTATTCCTTGAACTGTCCTCATAAAATGTGATCATAAAAAAAAAAAAAAAAAAAAGATTTCCATCAGGCAGCCACAGAATTAAAGTGCAGTGAACTTCACTGTATTTTTGGAGCAATGCTTTATTTTCTAGTGATCATGAACTTTTATCCTTCAAAGAGGAAGTGACAATGGTTCTGTTGTGATGACATGCATGATATAAAAATGATGCAGCCAGCTCATTACTGGACACAGCACAGGTACAGTGCGAAGGTAAATCCCAGTTGCATTTTTAAATCAGTCTTTGATTATGGCCTGGCTGCCATCTCGTGATTAGTGGGGTCACACTCACTGTGCAGCCCCTGGTCTAAGGTATGTTATCACTTTCCTTTTCAGCAGGGGCTGTGAACTCTATAGGATGTAATGCTAAATGTGGATTTGTCAGTCTGGCTCCATGATGTGCTTTGTATCTAATAAAAACGAGCCATGGTAGTTGGTGGCATGATTACTAAGATACAGGTTACCTCGTTTTGAGGGCTTTGTTCATTTTTGATTTCTCAAATTAAACTAAATATATCAACAGTTGAGCCCCAGAAACTCTTTCCAGAAAAACTTAAGGTAAGACAGAGACAGAGTAACTGAGAGCATGGTGAGTATAGATTTGAGCTTTGCCAAACTTTTTCAAACACGTTTTCATCAACATCTGCTCTTTCTTCAGGAGAACCTTGATCTGAACTAAGCTGGTAGTTTGCGCAAGGACACAGATAACCTCCTGCCTGGTAGTAAAAAATTGAACATGTAGCTGATTTACTTACAAATGTCTCTACTGCTGAAACACAAAATGTACAGGGCAGCGAAACAATTATGTCTGAAGCCAGAGTGAGTCCTTGTGGTGTTTGGAATTGGGCTTTTAGCCCTGAAGTTGCAGCCCTGCTGTGACCTCTGCAAAGTTAAACAGCGAAGAGCAGGAGAGGCTGAGGATGGAAAGACACCTGGGACGGGTTCTGACAAACACTGCAGCGACTCAGCAGTTTGGCTGCTGCCTTCACCTTTACTTTAAGAGGTAACGCAGCTTTCAGAGCCGCAGCTCCTCTTTCAGCCCGCTCCACCTCCTGCCTCTGTGCTCCGTACTGCTTGTCCTGTACCTTTCTCTCTCTTTGCTCCCCCTTGTTCTCTCTCTCTCTCCTGTTCCAGCTAATCTACAGTCTGGCTGAAACTTCGTCATGAATAATTGAGATGAATGACAGCGCCATCTCATTAGGAATTCACATAACATGCCATAGCCGGAGAGAGAGAGAGAGAGAGAGAGAGAGAGAGAGAGAGAGAGAGAGAGAGAAAATGTAATAAAAAGATGAAGTGGTGGAAGGACCGGGGCTGGTGGAGTGTGTGTGTGTGTGTGTGTGTGTGTGTGTGTGTGTGTGAGCCCCAGAATGAAACCAAAACACAAGTCATTTAAAAGCTGAGCTGATTGGCTGGATCAGAGCACTGAGGACATCGAGAGGATTCAAGTTGAGAATCATGACTTGACACTCACTGAGGTCTCCTTTATGAATACTGTATAGATGAGCGTGTGATAGCGTTAGTGTATTTGTGGTGTGAGCACTAATGTGTCACAAACACCAATGGATCATTTCACCTGTTTGCCTGCACACCTTACAGTGAATGTTTGCATCACTCTTTGCAAAGTGTTTATTCCCAGTTACCTACTAAGTCAAAGCTGCTGTGTTGTGACATGCTGTAAACATGCTGAGTGTGTTTGCCTGTGCAGGTGCCCACCTCCAGCTCCTGCTCTCTCTGCAGAGCAAACTGTTTAAACGACTTGACGATGATTCCCGCGTTGGAGCAGTCGTACACAAAAATGGATGGGCTCCCCATCCACGTCTGCAGGTCGTAGATGGACAGCGGGATGTACTGGGTGTAGTTCTGAAAGAGAGGAGAGGGGAGATGTCAAGAGTGAGATGGGGGAGAGAGAGCATGCTTCATGTTATTGCTGATAACTCACTTTTATAGATTTGTCTTTAATTATTTACAAGTCATCTGTTTGACGGAGAGCGTGAGCAGGGGAGAGACAACAGTTGAAAAGAGAGAATTATAATGAGGCAGAGTGAGAGACATGGAGAAATGAGGATGGTGGGAGCATGTGCAATAATAAACCTAATAACCATGGATCTATAAAGGTGGTTTTCCCAGTGTTGCTTCAGCATCAAATCCCCATTGATCCCCTATTTCAACAGCTGGTGACACAGCAGCTTCATTTTATAGGAAAGAGAATAAGTATGCAGAGGAAAATGTGAAGATAAAGGAAGGAGCAGAGAGAGAGGGAGACAGAGAGAGCGAGAGAAGAGATATAAGACTCAAGGGTGCACTGGGGACAAGGCAGCTGAGCACAGAGATGAGTGGTGCATCATTGTGATGGGGTGCTTACTTACAGGACAACACCAACATCAACTTGAGATTTTTTGTCTGATTTGAAAGTCAGTGACCTGAGCTCCAGCAGTGCTAAACCCTGGATCAGAGCCTGCTGCTGGTGAGCTGCACTTTAACTTTTTTTTTTTCCCACACCCATGAACCAGTCATGGCTGGACCACTACCCTGGTTGTGACTGTGCTACCAAACTGACTGTAAACATATACACATGCTCAGACTCTTCAGACAGCAAGTGAGACAGTATCACTGTGATTAGTAGTAGGATGTGGGATTTCTTTTCTCTGCGCCTGAGATACTCAAATGACACTTTACATTTACACAGATGCCTTATGACTGTAACATAGTTAAAGCATGCTTCCTCTGTATGAATTATACAACAACAAACACAGGTTTATACAGGTTTTACATCAAAATAATATCTCTCTATAACCAAAGACACGAGTTCCAACAGGCTGCTCAGACTAATATGCCTAAAATAATCTCTCTTTAACAAGTCTCAAGGGTACAAATATAAAATAAAAATCAAAACCTCTGGGATGAAATAATGATAGAAACACTTCTCTATTAGAAAATCAACCGGGACAGCAAGTGAGGACTTTTTCTGTAATTCATCTATATGGCTACACTAAAGGGCCGGACTCGAACCTGGGTCACTGCAGTGAGGACTCAGTAGTTTGCACTCTACCAGGTGAGCTACCAGGGCAGCCCCACGCCTCAGCATTTTGTAATGAGAGGGAATGCTGCTCCGATGTTTGCTCACACACAACAAAGTACTGTTGTATCCTGAGCATACTACCAGGCAATTTAAGTGCATGCTTAATGGTCCCGTGAAAAACAAAGAAACACAAATTCACAAAAGTGAAAGGTGGACATGTCCAGGCAGAAGAGGACAGTTGGTCACCCTATCTTAATATTATTGATGTTTCAAATCTTATAATAGAGCTAGGTGACTCACAACAGTCATATCACAAACAATAGCAGCAGCAGCAGAGGCTCTGGATCCGACATCACTCTCTAGATGTCCTCTGTCTGATAAACACCCACACATTCCTACTTAGAAACAGGCTTTCAGTCTTTTTCTGTTGAGCCAAACTGAGATATCAGCTGATGACACCATCAGGGATCCTCCCTCAGACTTGACAGAGCTCTGTCAGAGCCACAGGAGATGTTATACAACTGTTTTCACAGGCTGATGAATCTCCTTTGGCTTCCAAAAAAGAAGTTCAAAGCAAAAAATGCTGGGATTGTGTTTGTCACTAGTCTTCTTGTCTGCTCTACACAGTCTAACATGAGTCCTGAGTTTAGTTCCTGAGGCTGTGTGGCATGAAAGACATTAAAAAGATCAATTTAGTGACAAAATCACAAATGCAAACGAGAAAGCAGAAATTGCACTGAATCCTGTTTTTGGACTCAGCAGCTACAGTCATACTCTCTAGAATGGACCTCAGTAAAAAGCAAACAACCTCTCTCACTGCAAGTTATTAAAGTTTGTGTAAAGTGAAAATATATTTGTGTCTCATCACACACAGATGTGTTATTAAACATCCTGCCAAATTTGAATGCTAAAAAAATTCACTACCTATGTATAATCAACTTGTCTGTGCTTCAGTTCTCTCAGCTCTGAAAGCCAAGGTGTGTCCTCTGCAGGCACTGAAGTCACACCCACTTGCAGGGCTTTGTCAAATTTCAACTGTCAAATACCACCCAACAATGTCAATAAAGGATGCAGCTAACTGATGATTACTGGTGTAGTCAGTGTGTTCAGCTCTCAACACTGGCTATTTGTTTGATGTGATACTGCTAAATGTTCAGTAAACCATATAAGACCAATAACATTTTGGCTGAATATTCATTTTCATAGTTTGATTTTCCACAGCTTGGCTCATTTGGAAACTGACCATAGATCAGCTAATGCAGCTGCTGTATATTAATGTGAATGGCACAGGAGTGTTCTGTGATTACACTCTCCAACCTTAATTTAATGAGGGTATGGGCTTCGCTTTACTCTAATTATTTCTTTAATCACATAATAATTGCATTTTTGTTGCCCATTTCAACATGACATCACAACAAAAGATAATAAATCCACCATCAAGGCCTGCAGCTCAAGCTGTGTGTGTGTGTTTGTGTGTGGCACCTTGTTAAAGACCCAGATCTCTCCATTGACTGTGGGTCGTGGCACCCCGTGGCCATTGTAGTGGAAGAGGACTCGCTCCTCCTTGGCATTACGCCTCAGCGACGTGCACAGCTTCTTCACCTCATCCACCGTGGGGTCCAGACTCTGCTTGTAGCGTGCCTGAGAAACAGCAAGCAAGAGTGGAAAGTGTTACATGTCTCAGACATTTTACTGGCATAAGAATGACCAAAAGGAATAAATACAAAAACACCGGGAAAGGTACATACACACAATTCATGGATTCATCATGTAAATCCAGAGTGATGCTCAGAAGAGTTGAAATATCATGGTAAATGATGCAGTATACTCTGGTCATGGCAGTCCTGAATTAACATACCATACAGTAAACGATGCCATGGGGAGAAAGAGTGATGTGTGGAGGATGTACATGTATGATGAACTACTGTAGGCTGGAGAGCCACGAGGAGGTTCATCCTGCAGGATTACACATTTACATCGATGTTGCATGCGTCACAAGTCTTCAAATAAGAAAGGAAGTGAGGCCACAGAGTCAGGATGGCAAGGCTTTCTTCTGTTTATCTTCATCAGAATCATATCTGTGGTTTACAACCAGAACAATGTGCCTCTGAGCACAGCGATCCACACCAGGTCTACAGTAATGATCCTGGTCTATGTTTACAATCAACTAAACAGTTCTTATGTTTGACATGTTACAATATCTGCGCATTTTCAAGCTGAGAGCTGCTGTGTGATGGTCACTGTTGTGATGGTCACTGTTTTTTTGCTTTTTTTTTTTTTTGAAGGAAGCAGCTTGACACGTCACTTTGATGTACATGTTGTTTAAGTGGCAAAGAAGATGTTTCTCTTGTTTAGGGAAAAGCCAAATGAGGAGACAGTGATGTACAGAGGAAAGGAGACTCAGAGAGGAGCAGAGGAGTGACATTTGTCTGCAGAACAGACCAAAACCTCCTGCAAAAACTAAAGGAATACATCAAAATATAACCTCAAATTCTTCTCTTCTACATTAATCTTAAACCTATTGGAATGCTTATGTAGCACTACTAACAGCCACATGGTGTAACTGACTGGACACCCCCCTATTATAAATCCACTCTGACCACACCTGTCTGGCATCTCAGATGTCTGACTGGCTGTCAGGTGGGACAGGTGAGGGAGTTTTGTTTTGTTTGAATGTGTTGAGTTCATGCCTTTTCTGTAAAAGACAGATTCAAGTTTTGAAACTTTAGGACAGAGGTGTTGTTTCTAAACATTTGACCAGCAACTGCAATTACTACCATGTGGAGGGGCTGATCCAATCCTGAAATGTAAATATACTGAGAAAATAATGCAGATTGCCATTAACGTAATTAAATTTTTACTGAAAATAAAGAATCATTACACAGAGAGAGTAATATTGTTTTCACATTCAGCCCAAGAATAAAGCCCTGAATCAGTTACAAAGTGACAAATAATCTGACAAATCTGTTTGCAATGTTCCAATATTGACCTGACTCAGACAAACATGTTCTGCTGTACGAGATGTCAGATAACAATGAGTTTCATTAAAACATGAAGACATCAAACCACGAGGCTGAGGTTCAGGTTGGTACTAATCTGGAGAAACAAGACAAGAAGGCTTTTTCAAGCATTTACAGTTCTGAGTGTGAACTTTAGACAAGATGTTGACAGAAGGACGTGTAATAAAACACAAGAAAATATAGAGCCAAGTGTCTTGTGCAAAGCTGCTTCACAAGTTTCACAGAAGTGACTTTCAGTGAAACTCTAGTTACAGAAATTCAACACATAAACTAAAAAAAGACACAAAGCTGCTGCAACTGCTGCTCCTCACTCCGATTCTGTGCCACCTGCTGCTCACTTAAGATCACTTGACCAGTCTGAGTGAAGTCAGCACAATGTGTGTGTGTGTGTGCGCACAAGATAGAAAAGCTGCTCAAGAAATTCTAAGGGGTAACAGCAGGGCGCAGAGGACGTGTGCATTGTTTGCGCCTTTTCGGTTCATTAAAAAAGTGTGTGTGTGTGTGTGTGTGTGTGTGGATGGGTGGAAGGGACACTGAGGTGTCAACTAGTTACGCAACAGAAAAGCACCCGTTTAGACCAGTCTGAATCATTATCACACTCACCAAGTCCCTTCTGTTGCATAACTAAATGCCTTTTACCAAACAGGCTGCCTCCTGTCAAACGGCTTTGAATCAGAGGAGATGCCACATCTGAACTACAACAAGTTACAAACGTGACAGAACCAAAAAGCTTGAGAGAAATTCGAGCAGCGATTCAGATGAAAGAAGAACCGACTCTGTAAATCAAATGACATTAACAACACACCTTTTTTTGTCACATAAAGCAAGTGTTTTCTTTGTCCTTCTTGACATAGTTTCATATTACAGCCGTGTGTTTCCTTTTTTTTTTTTTTTTTTTTTTGATGTGCTTTGGGTGTTTTTTGTCTTCATTTGATAGGACAGCAGAGAGACAGGAAAGCAGGCAGAGAGACCGGGGGGAATGACCTGCACCAAAGGTCGTCTCGGCTGGTAATAGAACTGGCCCGAACAGTGCTCCTTAACTCATTTTATTTATTGTATTTAACCTTTATTTAACCAGGTAGTCAGTCAAGTAGACTGACTACCTGGCCCAGAGGCAGCTAACCACTCGACCACCCCAGACATGTATTCATTTTTGATGGAATGTTCTCCCTGATCCATCCATCTGTCCATCATGTAAAACTGCAGGCAATGATATTCACACCTATACAAACTCATCTCATATTGTCCTTAGTGACATTCCTGGGTCTGTTTTATTATAGATCAGCTGGAAGTTCTACATTGTACAGTGAAAGTATCAAAGTCTACAGAGAAATGCACACTTTAAATGAGCTGTCAGGACTTCTGTGACTTTGTGATGTCACAACAAAGCAGTCTCGGCTCTCAGCCATGCGCTGAGCCATGCCCACCATCTAACCAGGCAGGATTTGGCCATTGAGAAAACAGACACATACATGTTGGTTAGTAGAGCCGCAGAGAGAAGCCTGAGAATGTAGATGTAAATGAGATGGTTATTGGCTCATAAAGCCACAAATAAACATTGTCTTACGGGAAAAAATGTGAACAATACACGCGGTAAAATGACATCTAATATAACGACAGAGAAAAGACAAGGCAGTGGATCTGTGATGTAGCTGTAATGATGCCTGTAAATTCATCTTGCATCTATACAGTAATTTATGATCCTTGCTGCTTTAAATGCAGCAGCTGGGTGGTCATTATTCAAATGATGCTTAATCATACTTATTAATCTTTTTTGCAGTCTTGATTTGCAGAATGACATGATCACTTCCTCACTGTTCGTCACATCACACATCCCACAGAGGCTGAACCGAACAGACCTTTATCAGACGCCACATTTGGGCTTGCACATCTGGATGAGTTTGAATTGCAGTGTGATAGCAGAGCTCGCAGGCTGATTCAATTTGGCTGTAATCAGATAAGAGCGCCTGAACGCCAGGAGTTGCAGCACTCTTCCCGATCATATCAAGTGATATCTGAATGGCATAATGGTGTTAGTGAGGGAGCAGCAGTGATGGAGGGAGACTGCCTGAAATCAGAGCTGGGAGACGAGAGGCGCTGGTGAGGAGGGATAACTGTGGAGGAAACAGGCAGGTGGGACAAGTGTTTACGCTTACCTTAGAGTTGCTTTAGCAAAATTTATATATATACATACTGTACAGTCACCACATTTCTGTACGCAATTCAAGACAGATTCATATGTATGAGGAGAGTCAATTTAAATATTGTCTGTTAGAAGGAGAAGTTGGAGTGTGTGAGTGTGTGTGTGTGAGTATATTTGACTTGTCTCCTAACATTGACCACCTTGTCCTGGAGGGGGAGCTCCAGCCTCCTATGGGGACCGTGCCTCCTCAGACTTCCCTCCCACCGCCCAGTAAAACACCTCAATTACATCCATCAAGGCCGCAAGAAACAAACTCCTCTTAAAGGTGTGTTCTGCGCCCGCTCTGTCGCCATTTATCATCATGTCACTTCGTGAGAACGGGCGACCTTTTCAAAGCACCGAAAGCATTCAAGATGCAATTAAACTACGCAGTGTTACAGCTGTGAGGTGCAGCAGGAGCCTCTGTGGCTGTCACACACATCACACTGCATTTTGGACAACAAGAAAGGCTGCAACTGTGATGAAGCACACAGCCCGACGCAGGTTAGAGGCAGCATACTGTACAGCAGTCAGCCTGTGTACATACATTTCATTTTTCATCACTCGCACTGCAGATTACCATTGAAATTCAAAACCCCAATGGAAACACAAACTGTAAAATCCTTTAATGAACATATGATATACAGTATATAGATGTATTTGGTGTAATAAGAAGAGCTGCAGCTGAATGAAATGTATGTCTTTCATCAGTATTTTCACACAGACAAGAGCACTCCAGAGGACACAGACTTTGATGAGTGACAGCAGCCACAGCGGCAGGAAATGAGTCAACCTCTGTCCTCTCAATCAGCAGCCGACACGTGAGTAACACCGAGCCTGTTTAGGTGTGAAGTGCACTAAAGGACCGGAGGAAGAAATGACACAAAGGGAAAACACAGAGGAAGTGTTTCAAAGCCTTGTATCCCTCTTGATGCTGAATCACTGCAGCTGAGAAACGCTCAGCAGATACTCCCAACTTTGTTGTAATGTTCTGGATTTTTTTCCCACTGATCTAGGGTCAGAAGTGTCATATTAATCATTTCACATCAAACTGGCCTTATAAAACTTTTTATGAATCTCTCTCTCTCTTCTTGTACCAGAAAAGAGTCAAAGGTAAAATGGGCAGGCTGACCATCACTTCCTCCACAGTTAAAATGCTCATCATCACTGCTGAGGCAAATTAACGTTATTTCCTTAATGGCTAAATGATTCATGTGTACTTTTCAGTCTAATGGCCAAGGGCTGTATATGAGGAGAAAGGAGCACTGCTCTGTAACATCATTCCATGACTGTAGAAGTGTTTTTTTTTAGAGGTTACTCTTCCCTATGGCAACGATCTTCTGATCTTATCACGTCCATGTCAAGAAACTCCTCCAGTCTGACGTCTGTGTGTTCAGCATATAAAACATGCAGCTTGTTAGAAATGAGGTGTTTCAGTAACCCACAGCTATTGTCAGATCCATATTTAATCAAGTCATCACTTTGCATCTCTCTTCTATATAATTTTCATGTTGTAGCTAAAGGTTGTGAACAGTAATTAGGCAGCCACTTCAAACAGTGGGCTTCTCCCTTCTCAGCAACAAAATGGGATTAGAGATCTGAATTGAATATCCGAGTTTTAGTTGTTTAGAACTTTAGTTACTTTCCTGTGATGGAAACTAAATCTAATTACATTTGATGAGAGATTCAAAAGGATTTGGATTTCATAAGCAGACTATTGTTGGGTGTGGATTTGATCAAATCCTAATCAAACCTAAACCCTGAGCTGTGGACGGAGAAAGTGAAACTAAAGCTGTGCTCACATCCAGAGTCTGCTTCTGGACTGAAAACAGACTGATCCATTGGTGTGTCCATGTGCCATTCACACATGTGGAAAGCTTAGTGATGTGCCTTACTTAGAAGTCAGTTTGGATGAACAACTGTAAAGAAGAGTTAAAATGAAGTTCAGTGTCAGTGTCACAAACACCACACTCACGCTCATGGAGGGCTCAAGACTCTGAGCCTCAGCAACAGGCTGAGCAGTAAGACCAAAAACTCCTGCCAGATGTTTTGCCATACTGTGGCAGTGAACCCATCCTGGTGTAATTTAGTTAACCCTTTGTGGACTTCAGGCTGCATCTGCTGCAAAAATAGATCAGCTTTGGGCTGAGTGGTTGGAAACTAGACATCTTTTCATCTGTATCTCACAGACTTTGACTGGATGTTTTGAGAAATCCCTTGTGTTTCATGACTTAAGCATACTGAAAAAGTTGGGTCTTGTGGCTGCCCCCACCAAGCAGAACCCATGAGTTTTTAATATCAGTCTACTCCAGTCCTGTTTAATCCTGGGTTTCAGTATTCAACCCTAAAGCTGAGTCTGAAGATGAAGATCCAGTCATGCACTCGACATTTCAGTTCTCACCTATTGTCATGAGATTTGGATAACATGTGAGAGTAAGAATGCTGACACAAGTTGGAGTGATTACATTTACTTTGTGATATGGTGATACCATGGATCCCCGAGATCCCATGAGTAGAGATGAAGAACATGCTTAGGAAAATCAATGTGGGCCCTGCTGTACTTTACTGCCAACATGACCCAGAGCTGGATGAGTGCTGGAGAACTGATGTCTGATTGTATAATTAAGTTCTTACTTGGGACCCAACATTGATGTTGATGTTCTTTTGTTTGACCCTGAATATTGTCATCACAGCTCCTCCACTACACAGTTGTGTGATTTGCCCAAAAAAAAAAGTGTATTAAATAAAGACTTCAATTAAGGACTGTTGTTCAATGTGATTTCAAATAAGTCACTGGATTGGTGATTTGTGACAGGATAGAACAAAAAGGAAAGCTTGAAACCACTACAGATTCCATTACAGATCTGGGGCAAGTCATGCGATCTGACTTGGGCAAGCAAATAGACAATATCCATACAGGGATCGATAAAGTACACTTGTTCAAATCTGGCTGAGAAAATAGAGCCAGTTTAAGACGGAGCGGTGAGCAGTAGTCTTTTCCCCAGTGAGAGCAGTCCTGCTGGGGCCAGTGTGTCTCGGCTGAGTCAGTTCACAGCATGTTGGATGAAGCAGAGGGAGATGACACGTCACCTCCCCATCCTGCCAGCACACACCTCCTGTCGAGATGATGTTATCCAAACGGCCATTTCTCAGTCTTAGGACAACGGTTTCAGAGATGCAGACCACCGCACTTCTGAAGAGCAAGAATTCCATTGAGACATCTGAAGAAGCAAACTAATCACGTTAAGAAACTGACCTATTGTAACTTATAACTTTGTGAAGGCATTACATGTCCCACATGGAGCATGACGGTGGAGTGCAGCGACACTAGTCATTTCATACCTGTGTTTGTTCTTGTGTTCGAGACAAATGTGATGCTACAGCTGACTAAGTGACATGAGTTATGTAACGGGCAGAAGGTCCAAATGCATCCAAGTTCTAGTTTACTGTATGTTGGTTAGTAGAGCCGCAGAGAGAGGGTGTGTTAACACAAACACACACATCCTCAAATACAAGTGAACAAACTGTTTCATTTGACTTATTGAGACATGTCCTTACTTTACGTCCACCTCTACATTTCAGGCCTTTCAGCCTGTGTGGAACATGATGTAGTGTTTCTCAAACTTTTTTAGACAAAGGACCACTTAAAGGGACTTGGGGCAGGATCAAGAAATAAGACTCAATACTGACACGATGGCCGTTGCAGGTAATTGTGTTTTGATTGACGAGATGCCGCTGATAAAACTTTAGTTTTCTTCTTTGTGGGACTTTTCAGTGGACTTTGTGTGGTGGTGGGTTGTTTGTTTACTATAGGGTCCATTACTACCGCACTTGTCTTCCCGTATCCAAGTCGAAAGCTGTTGAGAACGCGCATTTAGCATCATCTAACGTCACATCAGCAGAACTGCACAGGAAATTCAGAGTCCGAAGTGCTGTGCAGCACACAGTCTGTTCAAGGCAATGGAGAGATACGTGGGTGATGGAAAAATACTGAGTGTTCATTTTAGCATGTTGATCATATGCCCTGTCCTGCAAGAAGTTGTGTGAGAACCTGTCCAGTTTTAATTAGCAAAGTGGCCTTGAAGATAGTTGAGGTATGCAAACAGCTTTAAGAGGTTAAGTTTCAAAAACATCTTCCATGCAACGTAAGAGATAACGTTGCTGTTGCTGGGCAATGTGACGTATCTTATGAGCACGCTGCATTGTGCTTAAATACTGATGACTTGTTGTGTTCGGGGAGCTCCTCTCTCATGACTCTGTCGTGGGAGATGCTGTGCACAACTTGAATAAAAGAGACACTGACTTCAAGATCCTGAGCATGGTGACTTTTTTCACTCACAGTGGGCTCATTCTTTTTGGTTTTGAACGCTTCATCATTCATTAGCATTAAAAAACTTAAAATGCGAGTTTAATTTTTCACAAATCCTGCCCCAAGTCCCTTTAACCCATAAAAAACACTCATGGATCACCTAAGCCCCCAAAACAACAGTTATTTTGACATAAAATGGTTGCTATGTCACAAACCTGTCTGTTGCCATACTTAAGTCCAACAATTCCACACAACAGCCAATTCAAATAATTTCTGACTTTACATACCAGTTGATGTTAAAAACAACACACCTATGTAGGCTGATCTAGAAAATCATTGAGAGTTCTTCTGTTTAGGACAGGTGTCGCTGTCTGAAACCTTTTCTTACTGAGCACACTCTGACTTCCACTTCTTCTATTGACAGTTTGCTCAAGCATCTACTTACATCCTGACTAGTTTTTCCTAGCATGCACCCAAATGTGCAGATGCTTTGAAAAAATTTGAAGTTAGAGTCATGCGGGAGGAGCAACCTGTGACACCAAAGTCTCTGTAGTGATGTCAAAAAGAAAAAATTCGACCAGCCACCATTCCTTCATGGGATTATTTGCTGACAAGAAAGAAACAATCAAACAAGAATCCAGCAGCTCTCATTAAGAGTCACTACAGACACCGGAAAACTCTAAACAAAAGAAAACAGAGGACACCCGACCGTCTTCATAATATGCACACGTACCTGAATCAGTGTCACATTCAGCAGGTTTTATTAGGGTATATTATATAAAAGCCTCAGTGAATACCAATGCCACGTGTGTTGTGTGTGTGTGTGTGTGTGTGTGTGTGTGAAAAAGTGTACATGTGTTTGATAGAGAAGGGGCAGAGAGACCTCTAAAGCACCAGACCAATTAAAAGCTGAGTTCAGAGCAGCTCTCAGAGTGTGTGTGTGTGTGTGTGTGTGTGTGTGTGTGTGTGTGTGTGTACATATTTGTAATTTAGTCATGCAGCCAGAAAGCCATGAAAACTGAAACCTAATAAGTTTTTAAGTTATACTATCTTTTCAAACCTCTAAAAGCACTTAGAGCTGTGTTATACATTTTGTGAGAGAAATTTGTCATTGTAAGTGTGCTTACCGTTACATCACCTTTGCACATTGCATAAGTGTTATTATTTTTGCCAGAAGTGTTTAAGTCATATTTTACAATATACTTTTTAACACTAAGCAGGAGACAAAGAATTTCAACCTGTGCATTTATCCAGAATAAATGGAGAAGAGTTCACTCAGTCAGTACATCTTCACACAGCAGAGGTGGGCAACTCATTCCACAAGGGGCCATGCGGCTGCAGGTTTTTGTTTCAACCAATCAAGAGCACACAGTTTGACCAATCAACTGTCTGAAGACTGAGATCAGTTGATTAACTGAGTCAAGTCTGGTGTGCTGCTGCTTGGTTGGATCAAAACCTGCAGCCACACGGCCCTTTGTGGAATGAGTTGCCCATCCCTGTCATACAATGACACCTTCTCTACTGTTTGGCCCTGCTGGGTTAACAGCATGACAACCATGATGTCACAGCTGTGAGACATTTCAGTTTTGAGTGTCTGAGGTTTTTCACACTTGTCTTGTGACAGTGAGTTAGAACAACTTCTGATAGTTAACAGCGAGCTGATGAACTGATCAGATGAACAGAAATCTGAATTTGCAATTAATTTAATAGTCATTTCACTGTTTCAATCTGTGGATGGAACTGTGGCGATGCTTTGCTGCTTCACTCTGCTTTATAGCATCAGATAAACAACTTTCAGGTTTTGGATCATTTGTCACCTTTTGTAGATGAAATGACTAATCAAGAAACTAATCATTCGATTAATCAATAATGACGAATATTGCACTGCACTCTTTTAAGCATATGACATGAAGACTTTATTTACTTTGAATTATGAAATTATATTTTCCTTTTTGATCACTTACATTTTCTCTGTATGTATAAAGTTGAACCCCAGCACTTTACAGTCATCTTAATCATCTTTTATAAATGCAGTGAGTATGGCTACAGAGCAAACACTACTCAAAAGCATCATTGTCTGAATAAGATGGAGGCCAGCTAAAAGACTTGTCAAGAATGTCAAGAAAATGACAGGTCTGATTCCCCTTATAGTGACAAAACTCCTGAATCTTAAATGAGAACTGCACTGTCATCTGGAGATCTGACATCTACACAAATGTGATACAATATTAAACTGTTCTACGTGTAAAGCTGTGTAAACAAGGCCAATCTCTGGATGTTTAATCTGTCCTGAAGAGCGTGTGGATTCAATGAAAGCATCAGTAGGTCTCAGTGACCTGTGGTCCGACAGATGCATTCGAGCAGCTATTCTTATCCCAAACAGCCGGCTGCCTATTACAGCGCTCTCCACCGCTCTAATCAACTGCTGCCCTCATTTCCAGCCACCTGCAGGGAGAGTTATACCAGTTGGTGATTGAGGAGGGATTGAAGTGGGCAACAGTGCCACAAACCATTAGACCGGAGACAGAGCTCAGGGACCTGCTGCTGTCTGAGACTCTGTGTGATGGTGTGAGTGTGTCAGGGAACCTACTCAAAGTCAAATTGAAGTTTTATTGAAACATTTTATCACTTCGTGTCCTGATGTAGCGATCATCCTACAGCAGCCTGTATCGGAAATACAGACACATCTGAGTAGGACGTGTGATGCATTAGTCTAGTCAATAGAACGGAACAATGCAAAACGCTGCAATGATGTGTTAGTCATTTCTTTTTGTGGCTTGAAAAATCAATTGTCCTGTGATAGTGTGTGCTTACTCACAACCAGAAATGACTGCAGCAGGTAGTAATGAGTTATCTGTATTGATCAGGAACTGGAACCCAAACAAGCCCACATAGACATATTATACTCATTTGCGCACTGATAAGATGAAGGGTCCAGTTTAAGGCCTCTTTAACAACCAAAGTTAAGCAACAACAATCTGTCCTCAGCAGCCTTTATACTGTATGTTTCCTCTTACTTCTAACTTCTTACTGTGTGGGGATCTACAACTGTATGTCTGGAAAAATGCATTCAAGTTGAAATAATATGAAAAGACAGTAATTTATGCTTCACAATGTTTTGTGATAATATTAAAGGCAAAGGTTTTTTCTTCGCTGGCTCCAGAGGAGTTGTGGACTTGGACTGTGGTTGGAGACAAGTTAGTGTGTAGCTGCTCATCATCTCGGCTAGAGGTCAGTGACTCCAGGCTACAGTACATGAGCTGCTCACATCACACACCACAGTCTCTGACCAAACTGTTGGTGTCAGAGCTGCACTCTGGGTAAAGCAAGGGAAAGACAATGAGAGGAAAGACAATGACATGTCTTGTTCTCCTGCATCAATTTGTGTCCTTTGTCTAATGTTATTTTTGGGGGGGGTACAATTTTTGCTATTATAACGAAAAGGCCACAGGTTACACTCAAACCCAAGGCCACCACGGTTAGAACTAAGCCTACAGGTGCATCTCAATACATTAGAATATCATGGAAAAGTTCATTTATTTCAGTAGTTCAATTCAAATACTGAAGCTCATACATTATACAGATTCATCACACAGACTGAAATATTTCATGTCTTTATTTCTTTTAGTTGTAATGATTATGGCTTATATTTAATGAAAACCCTAAATTCAATAAATCAGACAATTAGAATATAGTGAAAAAGTTCACTATTATAACCTAATGATGTCACACTCTAATCAGCTGATTAACTCCAAACACCTCCAAAGGTTTCCTGAGCCTTTAAATGCTCTCTTAGTCTGGTTCAGTAGCTGCACTATCATGACCTCCATCATACTCTACTTGAATCAGATGCACCTGTAAGTGAGACACTGAGACAGAGAAGAGCAGTCTATAAATGTTGAAGTGAGGACTCCATGGGAAGTGCAATGTGACCTATTCAATGCAACTTTATTTGTATAGCACAAAACATTTTTGGTGTGGACCGATGGTCCATCTAATTACGCTGTTTAATATTGTTGTATTTTTATAATAGAGTGATAAGAACGGCTTTCTATTTTCTGTCTGTTTGCTTGGTCAAGAAAATGATTGCTGGCTCAATCAGCTCAGCACAGTTCCCCTGTGAAAGTAAAGAGAGAAAGGAAGGAGAAATCCATGGAGGTTAATTTTAGAATGTGGAGCAGTGGGGTAATGACACACAAACACACACCGGCAGAGCCCTGCCTGGATGGATGGGATGTAATCAATCCCCTTCACTTCAGGAATATCTGGTAACTGTGTATACAACACAAGGGATCCACCACAGACGTGTCCGTGTTATTTGATGAAGACAGCATACATCGTATGTCAGGCCTACGCTTGAGGAAAGGAAGCGTTTCCTTAATCCCAGAGGTCATCTGGTGTGGGGTAAGGTTATATGATTGACCACGCTGCATACACACACACACACGCGCACACACACACACACACACAGTGGACAGAGAAAACTGCAGGAGAAGCAAGAAAGCAGCAACACACAACAAAGTGTCTCTCTCTCTCTCCTCATTTCCAAGTCTGTATCGACCACATTAGTTTCTTATAATAACTCAGCAGGAGAGCTGAGTGGTTTCACAAGACACATTTATAACTGGGTCAGTAGATCTATATGTAAACCCAAGCTGGATCTAACATATTACCTCTGTGTGTAAATATTTGTCCAAATGTGTGTGTGTGTGTATCTGTGCCTGTTTCTGTGTATTTGTCGTATTTTTCATCATGCATGCGCATCAGTGCGTGTGTTCCTGCATGTGTGGTTCCCCTGCCTCCTCATTAGCGCTGCTGCTCAGAGTGTCAATGGCTCAGCATGAATCATGACCTGAGGAAAAAGCCCTGGACAGCAGCCAATAATTTGCATTTCTTGTGTGTTTATTTGGCTGAATTCAAGTTCAATATGATAATTAATGCTCATCTTGTAATACATCAGGGCTCCATTACAGTACAAAGCATGTTTTCTGTATTTTCACCCTCTTATCCAAAAGATGGAAGGAAGTTACACAATTTCTACTTAATGGACCGAAATATAAAAATCAATGAAGGCGTCAATTCCTGGACAAAGTGCAATTACTGCATGAGGAAACCAGGCAACCATTACTGCCGAAAGAAATACAGTACACGTCACATGCTGGTTCAATTTGAGGGGAAATTAGCATCAGTATTTTATATGATGCATCAAGCTACAACAGCCTTGCAGGAAACCCTGCTTTATGAAGGCAAGCCAAAGGACAAATGTGGGATAATGTAAGGACAAAATAAAATAAGAATATAGAAGATGGTTCTGTTCATTTTTAGACATTTTAATGTAGACAATTGAACAGGTGTGTGATGAAGGACGTCCACTGCTTGTGAAGGCTGTAATGATGCTCACAGAGCTACGGACATAGTTGTTGTTTATCTGGCTCAGGTGCTGCACCTTAAAACCCCTGTGTGCGTGGCTGTATGTAAATACATTTATCCATCTCATATATTAATATCATGATGATATCATATCAGTCTGTGCTGATAAACATTATGATTGCTCACTATGAAGTGCCAAAATAAATAAGACTTGATGAATGACTGTGGGGAAAGAAGTATGGAAACTTAAGAGAACTGAATATTTTAAACTTTAGCTCATATCAAGTCCAGCAGAGCTTCTTCCATGAGTTTGCCTGGAAGAAAACTAAACACAAAACTAAGCTCTGCTGTTTGACTGACAGGCAGATGTGATGATACATGCTTTGATGAAACGACAGCAACTGGGAGAAAATGCAGTTTAAAATTCAAGATAAATTCAAGGAGAAGACATTTTGAAATGAAAAAGAATGACAGCAATAATCGCGTCTTGCCTTCAAATGATTTAGTGTGAAAGAAAAAAATCTGAATTATGAGCTGAATCCTAAGTTATTGCTTTATTTCACAATTTTGCAGCTCTACTGTATTTCAATCATTTCACCAATGTTATTTCACTGCACAAATGCAAAAACAACTGCACCCTGAATGACCTCGTTGTGAAGGCTGCTGTTGATGATGCTGGATCAGTTCCGATGTTTCTCAAACCCTGTCCCACAGATCTACTTTTTTCAGGATTTATCACAGGGCTGTTGTATTGGACCACCTCAGTTCATAAGTTGTACCTACGAAAAAGTAGGTACAGCTGGATGTTGTGATGACGCAAGCAAAAACCTGCCAAACATGCCAATCGGTGTCGGCGAACACTGGAGTCCAGGCACCGATCCGATACCACGTGTATCTGTTTAGCAGTTAGCTCCGTTAGCGGCTACAGTTCAAGTCTGGCGCGTCTGTTTATAAAATGAAATGAGCAGCGCTACAAATAACCCGCGTACATGTGTACAGCGTACGTGTGTACAGCGTAGTGTACAGCGTAGTGTACAGCGTACATGTGTACAGCGTACGTGTGCCTCTGTTGTTCAAGTTTAGCGTTACTTCTCAGAGTTTTCTTTTACAATCGGGTGTCATGGAAACACGGTGTACTGCTCGTAATTTCCGGTCAGTCGTCATGGCAACATGACGCTCTGTCAGTGGTGCAGCGTTTGGAAAACAAATGTGTGTGTGAGCTGGAAAATGAAACAACGTGTCACTGTATACAGCCAGTAGCTGTGTGTGAAGACATGCTGTGTTATCTATACATATTTATATCTCATATTGAATTTGACAGTCTTTCAGCAGCCAGTTACAGGCCTGTAGGTTATTATCAGAAGTAGAATTTTATTTTATATTGTGCATTGTTGGAATGTCAGTGCTAAAGAAATATTTTCATTATTGTGCAACTGGTTTCTTTGAAACATGAATATTAATTTATGCAAGGTCCGACATTAACGGCTGCCCGAGGAAATGACCTGCGCACACTTGCCCGGTCGGGCAAGCACCGACATGGAATTATTACTATCACTATTATTATCATCATTATTATTGTATTTAACTGAACACTTGATTGAACGGTACCGCCGTGATGAGGAGCGGTATCGTTACAGTATTCTCTGGTACCGATTCTCATTACAGTCCACCACCACCTCATTTTAATACAGGAAGAACCCTGAAAAATAAATACTGCTTTCTGAAGTAAGAAGTCTTGTGTAGTGTTGTATACAGTCAAGAGGAAATAGATTTTAGTAAGATGTAAGTCATGAGTGAAAGTATGCACCACACAGCCAGAAAAAGAACCTCTTAGGCAGGGCAAGTAAGAAATTAGATGGGGCAAGTAGATTTGAGAAGTAGTTGCCCGACATTTGCAACACAATGGTACTAAAAATTTGCGGAATAATTTATTTCTGTGTTTCGGTTTTCAGTTTTGGCCAAAAATTTTCATTTCATTGCATCCCTACTAAAAAGATAACTCTTTGCATGCATGTGTTCTTTTATGATCCTTCTGGTACACACAACTAAACAGCAACATGTGTTGCATTTAGATTTTTCTTCCACATTACCACTTTCCTTGTTCTCACTCAGCTTTTCCTTCTAACTCCATTTTGTAAATTCATACAAATCATATAAAATGCCCTCCCACTCATTTCTTTCAAGGACAGCAAGAGACCTTGGATATATTTTTTTCTCAAACACCTTATTGGAAAGGCACACAGCATCTCTGCATTTGCCTGGTAGGTGTAATATCAAGTGTGTATGGTAAAAGCTCAACACAAATAACTTCCTGTTCCATGGTGGGGTTTAAATAACACCTCTAATCGTGGTGCCCCTGTGCCTGATTACAGTTAGTAATGAGTGTGTGTGTGTGTGTGTGTGTGTGTGTGTACATACATATGTGAAAGAGAGATGTAAGCATGTGGATGTCAGGTTAGCGCTCGTTGCTGTGATTAATGAACTAGCTGTGTGAGTGTGTTTGTGTGCACAGTCGTGACTCCAGCCCTCGGGGCATTAAAACCCATTGAGCATGCATGGAAATGACCTTTTCCAGTGTGTGTTAGCTCTTCAACACTACTAGTGTATTTTCTGCCCCCCTGCCTCATTCCTGAAAAGCTGGACTAAAAATAGCTCCTGCATCATAAGAAAGAATAGCCATTTTGGATGTAGCTATTGTGTTAAAGCAAGAAGTAGTGGAGCATCTCTCTCCATGGAGGGGAGTAACACAAGACGCTCCATTCATGCTGCACTCAATGATAATAATATTTCAAGAGACGAGAAGCTCAAGATGGCTAAATTGGAATGCCACTGCATTATGCCAGGAAAAGGAAAACAGGAGCGAGCCTAAAAGCCTTCACAGGAAATCACTGACTTCACTTAGGAGAACTTGTTCAGTTCCCATATTTGCAGCATAGTTATGGTGCACTCGTTCCAAAAAACCATGAGACAACATGAACGGTGGGGCTCCTGAGAGTCTAAATAAACAGTATCATCAATAATAACAGCATCAGAGCTGCAGCACTAATACAAAAAAAAACACTCAATGCTCACATGAGGTGAGCGAGATTAATATTTCTCAGGAGACAGGAGTCAACGTCACTGCATCTCTGTGTCCTTCCCTTCATATCACATGACTCAAAACACAAGCAAAACCTCCTCCTCATCTCTAACACGAGAGGACGGGAGAGAAGGAGCTGGCTGAATTACAGTTTGTCAAACTCTGAGTGAAGGTGAATGTGTAAGTGCACTGGCAGAATGAAACATTAAGGCAGGACACTGGTTCTTTCACTACTCTGTGGCTGGCAGTGCAGCCTTACAATAAATGCACTACATTACAACAGAAGAATGAATGTGATAAAGCCAAGTGTGAGGAAACATCATGGAGGGTGATGGTTTTAAATGAGATTCCCTGATAGAGGCGCTAATAGCTCTAATTCTGTTATTCATGCTCTTTCTTTTCCACATTTACAACAACAAAGTTTTAGTCAAATCCACTTTATTGATGTTGTATGGTCTATCTCTGAGCAGGACATGATGCATTCAAGGCACTGTTCCTGTAAACGCAAAGAGCCAGGACATTTCCCACAAACTAACCCCCTTCACACTAGACAGGAAGTCTCATTAGTCTTGTCTCATTATAGGTCAAATGACTCTGCAGTGGTCCAAACACACAGGTCAACTTATCTGGCAGAATGAAAGCAGTCAACACTTATGTGCAATTAAATACCTGGGTGGGTCCATTACTATGTACTATTACTACTAGTGGCGCAACGTATCACAGTTGATTCGTGATCAGAGCCGATCGCTCTCCACGGATCGGTACACAAATGGTCCACGGATCGATCGATGAAAAAGAAAAGTGTGTAGTGTGGGAACATGTAGGCACACCACCCCAGCTGAATAAATGGGCAATTTTAAAAAAAAGTCCACTTGTATATTTGAAGCTGCAGCTCTACGTCGCGCACAACAATAACACAATTATTCGTTTTTTCAACATTTTTGATAACCCCCCCCCGATCCAAAAATGATCCGAACCGTGACCCTGAAAAACTGTGGTCCAGTCCGATTTGTGAGGTTTCTGATCCGTTGAATCCCTCATTACCACAGTAATGCTCCCTACATGCTGCCATTGTTCTGGTACATTCCAACTCCATATGAAGCATCCAGACCCTTAGGTCGTCAGGGACAGGTCTATTGTGTGTTCCCAAAATCAGAACCAAACAAGGTGAAGCAGCTTTCAGTTATTCTGCTCCTCACCTGTGGAACACACTCCCTGCACACCTGAGGTCCGCACCAACTGTTCACTCATTAAGTCAGGCTTGATTGTTATTTGCTGCAGCTTTTTCCTAGTTGATTTTAAATATGATTCTAATTACTGTAATTATTTTTATTTTAAATAATTTGTCTTTATTTCATTGTGTTTTTATATTCTATTTTCTATGCTTTTAATCTGTTTTTATATCTTCTGCTTCTGTAGCACTTTGAATTGCCTCGTGTATGAATTGTGCTATACACTTGTTGCCTGCCTTGTACATTACTCTTATTTTTTTATATTCTTGAAAAGCAAAATTCAACAGAATTGATTAGAACACATCACTGCTGGAGATTACTTTACTGATCAAAATGTAAAAGAAAGAAAAGAAATATAATAGATAATGATTTAATACAGAGATATATGTTTTTATGGTCCTTTTATGTTCATTTGTGGTTAAATAACCACCTTTTTTTCACATATTCAAATAAAGCTGAACTGTACTAAACTGAACTGAAGGACAACTTTCATGCCAATAATAAATAGCAAATCAATCATCTTCATTTTTCCTGTATCATGAGCAGAATCAATAACTTTGGAGTGAATCAATACCAAAATCAGATTTCAGTTTCCATCCCTTCCCGGGACCTGCAGGATATCTGATGTGGCCTAGAAAACTGCTTGTAGGCAGCCATTTTGTTGTAAAAAGCTGTGAGGCCCTTTGCAGCTTAGACCCCACAAATATATTGTAAAATTAAAGCTGTTTTGCAGCAGTTGTCGGGGCCAGGCAATTTTGGACAAATTTAGGCAATTCTCAGTAACAAGAGACAATTCTGCTTTAGCTGAGGCTTGAACCCACAACCTGTGACAACAAGAACTATCCTTGAGCTAATTGGCTGGAAGCGAGACCTGGAGTGTGGCTTAACAAATGGACTCAGGCAGTCGCCAGCCAGCAAGCAGTTGTCAAGGCAGATTTCAAAAATTGTCAAAATGTCAAAAATTCTGTTATCAAGACAAAGACCTGATAAAACATGAATTGTATCTTGACAGTATGAAAACATTGGTGATTTGTTTTTCACGATAAGTGTTTTGCTTCATAAGAGAAAATCTGATGTTTAAAAACACCATTCTTCCATTGACTGCAGTTGTTCCCATGACGGCAGAATTCAACATGTTTTCAACAATTCAGTTTCTGAGATAAAATTCTGATATTTGCCAAACTTCATCAACCACGACTCCAAAATATTGTGAATTTTTTTCAGGAAGATTGAAAATATATTTATGAAGAACTGGCTGGTATGTGTTTACAGTACTGTTTACAGTCAAAGGTTTTCATGCAGTGTAGGCTCAGAAATCCTGGTGGTAACTTTGTGGAGGACAGACTGAAGATGCTGTGTAGTAAATTTGGTGTCAATTGAGCAAAAATTGTAGGACAAGAAAAGTTTTATAGTTTTTGAAAAAACAGAGTGATGAACTTCAGAATTTGTACTGAGTTTGAACGTACAAAGGTTTCTGCAGTATTGCTACGTTTTGGTGAAAGTTGCAAAACTGCAGCATGTATGGTTGGTTTGTTAGGATGTTTTGATAGGAAGTTTTAAAAGTTATGTGAATGCCCCCCCCCCATGAGGAATATTGACATGGGCTAGGAGTTGAGTAAATCTGGCATGGGACTGGACCTTTGTGCAAAGTTTGGTGATTTTTCATGTATGGGAAGAAGGATTTCCTAGGAAGAAGTAGGAGAAGAAGGAGAAGAAGAAGAAGAAGAAGAATACTGGCAATAACAATAGGTTCCCGGTAGCTTACACTGCCTGGCCCCTAACAAGGCGCCCCACACACAAACACACACACAAATGGGCACATCTGTTTTTGTTGAACAGAACTAAAAGAAGAACGTCAACTTGACTCAACAGTGAAGCCCTTTAGTTGATCCAAGCAAAGCCTCCCATCACTTGTACCTATTAAGATCAGAATGTTGACTTGCATAACGCAGTTTAATATTTCGACCTAACCACCTAAAAAGATTATTTGTCTACCAGGGTTATATTTTGTGTGTATATGTCTGTTTTTGTGTGTGTGTCTTTTCAGACACAGCACAGCAGACAGACAGGTGTTTTAGGACTGAAAGAAATGCAGGCAAAAAGTAAAAGAAAGACAAAGTTGACAAAGGTAAGAGCTGGGAACAAGGTGAAGAGGAAGATGAATGGGAGGGAATAATCATCGTCCTCTGCTTCAAACATCCTGAAGGAGACAGCAGATAGTCTGCGAGGATGAGGTGATGCATTTAAGTGATAGGAGAGGAGAGTGGGAGAAGATATTAGATGACAAAAAGCTCCAGCAATCTCCTGCTATTGTATGACAGCTCTTTAAGTATCATTTCTTCAATCAAACACATTTCAATCACAGAAAAACAGTGATTTTGGGGCAAATTATCTGCAAAGCATAAAATATCAAACTAAAATGAGATCAGCCTCAAAGTATAATATAGACAGAGGAGGTCAGAGGGCAAACAGTGACAGGTCATCTGCTTTCAGACTGAGCATCATGTATCTATCAACTGCTTGACTCATTCTGAAGTATGTGAATGAAGTCCACAGTGAGGAACCTCAGGACAGAGGAATCACTGAGTGTTAATGGAACACTAGTCGCCAGGTTATTACGATGATGCTTGAGCATTTGAGCTTTATATCCTGCTTAATATGATGGAAAAGTTATATGAATTCAAAATCTGAATGTGGGAGACAGGTGGACAAGTGAAACAACTTCTATCCAGGTTGCATTAAATTGTCCCTGTGCCCAGATTGTAGTGATCCATTGTTTCATGCCATGGTCACGGACTCTGGGTTAGGGAGGGGTTTGCCTTATGTTTTTTCCTCCTTTAATTTTTTTCCCAAATTATGTCCAGGCCAGGTTTATTTATCAGTTATTTTGGTTTATGGTCGGAGGCACGGGTAAGGCAGGACAAGTGTTCCTATGTGTTTTTTTTATTGTATTAACATGGGGGAGCCGAGGGGATATATGGGGAAGGAAATGACTGCAACAGAGAGACTGACGGCGTTTGTGACGGCGGCTGGCGCGGGATTTCCGAATCGTGGAATAGCGTTTCCTTGTGGATTATCAGTGGATTACCTGTGTTGGATTTACAGACGGTTCGGACACCGCGCGGCCGGGTCCGTCACTTTTCGAAGGATTGCGCGACCCCGCAACGGAGCCGCGGCGTCTTCCTGTGGGAACTGTAGGAAGCAGACTCACACATCCTCATACACACACACTCACGCACCTGGGATTGTGGGACAACGGGGGGGGGGATACGGGTTATTACTGTTTTTTTTGTTTTCGGTGTAACTCCGTCCATTATGGACGCATTAATAAGCCAATGCGCGAGTCTGTATCCGCCTGCTGAACGGCGTTGTGCCAGTTCCCCTTTATTTTTACTTTTTCTTACAGTAGGAAAAGGGAAATTGTTACAGAGTGGTGGCCCGTACAGGGATCTGGATAGTCAAGCAGATTCATGGATGGTTGTTGTGAACTTTAAAGAGCATCTATTTATTTTTTTCTGTTTATTGACTGTGTGTAGTCAATTTCAACTGAACAGGTATTCAGTCATCTTGCATTGAGCAATAGTTTTTTTTCTCTTTGCTAAAACATACAGGGGAGGACATTTTAAGGCTAATCAAAAATTATTTAATTAACTGAACCTAGCCTTTTGGTATTTACCTGGCACATACACACACGTACACATCCACACATACACACCCTGATCCATACATATTGCCAACTGTCACATAGCCTACCATACCACCCTGCACATAGTACATCTTCAGTTGCGTGTTGCTCCAGTTAAAGGCATGTCCTCATCAAGTCAGCAAGGATCCGACATCACGGAGGAGGAACAAGGGGCGGAGGTTTTCCCGCTGGTGGAGCTGCGTCCTGACCCTGCCCCATCTGCCACAGACGCTGCAGACCTCGGGGATCCCGGTCGCCATGTAACCATCCGACGCGACCGGAGTGCCGTCTTGGAAGTAACAAGCCTGTTGGAGTCCCTCTATCTGGAGTCTCGTGTGGAGGACAACCAGGCAGCGGAGGAAGCCGAGGAGGCCGATGATGCTGTCATGGCTGCCCTTGTTCAGCGTGTGCAGGAGTTGCAGCTGAGTGTGGACGCTTTGGATTTGAGGCTCAGAGAGGCCATGGACAGTACTCTGAACCGGGAGGCGGGCCTCAGAGTTTCCATCCAGTCAGTGGGGAAGGAGGCTAAGGAGTATGTAGATTTAAAGCTGAAGGAGCACGATCAGATCGTGGTGGATTGTCTGCGACGAAGGGACCGTCGCTGGGAAGAGGAGCTCAGGAGGGTTCAGTATGAAGGCCGGTCCCTCTGGAGACCAACAGGGTTCTCCATCCCAACAGCCAAGGCCGTCCCCAGTCTCCCGTCAGCAGAGGGGGACGTGACATTCCCCACTATGCAGGCATCAGCAAAGCTCCCTATCAGGCTGGAATTCCCTCAGTTCAGAGAGTCAAGGGACTCTGCTGATGTCACAGACTTTGTTGAACAGTGTGAAAATTTCCTCGCCCTCCAGCCGCTGAGTGACATGGAGCTCCTTGGCACCCTCAACGCAGTGCTGAAGGGGCCAGCCCGGAGCTGGTGGCTGGCGACACGCAACAAAGTACAGAATTGGGCGACCTTCAAAAAAGCTTTCCTGGAAGCTTTCCTACCCACAGACTACCAGGCAGAGATAGAAGAGCAGCTCCGATCCAGCGTCCAGGCACCTTCCCAATGTCTGCGGGACTTCGCCTATGACCATAGGGTGCTTTGCCTGAAATGGAGACCTGACATGACAGAGGAAGAGATGGTCAGGCGGATTCTCAGTGCGTGCAATCCACAGCTGGCCAGCGGGCTGCGTGGGGTGGTGTCAACAGTGGAGCAGCTGGTGAAGGTGGGATCACTCATTGAAAAAGACTGGAGTAATTCCAAGGATTACTGGAGCCAGATGCAACACAGTGGCCACACCGAGCGTACCCCCCGTAAAGCAGCCAAGAAACCAGAACAAGGCTGGTCAGGTCGGGGGCAGGCTGATGTGGTGGCCATGGTGGCAGTTCCCTCTCTGCTGGTGGTACCCGTGGGGGTCCGTGGTTCCAGAGGAGATGCGGTCCTCGACACAGGGAGCACATACTCATTGATGAGTTTCACCCTTTGGAGGGGTATCAAGCAGGAGGGAGAGAGCCTCAGCCCCAGCGAGATACCAAAGTTCATGATGGCTAATGGACAAGGATGTAAAGCCAGGGGCAAGATCCCTCTACTCCTCTCCCTCCAGGACACTCATGTCAGTGCGTGTCAGGGAGGTGGGTTAGGGAGAGAGTCAGTTGGTACTCCACTATAGTTGACAAGTGAACTGGTGACACTCCAGGGAGACTGACGTGAACAGGATCATCCAAGCTAGCTGCCAGCTAACTGGGGGTTAGCATGCAGGTGAAGATGACATGATGCTTCTCTGAAATTACACACAATTTGATCAGGAGAGCTGACACACACACCTCCCCATGTCTCAACTTGAGCACACTGATTGGTTGATTCACCTCCTGTTGTGAGGCGTGCTCTAAATTAAGTACGAGACAAACAGGACATGCTCTATGCAAAGTACTACAGAAAGTGTCCCTCATGCAGATGTGCTGAAGAGTAATCCCAGTGTCTATCTGGAACTCTTCAAGTTTCCATTAGTGACACAGTCAGAAGTCTGATTTCACATTTCAGAACTGTGAAAAGCTGATGTGGAGCATTAACACAGACTTACTGCAATTCACTCCTGCAAGTGAATCTGCCAGGTTTGAGAGGTTCAAATGAGATGAACTGGTTCCCTTGCAAAATGTGTTTACTGTCAGACTAAAAAGCAAGAATATAACTCCTCCCTGTAAACACCTGCGTCAATCTGGGGGCATCTACAGAGAATAACCCCGACCTTTTGTTTCAACAGTCTCTTTACCCAAAGGGAGGAAGTCATCTTTTCCCAGCAGAGAAGTCTGAACAAAGGGTCACCACAGTGCATCTCCTTGAGCCAATGGGAAATTAAGTGTCTCGCCAAGATCCATCATCTGCAGTGAGGACAATGAATCCCTGCCAGCTCATGAGCCAGTATAGTGTACCTGACCCTGACCTCTGACCTTCCTGTGAAGGGGGGGGGGGGGGGGGACAAAATAGAATCCCTCCATTTGGATCAATACTGTGTCACATGACACCAAGGATGCTCTGGGTCATAGAACATGGCTTACAGGACAGTCTTTCTAATATCACGGTGACAAGGCTGCCCATTGTTACTTTGTGTGGCTCTGAGTACCTGTTCACGCATCAGAAAAGAAGCGGCAGTGTTGTAGTACCACAGCCACTGCAGTTTACAATGAAAACTGTGAGGGAGCAGGTGGAAGTTTTTCTTAAAACCTCAGTTCCCACCAAAGGGAAGGGATAATTTCTGCTTCTCTGACTGAAGTGACAAGGTCACCCCACCTTGAGGAGAGAGAGGGGACAGGAAAACAAGGCCTTGTGTCAAACTTGGGCCTAATTAGAGTGTTCACCCAGCCACTAAATGCTCCAGATCAATCCCTAACATGTGGCCAGTGTGTGTTCCCTAATGGTGGGAGTGGTTAATATAGAGATAAGCTTCTCTTGTGTTGACAGCTAGAGCCACTATCTGTCTTCATTAAGCTGGCTGAGCCTGTGGATTGGCTGTGATGAATGGCTTCTTATTCTGTGCTCTTTTCCTATCTTTTTTTACTTATGCAGCTTCTCTTTCTTCTGTTCCCTTTCATTTGTGCACACTATCACACTCACACACACGCACACAAGCACATCTATAAACATATAGTCACCTGGCTGACAGATGGAATGAGTGTGAGTCAGCCATCTTAATGCCTCACTAATATGAGTTGTACATTGAATTCACATGTTTTCAGGGTCATGCAGTTGATAAACGTTGACTGATGATACATTTCTTCATCATGTGCAGACACTGGGCAGATTGTAGCTCTTAAAAAATTGCATTTTATACTAAATCCCCCATGGTTCTAACACCTATCTCCCTTTTAGTCCAAATCCCTGAGTGTATATTTTGACAACAGAACTGCAGCCACATTGGTAGAACAGTTAAACCACCTGGTAGCACATCGGAGGACTGCTTGTTTCTTGTTATACAAAGATTGTGAATCTTCTTTTGTTTCAAGTATGACGACACGACACAGACATTAAATGTGAAGTTGCTCTGGGTTTGCAATATATTCAGGTATGGTACACTGCTCAGAGAGAACTGTTGAAAACTTGCCCAGAGTGACACAGTGATGAGGCATCTTATAAATGTCTAACTTTTTTGACAAGTGTGACATGCACAAGTCATGGTCAGGTGGTTTGGGATGAGCTGAGGCTGTGCTTCTCACAGAGGTGTGGAAAAGAGACACAGAATATTCTGACAGCTTGACTTGAGCCTTTCTCATATCTGACCACAGTTCGCTCTGTCTGTGACGGGACGTCTGTGCCAACAGAACTGCTTGGACTCACATATGACTGGGAGGTGGTTTCAGAGAGATCTTTAAGACTGGTCTGTGGTGTTAGACCACATTTTGCTATTAGCCCTATCCAAAAAAGACTCAGATCTAAGACTAGGAATGCATGATAACTATTGGTACCTATAATTGTTGGCCAGTAATCACCGCCAGATAGTTCAGATAATGAAATTTGTTGCCAATTGCTAGAGCCAATTATAATCAGCCAAGATTTCCTTGATTTTGCCCTCTTTTAGTCCATTTGCCCCATAAGTTGATTTAGAAAAATAAAAAAATGGTTGATTTTTGAAGAGTCATGTTGAGTACTGATGTCAGTTACATTATTCAGTTAAGTCAGAGGCACTTATCAGTTATCATTACCAGCATCAGTTATGAGAAGCAGGAAGTTATCGGTTATCAGTAAAAAAAAAAAAAAAAAGTTATTGTACATCCCTGCCCAAGACCAACGGTTACCATGGAGATAATAAATTACCTGCGCTGACCCACGCATCCCGCCTTTTTATTGTTACAATCTATTCAATATACTTGTAGCTGTAAAATTCTCCCAAAAAAACATTCTGCCGGGGTGAACGCAGCTGACTGGATAGATGCTGTTCCTCAGTCAGCCACTGTTTAGTATTTTGTCTCTGCATACCTGACATTAATTGTACCACAGTCTGGCATAAGATTGCTTTGTGTGCCAGATAAATGTAGACAACTGTCTAAGGTCCACATACAAGGTCTGTCTTTGTGAAGTCAATTAATAGTTGGGCTGGGACAGCAGTTGATACAATCAAATAAGGACTGACCCCCAGACACTGTGCATGCCAGGAAATAAGAGTGTACATTCCTATCACTTTAACACTGTAAATTCAATCCAATTGTTGTTCTAGACTACACATTTAAAGCACTTGATTTATTCATTCTGATCCACTTTGCTTTGTCATCCTTCAATCCTTGCTGATGCACATGGTGTGCCTGCAAATTATTCACAATAAAAGAAATGGAAGATTGAACATGACAGGACTTTTGAAGTGTCAAGACCAAGACCAGAGCATGCCAAGTCCAAGACAAGACCAAGACTTCGAGGGGGTTGAGACCAAGTCCAAGACCAAGACCAAACCAATGCAAGACCATTTTCAAGACCATTATCGTATTCAGTACCAGTATTCATAATAATCATGTGGCTTGATATTGACATTATTCCTCAGCTAAAAAGAAAAGATGATTTTATATAAAATCTATACCATATCTAAATGAAACAAAGTTTGGATTGAACAGAAAAACACAGCACAGAACCTCCTGAAGTCTCCTCCCACTGTTGACACTGATGCAACCAAGTTTTTCAGACAAGCACACAAGCAGATTCTTTTGTAGGACAATTATAATTATCTTAAAATCATTGAATTACATCACATAAACCACAGTGAGTGGTTTATGTCCAGCTCGACCGAGACCGAGACAAGATTAAATATAAATGTAGTTGATTCCCAGACAATACCAACACCTTGAAAATGTGGCCTCAAGACCAGTCTTGAGACCAACATCTTCAAGGGTACTACAACACTAAATATAACCCTCAGAATGTACTTACTACAATTACACATGGTGTTCTGGTCACACCTCAAAACATCATGTCTGTTTTCCTAACTGAAACCAAAGGCATCAAGAGTCAAAAAATATACAAGACAGTTAAATATTAAATTAAATATTATAAATATTATACGAACACTCGTGGCCTAGACTCATGGGTCATGGGTCATCCAAACTGATGCTGATCGATCACATCAGAAGATGTTCTAAGGTTTTATCTTCTGACAACAGATCTACGTTGTGTTGTTGTTGTGTCTGCTCTATGAAGGGTCTCCTCACCATGGCAATGGCTGCTGAAGCTCAGGGGAATTGTAGTATTTTTATCCCTCTGCCAAAATGCCAGGCACCTCAGGATTTTTCAGGCACAAAGTTGAAACCATTAAGGTGAAAGAGGAGCCAAAGAGGAGCCAATTAGAGGCTTACGCTTCTTCTTGTTCAAAACATGCTCTTGCAAATTTTGGTCCAGAATTACAGTGAGGTAATCATTATCTCACTTTATGTTCAGGGAAGATGAGTTTGATTTCCAAATAAGCAACAAACTCAATCATATCACAAACATCGTGACACGTGGCCAAAATATGTTAGAAGTGAGGAAACTGAAAAGACAGATCAAATCTGAAAATGAAGATGAAAATGGAGATCAAATCTGAACTGATGACTTCTTCATATTTCAAACACACTTCTCTCATCTGGTCCTTCATTAGGTTTAGTGAGCAAACCAATGTCTGAAAGTAGGAGGAAGTTCTTTTGTCTAATTCCTGAGACACTGGAGCTCCTTCTGTGCGGAGAGTTACAGTTAAAGCTCTTTTCTGCAGAGAGGATAAATCTGGCCGGTAACGGAAAACAGACGGCAATGAGCTGGAATGACATGAGGAGAAAAAGGATGGAGCGGGAATAAGCAAGAAAAGGATGGAGAGGAGGAAGAGAAGGGGAGGTAATTGTGGACATGGCTTGAAAGAAAAGCACAGCAAGAAAAGGAGAGAAGGGAGAGGGGAGTGGAGTGCAGAGGTGTGTAATGATCAATTGTCCACAGCCTGCGGCAGTCTGCAAACCCCTCTAATCCTGAAAAGACTCTCCCTTCCTTTTAATGGTCCTGAGGGACAGGGAGGAAGAAAGACACCCGTCAAACGCCGCATGGATGGGCTTTATGGTTTTTGGAGGCTTTGCCTGCCTCCCTAATATCAGGACGAGCTGAGATTCACTTCATAGAATTGTCGTTTTTTGTCTTCTTTTTTTAACGTGACTACAAATGTTGGCATTGACATTAGGTGACCACACTGTAACTCTGTACATAATCAGCATAATGTCCGTGAACAGCAGAACTTGTGCACTATCATAGAGACTGCAGAGGCGGAGGCTCAGATCTGCTCCTGTAGGGCGGCTGCAGAATCAAGGCCATGCATGACAGTATAACAAAAAGAACAAAGAAGGAAGTCGAGCCTTTCACTGCTGTGTTAAATAAAAAAAACAGTGAGTCAGAGCCTAGTCAACATTTCAGCACATCATCTGAAGGTTTTTTTTTCTTATATCATCTTTAGTTAAAATGTGGGATAAACTTTCCTTGATACAAAGCCAAAACTTTGTAATGTATTCATAAATGTTGAATGAATACAAGACTCAGACACACAGACTAAATCACAGTTTCACAATACATGACTCTGCATCCTGTGGAGGTTTAATTGTCGATTTTTTCAACTATGGGAACTTCATGAGCCTGGTGGAGTTTTATGGCACAAACACACTTTACTCCTGAGCTCTCATGAATCTGTTGACTACATTTCCTCCATGAACATTTACAGCAGGATGTGTTTACATTCATGCTGACCTGTGAGCAGTCTTCCTCTATCTTCACTGGCCTAAGTGGCATGTTGCTACATTTTCTGGAGCCACAAACAGAATCACTCAGGAGAATACAGTGAATCAGACTTTTTATGCATTATTCAAACTATTGTCAAACTAAATCAAATAGTGGAGGAGTAATGACATGTTCACATTTAACTGAGGCCACTTAACAGTTGGCAATATCCACAAGTCCTTACAGCTATTGCAAATATTAGACAGACTTACTGCTACCTCAACGTTCACAGATAAGAAGATGCCATATCAGTCACATTAAGATAACAGAGAACCAGCATCAAAATTGTTCATTTATCATAGTGAAGTGCTCTTTAAAGAAAACTGCAAAACACACACAGACTTGAGAGCATCAGCACTACACAAGTAGACTTGTCATTTAATTCAACATTTCCCAGATGGGTGTTTGATTACCCTCATGGAAAAAGGTAACGAAATCTGCCCCACATTATCTTTGGATCTTGCTAACAAGCAGTGGCCGTCTGCCATCATCAGTCTTTTTATTTCAGGTTTACGTGTGATTAGGCTTAAGGATGGACAGCCCGGCAGAAATCAGGATTTAAAATAACCCCATTAAGAGGCCACCACTGGTCACAAGTTGATACAGATATCTCACAATGCCTTGACACATGCAGAAATCATGAGAGGACTGTAGGCCATTAGAGAGACGGGGTGGTTTGGTGGGGGAGGGGAAGCCATTAGCTGTAGACTGAATGGGAATAAGGGGACACTAATGTTCTACACAGACAGCTGTGCTGCTAATTAGTGCAGAGTGAGAGGTGGAGGTCCTCATATTCACAGGCAATCAAGGCCAAAATGAAGGACAGTGCTGCTGACTGACAGTGGCAGAGAATTAGGAGTGAAGGATGCTGGGTAACAGCTGATCAGGTGCATCTCATTGTTGTCTTCACATGAGCAAATGACTGGACAAACTCACTCTTTAATTGGAGCCACTTAAGGAAACAGGACAAGGTTTGAACCTGTGAGTGTCTGTCTCTCTTCCCACATAGACAGGCTCATACACAACAAAACAATAGGTGAAAAGCTCATTTGACATGCCAGAATAATATCCCCTACCTATTCAGCACCATGGAGAGCACCACTTGGCCAGGCATCAAACACACATTTATAACCATTAGTTAACAGAAAATAATCTCACAACAGAACAGCATAATACACTGTCAACATAAACATAATTTGGCTCTTGAAGCACAAGCTGTGACTGTGAAAGCCAATGTCTGATTTAGTGTTTTGCACTACAGACTGCTCCATAGTTGGACTGGCCGTCAGGACCACCAGGAGAAATCTCGGTGGGCCGCCAGATCTGTGTCAAAAAATAAGAAATGCAGGAGCAACTAGCAATGAGACAGTCTGCTCACAGCTCATCAGCACAGCAGTAAAAACCCTGTTTCTGTCCACTGAGTGCTTTTCATTTGGAATGGTGACAGTCAGTGTTGAGATACAGTAACGGGCAAAAAGGAAACAATCAAAACCTGGCATCGCATTCATCAATATGACCATTTACACATGTACATTCTCATTATTGCAGAACTAGTTTCCCTCACACTGTTTTACAGGGGCCACATCATCGCTGCATCCTGGGCTCAACGCCACAGAAGAACTGTGCCAGAGCCTTCTCCTTCTTCTTCCCCCCTGCAGCAGTATGAATGGTCACAGTCCAACCACTCTCCAGCTCCGACACAGTGCTATGAGATAGGTCTGACTATGTGAGACTAGTTCCTCAGTTCCAGTGTTGAATAACAGCCACATGTACACATTGACACACTCGACAGTTGACACATGATGCTGACAGGAAGAGACAGACCTGACTGCCGTGCGTCCTTGAACACCGGCCGAGCAGCTCAGCATAAACATTGCATCATAAAGATGTCCCTGTTGCAGCTGCATCATTGTGTAAATGGTGAAAGGACAGTGAGACATAATAGACTTATTACAGTTATTAATCACATTGATCAGAGATAATATTTCCCTAATGGACCTTTTGTAAGTTTTACCTTGAAGATGAAAGTTTGATACCCTCCTACATGACTTAGATGCTTTTCATAATACTCCTGAAAAAAGAAATGTGCTCTGTGTAACACAAAGTACGTCGGTCATTTCCCCTGGAGAGCTGAGCAAATTTGAGAAACACTTGAACTCAAAGCACAGAAGAAAGTAGCTTTTGAATTTAATATTACAGATCCAGCTGGCAGGGTAGAGCTGTGTTAATAATAAAGGACAGTAACATGTAGACCATAGACTCTGGATGATCAGTGTGCAGAGGGGAGAGCTCGGAGGCAGGCAGCGAAGTGACTCAGATGACTTGCAAAGACACAAAAGTGTCTTCACGGATGGACCGTTCCCTCGTCACTGCTGTGCTCCTTCATGGCTTCAGTTTGGAAAAGTCAAAGGCTGATTAGACTCACCCCAAATTTGCACCATCAGGGTTCCCACAATTCTGCTTGACTTGGAAGCTTGGTGGATTGGCATCCACATGCGGCCACGGCGACATTTTTACACATTACTAAAATTAAAAGAATTAAATAAATAAAAGATAGCTGAATGAATGGTGGGAGGTGTGCCTTTAATGTCTGTCCACTGACTCACATCCTGGCTTCCTGTGATGTCCCCTCCTGCTCTGCATCCTCTCCAGAGGATTCATGCCAACACATGCACTCACACTTAATATGGTCTTGAAAGCATGCACACACACACATACACGGACAGATACAGGATGTAATAATAATAGTCACACACTGGCCATTTGTCTCTGAGCATGGCTCGACGGGTCCAGAAACAAATAGGTGAGTCATGGTGGAGATAGGTGTATGGGAGGAGAAATTCATTACTCTGCTGCATGGGACACCTCCAGCTACGATGCCCCTCACTGAATTGGCCTTTTTTGAGCAATAAAAAATTCCTGAATAAAACAAATTATTTTAGGCTTAACAATAATGGCTCAGGTCCATCAAGAGTCCCAGCATACAACGCCTGTGAGATACACAATAACCTCTTTTATTTATATTGTCAATTACACCTGAGTGCCTTGGGCTCTTTACAATGATAAGAATTCTTACACAACTTTGTTTTTTTCACCAGTGTTTGTTTAGCCAAAACCTGTTAAAGTGTTTGCACCCAGCTAATGGAAAGACAGTCGATTTTTTTCTCTCTTTTTATTTTGCTTAATGCTGCACCAGTTGATATTTTTATGCTAACAATGGCAGGAATCGCCATGAATGTCAAAGCTCTCTCTCATTGTGCAAAACCCATTTTAAATCACCACCAGACTCTGTAGCCACCCTCACACAAGGTTTACTGTTAATGTCCAGTCTGACTGCTTTACTCCACTTAACTTCCAGATGCACATGCTAGCAGCTGTTTTCACTTGGTCAGACACAAAACAGAGTTAGAGAGGGAGCGGATACTGGGATTTACAGGTTCACCTATAACCTATATGTTCAGCTGGTGTGCAGAAACACACCCCAAGAGAAATGATGTGGTCAAGTGTTTCGTCTACGATGGTTTTAAGCAGCAGCAGCACTCAGTCAGCAGAAACTGGACCAAAAAGTGATGATAATGAACCAAATATTCCAAATGTTTTGACACAACTCTTAATTCGGTGTCTCATGGTCTCCCTCCACTCACTTCTTATGCATCTATCACTGGACATCACTGTAGCCCTCTCTCCTCCACTCCACCGCCTTCCTGTCCCATGGCACACTTTTCATACATTTACGAACATTATACATTATTCATTAGTAACTCTTTTCCTGTTTCCATGTGACACAAATGCAAATGTGATGTGTCCGGTGTGCTGTCTCATTTCTCATGACTAGTCGCACAACATTTAGTCACGAAGCTGGTAGGGACAGGTGGTCTTGGTGACACAATTTAGGAAGCGAAACACAAAACACTGACACCATCAGAACAACAGTTATATTACACTGTGTAGCCAACTGTCACAACCATCAGAGCTGAGGCTCTGTGCACTGACCTCAGCTATTAATGAGTAGAGTGAATGAGAAGAAAAAGGAAATCCATTCGTCTTTCTTCTTGCTTTAATCAGAGGAGAACAGAGGAACAGACACACAAAGAATGGGATATTGGCTCTCTTATCCTGGGAGCAATGAAAATGACTGTTTCGCCTGCATGAGAACCCATTTGCCACAGACCCTGTGCTCATTTTAGATGCCAATCCCTGGAATAACAAAGCACTACTACAACTGTTAACTAAAAAAATCCTTCTTTACAACCTGAGGCCAAAATGTGTTGCAGTCTGAAGAAGCAGTTAACCACCACGAGCTGGAGTTAATCTCCATCTGACCATCAACGCAAGATGTTTCAGGGTCTCCAAACAGCCATTTACTGGGATGTTTATGAGGTGATCAGCATTAGTGAAATGACTGATCAATACTTCCCCTCCCTCCCGCTCTCTGTCCCACAAGGAGATGGCAGCAGTGGACTGTGGCCTCCCTTGTGAGCACATTGTTTGTGGATGTATTGGTGGGATGTCTATAAGGCTTCCAGTGGGCTAATGGTTTTCCTCTGTGGCTCCCGTTGGACTGAGTGCGTGAGGAGAGGCAAGCGGAGATCATTAAGACACTTTCCGCTGTGTGTTATTCACTCTGCAGCCTCCTACACACGCTGCTTGTCAACTCAACCCAAATGGGATTCAACTTAGTGTGCAGCAGTGAGGGGTCCTCAAAGGGAATAATGTAGAAGATGGAGTGGTGTTGGTTTGAAGTGTGAACAGGAAGTACTGTTGCTCCATAACCACCAAAACAGGAAATGATCAACTGATCATTACATATCCAGCCAAGTTTTTGTTTTTTTTGTTTTGGTGATGGGAACCAGAATATGTAAAAAAAAAAAAAAAAAAAAAAAAAAAAAAACTATTAGCCAGCCTTTTTCTGCATGTGAATTTGGTTTCATTCCCTGACAGTTCCATGACTCACTCCTACACTGAGCTTCAATGCTTTGTCAGCACACACTCGCACACTGAATGTGACCAAACCACGTTTCCCTCCTGCTGCCACACAGGAGCTGTACAAGATCCCACGCTGATATCATCACATGAACTGGGCTGTAGGTCATTATCATCACATGATTTTCCACCTGATATTCTATGTTAAACCAATGACTATAATTATTTCATCAAGTACAGACATTAGAAATTCTTTTATGCTGGAAAGGGATCTCATCCATACAGTATCAGCTAAAAGGCACATGTTTACAGAGGGCTGTTTCCTTGCTGTACTGCACTACTCATTACTACTACTGACTTTATCTGTATGCTAGAAAAACACAAGTTTACAAAAACAACATAGAAACCATAGAACAAAAGTCACAAACAAGTGCCATAAACCATTGGAGATGGAGCACACAAGTAATACAACAACCCAGGCAATACAGGAACTCAACAAAGAACTGAGAACAGGAGGAGTCAAATTAAAATGCAGGATGCAGTTACTTAGATAAATAAAAAGAGATGAGATGAGATGAGATGAGATCAGATCAGATGAGAGGAGACGAGATAAGATGATTTAAAAGTCACATGGTGTGGTACAGCTGGAAATTCCCCATGTTAGCAGCCATTTTTCTCTTCAAAGCCTTTTATGAAAAAGGAAATTCCTCGCAAGGAAAAAAAATCCTAATGCAGCAAATTGATGCGTCACTGTCCCAACCGTCTGTACTGGCAAAAAAAATGACAGACCTGCTACATATAAAAGCTCATACATCCTATATGAAGGTTAGCCGCTGCAGAAATATTGGCCTGCGAGGGAAGGAACGGCACTTGTGTGACTTGTCCTGCTAATTACGGCTCAGTTCACCAGTTTACCGATAACTGTCTCGTTATCAATATCATCGATTGAACCACTGCTTTTCTTGTTATATCTAATGTGTGATGTGAAAACAGTTGTCAGCAAAATAAGCACTCTGATTTCACTTGCAGGAGATCTATGGAATCATCAATTAGTCAATATAACTTTATCTTGTATCTCTATGTCACATGCAAAAGACTTTTTATTTCCGTCACATGGCGTGAACATCATCCACTGAGGCAGGTTCACAGACTGCAGCCAAGTAAGAGTGGAAGATACAGGGAGAGACATCATATCGTAGGGAGGCAGGCTCTATACAGTTCAGAAATGTTCTGTATTGGCACTAATATAATAACATGACTCAAATAGAGATTCCCCTAAAATATTTTTTGGATGCTTATATTATCTGTGTGGTACACATTTTACTTTGACTTTGGTTTAATCTTTGAGTTTTACACACACTGTAAACTAGCAGTCAATTGCCAGCACTATTAAAACTTAGTCCTAGCATGCTGTAAGCTTATTGGCTCACTGACACTCATGACATCTGCTCCTTAAGTATGAAAATTTGGTGTCTAATGATGAAGCATTTCTTCATCCTCAATAGTATTAAATCAATTTGGTCAAGCCCTGGTGATTAGTTGACTAAAAAATTATACATTATGTAATAATATTTTATTCATATACAATGCCGATTAATTGCTACGGCGTTTAAGACAGCAGCTTCTCCCTCATTGTGCTGATGCTGCTCAGATGTTCCACACTAGAAAGATGGAAAGTGGGGCAGATGATATCTACTGAAACCAGCACGGTTTGTTAACTTAATAAGGAAATTAGTTGTGAGGAGCATCCATAACACAGCAGAGAAAACAACAGACTGAGGCAGAAATGAAATGTGTGAAGCTCTGTAGCAGCTGCAACATGGTCAGCAAGTTAGTCAGGCCATGCTGTGCCGCCCTTGAAAAAGCCATTTGACAAAACATGAAGGCTGCTTTTCATCTTAGCTACTACCAAACATGCAGCAAAGCCGGAGGGGTGGGGGAGGGGCCTTCAGACTACAGATAAACATAACAGGACCTAGAGGGAGGGAGAGAGAGAGAGAGAGAGAGAGAGACAGGGGTGCCATATAGAAAAAGAATGAAAAAGAACAAGTGAAGCTTAAAAGAGAATAGGAGAGCAGAGGAGGCATATTGAGCTGGAGAACTCAAAGAGAAATTGAAAGCGAAAGAGGGTATCTCAGTAACTTGTAACTTCTTGATGCCTCTGCATGAAACAAAGGCAGTCCTGTGTTGAATTCATTCTGGCCTCTATACAACACAAAACAGACAAATTCGATAAAATCACAGTCTTAGGATGAAGCTCGACAACAAATATAAAGGATGATGATGAGGTTTATAAATCCAGAGCCTGCTGCACACAACAATGAAAAAGTGAGAGAACTATGATCATAATCAGTTTTCTGCAGGGAGTCACATGGTGCTAGTGCAGCAAGTGTCACGTTCCCTGCTGACCAGTGTGCACCACATGATGTTCTGCAAACCTCCATTTGTAGCCACAGTGCACAGATGAAACCACATGCACCAGCACAGCAGTCATTCTAAAGAGGAACGTGACGCCCATTACTGATTTATAAATGTAACACTGGACACTTTTAGCTGCCATTACCAGGCTAAATGTCACACATACTGGCAAACACATGCAGACCCACTCCAGCTAAAACTGTCAGTGATGTAAAAAGGACCACGAGGAGATTATAAATAAAAAAAACAATGCATGAGTTTGTGTTTTGGCAGAAAAATATGTCTAAAAATATCAAACCTGAATGCCACAACTGGCACGAGGCTATCATGAAGGAGCTTCACAAACAGGTGACGGAGTGGAGCTGTCTGTGCCCACCGCTGACTGCACACAGACACACACACATAAGCCCCACTGTCTGACGCCCTGTGTCACCTTCAGTCAAGCTCTTTATCAGTGGCTGCCTGTTAGCACACTATGCTAATGCTACAGGTGAAAACAAACACAGAAAAAAACAATTTATGTGAGGAGAGGATCTATAAAGCAGTGCTGGTTTTTCATGATTTGGATAATTGAAAAAGAAAAAGAAAATACACTTTCAGTCTAAACTGAAACGTTGATTACAACATCTGTGAAACACTGAGACTCAAATTAAAGGATCACTAAGAGAAATTGATAATGTTATGCAGGCCTTTTATTTTGAGCTTTAATTATGTGGATGTTTGTCTTCTATTAGATCTTCTATGTTGTTTGATTTTATTAATTGTGTTTTGTTTTGGCTGTAAACACAGTTTTATTCTTATAATTTAGTGATTTTTATTTTGGCTATGATAATCATTGCAGTTTTTCTCATCATTTAGTTTTTAGTAAATGTGACAGTGAATAGGGTAATACATTAATACTAATTTGAATCAGACTCTAACAATCATATGGAGAGGCAGTGACAGAAGGTAAACATACTGAATGGCTATGTCTAAAGAAATCAACTGTATTAACAGTATCAAAAGCAGTTACATTGATTGTTACACTGCAGTGTGCAATCAAACTGAGACGGTCATTAAGTATAGAAGGTGCAGGTCGGCGACATTACAACTCTCATCTCTCAACTCAGCGAACACAGGAGTCCAGCCACCAATCCGATACCACGTGTATCTGTTTAGCAGTTAGCTCCGTTAGCGCGGCTACAGTCCAAGTACATGTGTACAGCGTAGTGTACAGCGTACGTGTGTACAGCGTACATGTGTACAGCGTACATGTGTACAGCGTAGTGTACAGCGTACGTGTGTACAGCGTACATGTGTACAGCATACGTGTGTACAGCGTACATGTGTACAACGTACATGTGTACAACGTACGTGTGCCTCTGTTGTTCAAGTTTAGCGTTACTTCTCAGAGTTTTCTTTGTACAATCGGGAGTCATGGAAACACGGTGTACTGCTCGTATTTTCCGGTCAGTCGTCATGGCAACATGACGCTCTGTCAGTGGTGCAGCGTTTGGAAAACAATTGTGTGTGTGAGCTGGAAAATGAAACAACGTGTCACTGTATACAGCCAGTAGCTGTGTGTGAAGACATGCTGTGTTATCTATACATATTTATATCTCATATTGAATTTGACAGTCTTTCAGCAGCCAGTTACAGGCCTGTAGGTTATTATCAGAAGTAGAATTTTATTTTATATTGTGCATTGTTGGAATGTCAGTGCTAAAGAAATATTTTCATTATTGTGCAACTGGTTTCTTTGAAACATGAATATTAATTTATGCAACTGCAATGCCTTGATTTTAGTGAGGTCAGTACACAGTCAAAGCCATAAAGGCAATGACTTTAAAAAGGGTATTAAAACTTACCTTCTAAATTTATTTTTTTCTGCTAACTGTTTTTGTTCTGATTCTTTCTGTAGCACTTGGAGATATTTTTCTGTAGATGAAATGTATCATCATCTTCATCACTGGAATAATAAACCCTTGCCTTGAGATTAATACACCAACTGGCTTGAAGTCAACCCTTCTATTAACAGATATAGTTGCTTTCTCATCTGCCACTGTCAAAATGTACAGGACAATGGAAAAGCATCTGCACAGAAAAAATGCTTCTGAAAACATGGCTGCCACTGACTCAGCTAATTCAAGCATCAAGTCCTTAACCCTTATGTTGTATAAACTGCATGTGTTACATTAGGAGCTCTCCGCTCTCAGCCAAAAAGAGGCAGAGAAGAATCACAATTAGGTGCACTGCAAACACACACAAAACAAATCCACAGGCAGAGATGTCTGGTACAAACATGTGGAGTGAGAAGTAATGATGAAGAGGTCAGAGAGAGAGAGAGAGATGTTGAAAATGAGCGTGTGTTGGTACGGAATACTATGAGTGAGCAGCAGCCAAGATGGTGTTTGCTTTTTTGACCATGAGAGCTAAAGTAAGAGTGTAGAGGTAAATGGGGAGTGAATTCGTGATGGCAGATTGGCACAGCTGAGTTCTCTGGGCAGCTCCACTCTCATCACCTCTGCTGTTGCTCACCGACACCGCAGGAAATGTGACTGAATGGATTTTAGATTGGCTCTCAGGTCTAAATTCTCCTCAGCTCTTCATATCCAAAATGACCTTTTTCCAGGAGTTGTGACAAAGCAGGTAGATGGCGGTGGGATAATTGATTGCTTCGTCAACTGTTTATGTAAGGTGTGTTGGCGAACGCTGCTCTGCGTTGGTGCTGCAGAGCCGAGGATCCAGGAAAAAGGCTTTAAAGAGAAAAAAAATGGAACAGCTTTCTCACCCTCCTACTCCTCCTCTTGCACTCCTACCAACATTTGCTGGTGACCTCCCAGGTCAGCCAAGCCCAAGCCTACATTCCCTCAGCAGCTCTTTCTCAGGATGTCTCTTCCTCCACCTCTTCGTACCTCCTGCATTACTTCACTACTGTCTTACCCAACAGCCACACACTGTTACTTTTTCTTTTTACTTTTCCCTCATGATGGATGTTTCCTGGTGGCAGTGTAGGATTCCACTGTCTCTTTTTTACTTATTGCCTTTCCACCAGGCCCTCATTCCTCCTCTCCCTCAGAGACCATGTCAGACAGAGGCTGAAACCAGACTGTCACATACCTAACACCAAATGAATATTTTGTTTTCCGATCTCAACAGTAAAAAGAAACAGATCAAATCCAGACTCCCGTACAACATATTCACAGGTGGTTTGAAAAAAATGCAGCTAAAATTCAATATCTGCTCTGCTCAACCAGTCGGATCAGATTTCAAGTGTTTGCTTTTTCCCATCACTCCCTGCAGGACACATACTTGAAGCAGGAAGAACAGACAAGAAGAGCTATGGAGGAGAGTTGAAATGGGAGTCCAGCAGCAGCTAACACACAGTACACACAGTATGCTATGATGTACTCTACAGTCCAACTGTAAGGTGTTTGCATCAAACCAGTTGAAATAAGACTGTCTTCTTAGATATCTTATTGGTTACCATCAGTATGGTAGAGGGGAAATATACACAGCAGCACATCAACAGAATGGAGCCATCATTCATTCGGCGTTCACAGACTCAAGTCTCCAGCTGTCAGTGCGTTGAATTCCCCACAGGGTTTTATAGGAGAGTTTCTCTCCTTCCCCTGCGTTCATAAAAAATTTATACAACTTTCTGAAATGAAACATTAACCTTTTCAGGAAAAGAGCAGGGCCACCGTTTCCAAAAGAAAATGCCACATTGAGTGTGACTGTTATTTGGACTGGACTCATCTGCTGTACTGGCTCAACTGACCATGAGATCAGAGAGACAGTGAATTCATCATCAATGCATTTGATAGTTATAGACTCAGTATGTGATTGTTTGCTATCTGACATGTTGGGGGTTTTAAATGTTTAGCTGAGGAGGATTAACAACCACAGCAGCTCAAGCTAAAGCTGAATAAAGACTAAAGAATGAGTGTCTTTTAGTCAGCATGGACTATTATATCAATACTATAATAATAGTCTAATATTAGACTGACAGCATATGATAGACTGCTGTCTAAACACAGGCCATTACATTGTGTGCAGTCAATCACAGAGATCAGGTTTCCTGAGGCAGGAGCACAGTGAGGTTTTCTCTGTGTTAGCAGCTTCTTTTATCTCCCTCCCGTCTCCTATCATTTCTTCTCCATCTCTGTTTCATCTCACAGCTTGAACCTAGACCTTCACCAGGCTCCTGTCTTAACATGGAAGGAGTGTTTCCGGGACGGAGGAGCAGCCCCTGCCATCTGCTCCAGCTCCAGGGCTGCGACGCTCAGAGGCCAAGGGGCTGCTGGATGAGGACGACAGACCGAGCAGCCTCTGGGAAAACACTGAGCTCGCTTACAGCCAGGAGCCAAGGAAAAGTGCTGCTGCTGGCAATGACACCGATTCATGGACGCACACGGACTTATAACAGCTGAATTTACAGGAACACATGATGCATCTGTTTCAAAAAAGAAAACTATGAATCACTGTCAGGAGCATGTGGGCGTTTTTGTTGGCGCGGTGCATGCAGGAAGACTTAAAGCTGACACAATGAGATGTTGAATATAAATCCATTCAACCTCTCACACATTCAAATGATGACTAAATGGGGAGCACGGTGAATTAAGAGCCATCAAGTAGCACAAGTGACACAGTACAGAAATGAAAATACTGAACAGGCCAAAATGAGCACCTCTCCTCTCTTCACTCAGGTTTCATCAGGACAAGAGTTGTGAGAGAGTAGAGACTGCAGAAGTGATAGCCACAGAAAACATGACCTCCTCTGCTTCACTACTGCTGCTACCAGCATCATTCAGCCTCACAGAACTGGCAAAAACCTGAGAGACTCTCTGAACACTGAGGACTGCTGCCAAAATCTACTGTATGAAACAACTTTCAGGACACCTTTGAAAATAGTGCAGCCTGATGAGTGCCAATCTCACCACAAGGTCAAGTCTTTTCAGTCTCTGTGATTAACTTCATTTCATTTCTCCCTGTTTTAATGGAAGCATTTCATCCAAGCGTGTGTGTATTGTAATGTGTGGAGTTGCGAGTGTGTGTAATGAAGACTGGTCCATATGAACCCACTCACCCTTGGTTGCCAGTTTTCATATTGCTTCTGCAGGTTGGCCCCGATGGTCTCTAGGGCTTTCTGTGGACTCATCGACAGAGGATCTGGCAACCAAACACAGAGTGTAAACACACTGCGATCACACTCACACAACAGTACACAAGAGTCATAGCAACACGTTATACAGGTTCAGTCTGATGGTGGCACACCAAGCTCAAGTATCTTATTCACTCCACACATTTCCATCCTTTCATTATATTTTCAGCTGTCATCATACACATCATAAAGCTCAAGTTACTTGAAATTCAGGCAAATGCTACAACAACACAATAATTACAAGGAAAAAATTTTGTTTATCCTTTCAGCATCAAAGTAAATTTTCTTCATGAATCAAAATCGGTGTTTGGGAAAATAGCAGCAGCCCTTAAAGTTGAAATATTAATGAGAGTGAATCAATACGGCAAGAAGAATAGCAGAATATAGATGGAGGACAGATCAGATTGCGCTCAGCAGGCACATAAGAACATTATTGGCTGGTCTGCGAGAGATACTGATATGGCTCCTGCAGACAATTAAACCACTGCTCTTATGATGAATGAGACCGTTTTATACTGCATCATTACAACACAATGATGTGAGTGAGTGTTTTTTGGTATATTAGGCAATTTCATATTATATAACTGAGGAATTATCTCACCTCACCTGTCTAAATTTTCATCTCTAGTTGCACACGGAGAAATGTGAAATAAAATGTATGATACAGTAGTCTCTTAAGAAACCCATCATGGTGGTAGTGCATGTAGAAACAGTAAAGCAACTAGGTACAACACTTAAAGGGATATTCTGGCAAAAATGGAACCCATGGTCTATCTCACCAAAACACAGAGTAAAACACCCCCTCAAGAGATGAAGTTTGCCTACCACAAACTTCTCTAGTTGTAGCGACTTCAGCAAAGACCGCACGATAGCAAAATACTGCTGTCTGTGAGGCAATAAGCTAACCGTGGTCAAAAAAGCCACTCATAGCCACAGATGATGCTCAGAACAGCACCAAACGTCATCAACAGTACAAATAGGGTCCCAACACATAAAACGAGGCATCAAACATCTGCTAGCTTTGCCGGGTTTCTATAGGAAAGAGACGTAAACAGAACTCACCCACTCACCTCCAGCCACTTGCTATTTGTTATTTGCAATTTGCAATTACCGAATGCAGTAGACAAGTAAGGAGTCCAGAGAGGCTTAGTTCACACATGCTTTGCTGACTGTGACAGTTTGAGCAACTCAACTCTGTTCATTTCCCTGTCAACACTCGCTAGTTATTGTTAGAAACAGATAGAGAAGACAGACAGGAACGTTGATGCATTCGGTAATCGACTCGTCCGGGCTTTCCTACAACTAGCAAGCAGCTGGAGGTGAGTGGGTGAGCTCTGAGACATCTCTTTTCTATAGAAACCAGGCAAAGCTAGCAGATGATTGATGCCTCCTATTATGTGCTGGGACCCTATTTGTACTGTTGATGAAGTTTGGTGCTGTTCTGATTATTATTTGTGGCTACAAGTGGCTTTTTTGACCGCGGTTGGTTTATGGCCTCACAAACAGCAGTGTTTTGCTATCGTGTGGTCTTTGCTGAAGTCGGTACAACTAGAGAAGTTTGCGGTCGGCAAACTTCATCTCTCAAGGGGGTGTTCTACTCAGTCATGGTGCAATAGTGAGGGGCACACTGCTTGATCCTCAGCTGTCCAAGGCCTTATGAGCAGAGCTCCCATGGAAGAAACATGAGAATATCCCAAAGTGCTGCAATAGTTCAACTTTTGCTGTCAAGGTCTAATATAGGCCTGCACGACATGAGATAATGTGTTATGTGTGATGACACTGTTCAATATTGCAATGACAACATGACTTATATAAATATAAGCAAATAGTAGTAAGTGTGCATGTGAACCATACAGATCCTGTGTCTTTCTGTCTTGTACCCTCACTGAGTAGCCTATACCAACTGAATAAAAATATGAAAAAAACATTTTTTGAGCATAATTTTATTGAAAAAATTGCACATGAATAACCAATCAATTAAACAGAATGTTAATTTAACAGTCTCCTGCCTCTGCCATCCTCTTAGCTCCTCTTGCTTCTAAAGGAACCCCAGTTAACCTGCAGAAGGTGAAGGGAGCTGGGGGCATTTGATTGGCTAAGGCCTTGTCCACATAGAAACTGAGCTTTCCTAAAACTATTTTCTTTCTTCTTTGCCCTCCAAAAGGTTTCCATCATCATTTCAAGAAATGTCTGCGGACACACGGACCTGCTGAAAATAACTCTAAACACTGTAGTTCATACAGGCCTGTGTGTGGCGCTGTAACACTGTCACACAAATACACCAAAAACAGAAAAGAAGAGTGGAAAGCTTGCTCGCTGTAAACAAATGCCAAACATTATAAGTCAACTAAGCACAGGAATGTTGACTGGGAGTCCTGTTAGCCCAAATATGACATTGTCATAATAGTAAATGAGGGAGCCGACAGTGGGCCGGCGTTGTTGTTAGGTTACATCTAGCAGTGTGGCTCAGGTTACAGGTCAGAGAATAATAATAATGAATCATCACATTTCAGGCAACCTTTTGCAATGTGTTTATCGTACTTAGATTAATCGGTGAGCCCTTGTCTAATATGTTGTTATTCTCAGGAAGAGCTTGAATGAGAAGTGCTGTACATGTTCAAGAAAAGCTTCAATGGGAAAAAAACAGCTGTATGTGTAATTGTTGATTCATGTTCAGGTTTGAACTGACTCACCTATCCAGCACTCCAGTCTGGCGCAGGGGGAGGTCTTGACCACATCAGGAGGGTCCACTCCCACATTGAGACACAGCACCAGCGCTACACTCACAGTCTTCATCTGAGGGAGAAGATGTGGGACAAAACATTACTTTCACACCACTTATCAGTGCCCACATCACAACACTGTGGATTCAATGTCAACACTTTTCGAGAGCACATTAAATCTTTATTCATGTTAGAAACTGGAATGAGACTGTTTATATTCAGTTCCACTTTGGGAGTTAAAGCACATCCTGCAGCTCTTGGCCAGCCACGATCCAGCGAAGCAGTGAAAGTTAAGTGTCTCGCCTGCAGGGAAACTCAACAGTGGTTACTCAGAGAGGATATTTATTCCCCTCCAACTGCCACATCTTCCCATCTGATCCAGGAATTTCACCTGACGAAATACATACAGCAGCAAAGTTTGGCCTCCTGGCAATTTTTTGTCATCATCACACAGCAGCCAGAATATAATCAAAGGCTAATTCAAGAAACCGATCGATAAACTAATAAAACTACAACTGGAATTCCCTCAGTTATTGCTCACATGTGAGGTGCTGTGGCCCACAGTCGTGTTAAAGGGGAACTATACAAGTCTGGTCACTTTTCCTCTGTCTCGCTAACCCTCCTCTGGGCCATGGGCATTTGTTTTTAACGAAGCCGGCGAAAAAGGTAATCCATGGAGCAGTGGATAACGATACATATATATATATGTGTATATATATATATATATATATATATATATATATATACACGATGATACAACGTTTATATTTGTGTAGTCTTAACCCTCATAAACAAAAGATTACGGGTTACGGAGCGCGTTTGTGTCGTGGTGCGCAGAGATGAGAGCTGGGACACCAGGGCGGAGGCCAAGTGCTGCACTAATGGTGCAAGGTTGGTTTTCAGGCCGGAGACGCCAGGTGGAGGGCAGAGAGCCTCCATTCTCCCTGTAACACGTTACAAGTCATATATGTGACCGTCACAATTACTCTGAAGCTGTTTAATTAAGATAAAAATGTTGCATAGTCAGGGAAAATCCTCTTCAATACATTTGACTGAATTATTGAACTAGTGATAGTTTTCACAACTGACTTAAACTCAGCATAATATAGCTCAGACGTGGATGTAAGAATATCTGACATAAATCAAAGATTGTTCTAAATCTGAAATTGTAGTTTGAAGAGCTGATTGCTTAAACATCCACTCATCTGTTTTCATTTTGCAAGAGCCATAAGAACCATAAGCAGAAGTCAATATAGAGATCCATCAAACCCATGATGCCCTGAGTTACAGCTGTTCAAATACCAAGATCTAGTAAATGACAGTACTCAGAAGAAAAACACTCAGAAAAATGAAGGCCAATCTAGGGATGATGAGGGATTTTTATGAAAACCAAGAGTGAGAATCAAACTGATGGAAAGCTGCATTAAAGTGAAAGGAATCAGTTCATGGAACAATCTCAACACAGGACCTAAGATTAACATTAGAGTAAAAAAAAAAAACAAAAAAACATTAAAGCCAGTCTGTTGAAGAAATACATTGAAAAGTGTTAAGTTTTGTTATGACAGGTCAATAATTTCAGTATAAAATGAATTGTAACCAAGGAACTAACAGAGTGGTGTGAGTGGCTGCACATATTTATTTCAAATGTTTTGAATTATTTGTTTTGTTAATGAATATCTTGTGGAAGAGGGGCAGAAGATCTTATATTATAAGCCTTTTCTTTCGTTGGACCATCATGATGATACCACAAGATAAAGAAAATAGAAGCAGAAGTCCACCTTTGAATGAAATAGGGAATCAAATGTGGAAAGCAGCATCACTGACATCACACCAGGTGATGAACCCAACAACTGACCACTGAGGCAGGAAGCAGAAAAGACTCCAGCTACCAAAATAAAGCAATCATTGATCTGTGGGTTATGTGACTCACTATCCTCACACACATACACACAAGCACATCAAGTCTTTATCAGTCAGCGCAGCTCCCCTACAGTACAATGACACACCTCACTGGCAGTGAGCCACCACTCCATCTTCACTGTCGGCGCCTCAGAAACACTTGTTTGTGCAGCACAGCAGACGTCAGCCGTCGTGACGCCCTGTCAGCTCTGCTTAATGAGCACACTGACACGGTGAGTTGACCTCAAAGAATGGGCCCATAAAGGCCTGGTCAGCTGCCTGAGGACTAATGCCAAAACACAAACACGTGAAAACTGGAGGAGGGGCAAACATATGATCACACCACTGTGATCTTGAAATCATCTTTCTGATGCTGTGAATGTGAGTAATGTAAAAACGCTGCATGGACCTTCATGTGATAAAACTAGAAAGAGATCTACTTTAGCTAAGGTTCAAAAACAGTGAGAAAGCTACAGTGCCGATGCTTAGTGAGTTTGCAAACTTATTTTAGTGTTTTTGCACTGGTAACACTAAACATGAAATTCAAGGCCAAATTTTAAACAGTGAGCTGGATGAAAAGTCAGATAAACCAACTTTATTACACTTCACCCTGAGAGGTATAATGGATTCATTCAGTATAAGGTAATAACGTCCATACAAGAATAATGCACCGTTTCTATTACACAGTTACAGCCCTACTGGGGGGGGGATAAATCAATCTACAATGATATATCAATCAATGAAAACATCACATCTGCGTGTTGAGTATCTGCAGCAGTTGCATATTTTTTTATCTGTAAATGCATGGCGTGTAGCTAACTACCGACAAATACTGAGTCTGAGACTGAAAACAGAAGAAAGATTCACACAAAAATCTTTTTCTTCTACTTGATGTTCTTTCAGTTTTCTTTGAATGTGAAAAATGTAAAGCTCAGTGAAACAGTAGAGGCAATTTAAACAGGAAGCTGGTTTGTATCTACAAAATAAGATAGTTTATCATTTAAATGTCTGGTTGATTATGTTTTGGTCGCTTTTGTGATTTGACCTGAATGGAAGTGATTATGTTCAAGTGATCATACAGATGGTATTGTCTCATATTGATCACTAATCCCGTTGTCAGTTGAATCAATAAGATATCATATCGTGATGTAAGTTATGAATTCCACCACTACTGAGAGTGTCACCACAGGTACATGTTGGTACATGCTGGCTGGTCTAGTAATTCGATCCAAATCCAAAACGATGGACATGGCAAAACTTTTCTCAAACAAGTATTATCCTGTAAGTATCTGCAGAGTCCAGGCAGACTGCTTCTGTAATATGGATGCCATATTTCTAAAATTTAGCTCATCATTATTATACTGAAAATGAAAACATTTGCAGCCATGATAACTTTGTGTTGTGAAGTCCTGTCCCAGAATTCTGTGTAGTTTTTTTGTACATAGTAAACCATATAACTGAAGGTTTGTCCCTCAAACTGGACTACAGAGGGGGTGTTCTACTCGGTGTGTTAGACCATTGGTTAAACTTACGCCGGATATCCCTTTAAGCACAACAAAAATAATGCTACAATAAATTGTGGTTATATCCATGTCAGTTCAGTGTTTTTGTATTCTCCAAGGCTTTTTGAAACATTTCACATTTCACCATGAATACGTTTATGTCTAAGTGTCGATACATATGTGAGTGTCTGTATTCATGTTGCATTCAGAAGTCAGAAGTGTGTTCTAAAAGGCAGAGTCGGGACTATGACTGCACGCAGTCAGCAGGACAACTGTTTGTTAATGGCACAGCTTGACCCCGGCTGATGAGTCACAGTTTCATCATCATGTCACTTTGTGAATCAAAGCCTGAGAGCATTAACTCTGGCTGTCGACAGCAGTCAGACTTCGTGAGGCCCAGTGTGTGCTCAATTAACAGTTGGTGGGCTACCTGCTGAGTCACAGCGGACTCTGTTTCTGCTGTAGCTCGTTGGGCAGAGTTTTTGTGACATCAGATCAAGTCATGCAAGACTCCATGTGGGCGACACAGACACTTAGAGCTACAGTTATTATCATAAAGAAATGAAATATGAAGAATTTCTTTGGAAACATTAGATCTACAGTGGCCCAACAAAGGACAATGATATTCATCAATGAATCCCTTCAGGCAGTGAGTCCATAATTCACCTATACCCCTTTTCCACTGAGCTGGTTCCAGTGCTAGTTCAAGGCCAGAACCTGAATTAGCACTGGTTCTTTGCTTTTCCACCACATAAGCACCAGCTCCTGGCTCTTAAAACTGGTTCCAAGCAAGCACCAACTCCTTGCTGGTCTAGAGCTAAGAACCGGTTCCTCCAGGGCCGGGGCCATGGTTACCTGACCAACAGGACCAGCGCAAAGATATACAGTTATCGAGTTATCGATACCGTATTAAGTTTGTTTATCTGCTATGTAATGGATGTAAACACAGTTGATGCTAAGTAGCCGAGTGACAGGCAGTGGCTAAAAACAGCTAACGTTCATATCAAAACATATGGCCATCAAAACATAGTTGCCAGTCGCGGTGATTACGAGGCAGGAGAGAGAGTGGCAGATTTTGTTTTGACTTGTTGGCAATTAGCTCTTGACTGTAACAGGCTGACCATGACGAACATATCATTTACCACCGGTGGACATGAGATGGCATGAAAAGCTGAGAATATCAGTTTTCTGAAAGTTCATATTAGATTCATGAATGCTGTGATAAATTACTCCTATTGGCTTTGCGTGTGTGTGTTAATCTATATATCTATTGAGAGTTATAGTCATTTGATAGTTTCTACGCAAGGAGCTGACATGTAGGTCAGTGTAATAATGTCAAGTGACCTTTAGCAGATAGTCGCTGTCTCTGTGTGTAGCGTACACCTATAGACCACGTTGTATATGTGCGGTGGATTTTGTGACGTCCCATGGCTGAGCAGTCCGAGAGGCTGTTGGTGAGGGTAATTAAGGTGCCCTCTGCTTTCTCGCCGACAGAGTAAAAGGTCAGTGTGCTAGTGGGATGCCACAGGATTCAACATGTTCAAGCATCCGCACACACAAGCACGCTGCAGCGCATCACCTCATTCATTTCCACCTGACCCACTCACCACTCACCCTTTTCCCACCTGCACGGTTGGTAATATTTCTATTTTGCTCCTGGTAAATTGGAACCGATGCACACAGTTTGTACATGGGTCCACAACACCTCAGGACACACAGAGATCAGTGAGGAAAAGAAGGGAGGTCGCAGCTCCATTTTAGAAACCAAGAAGAGTCGTCCAGAGCCATGCTTGTTTGTACTATATACTACTGTCTCAATGGCAACACACAGTGAGAAAGCTATAGTGCCGATGCTTAGCGAGTCCGCAAACTTATTTTAGTGTTTTTGCACTGAACACTAAACATGAAATTCAAGGCCAAATTTTAAACAGTGAGCTGGATGAAAAGTCAGATAAACCAACTTTATTACACTTCACCCTGAGAGGTATAACGGATTCATTTAGTATAAGGTAATAACATCTCTACAAGAACAATGCACAGTTTCCATTACACAGTTACAGCCCTACTCCCCTCTACTTGACTCGACGCAGTTTGGGTCATTTTCAATTACAACTGGGTACATCATAGAACCTCCTCAACATGGGCGAGGTCATCATAGCATGGCTGCGCGAAACTGCCATGCAGGGTATGAAATTAAGAAAATATTTTGGGGGCGATTTTGGCCCCCTTGGTCTAATGGGGGCATTTTCAAAATGTTTGGGGGCCATCAAAAAAAAAAAGGTAATTAGAGCTTAAAGTTTTTAAATGACATCATCATATAAAAAGTGCATTTCGTATTAACTTGGGCTGTCTCTGTCTAATATTGATGACTGTAAATGTTTAAGTGTGACAGATATGCAAAATTAAGAAATCAGGAAGGGGGCAAATACTTGGCCAAATGAAGTCAAATATTCAGTGTATGCCAGAAAAACCTCTAGGTAGCATCAGAGAATGCCTTGAATGTACAGATCTGTGATGGTGGCAGAGATGTTTTATGAACTTTAAAAAGTCTATCATGGTCTCCCCAGCCACCACATCTAAACTCAGTAGGGTTCAATGGGACATAAAAATATTCACTCCCTTCAACCCTTCAAAGAACTGGGGGCTTTCACTCAAGAATGATCCGGTGTCCCCTGACACACAGCTCCTCCCCAAATGACAGAAAGTCAATGAAGACTCAAGCTGTTTGGAAGCTAAAGGGTGGCTTCACTGCTTATTAAGCACTTCAGAGTTACTGGTTTTCTTTTAGCTCATACTCTGATGTGTTTCTCATCATCCTCTGTATTTCCCTTCACATTAGTTAAAGAAAGGTGTGATACAGATTCTCTGCTGTCAGAAGGAACACCCTGCTCCTGTACTCTTATTCTGTATTAGCTCAGTGGAGATCAGAGGTGTTTTCCTGTGCTGTAAGTGCTATAACCATCAAGGCACTTTACAACACTGCATGTGGAAATGGGTCTAAAAATAGGAAAATCCCTTCACAGCTTTATTTCTCAAATTACCACTTCCCCAAACCTCAGAGTCCCCAACTTTGGATGCTACACACTTACGCTTGCTTTAATCCTAAGCATCTTACAAGTGATGGGCCTCAGTGCAGTAGGAGACCAAGGTCTAAGTACTGAGTTTTATGTCTATTTAATAAGGCAAACTGCAAGGAGCTCAAGAACAGTATTGCACAGGTGCACAGTGAGAGCCAGTTAGTCATGTCAGGGTGTTAGAGAGGAAGTGCTCTATGAAGAGATGAGCCTTCAAGAGCTTCTTCACTGTAATCCCAAACAGGTGTACTAGCTCATAACTAATAAGGTCGTAACAGTCAAATGTCGTTATGCAGTTGACTAAACTATAAATTGTTGAGCTCCATTAAGATTTATGCCACTTTAATTGAATAGGGCTCAATATTTAGCCAATTTGTGTGGAACACTCAAAAAGTTTAGGAACCATACAGTAGCGTCATGACGTTATCAACATCACGACGTTCTGGTGGGCGGGTCTTATCTCTCCCTCAGGAAAGCTGAGTCAGCCTTCATGAATTTGCATTGATGCAGAGTTGCGAATCTGAAGCTTATGCCAGCCGCTGTGGATGTGGATCACAGTTTAATTTCTTTTTATTTGTCTGCAATGCGTACTTTTATCCCCCGCTTCAAACCACCACCACCTCAGTTTTTTTCATTAGTCTTATTTCCCTCGTTTTCTTAAGCGCCGTCATATCATCAGTCCTGATTTGGTAAGTAACGTTAATGGTTTTGTTTTGAATTGAATTTCGACAGTCTAAATTTGGAACTGGGAATACATTTGTTCGATGTGCACAGTGAATATTTGTTGTAAATAGTTTACAGATCCAAGTAATGGTAAATTTTGAAGTTGTTGAATGTGACAAATGTACATTACTTCATCTTACAACGGTCTAACGTGGGTTGTAACATTGTGGGATGTTAACGTCGCGGGTTTCCTGGATGAACATTTGCATGTTTGCCCAGGACCATGAGTCAGATCTCTCTGGTGGAGGCTGAAACCATAACGTTATCCCTGCTTTCCGGTTTCTGTCGGTTGTTGTATTCGCTGGCCGGTTATACACGTGGGCACACTGAGTATATTTAGTTCGTGTTACACAATCAATATTTTACGTTGTCGACTTGAGTAACAAACATAACCAACCTGCTGTGTGTATGTGTGTGCTAGCGTGAAACAAACAATGCCAAACAATGCTAAATGTGAGTGTGTTATCATGATGCTAACCAGGCCTGTGTTTGTATTTCTTCGTAGGCTCAAGTGTGTGGTTGAGAGTTTTCCATTTTGGTTCAGGTAGGATGTATTATGATGTAGTGATTTTTCCAATATTTAAATGACTGTTTTAAAAATCAAAATTTTCAAAAAATTCCCCAAAAGGCATACGGCAGATGTAAAAGTTGACAACACATCAAGCTGTGATGTATTCTTGCCATTCACAGTAAACAAAAAAAATACAGCCTGTTTTGAAATGAAAGAATGACACTTAACATTCTCTTTTGACCTTGGTTCTGAAAGTGTCATCTTGGGACTGTGACCCGAGGCTGAGTGATTATGCCATGAACACAATATTGTCATCTCGTCAGAGATTGACATCTTGACAAGATGTATTCTATCAGAAAGAGGTAGCTTAAAAACATACTTTATCAACTACTATTTTCTTAAAATTTGATTTACAATTTGAAGTTTCTTCCTTTGCCTTGCCTTGCTTGCCTTGCCTTGCCTTTGTGAGTTCAAGTATTTACTTTAATAGAAAGTTATTACCGTATTTTCCGCACTATAAGGCGCACTTAAAAGCCTTTCATTTTCTCAAAAAACGACAGTGCGCCTTATAATCCGGAGCGCTTATATATGGATCAGTTGGTTAATTGGTTGATCCATACTGGTTGTACACGGCGCTCAAGGCGCTCTGTCAAAATGTTTCAGTATGAAAAACCAATAAAAACAATTTAATAATCCAAAACACCGATCCCTTTATTTTTCTAAGCCTTTTGCTACACTATCCGCCGGATTAGCTATAAAAGGCTAACGATCCTCATATTCCCGTTTAAGACACGAAGTCTTATCATTCACACTCGGTGAATCTCTAATCTCACCAACAAGTACGACTGGTAAACTACAAGGCCACACCGCTTGCAGCATTACGGCTACCATAGTCAGTAAACACCGGTACTGTGCTTACTCACAGTCCTAGTGGATGCATAGCACAACCCCAGTCAAACGTTTAACTGCAGTATCTTCTATTCTATGCGCCTTATAATCCGGTGCCCTATATATGAAAAAAGTTCTAAAATAGGCCATTCATTGAAGGTGCGCCTTATAATCCGGTGCGCTTTATAGTGCGGAAAATACGGTACTTTGAAAAATGTTTAACTGAAGAATGATCACCCAAAATACTGAATCTACCATCTGTACCAATGACCCCCATTAGAATATGGAGCTATTTAACGCTTTAACGCGATTTGGTTTTTTGTTTTTTTTAAGTGTTTGCTCTGCATTTGTGTAAAATGACTGTAATGGATATTTTTTGTCCATCTAGCAACAACGTGATGTAAATATGAGACAGGCCCTCATCCTTCGTCCACTTCCTGTGTACCTGCGTTAAGATGCCTCCAAGTTCTTCAGGACCTGTAATGTAAGTGTACTGGCCTCACTATTAATCCATTTTCCTAGCTATTCAGTCAGCTTAAACATATGGCATCACTCAAATAACTCTAGGAGAACCAGGACCTGTTTATGAAGTTTACTGACATGTAGAAATTACATAAATGAAAAGGTAAGTATGAAGCATTCCACTAATCAAATAGTATGTTAACAGGTAGGTGTGAAACTAACATAAGATATTAGCATATGTAAAGAAAATAGTTAAAATGTAGCTTAGTTGCAGTCTAAATGCAAAGTGCTAAGAGACAGTAATGTCACTTCTAGACATCATTAGCATGATTTGTATCCTTGAGGGGGTGAACTCATTCTTGTATTATTTGTGTTTTGTAGTCAGCAGATGGTCCAGACCTCACAGACACTCCGGTGGCTCTCCTGACAGTCGTCTCGGATGACACTACTGACGCAGCCCTCTTCAGCCCTGACAGCATCTGTATTGTCGTGGAGGATGAAATACTTGTGAGTGGTCCCACAAATCTGGCTGACTCATTTCTCCTGCTCTTTGGGTAAATCTATGCACTAGACCTACACTACCCAAAGAATCTTGATCTTACATTCACATTTATCCAAAAAGTTGTCATGTGTCTTGAGGACAACAAGCTGCTGAAAGGAGTGAATCAGTGACAATGAGTGAATCACTCAGAATGGATTGTTGGTTGAGCTGAGTATTGAGGAAGTTTTTTGTTTTTTTCCCCCTCTTTACAAATGCAATCATTTGCCTCTTCTACCTCAGATTTAAGATGTGACACTGTTTGCCACTTCTACCTCAGATTTCTACTCAGTACAAAGCCTAAATAAGGATAAATGAGGATACTGAATGTGGCACTGTTTGCCTCTTCTACCTCAGATTTCTTTAAAACACATCTTGTTTTGCTGGAGTCATTTCCTTTTCCTTTTGTTTTAATTTATGACAAGCACTTTGATTCATGCCTTTTAAAAAAACACTTTTTGTTGACTAAAAAAAGTTGTTAAATTGTCACTGTGGTGTTGCCTTCATGTTTTCTAACATTATTAGCTGATTATAATTGTGTAGTGGGCCAGCATCAGTATTTCAGTTTAGAATGAATTTTGAGTGCATGTCCCCCAGACTATGAGTTGAAGGATATTGAAAATTTTGAGTCTATTTCCCACATGCGTTGAAAAGTATTGAAAACTTTGAGTGAATTACTCCCTAATTGTATGTTGTGGAATATCAATATTTATAAGATAACATTGAGATAATTTAAGGCAACTGCAAATTTATTTTTTATGTTATGTAAACTTAAAACATTTTAAAACATCACTAAAATATTTTTTGTGTAGTCTGTTACAAAATCATTTTTGAGTTCTGTGAACTTATTAGGGTTTACAGTGTTGCCACAAATACCTGTTCTCTGCCTACAGAAGGAAGATGCTTGACCGGTGTCCTCTCTGACTGTGTCTCACTTCTGGACCTCACTGTATATATTTTTATTGATTTCCCATATTTACTTTTTTCACCATTCTGTGTTTTTGTCCTTTAACCTGATTGTTGGCTGTTTATTTACTTTCTTGTTTTAGTTTGCCACATGTTTGAATAGGGAAAGTTCAGTTACATATATGATGCATATGAAGCATGCAGTGCTCTTCTCACTCTCTGTAAGACTGCAAGGGAAGCTCTGCTTCCTCCAAGATGTCAAAAAATAGATGTGTCAGGTATGAACTCTTGTGACATAACTAAAAATGTACTACAACACATTTAACTCTAAGACAAGTTTGTTTAGAATCAGCCACTTATCACAGGTCGACTGACAGGATTTTCTTCTCATACATTCCAGTAGCATCTCAGTGCATTAAACCTGTTGAAGCTCAGCGTCCATGGACTTCAATGAGGAGGCAGAGAAGAGTTTTTCAAACTTTTTTTCCAAAGCTAGACGGTCATTGGATAAATGCTGCTGTCCCTCCCACAAACGCTCAGCACCGGAGGATTGTCAAGTTCAGTCCCATCGCAGATTTTGCAAGTGAAGTGGAGAGACAAACTGCAACTCATTTCTTGGTACTTGTTTGTTGATATAGCCCATTTCCATACGATACGATACACCTTATGGTTCCACTTAGGTAAATTTGTCTCTCTATTGTACATATAGGCTTATTGTACATAACTGTAAATAAAACACAATTGCAGCAGAATTTGCTTGTTTCAGTTTAACATAATTCTCTAATAATTCTCTAGTTTGTTAGTTCCATGTATGTATGATGATGTAGGCAGAAAATGACCTTACCCTCCTTGAAAAATGTGCAGCCTGCCACTGTCTTTGGCACTACATTTTTCAACTTAACATCTGTATCCCTATGCACAAGGAACCCCCATGTTCAGCAGCACACGGCAGCTGTGCTCTGCCAGCTCTGCACTGACAATGCACCAGTACCTCACACAACCCCACGTCAAAAAGCCAAACAATTCCTTCAACACTTGCTAACATGCACAAGTGTGCCTGCTCTCTGTCAACTCTGCAGGCGCTGCTAAATATCTACACCAGTCTAGTATCCTGGGAAAAGACATTTATATCTAAAACATATTACAAAGCCAGAGGCTGGAAAAGGATGAACCAGGGGAGGTTTGCCCTTTTAAAATACAACAACAGAAATGACAGTAGACTTGAGAGACACAGTAATGCAAAGTCCAGGAGAGAGAGAGAGAGAGAGAGAGAGAGAGGGAGAGAAAGAAATGTTACTGTCAAGGCAGGTGAAATGTCAAAGAAAACAGTTGACTCTCAGGAGGAGGAGGTAACTCATCACTTCATGTTTCCAAACTCTACATCCTCCATAAAAACACACAAAGGATACTGACATCAAAAAAGGAGCAAGCTGCACTCAAACTTGTCACATGAAGCACAGAGAGGACCGGAGCTGACATTAAAGACACCACAGTGAGATCACATTGGTGTTAATCATCGTTATCACTAACCGGCTCACGATGGTGAGATAATTAACATCCTAATATGAACAGCCATGAAGAAATTATTTGTTTCTGTCCAGCGTCCAGCGCAGCCAATTTATAATACATTTAATATTCATTTGCACAGGATTAATACAAATGAATGAGGGGTAGTGTCTTTCTGATCCAGCTCAGCACTGCGCTGCAGCATGGCATGCGAGTGTGACGGCACACAGCTGTGGTCCACAGGACTCTCTGTGATTTATCTGCTTGTTTGTTCTGCATATTGCCTCATAAACACAAACAGGTAGTTCATTTATCAAGCAAGTTTGGAAATTAGTAATGAGATAAAATCTGGAAATTGAGCTTTCTGTGTGGCTTATACTGATGAATTAGTTCCTCCCTTATGGGACACTGTGTTAATAAGGTTCAGTTGTGTGTTCTGGTTAAGGTAAAATGGACATTAATGAAAGCAGACTTATCAGGACAAGTCTTCTCAACTACACCGGTCAGTGGAGAAACAAAATGAACACCAGACACTCATTTTTCCAGGTCTATAACACTCTCCTAACATCCAGGTGATCCAGTCAGAAGTGGTCATTAGCTCAGCTTAAAAAAAAAGGAGAGAGAGAAAGAGTCTATTGCACTCATCTCTCAAGGGAGAGGGACCGAGGGAATGAGGAAACTCAGCTCCTCTGACAAGCTGGGAGCACTGCATTTTGGCATTTGACACAAAATGATCAATCTTTGATCTAAGTTGTTGCCAATTAATGTTCTGTTGAAAAGCAACTCTGTCTGAAAACCCGGAGCTAATCAGTGGACTGCTGATGATTATGTTTTCTAAACCACCATCTCCAAGGTCAAGGACAAAGACCTTCTCATCCAGCTCAATCTTTAATTCAGGCTGTACCTCAGCTCAGTGTTTCTGAGCACATCCACATCCCAGTGTTGGAGCATGCTTCACGTTTCTCTGCCCACGTCAGAGGCCTTTGAACTTTTGACTTTCTGCAGATCATGTGTTCAGTTAATCACAAATCTCAAATAATTCATATGTGAACTGTGTTCATGTGTGAAACTGTGGAAACAACATTATGACACAAGGTCCATTGTTATATTTAGGAATTTGACTCAACTAAAAAATCTGGGTGTTGGACCCACTGACTATGAAAAAAAGAAAAATTACAAACAAAGGAACAAATAATGCTGACACTGACGAGCTTACTGACAAAAACTGAACTGATAATCTGATCATCTATCAATCATTGCTGGTTTGTGAATTGAATGATTGAGTTCAGGACAAAATACAAACTTTGGAGTTGATCACCTTGCTGTGCGTGTTTCTCACTTCATTTCATAACTTGAAGAAATAACAAGAAAAAGTGATCGATAGATGAATGAATTATTGAATTCATAATGAGCTGCAGGCCTACAAAAACAGAGAAAGAGAAAGCAGGAGTGCAATCAAGTTTTTATCAAAAGGAGAGCGAAGCAGGAGTTATAAGAGGGAGAGAGTGGACGCTGAGCGAGGCCGGGATCAACCAGGACCCCACTGTGAACAAAGCACCTTCTGACCCATAACAAGTAGCTCTTTATTGAATGGGCGGCTCCAGTCTGTATTAATCTGTAAGAGGAAGCCTAAACACAATTAGATTTGAATACAGGCAGCTCTGGTCCTCATGGATTTCCAATAATCTCATAAAGTCTCCTTCTGTGTGAAAAGAGAGGAAAAGGAGGACAGAAAGAGACAAATGAAGATCGTCTATGAGTGTGTACGTGTGTGTGTGGGTAGATGAGTGTGTGTGCACGTGTGTGTGTGTGTGTGCATGCGTGTCTCCCTGCTTAGGCCTAGGCACATAATTGGTGACAGTCTTTCTCTAATTAATAACTGCACTGGACTCCAGGGGACTTCCCAGCCTTTACCCTCTGTGCCCTTTAAAGACTCCCATACCGCCCCCCCGCCTCTGCTCACCGCATCAATCAATGACACCTGTTTATCCCATTTGTTAAGGCTTACAATAAATGAAGGTTAGGATAGGGAGCATAAACCTCCTCCAGATGCATCACAGCAGCAACATGTGAGATGTTGGATACTTCAGCAAGAAAAACAAGTGTTGGATATTTGACTTAATCTTGAAATACCAGCAGTGTTTGACAGGCAGACTACATGTTTTTTCTTCAACATGTTTTGAATTACCAGCCTGTCAGCCAATAGGTGAAAATAGGTTTCAGCAGCACTGCAAGCACGTGCTCCATAAATGCCAAATGCCACAGGTTGCAGACAGCAACTGCCATAGGGCAATGTGAGAGGACGGTTCCTCTAAAGCAGGGGTGGGGAACCATGTGCCATGGAGAGCCATGTGTGTGCAGGTTTTCCTTCCAACCAAAGACTTCAACAGGTGATTTCACTAATTAACACACCTTCAGCCACAGAGGTGTGTTAATCAGTGGAATCACCTGTTGAAGTCTTTGGTTGAAGGGAAAACCTGCATACACATGGCTCTCCATGGCACATGGTTCCCCACCCCTGCTCTAAAGTTTCTACCCCTCAATCTCTACCCCAATCTCACAAATTGCATAGAATGCAGAGTATCGGCCGATCCGATATAGCCGATCAGATTGGGGGAAACCCTAGTTACTTTCATAGAAAAGTACATGATTGAAATTATTTGTGATTTAAGTATTAAGTATTTCTGACCTTCATAACAAACCAAACCGTTTGAAAACCGGTCAAAAACTGAGCGAGTTCCGTTTTTATAGTAGATCACACACCATAGGCTTAATGCTCTGAGGGAGCGAGCGGACTAATGCAAGGTGGCAGCTGTGTGGCGATGTCGTGTGCATCAGCGTTGGGTGACTCATCTAGTCTTCTTATAAATATCTATGGTGAAACCTGTGCCGACTGCAGCTTTAACGAGCAAGCTCATCTGTAGCTATGGTAACCAGCTATTGGCAGTCACTCTTCAGAAATCCCAGTACTGTGCTTAATGCACATGCGCAGACCTCCAAAATAAGCTGTCCTGCCCTCCGCTTGACTTTCTCCAGTCTTTGTCGACGAGACATGAAATTTCCTGTAAATTTTGCAACCCTACTTCCACTTCGGTAGAATTTTTTTCTTTTCTTTTGTTTTACCAGTCAAGCACTGCTTGCCTTGCTTGCTCTCACCGCACGCCACTGGTGAAAAGCACATGAACAACAGATAAACAGCAGCTTGTGACAGCCTCAGCTCAGAACAAGGTCAGGGTCACAGCAGCACTTTGTTCTTATCAAATATCTACCTATCTCAAGGACACTTAAGCAGGGTGGGAGCTTTTAATGTGCAGCTTTTGTTTAAAGAACATATCCATAACAAAAATATAAAAATCACTAGCATGTAATTGTTTTTACAGCATCACCAACATGTTTTGTTTCCACCTGCCATGCTGAAAGTCTATACGCTGCCTAATGAACCACATACATTGATTGAATTCAACTAATGATGCAGAAGATAAAGCAGCACAGGCCACCTGTCTCATTTCCACATTATTACATGGGCTTGGGTATTGATGACTTATTGATTTCATTATTCCTAAGGCGAAAAACACAGGAAGGGGGTGTATGTGTGAAAACAAGGATCTTAGTGAAATTTAAATGAGACCTGGGGATGTGTGTGACTAACGGCTTTCCAGATAATTGCATGTTATTAGGTCAGGTGGCAACCACCACATGTCTCAGTGGCTCACACCAACTCCAAACATTATGTACAATCTCAACCTGGTAATGAAATATCACAGAAACTTAATGTTCCCTAAACATTTTGCGCCATTTGTGAGTCCAAACCAGTGGCCACATGGACAAGAAAAAAAACACAACTACAAAGTGTTGTGACTGTTTAACATACTTCTGTAACAAAGTGTTCCAACAACAGTGTGTGGGGAAGAAGGGAAGGGAAGAAAATTTCCAATAACTGATTAATCGGCTGATTAAATTTTCACATAAATTTTTTAACAAATGGCTGCCTTCTTCACTTCACGCTTCTTGCTCAGATGTAAATTGAAGGCAGAAAACTAACTAATATCAAATACTTTTATTGTTGTGAGGCAAGCAGCATAAACGTAAGGGCCATAATAACCTTGTTGACGCTGTTTATTGATGAACCGAGCGCCGTCCAGGGAGACACTTGAGGAAGTTTACAAAGTGACGGTAACCAGTAGATTGTTATTGTGCATCTGCTCCGACCCAATTATGAAGTAGTGACAGCAGTAATTAAGGAGTGGCGGCCGCCACAACTAAATGCATATAGTGGAGGAGCTCAAACATTTCTTTTGGGAAAAATATTGCACAATCCCCACTCTGTCTTTGCTCTTTACTTTTAATGTTAGCTTTTATGAAAACCTTAAAAAAAGAAAAAAAAAAAAAAAAAAAACTTGCACAGACCGTTTTTATTTTTCATATTTTTTATGATAAAACTTTTTATTATTATTTATTGGTCTTTTTATTGGTGACTTGACTGACGGGCCGGCTCTGGCCCAGTGGCCGCCAGTTGAATAGCCCTGTTTTACACCAGCATTTCCAGTTTCTTCCATCTGGTTCACTGCTCAGACTTCCACTTGCTAAAACTAAGAGATAAACATACATTTTGACCTTCTGTCATCTCCCTGCTAAAATCCAGGAGGAAAAGAAATTCTAATTTCAAATTTAGTTCAATGAATACACGTCTAAACAACACAGACATGTCTGAAATATAAACTGTGTCGCTGCTGGACTGAAGACAAACTGGCGACATAGGTGCAATAGTTGATGTTTGTGTCTGTCTGATGGTTGGTCCATCAGAAAAAGTGTCAACAAACACAGCACAGACTCTCTTAAAAACTAATAAAGATACTCACGATCTCCACAGGATGAACACTACTGACTTTTCCCCAGATGTCACCAACTGGTCAGACTTCAGCCTGCTCCTGCACTTTACAACCAGAAACTAACAACATCCTAACACTGTAAGACTTTGCTCTTGGCTCTGTTGAAAACTTCAGATTTTCTTCACTATCAGTAACCCATAGAGCAGTTTGCCCAGTTTGTGTCTGTCAGTTGATGTTTACATGTTTACATGATCTAATACTGTATAAGTGCTTAAACTTGCCATATTACAGTCTTAAACATGACGCTGGGGACTGTTCTCTCTTCTGTTGTGGTGGGCTGCAGAAGGGCTACGGCTGATGCTGTTTCTACACACCATCGCAGGTCTACCTCTGTGACCTGATAAAGATGTGTATGGTATGTTTCTGAATGAAGTTTGTTTCTTTCTGGGGCCTGAAGGATCTTTTTATAACGACCTACTTGCAGACGTGGTACAGCAGAGGTGCATTTGATTAGCGACTATATTTAACATATTTTTGCTTGCTTGAAACTCGACATCTTTATTAGTTTTACCTATGTATTGTTACAATTCTTCATAACATGCATTAATCCTTGCAGGTAACTAGAGCATCTGGGTATGGATCTTAATATGAGTATATTTCTGTTCAGTGTGAAAAATGAGAGGGGCACACTCATTTATCAATATATAGGACTTTGTGTACTCAACCTCTTTGTATGATATGGGTTATCATGAATTGAATGATTAATTGAACCCTGTATTGCCTGTGCAGTGAGGTGATTAGTTTAATTAAGTTAATTTAAGGGTGCCTTGACACAGGCAGTATTTAAGTGGACCCAGCTTGGGCCTGGGTGCAGTGCAGGTGGGTCAATGTGAACACAACAGTCACATTCTGATGTGCACCAAAACATTGAACTCTGGTGCGGTCAGTTTGTTACATGAACATGGCCCGATCTCAGTCACTCACACCAACTGCCCGGTGTGTGCCACAAGTTTGAGCTAAAAAGGCCTCCGTAGCTGCATTTCATTTTCAAAATCTATTTTTTGCAGAAAGTTGTAAATACAAAAGATAAAATGAAATGAACAGCACTATAAATAACCCTTGTGTACTGCGGACGTGTGCCTCCATTTTTACCGTTGGAGTTAAAGTTGCATGAGACTCTGCCAGCGGTGCGGTGTTTGGACCAGAGTAAAAACAAACATGTGTGATCAGGAACCGTACGTGCTGAAAAATCAAACAATGCATCATTTTGGCTTGTGAAAACACTCTAAGATGGGTCCTCAATGTCAACAACTATGTGCCTGTTGGTCCAGCACTAAAGCACTGCAGCCTGAGACACAGTGCAGAATTCTTTAATTGGATCCTATCATCCTGCTCTGATACACCTGCTTCACTTAATACATGTTTGCAGAGCTCTTGCTTCAATTACAGTATGAAAGGCTAAAACACCATGATTTTAAAAACTTCAGTTCCTGGCCAGAGCACCCTGACCTCCCTTAGTGCATGTTGGCCTAGCACGGCACAAACAATACTATGTTTGTCTCAACACAGCTCCTGTACATTTACTATTGGCAGGGAAATCAATTCTGATCCACCTTCACATTCCAAAAACTCTCATACACCCAGAGTCCTAAAAATAAGCCTCAACGATACCATTTCTGTGTCTAACAGGATATTGGTGCTGGGACAAATGAGCATGAGAGGGAGACAGGGCGCTGGCAGGCTTTGTAAAGAGAATACATTGCTATACTAGAGAGGCCTGCGTAGAAAGTTTGCATCACATTTGCGTCAAGCCACTCTGACATCATACAGCTTACAGCTCCACATGGGGATGCTGAAGTGTAATAATAACAACTGGGGAGAAAAAACTTGCTGTGCATAGTAGGTGGGTCAACTCACACTCAGCCCTGACACAGGTTATCTGTTATTCAGAATGATGTCTACACCTCCAATGGCATCAGATGCTTTAGGATAAAAAAGCACCTTTTCAAGGCCACATCTTTTTCTCTGAAGATGTCTTGGCTTGTCACAGAATAAAGGCACAGGTGTAAATAAGAACGTGAATAACTGCTAAATTCTGTTTCTTCAGTTTCAAGGTCACGGTGCTGTGCATACTGAGTCACACTGTCACGGTTTACTGGTTGTTACAAACACCTGCACTTGTCTTAGTAAGACAAGTAACTTGAAATTTCAGGCTTTATCTTTCCTATTCTAGCAAATCATTAAAGATGGGGGTGATAATATTTTTTTTTTCAGCAGTAATTACAAAAACATACATTGTGCCACTGAAATGAACATTAACAGACAGATTACTGCTGAAACAACAACACTGAGGGAATCAGCCTTGTGTTACAGCATCTGACTGAGGAAGTTGATATAACATGTTCTATGCTTCTTATTTCGACTTTTTATGCTTTTCAGTGTGAACAATGCATCTTTAGAGTTGTTGTAATCCCTCAGAATGCACTACAAACACACAGTGTCACTTTACAACATCACAGATTACAATGTTGAGCCTCACACAATACCTGTACTGTAACTCTACATTTTGCTTCCTCTTTCAGAAACACAAGACAAAGATGAAGCCTGTGGAAGTGCCTTCACTATAACTCCATTAATGGTCACTACACACTGGATCCAAAAGCTCTTAGACTCCCTAAAGGAGTCGCCCTCTCTGTAAAAACACAAAAATCAATTGAGGTGTCCCACAGTGTATGTTTATAATGCATTATGCAGGAAAGATCAGTATAATACATTAGGATTAGTGTTATTTTTGGATCTTTTTTTTTTTTTTGACTGTGATCATTTCACCAGGCTAAAAACCACTGAACCAGCTGTGGATCAATGATGGTCACAGCCTGTGCTGCAGTCACTTATCTCCACAGGTTGAAGTTCAAGTCTTTCATAAAGTATGTTATCATGAATTCTCATGGCAGGTGTACCAACAGTACAACAGTACAACAGACACACACAAACACACATAACTCGATATCCGTCATTGGCCCAGCAGAAGGATAAACACACCAGCATTTTGACCAATGGGCCTTGTAATTGTACGCCCTCCCCCTATCCTGTCCTCATACTGAGAATGTGTGTGTCAGGTGTGTGTACATGTCTCTGAGAGCAAGACCTCTGATTTCCCACAGTGCAGAACATCATTTACAGCCCACTCTGAGCCTCACGCTGCACGCCTCTCTCACCAGGCTTAACTCTTCTCGTACTGACTCGCTCAATATCCCAATTGCTACAGATCCTGTCCTCCAGCTTAAATCAGCCAAAACAATTACAAAGCCACAAACAACTGGAAGAAAAAAAAACAAAAAACGAAGGAGGCTACGGAAAAACAGCATGTAAATCCGTCCTTTATCAGCTACTGCAATCTTAAAAGATGGATTTAACACCAAGCCATTCAAAACAGAGAGCTCTCTTTTTAGTTGCAGCTCTCTGAACCCAGAGATGTGAATGGACTCATTCTTCTTACAAGTGTACAAATGAGGGTCTATGGCCTGAAATGTTTAAGTGATGAAAAATGGAACGTTACAAGGCTAATTTAGCACAAATTTCTGACAGGGACGCCCATTCCAACCAGCCCCTCTCACCTCTTTTAAATCAATAGCAGCCTCACACTTAATGATGCCTCCTTATTCAACGCCTCCCTGAAGCCTGACACAGTCACTGCGGTGTAATTCCACTGATGTCCTAGCAGCAGCAAGGTGTTGAATTTTCATTCGGTGCAGAGTTTCTGAGGGTTATGTATCACTGCATGGCATGTGCCATCATTACAGTGGCACTGCTCTGTAGCCACAAGGTAATGAAATAGCCAGGTTGGTAGTTCTGTAGTGGATCAAACGACAGCTTTACGAGAGCTGACACACACTGTGGCCGTCCATGAGGGAAAGCTTTGAGGTTCTCCTGTCAAAGGCAGTATGGGTAGCCTCCAGCAGAATGAAATGAATTGGCCCCATAATAAAGACGAGGGTGGCCAGTGATTTGCTGCTGCGTCCTGGCTGTTTAAAGACCAATGTCCTCTCACAGCACAGTGTGTGGTGTTAAGAGCATTTGATTAGTCTCTTTAATGAACTGAAAGTGTGAGACCTTAGATGGCAAAATGACCAATCCTAGGCCCTGCCCGTTCCTATAACTCACTTAACCTTTATTTAAGTCTCCAGGAATCATTTTGGGGAAAAAAAACTCATTTTCAATGTTGAAAAGAAGAAAAAATCATGAAACACAGTCAAAAAAACCAACAACAATGAAACACAGTCCAAACACCATTAAACCAGTCGCATTCAAAAGCTGAGAAATTGTTTTTAAAATGGTAACATGTAAAAATGTAAAATGTTCCATGTGGGTGCTGCAGAGAAACTACAGTACTGTAGTATTTACAAAAACGGCCCCCTCTATGTTTTCAAAAATAACATAATTCACACAAGATTGTTGTCAAACAAATCTTCATTTACGCAAACCCACATAATTGCACAGTGAAGAGCTACTATGAGCATGCCAAACCTATAGGTGGCCGTGTAACGACAAACATTTAGCCATACTAGCCAATCAGAATCCTGGAAAAAACACAACAACAACAACAACAACAACAAATGACATGAGTTACTTCCCTCCTCCGTGATGCATCTTCTGTGGCACACTGTGATGTTCTAAAACTCTGTTTCTCCCTGTCTACATGCAAACTGTTTTTCCAAATCTCCACTTTGGCCAGAGCTTTGAAATATAATCGTTTTTGGTGACTTGAAGCTCCGGCCAAAATGCATGGAGATCACCGTTTTCGCTCTATGCAAACAGGCCTGAGGAACATGAGGCATGGGTTTCACTGGCTGAAAGTGAAGTACAATACAGAACTGTATCATGGGCATAAAGATGGGTGTTAGTCTTTGTTTTAGTAGTTGTTATGTTGTTAATTTAAATAGAGAACAGAACGGGACCCAGAAAGCAGAAAGCTGGTTTCCTAGGGTCACACACTGCTGCTGTGTCTCTGGGAGAGATACTCCTGGAACCACTTTTGAGAGTCAGAGTCGCCGAGCCAGCATCAGCCAATCTTTCCAGGAGCAGAGGATGGTGAACGGTATCAAATGCTTTTGTTAAATCTACAGAGAGGGCAACACAATATTTCCCTCTGTCCAGAGCACATATGAAATCATGTGTGCCTGATCTAACAGCAGTGACAGTGCTGTGTTTAGCTCAGACACCAGACTGGTGAGCTTGTTGCTGACTAGAGATTCCAGAGCCTTAGTGAAACAGGGCAGTTTGGAAATAGTCTGATTGTTGAGTTGTGATTTAGCACTAAGCTTATGCACTACATGAGCAGTTTACCAGCCCTGAGGTAACAAGTCTCTGATGGTTCATCTATGAAGCAGGCTCATAATAAAAGGAGGGATAGATGCACAGGAATGGTTTTTGTTCACATTTCCTGATTTCCATTATAATTATGAACCAGCTAGGTACAACAACAGACAACCCATGTCATCTTTACACTCTGAGGTCACAGCACATACATTCAGATCAGATAACAGACACAAGATTTCACAGGAAGAAACTTCCAATTCATACGAAATGATTCAGAATCCTCAATTCTCCACCAAGCTCACTGTAGGTTTGCATCATCCTGTTGACAAACAAACAGACCAGCCAACAAACCAAGCCTAACCCTAACCAGATCAAAACATTACCTCCATTATACCACTTCATACCACTTAAGATGCACTGAATAAAAAGAGAAATTCTAATATTACCAGACTCACCATAGCAATTGCAACTGCATCACTATCAAACATATACATATCCAAGTGTGAATCTGAATGGGTTTATTGATAAAATCTGAGGGAACAGATGAGGGGAAGCTGGCCCATGGACCTCAAAGCACAGCTCAGCAGCAGGAGCATCCTTAACCTCCTGAATGACTCCTGGCACACATGAGCAGTAAACTTACCCTGTCCTTCATCCTCCAGCTCTGTGCCAAGGCTTTGGAGCCCTCAATCTTCTCTGAGTGCCGCTTCTTCATGAAGGCTAGGGGAAGCTTCCAGTCATTCATGTCTGCCTCTTCTTCTTCAGCCAGGCCCATGGCCGGCGAATGAAGCAAGTCTGAGTCCATTTTCATCAGGGCCCTGTGCAGGAAGGTTGGCATTAGTGACAATGTGACAGAAACAAACACCATACAATATATAGGTTTAATGCAGGGGCTGTTACTGTCACAGGTAAAAACCTGGAGACCTTCACTGATGGATCACGGTGTGTCAAAGTAAATGCTGCATTACGTTTCCTTGATATTACCAACACTGAGGCCCAACATCATTTCTCCTGGGTTTTTAACTCTTTATTTGATTACTGTGTTGATCAATCGGGGAAAAATGAGTATTCCACATGAGTTTGATGTTGAGTTAGTTTCCTTCAGCTAAAGAACAAGACCACTAAGGAAATGACCAATATCATGCAGCAAGTATGGTGATGGTCGTGGCAACAGCACTGAGTGTATAAAATTATATAAAGATCTAGGGACAGTAAATGATGAAAAACTATCACGGGTTGAGGATCACAAAGATCATAGTTCGTGTGGAGGCTCCAACAGGCCGGAGTGGACAGACATATCTTTTATCCTTCCTCTGGTGTATTCTAACTCTCTGCTTTACTGCCTGGTATTCTCACCATTTATGTGACAAGAACAAATACCTAAGAATAAACCTGAAAATACCGTCTAACAAGACAATGGGTGAAGAATACACTGGTTTGTAATGCATCGCACCCTCTTCATGGAGAATACAAGTTGTAAGTGACACTGTGGGAGCATGCTGTTGTTAAATGACTCCCTAATGTCTTCACTGTTGTGGTTGTTTTTCTGACCATTGCCACAGACACAAAGAATTTCTCAAATTTGAGTTGAGTTCATTTGCATTAATTATTTTCAACACCACTTGGAGAAGATGAGGTCAAGTCATTTTTTTCCAATCAAGCCAGAGGAAGACACTGTACAGTTTTAACACTGTCTTACAGCTGTGTTGACAACATGACACTTTAACTGCACATGGCCCAGCCTGCCCACCAGAAGCTCAGGTCTTGTTAACTGACTGATTCCATTTCCATGCTGTAAACTGTTTTCTTTCACCCGTCCTGCATGAGGGATCCCTCCTCTGTCACTCACCCTGAGGTTTCCCAAATGCCTCCCTGTTATGGGTTTTCTTGGGATGTTGTCATGATGCCATGTAAATCCCTTCAAGACAAACTCTTTGTAAAATGGGCTAGGCAAATAAAATTCCCTTGCCTTTATACTGACCAATACCTTGGTGAGAAGTAGCACTGACAGTCCACAATCAGACCGCATCAATCAATTTTGGACTGGTTCATGGAACTAAAATTGAGAATTTATGAGAATTTTACCTTTTAAATGAGAAACATTTTTGATCGTCACAGTAAAATATGAAAATAGTAGATCTGGCACTAGTACCAAAAATATCAAACATTTACATTCTATGTGACTTTTCGTGCAGGTGTGATGTTTCATGCAAACAGCTGCTTTGAAACTCAGGAATGTTGCTGTAGAAACCATACCATACAAGCTGTATCTACCAGTGTCAAGACAGTGATGCGTTCACTGCCATTGACAGCTGAAATACACAGTGCTGGCCAGTGCCACAACGCTTAAGTTAGAGAATCTGAAAAACTTCCATGGCTGCTAGGTTTAGGTTTCGTCAGACCGAACAACGAGCAACACGTGGATAACGTCGTGACAGCCGGCCACAGGTGAGGAGCCTGGTCTGGGTGGGTCAGTCCTGACTTCACGGGGAGCACCTAGCGCGACAGTTAAAAAAAAACACAACGGCCGGTGTTATGGCCCAGCTGGTTTCTGTGTTAACTGGTTCCTTTACTCAACAGCTGCAGCTGCGCTGCGCTCCCGTCGGCAGATTCGTCACAAATTCACAATCATACGCAATATATTACCAGCGATTTTCAAGTCGCAGGTCCCATCTACTGCTCACCTGTTTCTGTCAGGTGAGTATGATGCGTTCAAGTGAACAGGGCAGCGTTGGACGTGAGATGTATGACTATAACTCCCCAAATGCTTAAAATGCTGCGTGATTACAGGCTTTTAAAACTAGGCCTACTTTGGGAAGCTAGGTCTATGAGTGGGAGGCGGAAAGTTGCATTCAAACAATACAACTCACGTCCAACGCTGCCCTGTTCACTTGAACGCGTCATACTCACCTGACAGAAACGTTTTGTAAGATCTGTGGAGAACTGTAAAGAAGTGCACGTACACAAAAAGCATGCGCAATACACTGCACGATTAAATGCAAGTCGTTACTCTTCACCCATGTACTCATGCAGTGGTTCAAGTGATTCGTTTTGTTGACATGTTATTTAGCACCGTTAGACAATATTTTCCGAGTTAAATCGTCACTTTTTCAACACGACAGGCTTTGTTATATATAGTGTGTAGTGCTGTGCGGAGTGCAGCGTGGCGCAGAACATGTTTGCAGACCCGAGGAACAAGATGCATTGGTTTGGGTATTGTCAAGGCTAGCCAGTGGTGACCAGTTGTTTTACGTCAGCCCCAATCAAAATTTACGTGCATGCTGACGTAATTGACTAATAGGCAAGGAATCTGAATCCAGGTGTGAGTTACGACGGCTCACGGAGAAAGATTATTGTGTTGAAAGTATTGTCTTCTTGATGAAGCGAGACAGAGTCCCGCTCGCTGCAAATATATTAATATATTTTCTCCACTGTCTGTTTTTTTATGTGGCTGGTGCGTAGAGCTCACTCACAGAAGCATATTCGCTGCAGTAGGACCTGCCACTTGAAAACCGCTGGTAATATATTGCGTATGATTGTGAATTTGTGACGAATCTGCCAACGGAAGCGCAGCGCAGCTGCAGCTGTTGAGTAAAGGAACCAGTTAACGCAGAAACCAGTTGGGCCATAACACCGGCTAGCTAACTGTTAGCCTAGCTAGCGCGGCTAATTTTGACAGCTCTCCCTAAAGCGAGTTGTCAGGCTGCATGAGAAGCGAGTGCTATTAAAAACTACTCGTCGGGTATCCTGCGAAACAGTATGAGCTCAGAGATAAGTGAGACAGAGCAGATGTGCAGAAATGGCGCTGGTAGTGGCAGCGAAGCGTGCAGATGCAGACCTCGGTGCTGTGGGATTATCTACCCGGGCTGGGGAACCTCTCCGCCTCCGGACGATGACAGACACGGTCGCACAAACAATCCTGGTCAGAAAATTGTAGGGCAGCGTCCACAGCCTGTACAGCAGCTCAAACCCGTCAGATCCGAGTTGAACGGGTGCGTGTTTGCAGGGGAATCTGCGGCTCCTCTCCCCACGGCTCTTCGCTATGGGAAGGGGCTGGAGACGAGGCCCATCTTCACACGGACAGTCTGCCACAGCCACACGAAGCACCGGCCGCACTTATCGATGAGTGGGGTCTCGTGGGCTTCGTCTTCAAACCAGCGACCCGAGGAACTGCTCTGGTGAGAAAGTTTTGGCGGAACTCACATAGAAACCCGATAATTTCTCCGGAGAAGCACTTCTTCAGCACTTCTGCAAGGGCGCAGCCATCTTGGGTTGGACCCAGAATGCACTGTTGGGGCGGCGAGGCTGTCGTGAAACGTCACGGTCGTCGCTCCCAGCTGTCACACGCCGCAATGTAAACACACGCACAGGGCTCCATGGGAAACTATAGAGAAATGTTGATAAAAGCTATATTATTGATCACTCTTTACTAGTGAGGCATGAAGCAGAGTTAAAAATTCACTTATCAATAGTTGTAAGATTAGATAAGTGAGATGTGAAATATAAGAACCGTCAAATTCATTTTGTTGTGTTTGTAGGCTAAAGATTTTAGAGGGCATTTTCACAACTAGCCTCTTTCTCTGTCTCTCTTTCACTGTAAATATTGATGAAGCTTATAAAGGTCTAATAATAGGCTACAGTAAACACAATTAAGTGCTCTAGCTGATTTTTTAAATCTATTATTTCTTATTGTATTCTATATTGTTGTTTTATGTGGTATATAATCTGGTCTCACATGGTCGCAACATTTTACCACAATTTACCCATATTAGGTTGAATATTAGCCGAGACATTCATATGTGAAGATGTTATTGGTTACCAAGATCTTCAGTGTCACTTGGTCTTAGTTTAGAAAAATAAGAGGAAGACTGTGCAAGGAAAATCTCTTTCACATTGATGATTTGTTTTTAGGTATTTTCTTTCTCCCACTAAAGCAAAAATAACAGGGGTAGAACCTGAGAGACAACATTTAAAGGAGCTGTTTGTATGTTTTCCGACTGCTAAATAGCAAATGATAGCATTAACAGCTCTACTTACCAGTCTCAACAAACTGTTACCAGTTCAATATCACATTTCATTATTTTGGTCTATAACAGCTGTTTCCAGTGGTGTAGAGAAACACAGAGACATTTACTGATTATCTACCCAATACATATTCTATCCTTCTGGTGTTAAAATGAGGTTTTATCAAAGTAAAGTAATTAATTTATTCAATCTGACTCCATTTACTTAAAGATAACTTTACCATTAAATATTGCTGAGAATGAATAGTTAACCAATATTTAAGAATATAAGTCTTTTAAGAATTGAACTCTGCTATTAGAGAGAGATCTGACATCAGTCTTAGTTCAGACTCAGTGACCTTCTTAACATGGAAGAATAGCCCTGATGCCTGGGTTGAAGTATTCAGAGGTATTAGGACATGATACTCCAACTCAGAGTTAAGGGTGTGAACAGCGTCCAGTGAAACTTACCATATAACTAAGGTCTTTGGGATACAGTATTTAACTAGTCCCTATCTTAGTTCAGGGATGGCAGATATAGACTTAAACTATTCAGTGACCTTCTTAACATAGAAGAACAGCCCTGACACCTGGGTTGAGATATTCAGAGGTTACAGAACATAACTCAGTAGTTACAGAACATGGTACTCAATCTTTTCTATTCAACTCAGAGGTTAAGGGTGTGAGTGTTACCCAGTGAAACTTACCATATAACTAAAGACCTACTAGGTATCTGATAACAGATCCTTCACTACAAGAGTAAAATCTCTACAAGACAGTATTAGAAATGAATGGTTAACATTCCAGTTTATTGTGATGTAGAGTAAGTGAACAAACTTTAGCCAATAGCAACAATACTTGAGAAAACAGATATTGCAACACACTCGATGTGTGGGAGCTCTGGTTGGCAGATCAACTCAAAGGTTGGGTCCTTGCTCTTTCCCTGCAATATCCAACCAGAACAAAGACACTTTTAAATCACATGTCAATAGGAATTTGCATGGAGACATCACTCACATCTGGAGACCTTTGATCATCAGGGGGTCTTTTCAAAGGACAATGAACTACTTAAACCTTTGTACTTCAGACATGTAACATCTCCAGGGGACCCACATGTGCTCCTGTGGGCCTATGCAGACAGGAAGTGAACAGAGGAAGAGAGGCAGCCATCAAATGATTAAATTCAGTCATAGGTGATTGATTCAATTACAAATAATCAAAGACACAAAGTTGTTTCTTCCAGTCTGGGGGAAACTTCCATTGTTTCAGGGATGAGAGTTCAGGGTGGTGTTGAACTGTTGTGCACTATCCAGTTAGCCTCGGCCCTTCCCATCACTTTCCAATGGAGGCTCACCATTTTGTGCTAAGGAAGTAGTAGGCCTACTGATCAGAGGATGTATTGCAGCCTCTTGTCTTTTGAACACATTAGCTGCGTTTACATGGGTCAAAAAATCCTATTTATGATTGGATTAATAGGTCGATCAGATTCAAAATGTCTCATGTACACACCTTAGTGGATCTGATTCACCCAGATCTGATTAAATTTCCGATCAGATTGAGAGAGGTAGTCTACGCCGATTGATAATCAGCTTGATGCCGCATTAAACGGCTGAATAGAGTGGATTCGGTCGATAGAGTGGATTATTCATTCTGCACATGCATGCTCAAGTACGTAGGAGTCACGTGTTGATGTTCGCGAGAAATAGGAAAGAGGAAATAGGAAAGTCAAAGCCGGTCATAACAAACATGGCGAGTAAACCAAAAAACTGGACAGTCGTTGAGACGAACTATATCTCTCGATGATAACTAGCTGCTGAAACCGTAGAGACGCAAATAAATGCAAAAATAACGAAATAAGCGTCTCCAACAAAACACGACGTGGATCCATGGCTCTAAGTGTAAACACGGAAGTGCACCTCTTCTTCTCCTGCACCTTTGCAGGTAGTGGGAGTGAGACCTTCTGCACATGTCAATGAAACTATATAATCGTCTTCAGCTGGGGCCATGTATACGCAGACTGTATGTGGATCGCTTTATTTGGTATTCATGTATACAGATCGAATAAGATTCATTTACTGTAATCTGATTGTTTTCAATCAGATTGAGGAAAACACTGCATGTAAACACAGCTAGTGATGGTCCTAATCAAGTGACAATTAAAATCACCTGCTCCCACCAGGAGACCTTCAGTGACAGAAAAAAATAGAAGAAGGCCCTTTAAGATGAGCATCATGGGTTGAAACACTTGAACTGAACATATTTTTCTGTTGCTCAGAAAATTCAGATAAGAAAAAAAAAATAAGGCATCTATTACACCTGAGAAAGATTTGACATGACTGTACTTGTGTTTTTGTTCATCCAAGCAAACACTGGGACAGCAGTGTGAATTTTTGTATCTTTTAAACAACTGAGCCACTAAGATGTGTTGTGATCATGCAGGCCTGAGTCTGAATCTTCAGATCAAATCAACATTTATGTTGCAGGAAGAAGTGAAGATGTCATAAGTATAAAAATTGCAAATGAATTCAATGCCGAGGCCAATTCAACTCAGTTCTTTATTCATCAAACATATTACGTAAGTGCTGCAGTGCTATTGTTAATAAAGGAGCGTTTCCTTTTTATATTTTGTCATCGTGTTTCTGTAACTTAATGGAAGGAAGGAACAGCAATGGCAGCTGTTAAAATGTTAAAATGCAGGATTTAACTCCACAACAGCTACGTCAGCTAAGCCAAGACAATGTCAGTCATTTATTATCCATGTCATATTCACCCTGGTTGAGGCTGATAAAGAAGCGAGCAAATGTTGTTTCCAAAGGTGTGGATTTTTGCTTGTCCATACTACAACACAAACCTGGAGTTTTCAGGCTGTAACACCTGTTCTCCAGGTCCGTATAGAGTCTTTGTCTTCACACATCCAGCAATTACAGAGCATCTTATTTGGAGTATTGTCTAGACAGCAAACAAGTCTCATCATCACCTTCTCTTGTATAGAAGTTGAACTGTTTTTACCTTCATTGTCAAAGAAAAATATTGTGTGTAGCTTTAAACAAAACAGCTTACAGTCCAAGAGTAACACATGTTATGCTTGTTCTTTTTCACCAACCTAGGGGGTGTTTACTGTGTCCAGCCTTGCTTTCCTCAGCACCTGCATGAGTCAAGTGAACAAAATGTGTTGCTCATGATTTGTCCCCAACATCCTTTGCCATCAGGCTTCACACTCATTTCTCAAACAGCAGGAGCTAAAGGTTTGTTTTTGAAAGAGAGCAAAAGCTGTCCCATCTGTCTCCGAGTCCAAATCTGACACCAGTCTGTGTAGACCCACTCAGGCAGTTGGTCATGACATTACAGAGAGCCCTTTAATTGGGAGACCACAATCAACATGTTTACCAGTTTGCTCAGAGATTTGCTCTAAGGCCTTGATGACTTTAATCAAGCACACACAGACTGTCTTGGGCATAAAGGACAATGCTGCGCTGAGATCACGAACAGCTTTCTTTGGGCTGTCAGCTCATCAGAAAACATGAAAATGCTACACCAGATGGATGGAGCATGAAAATATCCCACTCAGTGCATTCAGCAGTGCAGCAATCATCTCCTCAGCCTCTTGGCTCGCTGCTCTAACAGTGCAGGAGCAATCTGGTGTGTAAGAAACTCAGGTACATCCTACCCAATGTGTTCATCTCGCCTCCTGGTCCCAGTGTCCACTGCAGGGGGGGGAAACAAATCCAATCTCATAGGTGTGATAGAGGTTGGGACCCCAGGATAGCTGATAGGCAACAGAGGGAACAGGAAAGAGAAGATTAGTCTACTTTTTTCTCCTCATCCACCTTTCTGTCAGGTAGGGAACAAGCTGACATGATCAACTGGGCTGAATACTGGAAGCTGGAGCCAAATAAGACAGGGGCAGGAAAAGGCTAAAAGTCCTTTTCCCAAGGATTGATTACAACAAGGCAAGAGAAAGAGCAAGAGAGAACAGACACTGATGGATGGATGGATTCGAGGAAGCGAGCGTTATCAGGAGAAGAAGCGATGCCACCCAGTAACCTCCACCAGCACCACCAGCACCAGCGACTCCTCTCATGAAGGAAACTGGAGAGACAAGAGTGCTCATTTTTGAAAAGGATACATATTATTCAGGAACTTTCTGTCATAAATCAAGTTCAACAAGATTAGAAATGTTTCAGAGGTAGATACTGGAGGCTTTAACACTTAGAACTAAAGTTTCAGGGAAGATAAAAGGTTATTTCGAGTTTTCGTGTTCACAGTGAAGAGCAGATTCTCTGCACACCTTAATCATGTTGCCCATAGCTGATTTCCAGCCAGGTTCACACTTCGTATCAGTGAAAACACTGCTGCAGTGATGAAGGCTTGGTGATTAGTATTTACTCCCTGAGCAGGTCCAGTGAAAGCTTCAGCCTTCATAACTCAAGGTTGGCTGAGGATATGAATTGTAAATTCATCGAGTCCCCAACTTAAATCTCAGAGACAATGATTTCTGCAGTGTGGAGCTGTTTTATCCTTCATCTGAGCAGGAAACTGTATGGCCAGGGATGCACACTTCTGTACCTGTGAACAGTCTCAACAAGTCAGTTTGGTTAAAATGTGTTTTGAAAATTTAATTAAGATGCAATGAAGATAAGAGATTCACCTCACAGGGCCATTAGTTAATGGGACCTTTCTTTTATTGTTCCAACCTGACTTTTGTAAAGTTTCTATACGCTTAACTATTTAAATGTAATTTTGTTATATGTTGTATTCTGCATGTTTCATGTGAACTGATAAACTCTATAGATGACTGACTGACCTGGATTTAATCTGAGAGGAGGAGCAGGTGGAGTTGTGACCAGTTGACCACTAACAACTCTGTCATGTGTTTGGTCACTGTAGCCTGCCTCCTGCCCCCTGCCCCCTGCCCCCTGCCTCCTGCCTGTAAAAGAGGTTGCCAACCTTCATGTCCTCTGTTTTCTTCAGAAATTAATGCAATTATCAAATTGCTTTCCTTGATAAACAATACAAAAAGTACCGTAATAGATATATAGAACATTATAAAAAATATTTGTTGAACTCCCTCGAGACTACTTATGTGCATATATGTTATCTACATATATTTGTAAGTATGGACATGTGCATTGTTGATATTTAGCCATCCGTCATTCCTTCTTGTATCAACTGACTTTGACATTGTTTATATGTTTTGTTAAATAAAGAGAGAAAAGAGATGTTTTACACTGTCAGCTTCTACCTCATGAAGGTCCATGACGGAAATGTTGTAGTCTGTTCAATTTAATCCTTTTTGCAAATATGGGCAGTTTTTCTTGTTTTACTAGCTACTTCAACTCTGACATGAGGATATGACATACCACACACAGGGCTAGATGTACAGGTGCATCTCAATAAATTAGAATATCATAGAAGTGAATTTATTTCAGTAGTTTAGTTCAAATGGTCAAACTCAAACATTATATAGATTCATTACACTTAGACTGAAATATTTTATGTTTTTATTTCTTTTAGTTTTAATGATTATGGCTTACAGAAACCCAAAACTCAGTAAATCAAATAGTATATCATATAATATAGTGAAAAAGTTCACTATTATAACCTAATGATGTCACACTCTAATCAGCTGATTAACTCCATACTCCTCCAAAGGTTTCCTGAGCCTTTAAATGCTCTCTTAGTCTGGTTCAGTAGATATACTATCATGGAAATGACTGTTGACCTGACAGTTCTGTTCTCATTTATTATATGCAAACTTTAGTGTGATGGAAATGAACCTTAAAGGGACTTGAGGCAGGATTTGTGGAAAAATTAACATGCACTGTAAGATTCTTTTTAATGCTAATGGATGATGAAGCGTTCAAAACCAAAAAGAATGAGCCCACCCAAGTATCTCCATTGCCTTCAACTGGCTGTGTGCTGCATAATGTACTTCAATTCTGGGTCCGAATTTCCCCCACAGTTCTGCGGACGTGACGTCAGATGGCGCTGAATGCGTGTTCTTGGAGGCTTTCGATACAGGAAGAAGACAAGTCCGGTAGTAATGGACTCTGCTACGGTAAACAAACGACCCACCACCACACAAAGACCACTGAAAAGTCCCACATAGAAGAAAACCAAAGTTTTATCAGCGGCAACTCATCAAACAAAACGCCGTTACGACAAAAGCCGGTCTGGCACCTGAATAAATATTTCCTCAAATAGTAGCCGGGCCTTTATTTACACAACTGCCCATGACACCCAGCCTTTATTGGAGGCAGGCTTTTATCTGAGGGAGGCCTTTATTTCTAAATCATTATTATTTTTACACATTAGCGACCAAGCTCATTGTTCATTAGCTCATTTTCACCTTCCTCATGTGCTCTTCTCTTCGCTGTGCTGTTTCTCTCTTTAGCCCTAGCACTTCGCTCCCATTCAAGTCAATCAGAGCATTTTCACAGCGTGCGCTACGATCTACCTCCGGTTACGACTGGGCTCCGGACACAAGCAGAGACCTGCCATCCGGCAGTGCAAGGCTGCCCCGCTCTGAAACAGAGGATGGAGTCAGCTTCACTCCCGTCAGTCTTCGCAGACAGTCCACAAACTTTGAAAGAGTTTCTGATCACATCCGTGTCAGTTTGTTCCAGTCGGTGGAGTTTTTTTCTTCTTCTTCTTCTTCTTCTTTTTTTTTACTTTTTTTTTTTTTTTGACTGGGCCTGTATTTTAGGCCAGCCTTTAGCTGTTCATGTAAACAACACCCCTGGCCAGTATATGAGACCCAGCTATTAACTGAGGAAATATGGTATTGAATATGCACTGGAGTCATGGAGGCAGCTTCAGCTTGAACTGGGACTGCAGACAGATGTGGGCATGGCTCATTTCCTAGTTACCAGGTAAGAAAACACTACAGGTCATGTTTAGAGCTTGATCTGAAAATTATGAGATCGCGGAGGACTGGGATGACCTAACGTAACCTAAGAACATTGTTTACTCACTTCATCACTTGACATGATGCCGTTCGCAGTTGTAGGCTACCAACGTCATTCCGTGGAGGAATGCGCGGAAGTCTTGCAGTAAACAGTCACATAAAGTAACAGCCAGCAAAGTAACGTATCACGTAAGTAACATAAGTAATGTGTCCCGGCATCAGCTGCACTGCCGTGAAGAGTTCATGCGCGCTCCCATGCCGGCTTAGCTGATGGTTGCAGTTACCTGCAACGGCCGTCGTAACAGTATTGAGTCTTTTTCTTGATCCTGCCCCAAGTTCCTTTAATAGCATCATTTCCAAGCTGTAATTTCTTGATTGTCTATTTAAAACAATCCTATTTTCAATGCATTATGTTTGTAAAATCAAACAAAACCTAGTTAGACGCATTAGAATTCATAAAATCTGTCAAATATTTACACAATTTACATTTTTTAGTTTGAAAATGTTTTTCCTTTTGTCATATTTGATTTATTCCTCACTTCTGTGCATAGTAAATCCAGAATAATGATGGAGTCCAGTGTCTTTTCAGAGGCTGTAATACTGAAAACTCACTGCTTCATATCCTGGGCGCTGTGGCCCCTGCTGCTGCTGCTGCTGCAGCTTTATGCTGTCTTTATGTTGTCCTTCTGTCTTATTCTTCACTTTGTGTTTAACAGTTTTTTGTTTTTTTCTGTAATTTTATCACGTTGCTGGCACCTGAGTATGACTTTTGTACCTTGAAAATGATATTAAAAACCTCAACAAAAACAAAAGATTGAATTTACATTCTTAACAACATGCCAACAGAAGAATTGAAGAGGGGGCTGTTATATTCAGTTTCAGTAATGAGCAGGGTTAGTTAACCTCAAATGGGGGCCTTTGGGTGCAAATTCAGCAAGTGACCCCCCCCCCCCGTCCTTTCCCACACTCTGTACTGACTGGTCCTAACGGTATACACTGTATGCATTTCTCTGTGGACTAACCTAGCCTCCGTTAATGTGCAAAGAAAGATTTTAAATAATGACATATTATCATACCAACACATGCACTGTGTCTGTTACATGCTGTTTACTGTTGGCACTGCTGAATATCGAGGAGGTGTGGTGGAGCAACAAAAATGCGTAATTGCAGGTTTAAATCATAACTGAATCTGACAACAGGGCACTTATTAAAACCTACCAAACCGCTTTGTCAATAATTAGCTTTGAGAGATATGTAAATTGCCTCTGTGTTCATGCAATTCTCCTGTAATTGTTGGCAGCGTCTCCTGACAGGTAAATCGATAGCCACTTACACAGGTACCTTTTCATTCATGACCAAACAGGCACACACATCCCCCAGACATGTCTCCATTAACCCTTGATCAATGAGCTCATATGACACTAGACGACACACGGTTAAATGAATGAATTTGGGTGTCTACAATGTGTGTCATCCTCTCCAGCAAAATGAATGTGCATGATGCTACCTGCCACACAGTCATGTTAGGTACATCAGAAAAGAAATATTCTACTTTGTGGGGAAAAAAACATGTTTTTGAATTCATGAGCTCTAATACGAAGCTGACTATGTGTAACTTCTTTGCCTTGCTTCACCAGTCTGGCTTAACCATGTTGCTAACAATGCTCTGAATTTCCATGGAAAAGGGAGAGACACAGATCAACAGTGACAGGGAGAGAATGACGGGGGAGATCAGCACTGACTAACCTTGACCTTGACTGTTGAAATGATGTCGTCAATAATGTTGATGTCACTTTGCATTTGACGAGGGAGACTTTGGAAAGATGTGTGACACTTATGGCTCAGCTCCTGTCACAGAAATAGAAAAGGCCATTTTGAGACACACACACACACACACACACACACACACACACACACACTGAGAGTGAAAGGCTTTGTTCCTTGGAGAAGACTGGAGCCACATTCATCAGCTGAAAGAACACGAGGAACGTGCACCACAGCCACAGCTCACCTTTCCAAACACATGGAGAGGTGTGGGCAGCATGGAGTGAGTAGGCTGAAGAGCAAACCAGTACAGACCACTTGAGCTGACTGAGGCGGAGGTTTTTATTTTATGAAAGGGCATCACTGAATCATCATGTGAGGAGAATGAACAAAGGCCTGGAAGTGGACATCACAGCTATAGATAGATGCATCCAGCTGTGATGTCCACTTTCACACTAGATAGATAGATAGATAGATAGATAGATAGATAGATAGATAGATAGATAGATAGATAGATAGATAGATAGATAGATAGATAGATAGATAGATAGATAGATAGATAGATAGATGGATGGATGGATAGACAGACAGACAGACACAGGTGACAGAGTAAAATTGAATTGCGGTGGAGTAATCACTGTTTGACAACAGCAAGGATTAATGAGACATGAGCGTTACAAAGCATGTTGGGTGTGTAGCTGCAGCTCTGCACCGAGCCTCAGAGTGATCTCCTTCTGAACAAAGCAGGAGAGTATCAAGTGGCCTTGTGCGTAATATCAAAGGATAATAAAGGCAACGTCTCAGGCTGATTTAAAGGAGCTGCCTCTGAATTTCAGATTTGCACCAGCTCACTTGTTGTTGCTCAAGGTCTCAAATGCTCACACATGCAGGAAATGTAGCTGAACACAGAGAGATCCAGCAGGACGTGCTGCACCCCAGTGTCAAATGTGAGACATTTTAAGCAGTGCTGACAACTAAACAGCATTCTGGTTAATAAGTGGAGGCTTTGTCAGCTCGAACATGCCTCTTACTAACACAAACATTCATCTTGAAACTCTGAGCTTTTCTATTATTCATGTGCAGTTCATCACTACTCTTCATTTTTTGTGTATAAATAAATTGTGTTACAACTCTGAGATGTCTAGGCTTCCCCCCCAACATCATGAATTATGATGAAACAGGCACCAAAGCAAATGTGAAGTATGATGACACTGTATTTTAAAGGAGCTATCTACTGTTGCTACATATCTAACGTTAGCAGTAGTTTCCTTAGAAGAAGGTAAGAGTTGAAGGGATGAGTTCAGCATCTAATTCCATTGCTTTCTTCTCCAGAGGTGCAGAGAAACACCAGTATTAACTCATTTCTATCCTGTCTTTTCCTCTCATTATGTTAGTATGCTAACCAGCTTGTCATGACCTATGTTGTCACTTTCTGATCATGACTCACTGTAGCCTCCTGAAGACTTAGCACTGCTGAGAGTGTGTATTGTTGCTTCTTTGGGGACAACAGCAGCTAAAAGGCAAGGCAAGGCAAGGCAAGGCAAGGCAAGGCAAGGCAATTTTATTTGTATAGCCCTACAAACAGTTTGTTTCAAAGGGCTTTACACAGCATTATGACAACATCCTCTGCCTTAGACCCTCACATCGACTGAGGAAAAACTCCAAGAAAATAACAGGGAAAAAAATGGAGAAACCTCAGGGTGAGCAACAGAGGAGGGATCCCTCACCCAGGATGGGCAGACGTGCAATAGATGTTGTATACAGACAAAGAAACAATTTACAACATGAAATACGGAAATCATGGAGATGGAATCAGTCAGTTAACGAGAAACGAAAAATGATGAAGGCAGCTCCTGGTGGGCAGGGAGGGAAGGCCAGCTTAATGGGACTACTGGATGGCAGACTGGGTCATGAGCAGGGAGTGCAGGCCGGTTTAACAGCAGGAGAAGGAGATGATGGAGGCGGCGGTTGGTTGGTTGGTGCAGGGGGATGGAGCTCTGAAGAGATCTGTGGAAATACAGAGAGAGTGCGAGACACCAAGGCCAGACTACAAAGTGCACAAATAATGGCAGTTCAAAATGTGGAGAGGAGAGGAGAGGAGAGGAGAGGAGAAGGCTCCATGTAACCTGATGTGTCCCCCAGCAGTTTAAGCCTATAGCAGCGTAGCTATGAATGGATCAGGGCTACCTGACCCAGCCCTAACTAAAAGCTCTCTCATAGAGGAAGGTCTTAAGCCTGGACTTAAATGTAGAAAGAGTGTCTGCCTCTCTGACAAACCCTGGTCACTATCACACACTTACAGGAAAGAAAAGAAAGCACATTCAGCAGCACATGAAACTAATGTGACGTCTGTCATAAACATCGCCATGCAGAAAAAGAATAATCCACCAAAGACATCTGTGGAAGAGAATCAGCCCATGACAGGAAACATGACTCTGACAAGTGCTGAGGGACATAAAACTTCTTTTCACAGAAAAATGATTAAATAATAAGAAAAAAGAAATAGTGATTGATGTAACATTTCATTCACCAGTGAAAAGAGGTGCTGATGAAATATCCTCCACTCTTTCCCCCTCTCTCTGTAAACCAGCTTCACCTTGGCCTCAGTCAAAATTTAATCTCCTTTTGGGAGAAATAACCCAGCACAAAGGAGGAGTGTGGCAGGAAAGTTGTATTTTACAAGAAGACGCTTTGGTCACTTGATGTAATTGAGAGGGGATGTGCAGAGAGCTCACTCTCCCTATTACTCACTTCCACTTCAGACCCTTCTGCTTTACAGGGTTTCATCTTCACTGCGTTATTGAGTCCTAAAACACACCTGCTCCCACAGCGTGACGGCCTCGCTCTGCCACTAAACGCTAAGTGCTTTGGCTTGTCTTTAAGACCGCAAGCTCTGTGGGAACTGTTGCTCCATTATAGCACTCTGTAAAATTTTAGAAGGCATAATGTTTATTTCTGTCACAAGGAGATGTTGTAACATGCGGTGTGTGTGTCTCTGAGCCACAAGTAGACAGCACAAACTGTAACATTTTCACAAGCAGAGAGAAAGTGACCTTTCAGATGTAAAATACAATTTTGTGATTATGTTACAATCCTGCCTCACACAGGTACGGGGCTCTGAGACCTCCTTCTGGTGCTGCTTCACAGCCTCCATGAATTCTGTAAATGAAAAACATCTATCTTTGCAATAAAATGAATTACTGAACATGATTCTGTAAAACGCACACCACAGCAGTGTGGTGGCGTGAGCACTGTTTCCTCTCAGCAAGAAGGTTATGGGTTTGATTCCCAGGACAGGGACCTTACTGGGTGGAGTCTGTATGTTCTCCCTGTGTCTGCATGGGTTCTCTCTGGGTGCTCCGGTGTGTGTATGTGTGTTGTTTGGCTCTGTGTGTCAGCGTGGTCACAGACTGGCAATCTATCCAGGATGTATCTCACCCTGTGTCAGCTGGGGTTGGCTCCATCCACCCTGTGATGATGCATGGATGGATGAATTCTGTAAAAACCTGTTCAGCCAAGTTAAGATCAAAACACAACATTTGAAAAGATCAAAACAACAGGAGTTGATCCCACTGATAGAAGTTTACAGTCCACCAGGAATCAGACTAAAGCCTCAGTGTGCTTCATGTGTAGCGCCTGTTGGACCACCTTACTGAGTCTGAAACCTCATTTCTGATGGTGAAACTGAGAACTGTTGCATCCTACCAGACAATACAACAACCTACTTTGTGCAGCAGTTTGCCAGATGCGTAAGAAGGGCTTGAACAGAGCTTCCACTCCTCTGCCAAGCTCTTTTTCTTTTTACTCTCCATACTACTCTCCAGTGATGCGTAAAACACACTGAACTGTTAGAGAGAAATCAGTAAGGCTGTGGGATGCACCTAATCAGAACATGTCATACTGTTATTTCAGTAAATGCACACAAGAACCAAAGAAACCAGGTTGTATAGGTGATCAGAAAATGTGCTTACATGCTTATGTTATAAATGCTTGTATACATAAAACATATTTCTCCTCTATCCTCTGTTCAACTGGTAGTGATGCAACATGCTGCATCCTGAGATGACAGATCTGTGGTGAAAGTATACAACTAGATCTAACTGGGTGTATGTGTCAAAATTTGATCTGTCTTTTCAACCTGCCTCTCTGCTGTCACTTTCCAGGCCTTCACTCTTTGTCCTGCTCACACATACAACTAACATCAGATGGAAAATCTGTTTGGGAGAATGAATGACCCATGTGAAAATTCTCCCATCACTCCAAGCTCCCTCCCCTGAGCATCAGCTATGGCAAACCATCAGGCAACAAAAGAGCTGGTTGCCCTCATGTTTCTTACCCTTAAGCATTTTGGACTGTGTTTATTGTCATTATTATTATATACGTTTTTTTTTTATAAGATATTTTTTGATGTGTGAATTGTTGCATTTGAATGAATTTGTTTTCAGTTGTGGATTTCATTTCTCAGTATTATCAGTTAACAGTGAGGAACTCTGTCATCTCCTTTGTCTGACAAACTAATTCAAGCCATTCCCAATTACGACAACGGGCTGGAACCAACAGCATGTGCTCATCTGTCTGAACAGATAAACCAGTGGGCTGACTTATATTCCTGTAGCTTGCAACAATGCCTAATTTATTTAGCTTTCCAGGAGAAATTAGGTTTCTCTACTGCTTACGCTAGTGAAAACTAGTTTTCTTTGGTTGAAGTCTTCATGATATCAGGTTACAGCAGAGTGCAAATAACCAGGTCCGCAGTGTTGGGAAATATAAGTCCATAACTTGATAATGTTTACAGTACTGTAGTTATATTTTGTAATGTTAGAGATACAGTTTGAAATTGGGTAATGTTGGCAGTGTGACAGTAAGAGATTTTGATGGAGCTCCAGAAGGACGACTCAAACACAGTCATTTTGCTCTGAATGGACATGAGTTGATTGACATCAGCTGATTTCTATATCCATCCAAATATCATGCTATTTACATGTTGTGTAGCTATAGCATGTTAACATTAGCCGCTGTGGAATCAGTGTTAATTCAGTAATCACCATGTTTGATTATAGGTTCATTGCCTGTCTATTTCCAGCTGTGAGATACAGAGTATGTGTTGTGTGCATGTGGAGGATCTGGTGCTTTGATGAACTGAGCCGTGTATGAAAAGTGCAGCAACAAGAAACATTATAACAGCCACTGAGAACTTTTAGTTTAAGCTAAATCCTGAATCTCTGACCAGGTTGTCATCCCTCCTCACAGAAAATAGCACAAGAAGTAAAAAAAAAAACTTTTTTTCCCCACATGTGCTCCAGGCAAGCTGCTGAAAAACAAAATCATCATTTCACTCACACAGACTAAACCCACTTCCTCTTATGGACACATTTTGGCCACGAACTTGTCGAGGCTACGGCCTAATGGGAAAATTGTTGTTTCTGGAGGGAGTCCAACAAGGCCGACACAAGCTGCTTGATGAACAGTGCTGTCGTAGCCAAAGTGTTAATGTGTAGACTTTGGAGAATTATGATGAGGTTAGCGTAGCACCTAGTGGAATGCATAATGCCACTGGTATTTGTTTATGTCACTTTGGGTTTTAATGAGAGGGGGATCAGTTAGCAAATGAGTCTCTGGTGTGGCTGGACATCAATAAAGCAAGGTTCCTGTCTGAGGAGTTATGAGAATTGGTTATGGAGCTGAAAGTCAAGGCCAAATAACTCAGCCCTGTGGCTTATCTGAATACATGTAGAGGGAAATAACAGGTCCGTAGATTAAGCTATTTACAATGTCTACTTTGTGTGTGTGTGTGTGTGTGTGTGTGTGTGTGTGTGCATGACTATTGCTCACAAGCCTGGATGACTGTGCTGTGCATTTTTTTCTCTCCTACTCTATTCCTCCCATCTTCCATGCTGTCCTCAGAGGGAGTGCATGCATGGGAGCAGACTGCCTCCCCATTGCAGGCGTCCCATTGGGCAACTCCCCCCTTCATCTTCAACTCCCCTTCTGTGGGATGGTTGAAATGGAGACGAGAGCGCAGCAGAGAAAGTGGAGCTGCTGCGATGAGGCTTCAGTTACCTGGCAGCGCATCTTAATTCTCAGCAGTTGGAAAGTGAAGTGGTGAAGTGCGCACAGAGAGAGAGCAGAGCTTATACCTTGTGGAACGTGAACAGAACAAACAGAGAGAGTAAAGTTAAGAATTACATTTGCAGTTCCTTTGAGCTGTGATAAGATAATAAAAGGGGGGGTTCTGATCAGGAAAGAGAAGTGCATCTAAAAAACTATAGTTTGTCTGCATGTGCTTATCCCCAAGACAAACCATATTAGACCCCATCATGCTGCCCTCACTGCAGCCCCTCTTGCTTTGTTGTTTTGTTTGTGTTGCATTGTCAGTTGTACAGTCACCCCTCCCCTCCCTCTGTCCTCTGCATCTTCTCCTCTCTCTCTCTCTCTCTCTCTCTCTCTCCTTCTCTCTCCCTCTCTGTCTCTCTGCTATTGCAGATGCTGGATAAATAAGCAAGCAGTTTGCTGCCAGTGTGTGAAATGGTTCTTATCTATCTCTGCCATTAGAGAGTGGGTTCTATTATAAAGCTTTACATTATTCAGTGAGCCAGAGAGACTGATCATTATGGATTTCAGCCCTTTTCCACACAGCCCCTGGAGTCCAGCTCAGCCTGCTGGCTGATGCGTGTGTAGAGATCTGACCTGGTGCTCTGAACACTGGAGTTGGAGGGTCAGTTCAAGACTGCACATATTCCCAAACAAACATGAAAGAAGAGCACATCAAAAGACACCGATTCCCATCAGCATACTTAGCTTTCAGAAAGACGGGGGGGGGGGTTAAATTGAAGTTGATCCCAACATGCAAAACTGCCACAGTCTCCAAAGTTGCTGGCAACAAATTAAGATTTGTTTAACTCAAAAAAAGTAAAAGCTGACAGAAATCCAATACAGGGTTCGTTTCCCCTTAGTGATACAGCAGAATGAGTGGCAGGCACATGGTGGGAATGAGAGAAAACATGGCTGAACATATGGTGCTGAGGCACCTTCTATGCGTGGGATAGCTGATGAATATTGAATAGCTAGATGTGGCAGGCGGCTCATTCCTTCCTGTAACCTTACTGTGGCTATCAGAAGGTGGGCTGTCTCCCAATGGGAGCTTACTGCTGAGCTCCATCCCTAACATTAAATGCTGCAAATCAAAAAGCATTGAAAATGTGTTACCATTTTGGTGAACAAATGGTTGTGATACTGGTCTGCTGAAGATGTATGAGGCATTACTTGTTGAACCATTCAGATTCACTCATGGCAAGTATTGCTTGGTGTTTAATATACAAGTGCTGAGATAAGGAAATGTGGTCCATGGCTGCCCCAGCAATTAGACTCTGCCATCAACCATTTGTTACATCTGATGTTTCTCGCCTTCAGCCTGGCACCTTGCTGATTACAATGTGCTGGATCAATAGCCTAATTAAACAAATTAAAGCGGACTGCTGGGTCAATTTTCATCCCATCATAGCCAGCGGCTGCCGTCACGTCATTGACATGGGTTAAACAGTGCAACAGTGTAAAAGTAGCCTAAAGGCTGGTTAAAAAATATGTTTGAGCAGCACATTTGTTTCCTGTTAGATGGCACAGTTTTACGCAGCTCTGCTGGGCTGATGCGACAGAGAGGGAGAAGTCATTTGTCTCAGAGCGGGCGGTAATTCTTCACTTGGCAGCGAACCTGTGACTTTTATAGAAAGACTCCATCCAGGGACACTGTGAATATAACCTACTCTTAATGGCAGAGGTTGAAAAAAGACCATGTACTGGACAGATTTCAAAAGAAGGACTGTCTAATTTTAACACTGAAATACAAACAGTGCAACCCATTTACTTTTTGTAAAAAAAAATGAGAAGAGGTTTTCTGTGGAAGTTTTCTACATGGCTTCATATTCTTCATATTGTTGGGCAAAATCTTTTTTTTGATATTTCTCCATTTTCTGTGTCTAGACTTCCTCTCATGTAGCATACAGGCTTTCTAAGGAAACATATTACCTGGACATAATTTCATAGAAAGAAGCCTCTCATTGTCTCCCAGGAACACCTATATGTGCTAACTGCAATTTAACTACTGTAGCAAGTCTAAGCTTTGTATAAAGGCAAAGCAAGGGAATTTTATAGAATGTTTTTACAAACAGTTTGTCTCAAAGGGCTTTACACAGCATCATGACAACATCCTCTGCCCTTAGACCCTCACAATGACTGAGGAAAAACTCCCAAGAAAACCCTTTAACAGGTAACTTTTCGTGGCTTTTTTAATGATATATCAGGTCTATGATCAGTATCATTACCTCAATCAGTCCACAGAGAAATCCACATGGCCTATATTCAGAATCAGCTGTCAGAACTTCTGTAACTTTGTGATGTGCCAGTGACTGACTACAGCCACGCCCCACAGCACTATCCACCTTCACCCTGTGTTGAGCTTGAAGGATGTGGCTCATCCTCACAGTGCTCACTAGAAATCTGCTGTCTTTTATTCAGCGTGTATTGGCTAACTGACCTGTGTGCTCCAGAGGGAGCCTGAGAAGGAGCTGTGGAAGAGCACTGATATTGTTTTTTGTTTCTTAAAACTTAAAACCAATAGTTATATCTTCAAATTGATGAGAAACCTTCAAATAAAATACAATAAAAGTGAAAAATATGCAGCCTTTAGAAGTGATCTCGGGACCTCTCAAAGGTTAGGCTATGGCTGTGCACAATGAGAAAACAATGATGCCTCCTTCTTACATTGTTTCCAGGGGCGCCTGCAGAAATTTTTCATGGGGTGGCCAGGTGGGGTCACTTAAAGTGTTGGAGTGGCACACCAAAACTAAAAAGCCATAATTTCAGGAATTTTATTATTATTATTTTATTATACTGCAGTATATAGCCTAATAGAAAACTATGAGAAAAACTTAAGCAAACGCCTACTGAAAAAGGTAGGTACAAACAGGTACTGGCAGATACAAACAGAAGCAAGTAGCCTACAGAATCACTCATATCAATATGTGTGACTGGCCACCCCCTGGTCGCGCCATTGTAATATTGTTTCATTTCAATAGTTCAGAATTTTGAGGAAGTATTTCAACACAGAGAGCGAGGATGAAACCTGGGAGAAACAAACAGAACAACTTGTAAAGCAGACATGGGTTTATTTTCCTAACGCATTGCTGAAGGGGAAAGCTTTGGTCCCAGGTGCACTGAGAGATGGCTTATTTTAGAGATGACTCATTAATATGGAAATGCTCCTTGTCTTCTCCCGCCCCAGTGCAACACTAAACATCTAAGTGCCTATATCTGAAGTACAGGTGAAGTCAGGTGGCACCGGGCTTTCTGTCCTCGCTGATAATCTGTTATCCTAACATGATCTATGTCAGTGTTGGGCTCCTCTCGCGCTGCGGCTTATTCATTCATGCCGGAGCCGCGGGGGGAGTTGCGTAACAGTCGGTGTCATTATTTGGAAACATCTTACTTTACTTCTAGCGCCTCCGTCCTGAGGTGGCTGGCTTCAACCTGACTGTCAGCGCAACACGCAGGCCCACAGCGTCCCTCAGGCTGTGCACTGCGGTGGAGGCGCGCTGTTCTGCCCCTGTCTCCGCTCCTCTCCACCGCTGCTCTCCGGAGGTCCCGGGGGGGGGGGCATCCAAACACCCCTGGGTTAAGCTCCAATATGATTTTGTCTTTATTGAGCAGACTGTGGACTGTACAAGAAGACAGGTGCAGTGTGAGAAGCATCAGCAGCCTGCTGTTCTGTAGCTCCATTTCAGAGCGCACACTATCAAACACGTTCTTCAGGACGGTTTCACGGTGAGAGATAGAGGGGGAGAGAGGTGGTGGCTGTGGGGACTCCGACCGTGGGACAGACTCCTCAGAGGAGTGGGGAGCGGCTTTCATTTAAGGTGGACCAGTACCGCCACATCGTGCTCCACAATCCCTGCGTGCGCTCGGGAGTGCTCGTCTGTGATATAATGCCCAGTGATGGAGGGTGGCAAAGTTCTCCAGTCTATAGGTCACTGTATCTGTCACTGTGAGACCCTTTATACTGTAGGTTTTGCTGGAAAAAAGAGGTAATATTGTGGCAGTGGTGGGAGGATGGGGGAATATGCTTAACTGTGGCACAGCAGCTCCACAGCACACACAGAGAGCTCTTTTTACTTCACCTTTAGGCGATGTGACAGTTGTTTAAGTTGTTTTTTTTTTTGAATAAAGAAGCCTGTGACCAGCGTTTTAAAAGAACTATGTAATTTAGCCTGATTTCAGTTCACACAAATCTGTTCCAAAGATTTGATTTATTCTCGTGCTAAAACCTGACTTCATTCAGGTATAAACGCTCTTTTCAGTCTCATATATACCTATATGTTTTTGGTAACACACGGACTTCAGTGAGTCTATGTCACTACATAGAAAAATGAGGATTCAGGACTCATTTACAGGCACACGTGTCTTATTGCATTGTGGTTTTCGCAGGTTTACATAGTAAGACCACAGCCCGAGGTGAGACTCAGCATGTGTGGAAACTACCTAATACTGAGATTTTTTCTTATGGATTTCAGTATTTTACATCGCTGCCTTAAGGGCCCGGTTCAGTCATGTAGAGGCTAAGAGACATAAAGAATCATGTGTTCGTGTGTACTGGTCTTCATCATGTCCAGTTCTACTCCCAATGCAGGACGAGGTCTAATAGTCCACACTCTCCTCTAAGTGCAGTGTTCACGCGCTCTCTGTTATAGTAGAAACTGCGTGAGTACGACCTTAAATAAGGGGCAGGACTCCGTAGGTATAGCAAAACACGCTGCCTCCCCTCTCTGATGCAGTGGATGTGCGCTGCGTTATGTCCGCTATATAAAGTGCACAGAGCGACCGTGCAGAGCTCACAGCTTCAGCGGACAGCTCCGTGGTGCTGAAATCTCTGAGACACCACTCTCTCCCTGTCTCTCACACACGCGCGCCGCAGGCTACCTTTCTGGAAACCATGGACAGATTCTCGTGGAAACTTTTTCTACTCTCTTGCCTGGTCGTTATGGAGAGCGCCGCGCAAGACTTCGGACAGACGCAGTTTATTTGCACGTCGGTGCCCAAGGATATGGACCTGTGCACGGCTACGATGCAGAACAGCGGGCCGGCAGAAGACCTGAAGACCACGGTCATGCAGCTGCGGGAGACCGTTCTGCAGCAAAAGGAGACCATTATGAACCAAAAAGAGACAATCAGGGAGCTAACGTCCAAGTTGAGTCGCTGCGAAAGCCAGAGCCTCCCCGCGGCGGCGGGACCGGGCGGGAGGCGACCAGGGTCGAAGAACACGATGGGGGATGTGTCCCGGGGCACCACGGACACTCTGGCCCAGCTGGGACAGACTTTACAGACGCTCAAACAGAGACTGGAGAATCTAGAGGTAGGCAAGCAGAGGAGAGCAGCACCGACCAAGTGAAAAGTTCATTAGACTAAGGGATCTGATTATTCATTAGAATGAGGCTCAGACTCATTATTAAGTGGTGCAGTAACGATCTGGCTCTGTGCACTCTCACATTTGCCTGGAACCACGCGCCTTTCAGCGGGCTACAGTTAGGGACAGGCAGCATGTAAGGTAAACAAAGTGCAAGTGCTGTTTGAATAATGTGGCGCAGAGCATAGAAACACAGAGTTAAGTAAAGCAGTTTGGACAGGGACGGACTGTATGAGCAGCGTGTATCCGGGAGTTTAGCGCCAGAGAAAGTCTTCCATGTCCTCCCTAACCCAGTGTCTGTCTCCCTCTGTCCGATACAGCAATACAGCCGAGGGAACAACACCGTGCAGGCGAACAGCCTGAAAGACCTGCTGCAAAACAAGATAGATGACATGGAGAAGCAGGTTCTGTCCCGGGTCAACACGTTAGAAGAGAGCAAACCGGGCTCCAGGAACGACAGCGAGCAGCGGAACAGAGTGGAGTCCACCCTCACCTCTCTGCACCACCGGATCACAGACCTGGAGAAAGGTGCGTTTGGATTTTTAGGACTTAAAACAGAGTAGCTCGGTGCTGCTACAAGTGTGGCTCAGAAATCCTCTCTGCAACATCGTTTAATCTTATTGGTTTTTAAAAGCCCTGAGAGCCACAGCCTATATGGAAACACAGAAATCCTCAGTGTTATACCACTCATGTGGAAGCGCTCACAATGCCGCAGCCGTCACGTTGCGCACAGATAGTGTGAGCGAGGAGAGGAGAGCTGCATTGCTTTGCATAACTCAAGACCTGATAGCACTTTTTCTTCGCTAAGTTTATGGTTTTCACAACCAAAGGAAAAAGTAAAAAACAAACAAACAAAAAAAAAAACAGGCTGTCAAACTTGCAAATGAGCCTGTAGCAAAGGGTCATCTCTGTTTTTTCTGCAGAGGTCAGAGGCAGGGAAACTTTGGAGGGTGCGCCTCGCACTGGCGCCTTTTGGAGCATACATCAGTGGCTTGCTCTGCTTTTTAGCACGTGCGAATGCGCGTGCATAAGATTTATGGGAGAGAGGGATTGGAAGAAGACAGCAGTCCTCCTACGCACAGACAGCAGACAGAGGATGATTGTAAAAACTGTGTTTCTTAGCGGATCACATTGGACGGTGGGGAGAATAGACTTATAATAATCTAATCCTTTCCTATAAATCATCAATTCAAGAATATAAAATATCTGTGGGTCCATGAAGGTTTTGCCTCCGGCTTTTGGTTGAATAATGCATACAATCAAAATGCTGAAAAATCCTCACTGTATATTAAAGTAACAGCTTCTGACTGATGTGATGAAAGGCTTTCACTGATATTAACATCAATTACAGGCAAAGAGACTAGGCCAGGAGATAAATTCCAGCTCACCTTCCCCCTGAGGACCAACTACATGTACGCTAAAGCCAAGAGGAGCCTCCCTGAGATGTACTCCTTCAGTGTGTGTCTGTGGATCAAGTCCAACGCCTCACCCGGAGTGGGGACGCCCTTCTCTTATGCTGTGCCGGGTCAGGCCAACGAGCTGGTCTTGATTGAGTGGGGAAACAATCCAATGGAGATTCTAATTAATGACAAGGTAATGACAAAGTTTTTATCTCAAAGAAAGATAAAGATTCCAACATGCAGTATAGGAACAACAGAGGGAAGAAGTTAAAATACTTTGTGCTTGAGTCAGAGTAATCTGACAACTTCACTGTGCCTGAGCTGGGAATGGAATAAAAATAGATGCTAAGGTGAATAACAGGCTTTATTTTAATAGAGGAAGAGATATGTGATAGGGGAAGTGATTCAGCAGGAAGAAGAGAGGGTGGTGAAGCGATGAGTTCTCAGGTGGGGAGTGACTCTGCTGCTGAGTTCGAAGGAGAGAATGGAGAGAAAAGACTTACATTGAAATATCTCTGCTGCAGGTCGCAAAGCTGCCGTTCCTCATCAACGACGGAAAATGGCATCACCTCTGCATCACATGGACCACCCGTGATGGCATGTGGGAGGCTTTCCAGGATGGAGTGATGCGGGGCAGCGGGAAAACCTGGCACCATACCATCCCATCAAACCAGAGGGGGTGCTGGTCCTGGGACAAGAGCAGGTGGATATACATTTTCAAATAACTGAGTGCTGCTATTGCGCTTTAATCTGCCCACACAGTTGGAGATGAGCCTGGCCAATTATCAGCTTGATTCTGGACAAAGATTAAAGGTGGATGTATTCATGAAATGAGAGTTTGGATACAGGGAAGAGGCCAATTAAGGCTCTCCAATTTAATCAGTGTGCAACTTATCATCCCATCACAGGAGAACAGTATACTGCCTCAGTCTGGACTGAAATTTTGTCAGCACAGATAAACAGACCCTTATGATCTCAAACTGCTGGCCAAATGACATAAAGATATAAAGGTATCCCATTTGATTCTGATTCACTTATTAACAAAAGATAGATAACTCATTTCAGTTATTTATGAAAAAACAAAAATCCTCTCACATGTAACTTAAACAACAGGATTCTTCACAGGACAAAAAGTGTCCACCCCCTCCTCTTAATCGATAAACAGGCCTGTGAACTAAGGCCCGACCCATATGGATTTTTGAGGCAGATGCTGATCTTGATATTAGGGAATAAAAAATTCCAATGACCGATATATCAGCCGATAAAATTTTTACATTTAAAACATTTGATCCCATAAATATACTTCAAAGACTTTTCATAAAGATAGAAAATGAACAATTTTATTTTCAAATACTGTAATTGTCAAAAGTTGTTGTCTGGGGCAAGCAGCATATGAACAATGGACATACAGGTACTACTACCCCCTACTGGATAAATAATAGCACAAGGCCGTCATTTCTAAGTAAAACCAAGTCATGTTCCCTGGACTTTATTACTCAAAATAGACGTGTTAACATCAGCATTAACATTTGGCCAATTAACAATTATACTCAAAGGGCTATAACCAGCCAGCCGGTCAATTGGTCAGGCCCTACTGTGAACACCTCACTTATAGAGACACTAATGTAAAACACTTGTCTCATTTCACAGGACACACTGGGAGGAGGCTTTGATGCAACACAAGCGTATGTCGGAGAACTAGCAAACTTAAATATCTGGAACAGGAAACTTTCTACACCCGAGATCTACAACTTGGCGACCTGCAACAGCAAAGCACCGGCTGGCAATGTCTTCTCTTGGACGGAGAGCAACATTGAAGTATTTGGGGGAGCGACCAAATGGACCTTTGAGCCTTGCCGTTCGCTCAACTGAACTGCATTTCATCATGAAAAGGCCTCTCTGTATTTCTGAGCTTTCGTCGTTCTTGTCTTTATTTGACGTTTGTTAGAGACTATTTGAGTTATTGGTAAGCTTAAAATCTGGGATTTCTATCATTCTTAGGTATTTATGTGCAAAACAACAACTTTTCTTCTTGAGGAAAAAAAAAAATCTAATTCGTCTTGGGACCCTCAGTGAGAAAGTATTGGTATCTGTTGCTCCTTTTTTTCTTCTTCTCCCCGACAGACGTTCAGTTAAAAGCACACCTAAGCTTTTCGTTTGGCTTATTTCGTCTTGGACTGGCAGCTGGCAATCTGCGCCTTATGTTTGAACAATTCAATATCCAAGTGAGGAATTACATAACCGCTCCCACCCCCCTTCCCTCTGTAGAGTGGGAGATTGTGCTGTCCGTCCAATTCTTGTCAGTGTTTGGCGCTGTGAAGTGATGTCTGATGCGGTACAGCTCCCTGTGAAGCCCGAAATTCCCACCAACACCAATCCATCCCTCTCTTTCCCCAATCCCCCTCCCCCTCCTCCTCCTCCTTCACTCTGCCCCACCCCTCCGGAACTTGCACTGTGACTGACGAGAAGAGAACGCCGTGAGAGGAGGGTACATTGAAGGACACTGCAAAGTCAAGACTGTGGTACAAGTCAATTTGTTCATTGTTCGCTTCAAGTGTTTCTGTAAGAATGTCGTTAACTTGCCAACATTGCTACAAAGCCTGGGTGCCTTGGGCTGGTACAACTCTTCAGCACATTCAGTATGTTTTCAGTTGCAAATTCAGTGTTTATTGGTTTCAGTTTTTTTTAATCAGAGATGGTTTGAGTTTCTTGTTCCTCTGGTAAATGTAATTTAATTACAGTTCGTTCTCTGACATAATGTGTTTTGGCAGGTGTTTGTACTACTCTGTATTAGGAATGTTACAGTATCTGTATAGTAACAGCATGAATGACAGAGTGCTGTGAAAGCATTGTTGAAATCTGCTTTACTATCTTCTCTGGGTCTGGGTTTTTTACTGTATTGTTATATGCTCCAAGCATGGCAAAACTGAGAGATGAAGAATTTAATTTTGTAATAAAATTGTGATACTTAATGTCACAGTGCTCTCCTGGCTGTGGTTATGTGAATTGGGAGGTGTGGTTGTAACAGAAGGGAGGGAGCGTGAAGAGAGACGAGAAAATTTGCTGATCAAAAACAACACGTCCACCGTGTCACACAGTAAAGAGGGAGAGCTAATTGCAAGATGAGTGAAACATCCAAGAGCGGTGAGGCTTCCACAGACAGGGCTTCAGAGAAGACATGAGATGCATGTGGATGCTTGGGTGTTTCTTTTTAAGCTGACTGCGTAGGATAAGCTACTCACTACTTTGTTGGTCCAGCTGTGAGATGCGGTGGCTGCACTAAAGACAGCAAGGCTCTCCAAGGAGAAAAGTGCCGAGTCATATCAGCCTCTCAGTGGCTCAGCCTAAAGCAGAACTACAGCACTGAAAGGCTCAACTTTCATTATCAGTTCACTGAGATGACCTGTTGCTGTAGCACTGAACATTTCCACGGAAGAGATGGAACTGGTGACAACTCCTGCATTTGAATGAGACACTTGGGTTACTCATGCGTGAAGTGGTGAAAGCAATACATCAGAAAAACACTATTTGTTTTCTTTAAACCGCCTTGAGATATTTGACTTTGAGACATTTCAAAGAAACTCCTCTGAACAGACAGCTGCTGTTCTGATTCTTCTGCATCAAGAGCCTCAAGGTCCTGGATGTTTATTATCCTATGTCATGAACATATTCACATCATCATCACACTGAGTTTTACATATATAAGATCAGGCCTTTAGTAGTTCAATTGATGCTTGACCTTGAGATGGGCATCCTTTCGTGTTCCTCACATACAAAGTGAAATAAAATCTCAGCTGCCACATGGTTTAAATTTGCAACTAATTTTTAAACTGCTTCTACCCAAAACACTTCAGACTCTTTTAGGGCATCTTCCACTTACACTGCTCAAAGTGCCTTTCAGACTCACCTCAAAAGAAAAAAGATAACTGGCATTTAACAACAGATAATTCAACACTTCAATGTCTAATTTCAGTATCCATACACTGACTGACATTTCAACTGCCTCCAAAAATCCCCTCTTCGGCCCTGGTGTTAGAACTTCAACAGAAATTTCAATTTCTTTGATTGTTTACTCTGACATTTCAACTGCTTTCATCTCTCACTTTTAGAAAAAAAAGTTGAACTGTTTTCATCATTCACATTTCAAATGACATGTCATCCCCCTGCAGGCCTGACATCTGAAACAAAACATGGCACAGCTTTCAGCTTGCACATTTCAACCAATACTTTCAAAGCTTTCAATGAAAATATCAACTTCTTACACTTTAACTCAAAAGTTCAGCTGGTGTCAGTGCCCAGTACTTATACAGTAATAATGTACAGTGCAGTACACTAATTATGCTGCATCCTGATGTCATTATGTACTGTACATTTCAACTGGTTTTCAACTTTAACTCAATTAACAGTGAAGTGGTTTTCAACTGAAATATAAATCCATCATTTTAAAGCTCTCAAATGTCAAAGGAGACTTTTACAGTGATTCATATGTAACTGACACTTCAGTTGCTTTAAGTGCTTCAACTGAAACTGCATCTCCCACTTTTTCCTGATGCTTGTTTGTGCCAGGAAACTTAAGGAGAGAATGAATCTGTCTCATTCATTACATTGTGTTTTCTGGGATGAAGTTCCCCTCCTCAGGGCGGTTTGCTCCCTTGACTAAAACACTGGGTTTAGACAAAGTTGTCAGTCCTCACATGGGTTTCTGTTTTATTTAACTCTGCCTAAAGATTGACCTTCAACTGGATTTTCATGAGCTGAGGGAGACACTTCATCACCTCAATCTTCCATGATCCACAGCAGCCCGCAGCCAGGGTCGTGGGCCTGTTGACAAGACATTAATAGAAGGAACATATTCCTGTCACAACATTAAATACACACATACACACAGGGCAGAAAACAATTTATTCTGTCCCTTAGCCACATTGGCAGATGGATCCCAAAACACTTGGGTTTATCAGCCAATTACATTTATAGAATATATCAGGACAGCTGAGAGATGAGTGGGTGCAGGCTAAAATGGCTGTCTCTATGGAGAAACTTTCAACCATATTTAAGGTTTAGCAGGAAGCATCTTCCATCCACTGGATAAGCGCTCTGTACAAGTCTGTGTTTCCACATAGTGAAGGGATCCACCTCTTGAACTGTAACATTATGAGAGCAGCAGGTTATTGTATGAATGGCTTCAGCAGGACCAGACGATCACACGGACCACAGCCAGATCAACCCGCCTCTAATTTTGATGCCATGTACAACACTCATTAAGGGGCACACAGTCATAATCACTAGGTCTGCTTGCTATGCTCGGCATTATGCTGCTAAACCCTGACAGAATCCATTTCTTCTGTGCAATAGCATTATTCGCGCAGACACCTCTGTGTACAAAATATATCCAGAGAGGAACTAGATCCAGGCAGCCTAAAAAGGATGATCTTGTGCACACAAGCCACAAAGATCAAGCCAGCCCCTATATAAACTCAGTCTCACGGACATCATTACACCGTGAAAATATTCAGGTTGCACCCCATCAAGCCTTGACATGAGCACTAAGGAGGCCACATGACTTAAGGACACTGAGTGCAGAGCAACTTCTGGAGAGCTGGTGATTCTACAGTATAAGCTACAGTATATTATGCAATGCTTTGCTGGCAAAGCACATATTCTAGGGCACCTGCTCACCTGGCAATGTAAACAGATGCTGTGATTCATGTAGGGGATGAGGAGAAGGTGCCCTACTTTATTTTTTAAAGACCTCTGAATAAATGTAGGTAAAGTGCTTCTCATTAGTGACTGGTGACAGACACTTAGGATGGATTCTGCAACTTCGTGATGCCTCAGTTAGGACCAAGCACAGCTATGGTTGGCCTGGCTGTGAGTACTCTATGCAGTGTCACAGTTCACATAAATTTGCTATCTTGGGGTGCTCAGTGATTGAGCGGTTAAGAGCACATCCCATGTTGAAAAATGCCCAATGCATTGATCGCCGGATTGATTCTCTGAGCTGAGCTGCATGTCATTCCCTCAGTCTATTTTCTATTTCCCCACTTTCCTGTCTCTCTCTACTATCCTGTCAATTAAAGGCAAAGAAAGAGAAAACTTGCTGTTTTGACTGCATAAACACAATGTGCAGTGCTCTACAAGTACGTGGAGTGTAAAATGCTGTAACATGTGTAAAACGAGGGAGGACACAACAACGCTGATAGTGGCCTAATTTCCACGTTGCTCGATGCAGTACGTACAAGCAGTCAAATGTTGGAATCACAGTGACTGCAGTGTTTGATTTGGGACAACACTGCCCTGTCCAAACTGACACACTAAGCCAGAGAGTAGGCTACAGAGTGTGTACAGAGTGTACATGTGAGCGAAGTATCTGCTCTGAGCCACAGCTTAAGAAAACAGAAGAGAAGCTCTAAGGCTCTCCTCTGATTAGCACAACACACCAGGTCAACACACCCTGTCATTGGAAGAGCTCTGGAGAAAAGTGTGATGGAGGAGACGTAATAAAACTACACTGAGATGGTGTTCACATCATGGATATGAAAACTTCCATCTATATGAGAGTATCAGTGTATTTGTGTTGTTTTAGTCTCAGTAAGACAAGGAAATATGACTCATTCACTGAGATGGAGTAAAACATTCTTGTGTTTAAGGGATTAGAACTGTGACCCTGAGAGCTCAGCACTGCAACTTAACAGAACACATGCAAATAGACAAAACACAAGCAGATTCCTAAAACATCTGACCACACATGCACAGAAAATACTCACAACACAACCAAATGCACATAATGGGCATCAACAGTAAGAGCAATTATGAAGCCATGAAGGTTAACCAGACCATAAATAGAAAGAAATACAGCAGCACTCACAAAACATCCAGCATCCAGCAACATCCAGGTTTTACAACATGCTCAGTACAACCCCTAAATAGTCCTACAACACATTATTACACCAAATTCAATCTGAATAATCAGTGATTGATTAGATTTTGGTATCAAAATAAAAGCCTTCCACTGATTCATTCCATTTCATTCTTAAGCCAAATGTATATCTGTCATAACAAAACAGAAGGAGGCAGCATTTTTAAAGATGAGGTCCCCTGAGTCTAGCCACCCAAGACAGACAAGATTCATGGCGCTACATTACATCAATTCCTCCTTGGAGGTTGTTTTTTCTTTTGGAGAGATTGAGTGGATAAAGACGTGACATCTCTTCTGACATCTCATTAATTCATAAGCTGTCCCCTGTGGCAGAAGCAAGACAGGAATAATGCTTCGGTTCAGAACTGCAGCAATTGCTCTTGTTAACATTGGGGTGACAAAGCAGCGCCATGTAATGAGAGTTTTGGGGGCGTTGTTCTCAACAAATTAAATTCAGAAGAATGTCTGCTGAAAAAGCATGTGGTCCTTCAGATATAAGCAAAACGGTGAAGGATTTGAACGTTTAGCAACCTGTTTATTTCTGCTCTGGATCCATTTAATGCTGAGTTCCAAGGGCTTGACGGGGAGTTGACTGGTAGCAGGTACCTGAAAGTGGAGAGCAAACATCAAGATCCTCAGAGGAGGAGGGAGGAGGGAAGAACGAGCACCTCCTTGCCTTTCTCTGCTCTCCTCCTCTCTGTCCTCCTTGCATGGTGAGAGCTCCAAGAGACAGCAGGGAGTGGAGCTTGTGGCATTTACTGATCAGCAGAAGCTTCCAGGAAGGCTGCAGGGAGGATAATGAGGCTTCCTGTGCAGGCTGGGATCAAGGTGGATGTAGGCCATGCCAGGAGTTGGCTCTACTATAGTAAAGACCGACTGTGGGACAAAAACTCTCCACTAAACGAAGACTTGTCCAGGTCCATGCTGAGAGGAGCCACTGCTACTTTAAACAGCTGAGGTGTTATCTCTCTCTGTACAGCCCTGAACATCACAGGTTTCAGAGGGCTTCACAGACCCACAACAAAAACAGGGAAACAAGAGAAAACAAAGACACATTTCCCTCTAAAATAAACTTTGCACATGTGTGGCAATGGGAGAGGTCCTGGGAGAGACAAATCAAAGAGAGAAGTCTCCTCCACAGATAGAGGAGCAGTTGAGCGTAGGAAGGGGCAATTGCAACAAACAGAAATGAAATTATGTGGAAAGTGGAACAAAAGGATGGATGACTATATACACACTTTTTGTACATATGCTATATGATAACACTATTTACCTTTAATCTCCCATCATGTAATGTAAGTCTGCTTAAAACTGCATTAACTGTTTTTTTCGACCGCTGAGGAGCCATAGATATGTTCCTCTCCGGAAAAAATGTAAAATCCTCAGCTGTGATTAATATTTTGTTTAATGTGGTTTTCATTCATAACAAGTGGAAACTTGTTCAAAAGCCCATCTACTCTTCGTTCATAAATTCTGGATCAGGCTTTGTACCCTGCCCATCACCACTACTTCAGTTCAGGCTGACGTGTGAAACAGCAGGAACCATCAAGACTGTTAGAGATTTATTTACTGTTATCTGTTTGTTAGCTTGTAACTAGCAATAGCTGCTCCCTCCCCCATCACTGCAAGAGATCACTCCAGAGGTATATGTTTCTTTTCTTATTCCTATGAAACTGTCATTGGTTTAAAGCAGCTTTAAGGTGCAATATACAGTCATGGAGCTGAGTGCTTATCTTGCTAATGACACCAAAACAACATATGTATATGTTAACAAGGTTAAACACTTCATTTTCATTGCAGGCAGTCTGTAGGTTGATATGACTTACATGTGAGAAAACACTGACACAGTCTGAGCACCATCATGTGCCTTCTGAGGCTGTTTCTGGTCACCTGATAAATATTAGTAGGTTCTGTCTCTTTTGCAGGAAGGATCAACATTATGAGGCACTAATATTTGGTTGAATGTAGTTTGTGTTATCAGGTGACCATAATTCAATTTTTAATGTCAACATCAATAAGATAAAGACAAACTAGAAGGACACTGAGGACAGCTGACCCTGATGGGCTGACATTGACTGGTTTTAAGGTGGTGTTGTTAAGTAACAAAAACCCAGTGTCTGTTTTGTCTAGTGTAGTTCATTTCCTGTTTTATTTTGATAGTCTGTGTTATGTTTACCGTTTGTCCGCCGCCTGAGAGTTCATGACAAGTTACCCAACACAGGCTGTGTTTTTCATTTCAACAAAATGCAACATCCTTGTGATGTTAGAGTTGTTAAAGTCCAACACTTCTGAGACTTCATCTATACCTAATACTACGGCCTCTGTCATATGGTTTATCATATGTCATCTATTGTTGATATTTAAATACTGAGCATAGTCACTTTTAGCCATAGCAGGAGCAGATATACCATGAATATTTAAGACCATTCATCTCTCAAGGCTGCATGTTCTGTTTTGAAGGTGACATACCTGTGAGCCACTAACAGTAAGTAATCACTTAATTAATCTTGCAGTACAGCAGTTACAGTGGCTCACTGGGATAAAATATGCTGCACATACTGTTCTGTTCCCTGGTGCATTTCAGGATTTGATTTCCAGGCTTCATATGCTGTCAGACAAGTGTCGCTTTATGGTGTCATTAATTCAGTCTCATGTACAGTGAGAGCAAGGTATGAGTAGATTGGTTAGCTGAATTACTATCTTAGGCTGATTAGTTTGTTCAGAGATCATCCTATTGTTCAGCTCTATTTTTTCTGTAAGTCAACACTTATTCTCATTCTCATCATGGTTATCATGTGTTCAACTGCACTGAACCTAAGGAGAGAAAAAGGAAAAATCCAAGTTTCACATCCATGAAATTGTTGTTTTTGTTATTTCATACTAAAATGAACCGACAATACAATCATGCAATAGTAGCCAAGGGCATGCAGCCCTTTGAAAAATCTGACTTCAGATATTTCTTGGCCCAGTCTTGATGTTTCAACTTCTGAGTCTTGTTCAGTGATGGTCATGTTTCAGCCTTCCTTGCCACGGCCATGTCTCCGAGCACTGAACACCTTGTATTTCTGGACACTCCAGGTTCCAGTTCTGGTATGTGGTGGCCCGGGAGGATGATGGGTTCCTGGGAGCTTCACGTTTAATTCTTTGCAAAACTTCAGCAGTTATTTGAGTGTTTCTTTCTCCACACATTTCATGTGACCCTGTTATTTGCAACAAAACATTTGACTTTTCGGCGATCACACCACAGCAACTTAACTATTTCAAGAGTACTGCATCTCTCTGAAAGTCATTTTACAATTTTTGACTTTTCAGAGTCTGTTAAATCTCTTTTTTGGCCCATTTGTCTGAGGTAAAGAAGCTGCCTAATAATTATGCACAGCTTAATTTATTGTTGATCACTTTGGAATGCACATCACCCAGTTATGCTCAAATCCAACAAACATTCATGCTGGGGGAGGGATGGGGTGTTTATCTAATTCAGGCTTCTTCATTAGTTTAGTTTATGTGCTTCCATGCTGCAGGGCTGATACAGAATTTTATTTTGCTTCAACACCCCCTAACAGGGCAATCCAGCCATGCTGGTTCAGAACTGTGTCCAACATCAAGTATAGGAATGTATTACAGCATAGTCTGAAAACTTTATCAAGAGGAAAATCCACAAAAGGAAAATAGAAATAGAAAACTAGAAATAGATAAATATTACATATTTATACATCAATTAAATGTGCTATAGAGATAATAAATCAGTTAAAGGCACAGGGGCCATCTAAAACATCTATGTGGTCATAGTAATAATGACAGTGCAGAAATCTGTTTCAGGAAGTGATTGTGTATGGAAGGAATCAGTCAGACACAGAGTTTCATGTTTGATTCTTGATACATTGACATGTATGATGAATCATGTACATGCAAACCAGGCTGATTGGGAACTTGGGAAGTTTGTCTCTATTTGTCAGCCCTGTGATAGACTGGTGACCTGTCTGGTGTGTATGTCAGCTGGAATAGGCTCCAGGGCCACGATCCTGCACAGATAAACATTACAGATGTTGGATGGTTGCTTGTTTTGGTTTTAAGAATTGTTGATCACTTGATGCAGCTACACTGTCCTTGGTGAGGCCCCCACCACCGTAACTTAATTCTCATTGTTTTGATCAAACTTAAGACTTCATTCAGTTGTAGCCAGTTCACAGTTTTTGCTCATTAACACTTGTTGTGAAGGTCTGACTCTAGATGCCTTGTTTAGTAATCCACAAGCAAATTTTCTGAATGAGACATTTAAAACACCTTCTACTTTGAGACGTGTGTCTGTGTGAGCTTGTCTGCATCCCAAACAAGCCTGGACAATCCTGACAATTCAGACCGTTCTTTGAGATGCCGAAGCCTTTTGAAGTGTGTGTTTGATCTGAAGCCCTGCAGAGCTCTCGCTCGACTCTCCACAGATGGATGCTCTTGCCTGTGGTTCTGGGGCCTCTCAGGTGTTTCCTCCCTCTGTTTGTTATGAGTTCCTCCCAGGTGATTCCGAGTTTTCTCTCAGACACCATGCTCTTACTAAGTGTGTTTTCATGAAGGAGTATCTATTTTCTTCTCTGGTAATTTTGAAGTTTCATTCTGTTTCTTTTTTATGTGAGGATCATAAATGAGTAAAGTTTCAGTTCAAGCAAAGGGAAAGCAAACAACCATTACTGCTGCACACATGCCCAATGACATACACACTGGCAGCTCTGTATGAAATCCCACCACGCCACTTCCTATCCACTTTGATTTATTAATGTGCCTCGTCCTAACCCCTCGCCGAATCCTCGATGAAATATGTATGTGTGACGCATGACAACAGGATGTCAAAGAGGAAGCTGGAGGAGCACTGGGGAAGGTGAGGGGGGAGGAGCCAGGAGTCCTGATCTCATTTAGAAGGTTGCCTCGGGTGAACTCCTATGTGGAAATCAGCCTCTGTGAGGCATGCAGAGTATGTGAGAGCAGGTGTTCATCAGTGGAGAGGACAGAAACACTTAACTGTGGTTTGCATTCAGAAACTTGTTTCTAATCAAAATAAAAATGAATGAATACTTCAATGAAAACTACAGCTTGTATGTGTGTGAGCCTTATGTGACGCATAAGAATGACAAATACAAATCTAAGTCATTAAGGTCATGAGTGTCTCGTGTATTAAGCAACAAGGCCTCCAGTTTTACCTGGTGAGTGGTCTTTGCTGATGGACTTCAGAGCTGAACACACAGAAACAACCTGGTTACCAAAGGCTTTCATTTTTGTGTGCGTGTTTTCCTCAGTGGATCAAAGTGGGTGGGACTCAGCTGGGAGATGGTAATGTCATGGAACCAGGCCTGATGAAGCTGATGAACTCATTAAGATTATTAAACTCTCATTAAACAATATCTGATGATTCTTTTTCCACAGTGGTGTTTATTCAAGTCTTGAATATTTAATGTTATAGAAAATTTAAAATTTAAAGCGTTTTTCAGGAGCTTGAAGGCTTATAACTGATCCACCATGTATAAATTAACAATTATTAAGCCATCGTTAAACTATTAGTTTTAATGGCTTATTAGTGAGTGGTGCAGGAACTTCTGAATGTACAGTTTAATGACACACTGCTGCAAATGTTCCTTGTACTTTCAGTCTTTATATGCCCATCTCTCTCATTTACTCCCCCCAGTCTTCTCTACCTCCTCCATCATCTTTATTTCTCTCACTGTGAACTCAACTAAGCAGGCGTACGCTCGTGCCTTATTTTCTCCTCCTGCGTGCTCACCCTCCCACACTTCCCACCAATTCATTTCTTTCTCTCTCTCTCTCTCTCTCTCTCTCTCTCATGTTCTCTTTCTCATTGCCTGCTCTCTCTGTCTCTCTGGGGAACCAGTTACAGCCCATATCTCACAGAAACGGGCCAACCACCAGAGGAGGCCAGTGATTTCCGTAAAAGGGAGATGGGAGGGAGTGGTGGGGGTGGGGTGAGCCTCTCAGCTGCTCTCTGCTGCATTGAGAAAACCAACTAGAAGAAAGGGGTGTGGACAGGAAGATCACAGAGGGGATGAAGAAGTAAAAGCGTCAAAGACAAGAGGAAGAAAATGAGGTGTCTGGAGACAAGCGGGTCAAAAGGTTTGAAAAGCCATTTGGGACAAATACAGGTGCTGGACTTGTCTTTTACTGCGTGCCTCCACGGGGGCCAGTGGAGTGTAGGGTGAACTGTAACTTGGATGATGTAACCACCCACTGGGGGGCTAAATAGAGGGAGTGATCACATATATTCAAGGTCAGCTATATGAGCAGGACAGTTTGATAGAGATAGAGATAATAGAGATAATCATCCCAGCTCCCCATAGAGTTTTGAGGGTCCTGATGATCAAGCTCATCCTGTGATCAGGACCTCAAGGTGGGATGGAGATACAGTGTCATGACAAAAAGGAGAGAAAAGCCAAGGAATGCAGTAAATAAAGCAGATAGAGAGTGACAGATGAAGTGAACAGGAAAGAGACTGGAAAGGGAGAAGGAGAGCAAAGACTGAGCAGATGTAAAAGAGGAGGACAGATCAAATGGAGCAAAAAGAGGGCAACGAAAAGACAGGGAGCGGAGGTAAGAAGAGATGGGTGATGTTATGAGAGGCAGGCTGATGAAACGGTGAAACAGGGTGGAAGCTGCCACTGGGTTCACATACATATTCCATCTCCAGAGCTGCCTTTCTTAGGAAACACCAACTCCCCACCCCTCACTTCACTCTTTCTCCCTCTCCCTCCCTCCCTTTCTTCCTTTCTGCCTCACCCCTCCTCCATCCCTCTCCCTCTCCCTCCCTCTCTCTCTCTCTCTCTCTCTCTCTCTCTCTGCCAGAGCACCGCAATAGCAGTATGAATAATTGAACAAGCCTGAATCGGGATTGAGAATTTCTGTTGCGGTTGTGTGTCCGCTGGTGCGGCAGACAGTCAGGCAGGCATTCCTGACAAAAACAAAACAACAAACACACAGACACATAAACACAATCACTACCTGGCCTATTTACCTATGTACAAATGTGAGAATAACCTTGAAAACACATAAATCCACTGTTCTGAGCATAAGGCTACAGAGCTCCCGCTCAGAGTCAGGTAGTCAGTGTTTGCCATCTCACTGGGGGAATTTGAGTGAAGGAGGATACTCTGCTACAGATGTACTTTAGTATTTCACAGTCTTGTATGACACTGAGCTGGCATTGAGAGCCAGAGCCTGAAGGAGAGAGAGAGAGCAGTGATGTTTGATATTAATATTCCTAAGCAGATTCCTGCTGGAGGGGAATCGGTGCAGGACTGGATCAATTAGTTTTCCCAGAGCGAAAAGAAAAAGCACATGTAGAGGACAAAAGTTAGGAATGTGCTGCAGTTGGTGTGTGTGTGTTATATGTGAAGAAGAGACAGGAGTGCTGCAGTGTGTGTTTGTGTGAGTGTGTGAGGGAGGGACAGAGACACTGCAGTGGATGTGTATGCCTTCAGTATAAGAGTGTGTGTATTTGTAGTACCTGCTTAAGTGTCTGTGAGATGAGGAACAGAAGGGAAACTTATGTGTGTGTGTGTGTATGAAAGAGCAGGAGGGTGCACCTGCAGGGGTTGTCAGGCCTGGCCACAGCTTGTGTGTATATATGTGTGCGTGTGTGTGTGTCCGTGAATTTGTATATAAATCCAGTTCCATCTTAATTGCCCCAAATCTGCCAGTCAGTGCGGCTGGCTCCTCGCCCCTCCATGTGGCCTCCTGGGAGAGAGGGAACATAAGTGACACATTAAGCTAGTTCTCACTCTCTTTCTCTCCCTTACACACACACACACACACACACACAGTCACATTGCCAATGGATGTACAAAGTAATTAGGTCAACTGTAAACTGTTTAATGCATATTCACAAGTGTACTGCACACACACCTTCATGATACAACAACACCTGAATGCTTTTGGACTTTGTTGTGTGACTGTGAGTTTTACCTGATAGAGGTCAGAGGACCACAGCTGTGCATCAGAGGTGAAAACAAATGATGGAAACTGTGCAGGATTCTTTGTTGTTGTTGTTTTTTTTTTTTTAAGTATGTTTCTTCTGCATTTTTGCCTTTATTGGATAGCATAGTGTAGAGAGACAGGAAATGGGGAGGCAGAGAGAGGGGGAAATGACATGCAGTAAAGGGCGCCCGATGCAGGATTCGAAACAGGGCCAACTGCGGTGAGGACTACAGCTTATGCATATGGGGTGCCTGTTTAACCCACTGCACCACATGGCACCCCATGAGTCTTTGTTTTATATGTGAGACTGCTTTGCATGCAATCAAAATTACCTGCATAGAGTGAAAATAAATACTCCATGAATGCAATTCACTTAATTTGCATGCATAAATACACACATGTTCACACCCACACAGTAGCACACAATGGAAATATTGCCAAGAAGTTTTACTCCAAGAATTTGGAGCTGCACTGCAGATCTGCAGTTTCCTTGCATGTCACTCTGTGTGAGACCTCGGCCCTATGTGCATCACATTATTGATGAATAACTAGTGAAGTGAGAAACTCTGCATCTCATATTGTAGTTTAAAAGTCAACATTTATTTTGTCACCTCTGTCAAGCTACTATCAGCTAAATGCTAGCTCATTATGGCGTTATGTAAACATGCTGATATTCAGCAGGTACAATGTTCACTATGTTCACTGTTTTGTCAGCATGCTAACATTGTACAAAACTGTATGGAAAAATGGGTTGGGATTTGGAAACAACATGTCCATGTGGCAGCCCCAGAGCAACACTGCAGGAGTGGTTAAAACAGCTTTGGTTATTACACTGACCAATTTTTTTTTCCAAACAGAGGTTGTGGATGCACAAAATTTGGCCTGTTGTCCAAAGATCACTTTTTGTTACTACTGCCAACCACAGTTTGGGTTCAAAACTGAGCAACAACACTGAGCAACAAGAGAACAATCCAGATTCACCTGAGTTCCAATAAATCACCATCCTACATTTTTCATGATGGATTCTTTAGGACAGATACCTGATATTTAACAGCCAGGTCTTTTGAACACCATGACCCCTGCCTGTATGGCTGATGGCATCATCAGGCAGTGTACTACTGATACAAATCCAGTATGGGCATCTTTAGCTGGTGCAGCACTAAAGTGTGGAGCTGAACGAGATGTAACAGCAGCAGATGTGGGTCTGCAAAAGCAGATGTAACCATAAATCAGTATTTAAATGGTCGTGCAGAGGCAACAATTAGGGAATTGAAATCAAAACCTCAGGTACTGAATGAGTTTTGTTCAAATTCCAACTGTACACCAGCAAGTTAATTCAAGACAGCAACTGCCACGAGAGTTAGCTCGCACGCCACTGCGGTAATAATGCTTAGCTAATGCCCTCATGGTAATAACCAACGCACTGCTGCTCATTAGTCGTGACAACTGTTTGGTTCAACATGATTCATCTCTGCATAAAGCCTCACTGGCAAGGATATTGTTTTGAGTGTTGCTACTGCAGCAAAAACATTACATAATATAACATATAAATAAGTTGGAATTACATAAGCAAGCACAGAGCAACTTTCTTTTGGATCAGCGGCTGGGGACTGAGAGCTGGCAGATGATCGAGGGAAACAGACAGAAAGAAGGGAATCAAAGCGATGATTCAGCAACTGAATGAAAGCCAAGCAGAAGCCATGTGGCTGCGAAGCTCACAGTGACAAGGCAGAGAGAGGAGAGACTTTCAAGGCAACCAGGAGGAGAAGACCTGGGTTCACCTCCAATATGAGGTTTATGTCGGAGGACTGAGGAACCTGAGAGGACAGAACGCCAGACAATACAATGCACCGGTGTTCACCTGTGCCACCGCTTCTCCTGTCATGTGGCTGACAAGTTGACACAGGCAGAGAGAGGTGTCATGAGAATTACCCTTGTGATGGAAAGGAAAAATAATTAGAGGGCTTATTTTAGGTTTCCTGCATTCCCTTACTGATTTACAGATGCATCACTGGAGCACTTTTATTTTCTAGAAGCTTGTGTCTACTTTTTTTCCCCTACATCTTCAAAGCATCTTCAAAGCTTTTGCTGTTTTTCATTGCCCTGACTCTCGTGAATCTATAGAAATTCTAAGCTATAGACATTCTGTTTATTATCATCAAATGCCATGAAAAGACAAAAACCATTATATAATTAATTGATCTCATAACAAGTGTTGTTTACGTATTGCCAAGGCTAGCTCTTGTTCCTCAGTGCCACTGAGCTCTATTGTTGCCCAAAACTATAGAAACCTCAGTGAGTCACACTGTCACACTGGGAGACATATTCCTAAACATGGGCACAGTTAACTGCAGTTTGAGTTGATCCCACATACATAGTCCTACTGCTATAAATACTCAGTACAGCATCAAATGGGTATTAATCCGCATGTGAAAATAGCCCCAAAAAATTCACTGTTTACCATTAAGGCAAGTCTGGGAACAGAGGCCCAATTATTTATGAGCAGGCTGGTAGTAGAAGCAGGGAATGAACTGAGCAGAACGGATGGCCAGAGGGGATAGGGGCTGTGAGACAGCGAACGAGGACTGAGGCAGGCAGCAGGAAGTCAGGGGTCAAGAGGACAGGATGGAGGCTGGAGCTGGATCCAGAGAAGGGGAGGAAGAGTGGATCCAGAAAAGGGATCCAAGCAAGGCCAGAGGGAAATGGTGCAAGAGTCAGACCGAGGAATGCTGCAGGGGACAGGAAGATAAGTTAGCAAAAAGCTAATGCTAGAGAACTGCTGAACATCTAACAGCTGGAAGATGACTGACAGTAACAGTGTATGATCTGGCAGAGTGTTGAGGTTGTAACCAGCTTTTCATGGCAGTGTGGGATGATAATGATGATGCTGATGATAATGGTGACTTCGTGCACACCTGTTTCCACTTTTGCCATTAGGATAGGAAGAGAGAGGGAGACAGGCCTTCACTGATTCCCCAAATGAGCATCTGTGACGCCTTTTTCATCATAGACAGGTCAGGCAATGACATCCCTGAAAAAACTTTTGTAACATATCTTGTGTAGGCCTATTGTGCTTATGTGAGTCAGTTAGAGGATCCTGAGGCCAGATGCATAAATGATGCATAGGCCCTACATGGAGAAAAAAAAAGAAAGAAACCACAGGCTACATGTGCCTAGCTTTATAACTCTGTCAGGAAACATAGGCATGTTTCTGTTTTTGTGTGTGCACACTGGAGTTGGACAGGACACAAACAATGGAGGAAGTACATGCACGTTTTCCTATTGCTACATGGCTAACTTTAGCATTAGCAGCTAACTTTAGCATTAGCAGCTGTTCTTCCTTGTTGGAGGTAAAAATGAGATCAAAAACAGGGCCAGCTGTGATTGAGGATCTTTATTTCCAACATTCAATGATACAAATAATACTATCTAAAAGTGTTCAAAAGGTCTGAACAATACTCATCAAAGTATCAGAATAACTTCATAAAAAGATAAGAAAAGACGGGGACAAAGTTTGGTGCATTAGAGTTTACCCCCCAAAAAGGACATAAACCCAAACCTGTCCCAGACCAGACATACTTCTTATCTCTGTATCTTCATTTTTTATCTACTATCAATGCCCTAACTTCTTATTCAAATGGGACATGAAAATGACACTTCTCCACAGTTTACCCCCTGTGATTTGTCCAGATATAATGGTGTAATCCTTCATCAATAGAATCTCCGCCCTCGTCATCAGGGCTGTGTCACACTATGGCATGTGTCAAGTGTACACACGTGAACACACTCACCCCTCCCTTCTCACTCTCTCTACTTTCTCAGAGCTCAGTGCTTTTTCCTTTTTTTACCCAACATCCTCTATTGGTGCAGGATGTTGGCACTGGAAAACAATGGTGTATGTAATGGAATTTCATCTATTATAAGATGAACAGAAGGGCAGCAGTTCAACAAAGATAGAGGAGACCACGAGGAGAAATGCAAAGACAGGACAGGGTTGGCCTGATGTACATGGAAAACTCTTCACCAATACAGAACATCATTCAAGGACTCCTCAGCAATACCTTGGGGGATTGTGAATTGCCACTAGCACTCACGATAATACTTATAATATCCATCTCCACTTGAGCACACTGTCCCTAATGTATAAATGAGTGTCTTCTTTCAAGTAGCTCTGCCAATCTTCTGTGTAGCTCTGTATGACGTGATTTCTGTTTAATCTCCAGCCAGCTGAAAACCACCACGAGGCCCAGGTATACCGTGGCTGCTCCAGGAGGGAGACACAGACAGACAGACAGACAGTTAATATTTCATGTCTGCAGAGATTTTCAACTCACAATGAGCTAGGGACCACATGAAACAGTGTTTGGTGGTCAAGTGGTGAGAAGTCAGCTGGATGAAACCCTCAGGATAAAAAGGACTGAAAGCACTTTATCTCTTCTTTCTGTTGGAAGTCATTCATCTGAGAGAATTGGAGATCATTTTGGACCACAGAGAAAAGCATAAATCCCTGTGATTTTAAGTGCCAAGCACCAGAGAGCCTCCTTAGATGCTCACCAAAATATGATGGATATATTTGTTTGTGCTTCATATAAAACATAAAAAAAATGCATGTAAAATGCAAAGCAACCCCAAACATGTAGATCCCATTCTACAGCACAATAAGAGGCTTGAGTTTTGCTCTGTGCAAGACAGAACTTGACTAAGACTTGACTCTGCTTGGAGACCTGACTTGGCTGTGCTTAGACTACAGTACACAGTGGACTACAGTACTCAGGAGTGTACTGACTGGCATATCTGTTCTGAGGCACAGTTTGTGGCTGGAGGGTCTTCAGGGTAATGTAATGATGTAGATGTTCATTTACAAAGAAAGTCAATTGCAACATTGATTAAAAAATACCTTCTTTAATTGACTGTTGTGAAGCATTCTTTGTCAGCTTTTGCTTGTTTGTCTTTTCAGACACAGGATGGAATTCCTCAGCTTGCTTCTGATGCCTCTGCAGACTCAGGAACTTATTAACTGCCATGGCACTCGCCTCCTTCCCTTCTTACAGACCTTTGTTTGGCTTTGTCGCAGTTCAGCTGAAACGTCTCAAGGGCAGGACACTTGTTGGCATCTTCTTGTTCTGGTGAATACGTCAGGAGTTCAGCTGAAGAGGGGTGGGGGTGCACCACCACACATAAGTAGAAGCCCATAGGTGATGATTAAGCAGGAAGTCTATATTTTATTTTTTTAGGAAAATCCTACAGACTCTGCCTATAACATCATCTAATGAAAACTTATTGCTTCCTCATGAAAACAGCAATGATCTATTAAAAATTATGTTTAGGCTTTGGAAGACTTGTTTCAAACTGCTGACCATAACATTTGCTCATATAATTAACAACAGAGTTGATGAATGTTATGCCAGGCTATATTTTGACAAATATCTTTGTTTTTAACTCCAGTTTTAATTCTACTATTAATTCTCAGTCTATTTTATAGTACATTATATGGATCCAGCGCAAAGACTTGTAATAGACTGGAAATGATCAGCCACTAAAGTGAAAAAAACAAACAAAAACATTTCACCACCAAATGAAACATGGAGAAGAAGGCAAGAGGATAAAAGGGGGCATAGTTGATGGTGAGCCAGAACAAGCCAGGTATTCTCCAAGAGGAGCAGGAGAGAGAAGGGAGGAGAAAATGCTGCTGAGAGAACAGTGGCAGAACTGTCAGAGCAGGACAGCAGTCTTCAGGCTCTAAATAACCAAAAAGCAAAAGATGTCCACCCAAATTTCAACTGCTCTGGGCCTCTGAATCTTGGTGAGTGAGAGGGGGGTTGGAAGAGAAGATGGAGGAATTGGAGATGAGAAAGTTGTGGAGCAAACAGAGCAGGAAGCTGTCAGATTCTGTCCCTGAGCCTTCACAGAGCACAGACTGAGGTACATAATTAAAGCAGGGATCTGACTGAAAAGTCTAATGAAGATGTAATGTATGATGATGTAAAACCCTGTAGCATTAATGCAGCCTAATGATTAGCTTTTTATAACTTTTGAATAATGCTGAAGAGCAGCTGAAAATGTGGGGAGGTGGAGATAGGAACTCACAGCTTCACAGTGTTGAAAGTTTCTTTCTTTCTTTTTTTTCCCTTTTTATCAAAAACACACAATGGAGAAGAAAATGAGTTATGGCAGTTCAACTTCCACATATAAATTATTGATTTTTTTCTATGGAACTGTAAAAATCTACATAGTGATAAAGACCCAGGTTTGCCTGATCTTGCTGCATATCATAATACAGATTTTCTACCAGTGTTTACATATAGTGCTGATTTTAGAGCGTTACATTTCAGACCCGGATTGATTCATTGGTAAGGAACACCAGATGTCAATTTTTAAATGTATCCTGTGGCAGTGGAAACTTCAAAGAAAGATATTTAAACTGACTGTAATAGAGAATATTTCAGGTGCTACTAACTACTAAACTATCATTTGTAGCAACACAGCCTGGTTAGATTACTATAGTTGGCACTTAGCATCAGGCAGCAAGCATCCTCCATGGTTTTGGCACACTGATGAAGGGAGCAGGAAATGACCTGCACTGTTCCCTCACAATCTGTCCATACTGTACAGTGTTATCCTACACTGTGTACATTACTCTGACGTCGACTCGGCCTGTGGTCTCCACCAGCTGATCCTTTGACCCCTACTGCTGATCAATACTGCCCCATCTGACCACTTCTATTCCTGGCCACCATCCCTGCAGAGTCAGCCCCCTACCCTCCTGCCCTTCTTTTCCGCCTGCTTGCTGGGACCAGCCTGGCACAGCGGTGGCCTCTGCCAAATCTGACTCATTTAAAGAGAGACGCTCAGTGACCACACGTTAGAGGCGAGGGCCTGTGGCTCTTTTTGTGTCACAGTGTTTGCTAGTCCCACCTGCAGCGACATAAGAGGAGCCCACTGCATAATTCAACATAAAGCACAAAGTCACAGATATTAACAGAACACATTATCAGGGACATTTATGATTTATTTACAAAGCTCCTAGTGTAAAAAGCTGAGTGACCCAAAATGTAATGAGAACAGTATATAAAAAGCGCCAGTCTGACCCATATCCAGTTTGAATATGGAGCGAGTGCATGAAAGACACACATTTAGTCTGATGGTCTGATGGCCAGACTAAAACAGCTGTGCTTTTAAAAGCACATGAAAGTTACAGCACTTTTCTCTCTCTCAAACACTCTATGCACGCACACACGTACGCATGCAGATGAAAGAGCCGTAGGTGTCTCCTGTGGTTGCTGGTGTTCAGAGTTCTTTCTGGTAGCATTTGCAACCTGAAATAAGAGAAAAGGACACAAATAACAATAACAGTCCAACACCTATTTCACTGCGTCACCACTTTTCAAAGACAAAAAACACCCATACTGCAAAGCTTTAAAGTGCATTTAAGTCAGAGTCATTTAGCATTCAGCTGCTGTTCTCAGCTTAAATTGCAAATGATCCCTGGAGATACACGAGTCCAGTGTGAGTGTCTATGTCTCAGGCATCTCACAGTCACTCTTAACACTTACAAAACTCTCAGAGGGTTATCTATGTAACGTCCTGCACTTCCTGTTAGCAAAGAGAAGGACTACTCCTCTATTATACAAAACTCACAGCAGTAAAGTTCTGACAGTTATGAATTGATAATGAGGCAATAAGATCATTGGCAGTAGGCATCACTGTTATATGTAGGTTTAACATACAGGCAAACAAATTAGGTGGCCTAGGTTCTATTGATCTATCGATCTATCTATCTATCTATCTATCTATCTATCTATCTATCTATCTATCTATCTATCTATCTAACTATCTAACTATCTATCTATCTATCTATCGATCTATCGATCTATCTATCTATCTATCTATCTATCTATCTATCTATCTATCTATCTATCTATCTATGGAACAGATTCACTACCATCTATTCCCCTTTCAGCTGCACTTGTTAACTATGTATGTTGTGTACATGAGGACAAAAATATAATTAGTATATCTTATAATTATATTTTTCTGTAAAGTCACAGAGGCACAGTGGTGCTGCGAAAAGTGAGAACTTATCACAGTAAGAAAGTTTTACCTGCTGTAATTAAACTGAGAGATCAGTCTTTATGCGGCTGACATCCAGCCAGGGTGACATGATTGTGTTTAAATAAATTTTAGTCTCCTGTCCTTCGCCCTGCACATTATCTTTATGACATGCATAAAGCACAAACTTTGATTTACTGTGGCTCTGACTCATCACTGTGGTAAACCTGCATGCTCCTGCTTTACAAAAAAGAGTAATGTCGTGAGGACATTCAGGAACAGCATGTATTATCCTTACACAAGGTCAGCCTCAAATATTATTCTGTTCATGTAAGAAAGATCTTAAGATAAGATTATTGTCATCAAACCCTGATCAGAATATCTCTACTCTCATAGAATTTCACATCGGGCTGAAACGCTTACTTCCTCATTGAGAAAGTCTGAATCTGGCCCTGTGCCCCACCCACCACGGATGCTTGAAGTACACTGACCAATGAAAAGCAGTGTGTATTGACATGGTTGGAGAGGAAAGATTAGAAAGACTTGGCCACATGTTTGAAACCCAGACTCAAATGAAGAATCTGTTGTGACCAAAGTCAGAGACCAAACTTATCAGAAGCAGAGGTAACATGTTTTTTTTTTTTATGCTGTTTGTTAGCTTGGAGCTGGCTGTGAGTGACACAGTGGTAGTGTTTGTACTTAAGCAAACTCTCTTTCTCCACACTGGCAGGTTTTCAGGTGTATTTTGGTCCAGCAGTTGACAGGATTGGTACCTAAGCTATGTGACATATGAAAACTTGGCTCTCATTGGTTCACAGAGATTTCCTGCTCTGAGGCTCCATCAGTAGGAAATTGTGCATGTGAAACTGAAGAGGTGGTTTAACTTACAGGTGAGTTTACACTCAGGGGCTTCATCACACTGCACTGCACACGTTATACTATCATGCCACAGCTATTTCTGTGCTGTAACAGCAAAAAGTGGAGCCTAACAGAGAGGCCCATTAGCAGCCTCCATCATTATTTCCCCGCACACTGTGGAGGCCTCACCCTGCCTCCTCAATCCACTTAGTTTGGGTCCTACAGCAACACAACATGAAGCAATTCACTCTGAATATCCACCCAGGACATTTTCAGTGCATTACAGAGGCAATCAGCATCAGCAAATAAACCGGGGGAGAGTGTCACTGAGCAACAGAGCAGTGGAGAGAGAGTAGAGTCAGAGACCAGGCAAGAACGACAGATAAAGAAAAAGCAAAGAGAGAGAGAGCCAGATGGAGAATGAGATGGAGAGCTGTTATCATGTTACAGGCTGCCACAGAGCCGGTCAAGGTGCTGAATGGGCATTAAGAGGACAGCATAATGGGGTTGTAATAGCAACAGAGAGGACATTCCATAAGGCTGACCCAGGGTCAGTGCTGAAGGAAAGAAGATGAGGCCCCCAACAGCAGGGGGGGGGGGGGGGGGGGGGGCTCCCAGTAGACCTGATGTTAATATACTGCAGCATATTAGTTATTAGATGCAGACACATTATGTCACGGCCAGTGATTATGAAGAGGTGTGATTAGTTCTGGTGGGAGTGTGCATGTGTGTTTGATGACTCAAGGAACCATATTGTTTCCTGCAGAATCATCTTTGCAGGTGGACAGCTACACACACACAGCACCACTGATTACACAATGTAAAGCAGCAGGGCTCATTTCTCCTGTTTTGTTACAAGCAGAGAAAAGCATTATGCTCCAAACACATATTTCTTCTTAGTACTTGTTACTTGGCCTTGTATCACCACGCAGCTCAGTACACAGACCTAAGTACTATCAGTGGAAGATTAAAGGATAATTCCAGTTTACTGCACCCTGAGTCTTATTTTTCTTGATTTGATGATCATTTGTCCAGTAATAAGAAAATGTACTCATCAAGGACAGTGAGAGCTTTGGAAAGTGGAGATGGAGAAGGAAAGAGTCAAGCTAATGTTACTGAAAACACACATTTAAAAAGCAGTGCCAATAGATTTGTAAAATATCCTGGAAGCCTCACATTCAACATACAGACTTAACCTTACAGTATATTCCTGTGCGTTATGCTGGCTTTAGTACAACTTGAGTCAAAACCTGCTGACAGTTATGGTGGTGTGTTTATGATTCAGGTTATGGTCAGTCAAATGAGATTACACAACATCCACATCCTGATCAAGTTAAGCTGAGTTTATGAGAAACAAACTCTGTTCCATCCAAATTTCAACACTGACTGTTATTTAGTAATTCGTGGTTAATATAAAAAACAATGTAATATTTCACATTTTTATGGGCCTTACTATGCATTTACACTTGTTTCACAGCTTAGTAGTTTGATCTGTGTTTTGCAGACTAGCAACATTCTTTTAAAGTATATTTTTGGGGCTTTTTGCCTTTAATTGACAGGGTAGTTGAGAGAGACAGGAAATGGGGAGGCAGAGCGAGGGGGAATGACATGCAGCAACGGGCCACCAGATTTGGGATTTGATTTTTTGTAGCATGCTGTAAACATTTTTGTTTCTGCTGTATAGTTAGACATTTTCACATGGGACTCTATGGAGACTGACTCACTGTTGGAACCGGTGGACAAAGTGCAGTTTTTCCTACTCCGGTGTTTGCTGTATTAAGGCAGAACCATCTCTGAACACCTCTTCACAGACCTATGGGTGAAGTCATGGAGCCCATGTGCATCTTCATTTACTATAAAGACTATTTACTATATCTTTACTATGAGGTGAAGTGTATCCAACATGCTATATGGCATATCATTATCTTTAAAAATGAAGTGCAGACAATGTCAGATTAAGACAGTGGGAAAAAAGCAAAGCCACCAAATCCCATTTCATCTTCTAATTTTCCCACTATCCCATAGCCTCTCTTAAAATACACTTCTTGCCATAAAAATACCCAAACTGTCGAGTGTGGCCTCATTCCTCTTTACACACCTGCTCAGGGCAACACCTTCTGACGCTGTGTGTGTTTCGGCTAAAAAGTTAATATTGATAAAAGACACATGATGAGAGCTGGTTTGTGCAGCAGCACCTATTTAAAGTGCACAGTAAAGCTTTGATGGCTATGACCCAGACAATTAGAGTTGGGGAGTGTTAGTCTAATAGGCTATTAAGCATATTATCTAATTAGATGTAAGACTGGATGATACATGGGGGGCATATTACAGGCTTCCACATGCAATCATCAACAAGGAAGACTTTAACTTACATAAATATATCCAAGGATTATACAAACTTACACTTGTACAAACTTAGCATTTCCAAATGTTATTTTAATTGAGGTTTTCTTAAAGTCCTGAGAGAGGATAAAATGACTGATGTGTGCTAGCAGCCAGCAACCTCAGGTTACTGCTCTGCTGTCAGACACCACATGACCTATGCTGAGCAATGCTGTGCTGCTTCAAAAAGGAAAGCCTCTAGTTATTTGACAGATGAAAGAAGTGGACAATTATAAGTCCAGAAACACTGATGAGCTTCTGGAATCAAATAGTACATAAGTGATTGAAAAAATACCAAACAGCTGGGCTACTGCATCCTGTAATATAACAAACATTCTAAATGTGATCGTCATCAAGTTGCAGCTTTGATTGGGTTAATTAATTAGGAATAAAAGTCTAAGAGGATTAGAATGTGTACAGTGGCCCAGAGAACTGAAATAGACTGCAACTGAAGAAAACACAAAATCAAAGAAAACACAAGCTCCAAATTTACACTACAAAACAAAACGGAGAAACTGCAGAGGCTGCAAGGATCACAGACAACAAAAGTGTTTCTAGAGGATTCAAAAATGATGAACCCGGCAGGGATGTATTTTAATACATCCATGCATGCTCACTGTTCAATGCTTTCAACTTCAAACATCACATAGCAGCACTGAACGACAAGCATGTCCCAGCTGGGTTCATGACTTTCCTGTGTCTCCTGAAAACACTGCTGCTGCTACTTGCACTTGGTTATGTTGATGGGTATTTGCACCACATGTGTTGTCTAATCAATGAAGATATTTTCTGTATTTGTTTGTCTTGTCTGTGGGCTGCTGTATCTATTGCAACAAAATGTTCTCAGTCTAATAAATTTAAAAAAAGCTATAGTGGCTGAGTGTGATTTGAACAGATACAGTTCCACAAAGCAGAAAAAAACATGTGAGTTTTGAGTTTGTCATAACACAGCGTGTGGGCCATGGTATCAGTAAAAATAAATAAATATCACCAAATATATAAATCAAGGTTTCAAACATTTGGGAGAAAAAAAAAAAACGCACTGGGGGTCCACTGTAGACACTGAAACCACAGTGTTGGTAACGGATCCACATCCCCCACATCCCCTAACTCCTCCTGCAGCAATATCTGAAAAAATACAGCTAACAACATGTATGAGCCACCAGAGTCAGAGTCATGTCCAGAACCAGAGAACCAACATCCTCATTCCTCTCTGTCTGCAACAGACTAGATTTTCCTCTGGCCACCGTGCAGGCCTAGCAGCAGGTGGAATGTCTGGGAAGGAGATGGTTGGTTCTGCTCTGTTCCTCAGACCATTATCAGTGAATCCCAGCTGTTTTAAAACCACTCCAAAATGGTGACTGCAGATGCAGCTTTTGGTGGTGAGTTTCACCTCCATTTCAGTGTGCAGTTTGACATCAGTCTTAGTAAAATCTTCATAAATCTTCATGGAAAAGAAAAGCTGGCACTGAGCAGGGTGGATGGCAAATGACTGACACACTCTTCCCTTAAGGCTCTCTGTAACAGTGCACACTCTCTGCTGGGATCATTCAACACTACAATCTCCTATGCCTGAGTGGACTCAGCTGCTGGCACCAGCACCAATACACCCTCAACATTTTCTGTACACGTCAACAACCAGGATCCAAGTCTGACTGCTGCAGTCTTATAAACTCAAACACCCCAAAAGCATAACCTTCACACCTTCACACCTCCCAGCTCAGCTCAGACCATAAAAAGTAAGCGTATATATTTTATTTATTCATATTGATGTCTGATTTTGAAGTTAGCTTCTATTGAAATGATTTTTTTTAATCTTTGTTCTCATAAATTTCTGTCAGTGGAGTGGTCCATGTATATCATGTTACTGATATTCTTGTGTGTTATTTATTACTATTATTGTTATTGTGTGTTTTTTTGCACTCTAATGAGCTCTGACCTGGTTCTATGATTCAACCACAATATTTCACAATAAAAGTTAGTGTTAAAGGTGACCATTGCGTTTAACATTAGAGCAAAGTCTTACAAAGGACAATAAAAGAGAAGAAAAGGTTGACCTTTGACCCTCAGCAGTCAGGTGAACCATCATTGTTCTAACCTGTCTGACCTGTGCGTCTGTGCTGGACAGCCAAGGTCAGCTCTGCTTCAGTGGTCTGCCACATTATCTGACACACACACAATACAGACACACACCAGAGAGAGGGAGGATTTGTGTGCCACTGAAATCTACTGGAAAACATTCAATATTCAACACCTTGATTGAAAGTATCTTGCATCTTTGTCCTAGAGCATGGATCTTGAGATAGCAATGTCAGTCAGTCCAGAGTCTGGAACACAATCTATACATGTCTGGATGGACTGGCACCAAACATTTAATGGATATTATTGGTTATTATGGTTTTTGTTGTGGAATTATGATGAGGATAAAACTGATTATTGTTGCTGCTTTACATCAAATCCCCATATGTTCCTGAAGCTGGTGGGTTTGTTGAGAACTCAGTAGTTCACAGTCATTTGATGTGGGGTTGTGAGCTAGTTGTATAGACCAGTATATTGAACCTGCAGTGGATTCAGGCCAGTGTGCTCCCAGATTAGAGAAACAGCCGGGAGCACCGGCACAGTTACCTCTGCAGCTGATCTGCACAATAATACAGTGTGTGCTTGAGTATAGGAATATAGTAGTTCAGCAGCTCTTTGATGGAAAGATAAAGCTGTGAGCACAATTCAAAATGCACCATCTTTTTTCCGTGGGCTCTTTTTTTGCTGACCCTGTCCACTGCAGCACATCACTAAGGGTCTGTACCCATGCTCCTGCTTCTCTAAACTGCACTCATCCAAAACTGTGTGTATAACACTGACAATAGATTATTGCTCTCTCAGTTAAACTAAATGAGCAGAGGTGAACGTCTGGCATCCTTGAGTATGTATGTGTATACGTATGTACATATGTATGTATGTATGTATGATGCCTATGCACAGCTTGAATGTTTTTTGCACATTTGTCCTCACTATTGTCAGTGACTTACAGTGTTATGCAGCATTTTTCTACTTGTTTCCAAACCAGATTTCTCCCAAGGGAGACCAATAAAGAAAGTTGACTTGACGTGAACTTCCTCACACAAGCCCATGTCAAATACCTGAACTATCACTTAAAGGAAATAGTCTCAGAAGCCTTCTTCTTGTCACTAACAGCCCAAGTGATTACACCACAGACCCTCTGCTCACCATGACTGCTGCACTGAACCAATGAAACACAGACATTACACAGTAGTAGCCTCCTGTTCAGTGATGAGACATGTCCAAAATGTAACTCCACTTCTGTAGAATATAAGTGTAGCTCACCATGGTTCTGTATCACTGAGTGTAAAAACAGGTCCTGTGGTTAACACAAAGCCGGGTCATATAAAACACAACTAGAAATCAAACATGCTTTATGTACCAACATCAGGCAGCAAAACCCACACTATCTATCAGTCCACCTTGACTGTTATATTAGCAATAGCTCAAAGTTTATCCTCAAACATTTGACTGTGTAGGAGATCACACATTCCCAAACAAACCCTGACCAAACAACGCCATCACACAGTGTGCACGCTCAGAAAAAATAACACAAGCAGAGTCAAAAAAAGCTTTTTACCACTGACCTCGCTATATCTTGTTGTACAACAGAACTCCCTGAACAATGAACGGCTAGTAGTGAATGAGACAGAGCCATGGTCCTGTGTAGAATTCCTGACATCTTTCATTGTCCATCCATCTATTTTCCTCCGCCTACCCGGGGCCGGGTCACGGGGGCAGCAGTCTGAGCAGGGATGCCCAGACTTCCCTCTCCCCGGGCACCTCCTCCAGCTTTTCCAGGAGGATCCCAAGGCATTCCCAGACCAGCCGAGTGACGTAGTCACTCCAGCGTGTCCTGGGTCTTCCCGGGGCCTCCTCCTGACGGGACATGCCTGGAACACCTCCCTAGGGAGGCGTCCAGGAGGCATCCAGTACAGATGCCCAAGCCACCTCAGCTGGCTCCTCTCGATGTGGAGGAGCAGCGGCTCTACTCCGAGCTCCTCCCGGGTGACAGAGCTCCTCACCCTATCTCTAAGGGAGCGTCCCGCCACCCTGCGGAGGAAACTCATTTCGGCTGCTTGGATCCGAGATCTTGTTAGGTCATGACCCAAAGTTCATGACCATAGATAGTCATTGTTTAATAGTTTTTATGATGTGTGTTTTCAGGTCCTCAGATCACAACACTGGCTTCCAGTGAGTCAAAGGACAGACTTTCAAATCTTACTGTTGGGCTACAATTTAATAAATCCAAAGCATCCAGACCCCTCAGGTGGTCTGGGACAGGTTTACTCAGTGTTTCCAGAACCAGAACTAAACAAAGTGAAGCAGCATTCAGTTAGTCTGCTTCTCATCTGTGGAACAAACCCCTGCACACCTTTTACTTAAATGTGATACATCATTTTAATGATCATTCTAATTCTTAACTATTTATTATTGTCTTTTAAACGCTCCTTTCCTGACTTACTGCTCTTTTTCTTTTAAATGTATTTTTATTGTCTATGATTTGAATGTATTTCCATGCCTCTGTAAAGCACCATGGTCCATAAACGATGGTCCTTCACAAATTTCAGAGTGTCATTTAAATCCCAGCACTATGCTGCTGCTAATAGGAGTGGATGTTATATTCATCTCTGTACTCAGTAAGATTTCATTTGGAGGGAGAGACTTCAACATATTTTGGTGCTTAAGTTGCATCAGATTTCATCTTTAAGAATGTATGTAAATCTGGCACTGACATTAACACCCTCAGAGACAATACTCTCCTCATCCCTGTTTAAACCATTCACACGCACACACTGCAACCACAGCCACTGCTCGAGGTACTTGTTCAATATCTTTATGTTAATTTAAAGAGACTTGTGAACTGAGCGCCGTCTAGATATAGGTCTCCCTACCCTCCCGACTCATTACCAAATAATGAGGCTGACCTATAATTTACATGATATGTGCTAATAGGATTTCATTTATAGCACATTAGTCAGAGTCCCTCTCATTTAGCAGAGTTACTGATGAAGGTGAGGATGATGATTGTTTGGTGCTGTACTTTTAAAAGGCCTTGGTCTCGTTTTGATCAGAACAGAAGTGAGGCATATAAATGTGGAAAGAAGAAGAAAGAGGCTGCACAACTGACTGTGGACGCTTCAACAACAGCTGACTGCTGGATTTATTGATGTGCAAAAATAAATTTACACATGCACATGACGATGCACACAACACAGAGAGAGAGAGAGAGAGAGAGAGAGAGAGAGAGAGAGAGACGTGGGCATACAGAAACATTTGCACATAAAATTCCCCTGAAGTCAGCACATTTCTAGATGGTAAACAAGCCTAGAGCTGCTTAGCCATGCTGGTCAGGCCTCAGGCATTACCAGTCCACATAACATGAACCCACACACACACACTCTCAGCTGTAAACATTAGCAATATTTTCCCATTTCCTCTGCAGGGCAAGCAGAAGAGGAGGAGAGGAGAGCAGTAGATCTTGGGGGGGGGGGGTTGGGCTGAGCCCTTCACTGGTAATAATCTCCTTTACACTTCATGCTGCCAGGGAGATGAATCATGGTAGATGGGGTCACTATGTGTGAGAGAGGGAAGGGGGCCCATGTAAAGGCTGGCCGTCATGGTCCTGTGCTGTGTGAGTGTGAGTGTATGGAATCAGAGGTGTAGAGGGTCAAGGCTCTTGTTCAGATGTGAGAGAACAGACATGGTGCTGTTTACATGATGCAAGTTACATGGATTCACAGAGCTGTGTGTATGACCAGCAGCTTTTCAGGCGCATGCGAGTATAGTATACTATGGTAAGAATCTGAAGGTTGGAGTTATTAAACAAATTAGATCAGATTGATCTGCCAGAAACATACAGTGATGCTTACATAAGCATGTTTACATGACATATGGTTTGTTACAGTTAAGTATTTCTGTGGTCCCTGCTACCCACACACCCTTCCCTCCTTCTAGAACAGATACACAGTACAGAACTAGTCTGAATTGCTGAAATGAACTGATTAACACTTTGGGAAAAACATTTATGTGCTGCTTTGCTGAGAGTTTAGAGACTCTAGAGACATTTAGCACTCTAATATTAATACACTATCATCCTTACATTATTGCATGTTTTATTGTATTTTCTCTGATTAGTTCATTTATTCAATACAGATGCCAGGTTTCATCCCCACAAACTACAGATATTAAAGTAGAATAAAAACCTGTGCTAAACAGATACGTTTATGTATAACTTATGTTTTCTTCAAATGCTGTCTCCAGGTTTATGTCTTGTCCAGTGTGAAATGCCTTTGTCAGCCTATTGGTGAGTTGTTGTTTTTTTTACATAGATGGATATTGTTGTCACAATTTTCTGTTTTGTTCTGTTTGAATTCAAGTTCAATAGTCAATCAATTAATCAGCATTATTTTCTGAACTCGTCTTGTGTTTCAAATGCACATGATCATTTCAGCTACATGGGACATTCAACAGATGTGTCTCTGCTGCTCATCACAGTATGAAGTGTATGAGTGAAGTGCAACCAGGGACATTTTTAATAAAAAAAAACATTTTTTTTTTAATGAAGCCATGAGAGAGAGAGAGAGAGAGAGAGAGAGAGAGAAAGACCCTCAACTAACCACTCATGTGGTTAGTTGAGGGTCTCTCTCTCTCTCATGGCTTCATCTGAAGAGTCTGATGAATAAGAAAAAAGACGACTTGCTTGGTCTCAAAATTGCATATTTTCACATTTAAAAAATGATCTAAAATAACACGAGCTGATTAGTGTTACCCTCACTGAACAACATCAAAACATGTTATTGGTTTATTTATGAATGCATAAAGAGGGGGAGTATAAAAATATGAGCTGTTGCAGTATCAGGTCTCAGAGCTGCTGTGTGACGTCAGCAGTGACCTGACTGATGAGGACATGGCAGCGTGACAGAGACATTTGCCACCGAGCTGCTCCCCAAGAGATGCTCACTACCTAAGTAAACTGCTGACTGACTTATGGACAGAACACAAAAAAAAACACCTGAATTTATGGGGGTGACATCTGTGGTGCAGTGACAGGCTGCAAGTCAAGATCAGAGGCTGAGTTTTTAAGAACTTGTGCCTTCATGACTCAAAATGACATCCACAGTGTATTTTATAGAAAGTAACATTATCCCTGAATATTTATGGCACACTGCTGTGTGACGTATGTGTACTTTAACTAACTATTTATATACGTAACTTTGTACTGTTTTGATTTTTTGATCAATATTTTATATTAAAAATGTCTACTAAAAATATAATGTCCCCAGGGCATCACTCTGTCTGTATATACAGAGAGTTATTGGTAATGTCATTTTCCTGACTTCATGACATTTATGAATATTTGCTGTTTTATGTTGAGCTTTTTCTAAAATACAGTCCTCACTGAGACAAATGGGGAAACCAAAATATTAAAAACATGTCTGTTACATAATGAAACAGTGTAGTTTATAGTGATGAAACATCCTGAACAGGGACATTCTGCTAAAGGAGCAACTTGTAGAGTTTTGTCATTGCTCCCTAGGTAATGTTAACACTAACAGCTGTTTACTCTTCCATATAATGCAGTACATGAGTTAAACAACAAATTTCACTCCTTTACTGTGCAGCAGCTGAAAGAAACACCAATGTTAACTCCTGCCTCTACCAGATCTGTTCTTCTACTGTGGTTAGCATGCTCACCAATTAGCCCCAGTGTGTTTTGTCACTCTGATAGTGACTCACTGTAGCCTCCAATTTGCCTTGAAGACACAGCACATGTTCAAAGTGGGAATTCTAAGCTCTTGCTTAGACAATGAAGGCCGAGGCTTCCACCAAGTGACAATCACCACCACCTGCTCCCAGCAAGAGAACACTGTCAGTGGCAGGGAAAACTAACAAACAGCCCTTTAAAGCACATTCTGAATTTTTAACATTTTGAGCAGATTTTGACACTGTGGTTGGTAAGCTACTGCAGTAAAATACAAACAAAAAGTAAATCACACTAATAAAATAAAATAAAACATAAACAAATTTCATCCTGGCAAGCAACACTTACTTACTTATAACTATCAACCTGATGGTTCAGGAAAAGTCCTGAGCATCACAGTCAGGAAACAAGACGATGCATCAACTCATCACAAGATTTGTTAACCAGTGGTGATTGTAATACTTTGTAGATGTACACTAGTAGTGTTAACTGTAGCGTAATGTGTGCATGTGACAGGAAAATTCTATCATTAATAACACCTGAGGAGATTGTTCAGTGTTTGAAACTGAAAAGACTGAAAAGACAGGGGCGTCACCAGACCCCTTTTACTGGGCCCCAATACTTATGAGCTGTGCCGATATAAATGTCACATAGGCGGTACAATTTAATGCTTAAAGAATAAGCAAAGTCAGTTCAGACTGAGTTGTGCCCCAGTAGAGCTTGATGGCTGGCAATGCTCCTGCTGGTAACATTGTTCTCTCTGCATACAGTGGCAGTGAGAAGGAACAGTCTGCTACTGAGATGGCTGACAGACGGAAGAGTGTGTATTCCAACACACTTGTCATTCATGTCATGGATGGAAGTTTCTGGATGTTGAAACAATCTGATCCTCCCTATTAATCTGAGACATTTCTTTACTGGCATTCACATGCGTCACACCTGGCTCTACTCATCGAGTAGGACCTCAAGTGAATTACACCATTAAAACCCCCTACAACACCCTTACTGATCAGGAATTCCAAGCAGAGGGAAATCAGTGAACAGTAAGAAGTTGAATCCCTGTTGCCTTTAGTCTGTCTGTCTGTCTGGCCCTGGTTTCTGCTCCACAAGCAGCTGCTTACCAATCAGCCGACAATCGCTTTGAAGAGATGCCTGCTCATACTGAATTCTGATTTGGTCAGTGTGATATGTTTCACTGCCATGTCTGACAGCTGTGTACCAGAGTGAGAAGCTGATTGAGGGAAGGCAGAGTTAGAGTGATGGCCTGGGTGGGAGAGATGAGATGGATGGAGGTAGAGAAGGATGAAAAAAGAAAAGAAAAGAAAAGAAAAGAAAAGAAAAGAAAAGAAAAGAAAAGAAAAGAAAAAAACGAGAGCAAGGTGTGACGACAAAAGATATACGACTAACAGTGGAGGGGGAAAGGGAAATAAAAAAGTAGGAAGGGGGTTTTCAGAGAGGGGGTACAGGGCAGAGGAGGTGAGAAAGCTGTGAGACATGGAGAAAGAGAAAGGCAGGCTGTTTGAAACTGCCTGTCTGACATTAAAGCACAGGCTTTTTACAGCAGTTGAGGCTTGACAGTGAAGAGTAGGGTGAGGAAGAGGGGAAGAAATCCAGGGTCGCTCTGTTAGATGCAGCGGGCGAAGAGAATTGACATAACAAACAGTACAATCTGTGAGTCTAACAATCTGCACTGCTACCTTTCAGCAGCCATGATTTACACTGTGTACAGTATGTACTGTGTGTTCTGTAACTATGTGGCAATATGGCGGTGCATCATTCATAAATTTATGAGCACAGCAGATGTTTGCACAGAGAGAGAGAGAGGGAGAGAGAGAGAGAGGAAAAAAAACATTCGTGTGACATTTGAGTTTGAAGTCAAATATCCACATCATTGATTCACTGCTCATCTCGCCAACAAATCACACTCCTGCCTCGCCTGTAGTAAAACACCACATAACTCTGATGCAAATGAGCTGTAGTGGGTGTGAGGCGTGTAACTAGATGTAGTGTCTTCTGGAAACTCGCAGGCGATGCAAGGCGCCACCACTCATATTGATCTACTCCGCACACCAACAAGAACATTACTGGTTATGAATGGCCTAGGAGACCGGGCTTTACAGTGGGCTGTACTGCAAGAGCCCAAGAACTGGGGGTTCTTTATCGTATGAGATGTGTGTGTATGTGTGTGTGTGCATGATGGCATATCATGGAAAAAAATGCAATGCTTGCAAGCACAAACACACACATGCAGAGATTATCTCAGACGCTGCATGTAGTGAAATGTGAGTGAATGGGCACAGTTGTGAGGGAGAACGACAGTGAGGCTGCTGATGAGACTTCAGGGCTAAGATGAGAGGCTGATGCTGCAGATCAGCATGTGATTATTACAGGGGGCTCGAACCTGTGAGCTGCATCCATTATTTCCTCAGGGGTTGTCTTGAGAGTCTTGAGAGCACAAGGGTGGGTGTATGCATAATATAAGAGTGCATAAAGTGTGTGGGCGATGCTGTCAACTAACAAGACAGTTAGACAGAATATCAAGAACGCAAGACAAACCAACAACTAACAAGGTTCTGAGTAAAACTTCATCTGACGTCCTGACCAGACACTGAAGTATCAAAAATGTTCAAAATGTTTGGATTTATCTTTTTATCAATAAAGTTATTGAAATATTTTATACTATTTTCATTTCTCAACATGGTCATGAGTGTTGTTTCTCTTCCTTCCTCCACACTGTCAGGACAAATAACCCAGGGTATAATATTTGTCACTCTAAAAACACAGTTTATGTATATTTCAAGATGTAGTATCGTGACCTCCCAGTACTACTTTGACTACTGGCAAAATATGATCTCAGTGTCCTCAGCCGTGGCTGTGACCTGACAACACCCACAGAGCAAAAGTCATGTCCAGGTTTCTGACTCTTTGAAAAATAAAGACTGTTTCTTGGCTTTATTTGATCCACTATCAGTGCTGCGTCTTTTCTAAAAATTCACTTTCAAAAATTCAGGTAATGCAGCCTATGCTGTCATTCACCCAAAGGGAGCTCATTTTGGAGCTCAGTTCTTAGTATCTGTCTTCCTTTTTATGTGATAACTAGTTTGATGATAATACAGTCAACAGGGCAGCAATGAGTCCAGCTGATCATTGTCCTGGACAACAAGGCAAACCACTTACTTCACTCTGTTGCTCTTATTTACTATTTACTAGTAAATTTTCATTTCACTCACAGGTGTAAAATGTAATTTTTTTCTCATGCTCAAATAAAAAGATCAATTTTGAATAAATAGACCACAAAATTTAACCCTAAACCGAATCCATAAAGCCAACCACTGCTGTCTTATAAGGCAAGGCAGTGTTGCTGCTGCTGTTATTACAGACATGTTACAGACTATTCTGCTAAACTGTGTAGAAGGTCCAAGCCTAATGGGAAATGGTGTTTTTTTTTTTTGTTTTTTTTTAACCACTAAACATACATGCCAGAAGTTCTAAATCTTTAAATCTGGACAGATGTTTACTGAACAGCTGGATAGGTAGACTACTTTTACTAGTAGCAAAGTTTAACACACCAGTGACCAGTGAGTCACACGTGATGTTAGGTGACCTGCTCTCCTTCATCACACTGTAACATGAACTTCCTGGCACATTTCAACCACCCTAACCCCATAAGTGCAGAGAGATGTTGGTGTGTAGGTGTGTCTCATATTGGCTAACATTGCATTCACTCTTTATACCATACCGGCACAATTTTGTCCTTGCTCCTGTCATAATTACAACACTAGATGTTGCCTGGCAACAAAAGCTAACTACGGGTCATAATACCCTGCCGAACAAACAAACTACTGACTTGTGCAGGTGAAACCAACCAGGTGACCAGTGCTGACTGACAGACAGACAGACAGACAGACAGACAGGCAGGCAGGCAGGCAGGCAGACAGACAGAGAGATCACTGCAGCAGGGAACCAGAGAGACAGATCCTCATTCAGTGAGTGATGCTTGGCTGAGTTCAGTGTGATGAGGTGTGATGACGTGCTCAGAGCAGCGTCTATCCAGTGCTCTCAGTAGGGTTATTAGTATTCATCAGCATCAGCCCAGTCTGATCAACTGCACTAAAACACAAAGACACTTGCATGAATGGATGCACTGGCCGAGCACCTGATACACAGCCAGAGGCTACAGTCCTTCAGGACACACACACACACACACACACACAAAATCATCTTTCTAGATATCATTCTCAGGGATCTCAGGACAGCAGTGATGTGAAAGAGCCCCCACCCTGACTGTGAGTTTAAAAGAAAAGCTGATTACTTTTCTGGGAGAAAAAAAGAGAGTAAACAGAGCTTTGAAGAAGACGTCTGAGCCTCTGTAATGGAGCATGTTGTCTGAATATTTTGAAAGATGCACAGTGGAATAGGAAAGTAGTTTGAGGGAGGGAAAGTGTAGCAGCACAACATCTAGAGTCAACGGTACTGGTCCCTTGGGGCTGCAAAAAGAACTGTCATGAAACTAATGTCTGACTTTGAGGCCTACAAGTGGTGAGGCAGTAATCTAAAGTTGTGCAAAATTGTCAAACATCAGTGTTCCTGTCTGATGATGGGATCTCCCAGAGGGAGGCTGGGGGTGGGGGAGAGCTCCACCTTTTCGGACTCCACACACTGCTGCACTGTCACTGTGTGTTTTTGGTTAAACAGTGGCCACAACATACAACAGGTAATAGTTGACATTCTGATCAGGGATCTGGCAAAGAGCTCCTGAATAGTTAACACAGAGTTCAGTGTTACACAACAAAGCTGAGGTAGGAATCTCATTAATGTCTGAAGCCTGCAGTCAGTGGGAACGGCTTCTGAGAGCGTTAATCCCACTCCTGACCAAATCAAGGATCACTGCTGACTGAAGCACCTTACAAGCAGCTCTGCAGCAGCCCGCTGGCTCTGACTCTGGAGTATCTGAGCAGGGGTGGACTTCACATAACAGCCACTTGATGAAAACAAAAGCCTAGCCCTGTCTGCTGAGCCTCTCTCTCCCTGGCTGGAAAATCTAATAAGCGATGTTCGCAGCTTCTCCTCTGCCTCTTCCAAGGCTGACACATCCTTATGACAAGAGATCGGCTTCGATTGATTTGTCTTTAGAAGCCTACGGGAAATTGATTGATTTTCCGGTTTACAGCAGCGGGGCTTGTGAGAAATTTGCGCTCAGGCTGAGGTGGATGATGAGACACCTGGACGGCCTGGTACTGAGCACAGGTCAGGACACATGGTGTGTAGGAGGGTGGAAAAGGGTGTGTGTTATACCCAAACTTTAAGGCCTTTTTATTATATTTAAGCAGCTCACCAGCCATTTTAACTCAAGCGTCACACACACGCCCGGGTCAGGATGACTGACTGCTGTGAGAGGCTGCTGTCGATGGCGGAGATAGCTACATCACCAAAGGGGCCCTTTTTGTCACTTTTTGAAACAAAATTACAAAACCAGAAGCACACAGTTTCTCTTTTAAGACACTGGCTCAATACTTGAGCGACAGACACTCATCCATCATTAGGAGCACTTTAATGGACTGAACACCAGGGCTCTGGTGTATTTCTATTTATGTAATTGTATGCGTGGTGTTATAGATTGCACGCAGTCTTTGCCATTTATCTCACTAGCTCAGATCTCTAAACATCTGTAATAAGATGCTGCAGATGTTTTATCAGTCTGTGGTGGCAAGTGTTTTATTTTATGCTGCAGTCTGCTGGGGAGGAAGTTTAGGAAAAAAGCAGGCAAAGAGGCTGGATAAGCTTGTCAAGAAGGCTGGCTCTGTCATCGGAGCAAAGATGGACTCTCTGGAGGAGGTGGTGGAGACATGCACAATGAGGACGATGGAGGCCATACTGAACAACACGGATCATCCACTTCATAACACCTTGATGGATCAAAGAAGCAGCAGTGGTGGACAGAGAGATACAGAAGATCTTTTATACCCACAGCCATCAGACTCCTTAATTCTTCTGCAAATGGTAGATGAGCTAGTAGACAAATGAATTTCCCATTGGAGATTAATAAAATTTTTCATATTAATTCAACAATAATAATAATTTCGACAATGAAAATAAACTCTTGACTTAACTTGACTTAAAACATTTTACAGCAATCATTTAATGCAATATGTAAAAATAACCAAATTTAATAAGGGAATTTGAAAAAAACAATAGTAGAATAATTAAAACATATGGTTGTTCTTTTTTCTTAATTACGGTTAGTTAGTTCAAAACAAGATATTTAGTTGTTGATAGTTGTTCAAAACAAGACATTTGAAAGAAAATTATTTAGAGATCTTCTACCAAGACAATCACCAGTCAGAGCCTGGAACTGGACTCAGTGTGTAAATAATATTTTAAAGCATTTTCGTGGCTGTAAAGATTCCTCATGATGACAGATGTCATTAATAGGATTGTCATGTGTATTTGTGCACTGCAATCAGTGACATAATATTATGTGTGTGACAGTGACAAGAAATATATACCAGTAATAATGACATCAAGATGTTTCATCGCTGCCTCTCAACTCAGATTGTGTTTGGTTTCATCTCATGATTCTGTCACTCCCTGTTTGCCTTTGTTACAGACATGGATGACATACAACAAGAGCCCCTGCTGAGATTTACATCTTTATCTGTGCACTGTGTGGTGGAGTGGAGGAACATGGAGGCAGGTTATGGTGAGTAAAAGCACGACCTGAATGATCTGTCTCCAGTAGAGTGAGAACATGCAGACACTGGAATGTAAAGGTGTATTTTAAAAATCTGTTATGCCCTCCTTCATCACACCATCTCTCTAACTATAAATTTTTCAACAATCCAGCTTTTCTCTTTAGTCTCTGGGGTTCGGCTTTTCTTTCATGCACAAACTGAAAATGTGCTTAAGAATAGGTTGTTTTGAAAAGGCTCTTGCTTCATTTCATATCCAAACCAAACCAAAACAAAACATGGAGACAAGGTCTCTTCATCAGTGTGTTTACTGACACTGACATCATCCACCATGACCAGAAACAGTTGAAAGAAAAGGTCAGAGCATGGTGGGAGCAGATATAAAAAGACAAGTGGATTTTCTATTGATCATCGTGTCTATATGTGTCCATTCACATCCAGAGCCTTTTTCCACAGTAGCCTATCTGTATCTGTGAATAGTGGCGGTACGCAGCACCAATCTATGGCATGATTCAACTCCTCTGACTAATGCCTCAGGGTGATTTACAGTCACATAGCTGCTGGAAATGACGCCACTGTTACGACAGGGTGTTGGCGGGTAACTACACTGTGTTTTGCAGCATCCTGAGGCAGTGACATTGCTAAATTTCACAGCTGCTGAGGAGCTGGAGGGATTTTTAACACTCCTGCTTCCTACCTTCTCTTCTGTCACTCTCAGTGCATCCCCTGGTTTACTGAAATCCTCCTGTCGCTGTGAAGGTATTTGCTGTGGATTCAGTGCAGCCAGCCTTTTGCTCTAACTTTCCCCAACTGAAATAAACTGAACTCTTGCTCTCCACCACACACTCAGTACGTTTACATGACAGTACGTATTAGTCCTGATGCTGCTACTGAGACTGAACTTCTCCAGATTGGACTAAAACGTCCAAATAATGTGATTTTCCTTTGCATGTATATTGGATTTATACAACAGTTCCATCACACGCATCGCAATCTCAATAGAACAGGACATCACACACCCACTCAACACCCACTTCACCCCTCTCCCTTCAGGACGAAGATACAGGGCACTAAGGTGCCGTAGGGCTCGCTTCGGCAGGTCATGTCAGGTCATGAACCTGAACAAGAGGCCCAGATAGCCAGGCCAGAGTGTAGACTCCTCTTCTTTCTTGTGATAAATGTGTTTTTGTGTGCTTGCTCTGTCCTGAGGTGAAATGAAATTGTCATGTGGAAAAGAATTTCCCTAAAAAGGGACAATAAAAGTTTAATGCCTAATGTCTGTGTTCATCTGAATGAAACTGGACAATGCATGTGCACATGCTCCAGGCCCAGGTCAGCAGCGATAGCACAAAGGGTAGCATGGAAGAAAGACAATTGTTGTAGCATAAAGTGTTCTTGTCTGCCTTGCAAACATAACCATGATGGATAGCGTACATCTCATCTGTACTGTAAGTAACATGTACAGTACGAAATGAACAAAGCTGTTAGATTCTCCATGTTCTCACTATTCCAAATATGGGTTTGCTGCCTGACCCATTTATCTAGTTGTTTACTAGGTGAGGTAATGGTTCAACCAGAAAGCATGAGCATGACTCTCTGTCATTGGCAGACTGTGCCCCTAACTGTCTGTCAAAATCCAAACGAAGGAATGTTTTCTACTGCTTGTTTTCTTCATCTGATCCCTCCCCAGACCCCACCCACTTATCCACCCGCTCATTTGCCCTTTCTCTCTACATCTTTCCCATCTCTCGTTCCTGGGGCTCAGTGATTGTTCTTGTTATCAGTGAGGAGTGCACTGGGGTTTTGCGTCAGTGTGTTTGACGACGACATGGCAGCGGTGAAAAATGAGGCAGGTTGTGGCAATTTATCAACACTTGTGCAGCGCATGGCGGCACTCTGGCAGAGCGAGGTGAGGTGGCGCAGGACCGCGACACTGAGGGGTTTTTCTGTGTGAGGCCAGGCATGATGAAATGGATGTGGTTTCTCTTCCGCTGCATCAGACAGACAGGAGGGAGGATGGACGAAGAGAGAAGAAAGACAGGGGAGGGAGGATGGAAGGTTGTTCCCTCGATCTGCAGGCTTCTTCTTCCACGTCAAGTCAGACAGAAGGCCAATAGAAACACAGAATGAACAGGGAGAGAAACTCCAATAATGATATGTCAGCTCTCCCTCTAGCTCCCTCCTACCCTTTAACTTTCAAACCATCTCTTGATTCATCTCCCTCCCTGTCATCTGCGCCCCACTAAATGTTAACACACACACACACACACACACACACACACACACACACACAGAAACACAAACGTGCACACAAACCTCTTTGCCAGTCTTACACTTCCTGACCTTTTTGCAATTTACCTCCTCTATCTTCTCTCCCCCAGTGTCCCACTTCAACGCATAAACACACATATACACATGTGCACACACACTGCTGTGGTCCTGCTCAGTGCCTGCAGCTGCCTCAGGCACACTGTGCTACACACTCTAGAGGGATACAGTGAGGGAAAGGGACATTAAGGCAATGGAGGGTCAAGGAATAGAAAAGCAGCAAAAGCAAAACAAAAACAGAATGTGTCTGTGATTTTAACTGACTGCCAGATATGGGAGGAGTCACCCTGAGCAGATCAGAGGGCTGAACACAAGTGCAAACAAACGTTCATGAAAACCAGTGACACTAGAACAAACTAGAATGACTGTGATGGTTGGAAAATCAGTCAAACTGCAAGAAAAATGAAGTGAACCATTTTTATAAGCTTCATCAACCCTTCATTCTTTTTTGTTTTTTATAATTAAAGACAGTCATGTATCCTTGTCATAATTAGCATATGACTTTGAGAGTTCTGGACCAAAAATGTTTTGACCACCAAATCCTGATCAATTCTATGCTGAGACCTGGTGAAGTTTGTGTCAGATATAATGATATAACCTCTGGGTGTCTTTGATAAATGGCATTCAGAAGAACATAGAGGCACTGTAACATTGACCTTTGACCTTCAAAGCAGAACCAGTTCATCCTTAATTCTGAGTGAATCTCTGTGACAACTCTGAAGAAATTTGGTATTTGGAAATTGATGTTCATAAGAATTGGATGAACAGACGTTGACCAGCTGTGACTGTGGGACAAGTTAGAGGAAAGAAGTAAGTCTGTACAGACATGCGAGTAGAAAATTAGACTCTATTTTAACTCCAGCTCTGATTTCAACAAAAAAATTGAACAGGGAGCATTTTCTTTGTTTTATGTTTGCACTATGTGCTCATAAAGCAGATAGGGGAACAGATGTTTGGAAAAACAGTCCACACAGTAGTGACATTCAAATCACTTTGTTTTTAGGGTGTGACAGAGAGCTTATGATGCAAGAATCCAGAGGACACAGTAAAGTCTCTGCCACCACTGAGCATCAATCATAAACTTCTAAAGAACAAGCATCTATAAAAGAGGTGCATCTTTAGAAATGGCTGCAGTTAAAGTGTTTTAACACACACACAAAACAGTTTTGGCTAAAACAGCTACTTCCACATCCAGCAGAGGTGGCTTCTGACCACCTGGCACCAAATATTAAGACTGCTTATAGCTATTTTTTAGTTTCCACCAACCTATCAACACCCTGCAGGAAATATCTAAATAAGCATCACTGTGCTCGCTAATAACTGTGTGTTGTTCGGTGCTGGAGGGAAACAAAGTGGTTATCTGACCATAAAACCAAAACACTGCTCTAAAAGAGGATAGACTACTTCCTAGATGCTGGGAGGATATTACATTCAGTGGTACAGTGTTTTCTGCAGTGGTCATATGACCAGACAGACAGTAACAAGTCAACTGTTCAGCCAGAAAAGCTGACATCTGAATTGAAATGATTATTCCTACAGTTGCCTTTGAGGTTGCTTCCTAGTAAATGAGGATAACCTCTGTTTAAAACCTGCCTGGCTGTCTCTGTTTCTCTCACATCTGATTTCTCTTTAACGATTTCCCAGATCTCAGCAATTAACCTGCTGTTTTCCTTTAATTGTACTAAATAAGAGGCAAAGTCATGCATTCAGTTTGTACCTGTTAGTCCTCTGTATGTGGACAAACAGAGGGCATTGTTCATGTCCTCTTATTTCTCTTCCCTGTAGCAAGATTCAATTAATCTCAATTCTCCATGTTACTGATTTTCTGAATCAGAATGTGTGAAAGAAAAGAAAAGAAAAGAAAAGAAAAGAAAAGAAAAGAAAAGAAAAAAAAAAAAACAGGAGCTGAGCACAGAGAGCTGGAGACAGATGGAGAGAAAAAAATCATTATCATTAAAGCTTTGCGCCCTCGAGTCACCTTAACATGTTTTATTTGCTTCCCCTTTGAAGCAGAGCTGGCATCAGAGCTGTTCGCTCCAAAGTCTGGGTCAGACTGGGCCGAGCACCTGATACACAGCCAGAGGCTACAGTCCTTCAGGACACACACACACACACACTCACACACACACACCATGATGATTTAGCATACTTTGAATTTGAAATATTTTGTCCACTCATCTGTCAACTCTTGATCTATATCAAACACATTCTGACCCTACAAAAATAAAAGCTGAACAAATGAGCAATAAAATTCAACAGCACTAAATTCAACACACTCTGTACACTGACAGTAACAGCTGCACTGTGTCTTGTACAACCTGCAGCTTATGGTGATGCCAATTATGATGCTCAACACTGTGGTGTAAGTAACGCTATCGCTCTCTGACTTTGTGAGTTCCCTCCACTTACACTCAGCTGTAATTTGGCCTTTAGCATCATCCCATTTCCTTGTTGCAACAGGTCCCACTGTTTAGCAAAAGTTGCACAGGACCAGTTTTACAAAATCCTGGATATCATATCAAATGTACATGTTGCTGAAACTGTAGCAGCAGCCTGCTGGCACCAACTCTGGAGTATCTGAACAGGGGTGGACTTCACAGAACAGCCACTCAATTAAAACAAAAGCCTAGCCCTGTCTGCTGAGATTTTTCTTTCCATGGCTGGAAATCTAATAAGCGATGTTTGCAGCTTCTCCTCTGCCTCCTCCAAGTCTGACGCATCCTTATGACAATGAATCTGCTTTGAGCGATTTGTCTTTAGAAGCCTCGGGGAAAAAAAAAAAATTAAGTGTCTTTTCCTAAATCAAAAGAAAACTCTGAAAGTTGCCTTGACAAATCGCATTGACCAATCAAGCTGCCCAACATCCAATCTGACATTTGACAAAAACACATGCTTGCTCACAGTGGCTCATGGTCCACAGTGAGACGAGCTGGGGCGATGGTATTTAAAAGTGTTGGGCTGACAGTCAATGATATGAGGGGGAATTGGTGGAATTTCTAAGATGGAGAACTGGGTTGGAGGAGGGTGATAAAACAACAATGGCCTCTACAGCTCAGTCCTCCAGTTAATACTGACACTGAACAGCACCTCCAGCAACAAGCAGTGTCCTTGTACCACCATAACTTTTTAATGAGAGCTGCTGCTCCCAGCAGAGCTCTTTGGTCCAACCTTGGGCCAACTGCCTCCACAACATTTTCCATGGCATTTTAGAAATGGTTTTGAAAAGGGCAGTAATGTTTGAATAACAGCATGAAGCTGATTGAAACAATCTCCATGATGGAAGTTGAGGAGTTCCCTGATGGCTTACAGACAGTTTGGGACTACAGAGTTGCAATGGAACTGAACCACTGTAGCAGTCAAAATAAACACAACTCAATTATAGACACATTGATAGTGTTTTATTTCTGCTCTTCCAGTGTTGAACAATAAAATAAAGTCAAAATATCCTAAAAATATTTGTATTAAGTCTTTCTTTTGGCATGATAGTCAAATATCACAAAATAAAGTTAGATTAGAAATTGCACTTTTTGCTGGAAAGCTTCTAAATGTTTTTATAACAATGAAACAGATTATCTGGCTCATTTTAAAGCTAAATTGTTCATGATTAAGTCACAGGGTGAAGTTGACAGCAACTGTTTTTTGCAGGTGACACAACACCATAAGAATTAAGTTTGTCAGAGCAAAGTTTGGGATACTGAAAATGAAAAGTAATCAGAGAAAACATTCAGGAGTTTGACACCAGCTGAGCTACTAGGTACAAAATTAATCCGGACTAAAGGCCTGAAGATCCCACATGAGGGATTGTTTTACCAACCACATTTATTTTCTCACAGATAATCTTCCACGTTTCTTCTGTTGCAGTTCAACAATATGTTTATTTGCCCTTTCTATTAATCCATCAGATCAAATTTCATTCTGCGTTTATGGCCATCCAGCTCACTGTCCACACTTTCCTTGGCAGAAACAATTACCATGCGAAAACCCACATTTCACGGTTTGTGCAGGTTGTCATTTAGTGGGTTATTCTTAGCAGATCACCTGTTTTGAGTGCATTAACCAAACACGCAAGATTTTACCAAGGGCATGCAACTTAGCACCCCTTATGTGGGATCTTAGTAAATCAGGCTCTAAGTGTATAAAGGAAACTTCATGAGCATAAGTAGAAATGCAGAAGATGAAAAAAGAGAAAGAACTGGGAACTGCAGCTGCCCTCCTCCAGCCCTCCTGTTATGGACATATGCATGTACTTCATACTGTAATCACAAACAAGAGTAGAAACAGAAGGCTGAACAGCAATCATCACCTACTCATGCTAAATTTACCTACCACTACCACACATGAACATGAAGTTAGCAGCCTGTTGTCTGACCAGGAGAAGAACTGTAAGTTCTCTCCTGCTCTGAAATCAGAACCTGAAAGAATCAGAAATAGGACCAAATACTACTACTACTACACTACCAATAATAATAATGATATACAGTAATGCAGCATATTCAAACATGAAACATGGCCAGTCAGTCATAAACAGTGTAGAAATTATTCATAATCACATGTCATACAGTGAATTTGTACAGATCTGAGGGGACGCGCATGCACACACACACACACACACACACATACACACATACACACATACACATTTGTGGAACAGCCTAGGAATTCTCATTCTCTCTCGCTCCCTGAAAAGAAGTCTGGCCAAAGTCTACCATCACAGGCTTGACTTTTTACAGTCTGAAAACAGAGCCCAGAGGAAGTGCAGACGTCGACTCTCAGACCACCTGAATCATGATTTACTGAAAAAGTCATGTTGAAATATTTGCCCTCTGACATCAAAACAATTCCTGCCTCCCCTGACCTTAATACAGAAGAATACAGACAAGTTCTAGTATTGAACACCTCCAAAGGGAGGCAGCCAGGAGGCGTCCTTATTACATGCCTGAACTAGAGTGCCTTTAGAGAGAGAGTGGCAACACCTCCGTTCACTGCAATGGTTCAGTTTTTTCACAGCAATAGCGCAGCATGGAGCCCCTCAAAAGTTCCCGGAAGTTAGCGCAAGCTAACTGTCGCTCAGTGTCATTTCAATGGAGCAGATTTCAGAGCTACACTTGTTCAAGGTAAAATGTTTAAATAATCAAATTTTCATATCAGTAGTGCATGGGAATCAAATTGACATGAGTAATTAAGTATGTTGGCGGATTGTTCCTGTCTAGATAAGAAGATTTAGAGAATATTAACAGATAAAAGTTTAGGCTAACACGGTGGATAAAAATATCAACTCATGCAACAGGCTGACAGATGTAAAGTCATTTCTGTAAATAGAACTTAATCCAACTCTGTCACACTATACTAGTGGCGAGGTTAATGTGTATTGAGTGTGATTGTAGTTACACATCAATTTACTATCATTTAGGCTGTGGAATGATGGTGAAGCTTATGATATGAGGACATTGATATCATATCATTTGATTCTGGACTGCAGGCTCATCATGTGTCTTACCACCGCACTCACTGATTCCGATCCTGCTGATCAGCTTTATTGCAAATAACACCAGAGGATTGACTGACTGTGGTTCTGTTTAATATAATTATTATAGTAAACATTATTAATTATTAATGTTATTAAGTTTTCTCTGACATTTTTCTCCCTTGGTTTTATTTATTAGAAGAGATCAGTAGGACTTCTCTTAGGAGCTAAGATCTGTTTTGTTGCTGTGTTGTTGTCCCTGTGGTCAGCTGTGTGTCACTCTGCCCTTGTCCAGCACTGTCCTGAAGCACTTCTGTCTGGGGTTGCCTGATGTTAGGGTTAGGGGGGTTAGGGGCTACTGTTCTTCATCACCCTCTTGGCTTGGGTCTTCCAAGATGGCCATCTTTGAAGTGTTGTTTTTTCCTGTCATTTTCTTTTATTTTTTTCCATTCAATTTGCAGTGTAACTCCCCTTGGTTTTTGCATTGTTTTCCCTGTTCTGTGTTCTCTGTTTTTAATAAAAATAATAAAAAAACTTAAACTTCCCAGTGGTGTGGTATTGCAAATGTCTTTGCAGAAGCCATGCATGCACACGCCTTTCCCTGATCCTGGAGCATCCCCATGCAGCGCAGCATACTGTGGTGAAGACTGTATTCAAGGAGAACATAGAGGGAAGGACACAAACAGTTTGACATGCTGATCTGTTTGACTTCTTTAGATACTGTTTTTAATTCATTGTGGTATTAAGTGCATTGGGAAAAAACAAGATTTATTGTGTATCAGTGGGTAGAGGAGGTTTGGGGTAAGTAAGAATAGTTAACAAATCGTAATAGAATTCCATGTATTTGCAATGAATTCAAATCTAAATGTAATTTATTTGGCCATGGATGTCCTATAAGAACACAGGTATCATCATTATGGTGTTGTGAGTCTAGATTTATTGTGTAGTCAATTGTTAAATCATTGTTTGTCCCCTGTTAGTCTCCCTCAGTCGAGTCTGAGAGTTAAGTTAAAATATTATTATTATTATTTTTTTAATCACTGTCGACAGCTGTACAGGTTTAGTAAACTTAACAGAGTTCAAAGCAATTAACACAATCATATAAATATTGCAAAGCAAAGCATTTATTGACCGTAATTTACAGATTATGGTGGTTTTCCTATTGTTTCCTATTGTCCACCAGGCACTTCCTGGAACTTTTCGGGGCTACATGGACCACGTGATCAGCAAGCATTTTGAACGTCCATTGTTGCCACTCTCTCTCTCTCAAGGCACTCTAGCCTGAACCATCTCAGTTGGCTCCTTTCAATGTGATGGAGCAGCAGCTCTACTCTCCCTCCCTGTCTGAGCTCCTCAGCCTATCTCTAAGGCTGAGCCCAGCATCCTACAGAGGAAGCTCATTACAGCCACTGGAGCCACTCTTCCTGACAAAGCCAACAGACCACATCCTCTGCAATTGACAAAGACGCAATCCTGAGGTTCCCAAAAAAGACACACTCATCAGCTGTGCCTTGAGATCCATGAACACCATGAACAGGATCAGGGACAACGGACAAAATTGATGGAGTCCCTCCCTCACTTAGAATATGTTTGACTTCGCATACTTCTACAGTACCCCTGTGCAGGGTTCCCGGGGGGACACTCTCATAAGCCTTCTGAATGAGCTGGCCCACTGTTCCACATCCAGGACAGAATCCACATTGCTCCCTGCCTTCTTTTCAACACCATTGCGTAAACTTTCCTGGGAGGCCCAGTCAGATAGAGTGACATGATGTTGCTGCCCAGTGGGCTCTTCACCCATCCGGGCAGCAGGCAGAGACAGGGTCCAAGGTGCACAGATCTCCAGTACCAAAAATAACAGCACATAGGAGTTAAATCCAGAACCAACCAGCATATCACTCTGCCACTCTAACCACTGATGGGTTTTTATCATCCTGCCCTGACGTTTCTTTTTCTCTCACGCAGCCATTGATTTTTCCACACTCTTGCTCTTTCTCCCGCCCTCTGCACCCCTCCTACTCGCCTCTGTTGGGATCTCTTCATCTCCTCTCCCGCTGCTCCATCTTTCATGTCTCTCTCCCCTTTTCTTTGGCAGAAACAGAAACTTGATTTCTCTTCCTCTGCCACCCAGGGACACACACCACAGTCCGCTGTCAAGCTTCCCACTCCCAGAGCCCATCTGCAGCTGAATGAGTTCAGCCAGGTGCCGAAGAGCTCAGAGCCAAACATTTTGCATCTCAAATCGGATGCTAACCTGTGTCCAAAATCAGAGTCCTCTGTCAAACTATGTTGACAAGACATTAAAACAATTTGTGCAACATGAAAAATCATTACCTGACAAGATGAGTTACAGCAAACAAACCAAATGTTTTATACTACTAAATGCATGTCAGGAATCCAACATAAAGTGACTCTAATATCTTCCCACAAAGACATTTTACTCCTGCTGTAGCAGGCTGAGTTATCTATGGGCACAAGAGACTTCGACATAAAACACCACACACTTAAAATTATGTAAAAACTACATAGCATTCAGGATTTATCTCCATCAAGGCCACTCAACCCACAACACACAAATGATAGAAAATGTTGATAAATGATTAATCTGTAAAAGAAGATGGACATGCATCTGAGTACAGGCTTTTAAGTGACAATCAAATCTTAGCCGATGATGGCTGTGACTTATGAACAGGAGCAGTAACAGGAAAACTGTTCATGTCACCCTCTTTTTGTAATTCACCAACTCCAAGGTAACAGGAATTTTTCACAACTCTAATAGCTGATATGTACTGAAACTAACAACATGTGTTGGCAACAAATTGGTGGCAAAACGGGACGGCAGGAACATCCTCAAAACAATCAACACTGATATAATCTCTTCATCTTGGGAAAATCCTGGTTTCACTCCCTCATGAATGACTAGAAATACATAACTTACAAAAATAATATGAATTTCACTTTCATTTATCTGGTGCCACTTAAGACAATAAGATGTTAGATATTTTGTTTTTCATTCATCCGAATAATGCACTCTGGGCTGGGTTTAAAAAATTGATCATCATATCAACCTTCATTTGAAAGATCCGTTATCAATTCATGAAATGCTTAGATCACTCTGTTAATGTATGCCATTTCCTGTCTGGATGAGATCACAGAGCAGCATGATCACATGTCTCACACTGCTGTTTACATTTTGTTGTGTTTATTCACTGCTGAAATGAACACTGATTGCAGTACTTGAATTATCACCCACGACTGTACTGAAGAGTTGCACTGTTAACTTCTGGAGTGGGTCATGTTAAATTAATTAGCATTAATGTAGTTTTGCTTTTGGGTCAATTTTTAATGTAAACATTCATATTCTTGATACTGCACCAGGTTAGAGAGTTCCATCTTTGTATAATTTGCAGTATTAGTTCTGTGAAAATCTCTTTCATAACCAAATGAAATTGGTATTAAAACTGGAATATCTCTAAATGAATCAATATTGAATTGAATTGAAAATCAAACTGAATTGGGACCTTGTGAATTGAAATTGAATTGATTCTGTAAATCAGTATTGATACCCAGCCCTAAATGCAATACGTCATTACTCATGAGCAGATGATTAGAAATTGAAAGAGAAACTAAAGTTGTGAGAAGTCAAAACATGAAGCAGAGTAAATAACCACATGCTGCACCACCTGCACCAATCCAGTTCCATCTTTTTTTTGGCCCATGGCCTTACTTCTTTTTTTTACACCTTAAAGGATCTGTTTGGAATTGTTGCTTTTGCTACATGGCCAACATTAACATTAACATTAACAGCTATTTACTTTCTGATCTTGGCAAAAGCTTCAGTCTTCATTTTGTTAACTGAAATATATTCTGTAGGTGCTGGGCAGCCTGGACACTACAGTGACAAAACAGTACCACTAGGCCAGGGCTAGCTGGTTAGCATGCTAACTTCAATGGCAGAAGACAAGCGATGTACAGCAAGGAAAAACAAGAGTTGTTCACCTCTGGAGACACCTCAGGAATAAGGTTTGATGCTGAACTCACATGGTTCATTCTGTGCTGCCAAGTAAACAGCTGTTGATGTTAATATTGGCTGAAAATGTAGCTCCTTTAAGTAGGTCCTGGCACATCCTGCTAACAGACAGACAAGCCTGCCTGACTAGCTATGTGCCCACCAAATCTACCACGACAGATGATGTTCAGATACAAAAAGTCTCGCTAGAACATGAGTATGAGAAAGGAGGGGTAGAGCTCACCAGCTCTAACTGCTAATGTACAGTAGGTCTGATCGAATCAGCCTGCAGCCTATTGAGTGAGCGAGAGGGCAAAGCTGGGTTAAGGCCTTAAGGAACCTGCTACAGCCCTGCCAACTCAGCACAAAGCCTCCCTCCCTGTCTCAGTCTCTTTGTAGAGAGGCTGATCAAAGAGAGGGGTGCGCTCAGAGGATTCACCACGTCAGGGAGCTTCTGAGCAGATCAACACGGACACCCCATTATGTTTCCCAGTGGGGTACACCTATGGATGCGATTGGCACACGCACTTGCGGGTTTTGTGAGCAACTGCGAATGAACACGTAAGTGTCAGCTCACGCCAGCCGCTGCTCTTGGGTCGCCAATGATCAGTTCTGTGCATGTTTGAAAATACATTTCTAAAGCATCTGAGTGTACTAACGGTCTGCAGCTCTGACTGGTAATGAGGAAGACAGGGCCAAACCAGCAGAGCCGCCTGTTATTTCAGATGAGAATCACAGGATCAAAGGCTTTTTCTCTCCTCATCGTTACTTCTCTCTTTCTGCCTGTGTGTCTGCTTAACCTCAGGCATCCTTGGCTCACCTCTGCCCCTTCCACACCCCCTGCAAATGTGGAGAATCTGTCAAAGACTCTTAAACTCCTAAACTTTCCGCCTCCTCTGCAGCAGAATGCAGTTGTGTACGATCACTGAAATAAGAAGCCCATCGGTTCAAGCTCTTATAGTATAAAATGATAAATCCCAGCCACTGCAGGGGTCCTCTTACATGACCTCAGACCTCCCTGTGATAGAGTAAAATAATGAGCATGCCAACATGCCATGTACACACCTCTGGATCCAATATATGGGTTTCATTTCATGGGTTGGGCGTCCACCTCATGTTCCAACTGTGTCCATATCGATAAGGCAGGGAGAGGATATTTGAATCAAAAACAGTAATCTTCACAGGTTCTGCAGGAATCCTTTGATATAAATCAGTTTTGTGAAGATACCAGAGTTTTTCTGCTCTTCTGCAAGAAATTTGCTTAAAATAGCAAATGATATAAGAGCACTTAGGCTTCTACCAACAAACTTGCTTTACTTTAGGATTTAGGGAAATTCCTCACTGAGTCACTTGCTGTGGCTTTTGATCCTATTTAAAACTGTGTAAATCACTCCTCTCACCATGTGCCAAGTTATTTGTGTAATTGCATGTGTGAATGTGTGGACTGGAGTGTGACAACGCAAATGTGTATGATGTATTTTTTGTCACTTACCTCATTCTTTGATTCCTGTATCTGCAGCTGGGAAGTGCACACGAAGGTACTCTCTGGAGCGACAGTCGGCCTGCAGAAGAGGAGAGGGAGAACAGAGGGAAAAGAGAGATTCCACATTTAACAAATTGTCACATACTGATTGCAGTTATTGAGCTGCTATTGGAGGTGAGCAGGAACGCTCTCACACACCTAACACATTCCTCTGAACTTTGAAATGAAGATGAAGTCTCTTGAAGCTGACTTTACACAGAACAAACCCAGCTCTTGTGGTTGCTGCCAAATCTGACAACATAAATCACTGTCTTCATGAAGAAAACACAATGACTGGTACTCATCTATCTTTCTTTCTATCCATCCATCCATCCATCCATCCATCTATCTATCTATCTATCTATCTATCTATCTATCTATCTATCTATCTATCTATCTATCTATCTATCTATCTATCTATCTATCTATCTATCTATCTATCTATCTATCTATCTATCTATCTATCTATCTATCTATCTATCTATCTATCTATCTATCTCATTCTCACCAGCCCAAACAGCACTCAGACACAGAGAGTTCTCCACAGTTCAGTTTCTTGTGAGTTATTGGTTATTGGTTTCAGTAGTGGCCTCAGGTTGGACTGAAAGATGGAGAAGAGCCAGAGTGTAAATGCTGCAGATGCTTGTTGAGTTGCTGAGGTGATCTATTGTTCTAAATGTTTTGGTCACATTTTACTATCCAATGTTTTGTGGAGTTCTGTTTAAGTAACACAGCTTCCAGTGCACATTTACCATGCATTAGACCACATTAAATTTATAGATGCAACTTGGATGTTTGACAACTTGATAGGTCTGTGATATAAAGAAAATATAACCAACATTACCCACAGCTTCTCTTTGATGGCCTCCAATAATACTTTGTATAGTGTCCTATAGCACTTTGTATCCTATTCATGTTCAGTTAACAACATCCAGGAACAAGTCATTCCAGTCACTCAATCCTATTTGCAACTATGAAGACTGAAAGGACAACAAATAAAACAGAACTGAATTTGTACCTCACATATCTATCACTCAGGAAGGAATAATACAAGACCTGTCACTTGTGGCAAATCTATTGTTGTAATAGGGTCTCCACAGAATTTCATCTTATTATTAACAAAAAGCTAATGCTTTTGGCAGATAGCAGCAGTCCAGTGGTGTCCTTTACCTGCAAAATGGCTCATAACTTAAGAGAATCGAAGTAGTAGCTGTGATATCATTAATGGAACTGGTTGTCTGCAGCTCCATTTGCATCTCATAGTTCACTTCTTCACAACACTGTGTGATCAGTGTTTTAACACATGTGGATGCTTTCAGTCATTCCAGTTTTCCACCACCAGCTGGCTCCTCCAGCTGGTGGCACCCTAGGCCACTGCTTGGCTCAATGTTGCCTAAAAATGGCCCTGAACTGCAGATGAAGACAAATTGGGATCGATATCAGGAAGAAGGAAATGTTACTGCAGACTTTGTGGGTGTGGAAGAGAGCGGTTCCGTGATCATCAGCTGTCAGTTTTTCTGTGTATAACTCAAGTCATTCATGTTTGCAACTAAGAGGGAGTTTTAAAAGACATTAACATTAAAAGGGCATGTTACTTAACTGAAATTGTGTCTCAGTCACCACAGTCTTCACAGGGCTGATGAACAACACACACTCTGACTTTTAGACCTACAGAAAATTTAGAGTGGGAAATCAACCTACTGCATGTGTTTGGACTATGGGAGGAAGCTGGAGAACCCAGAGAGAACCCATGCAGGCCCAGGAAGAACATGAAGCTCCACCCAGGTTCTGGGGATGGAAACCAGAACCATTTTGGTTTGAGGGTTAGGGTTAGGGGTCAACAGTGTCAATCTTAGTCATGTGTTGCACATTCACTGTAACAATAATAGCTTTATGCTAGTAAACAATTCAATTTCAAGAACCCGCCTTCACTCATTATTCCTATAGTGACACTATAGTGGCATTGTGTCTGTTCTACTCAGTATGACAGCTTGACAGCTGCAGGTGACCCAACGTGATCCAGCCAGGTATTTACTAAGAGAATCTTCTCAAACTCATGCTGTGATGATTAGTGCAGAAGCTGCATCATGTGTACAACATCATTAGTGTGTATGTCCTTACACTTCTGCATTCACAGATGATGGTGGTCCATGCACAGCATGGCTTTGACACCAGGGTCCCTGTGTATTAATGTGTAGTGCCTTGACTAAATAGTTGTCAGATTCTTTTTCTGTGCACTGGTGCCATAGAGTGGAAGAGCCTGTCACATGATACAGTATAATCTGGCAGAGTCCAAGTTTATTTATGGAGTATGGCAAAATTTGCTGACCAGGTTTAAAATAAGTGTTCTCTCCTTTACAAACTTCACTCAGATCTGTGCGTTTTAAAAAGACACAAATCAGTCAATCAATCAATCAGCTGGATTGAGACACTCTGCTTCTATTAATGGTCCTGACTAAAAGCTGAAGAAATAAGAGTCAGTTTTTCTGCAACCAGCTTTTAAACAATGCTTTGATTCAGCGAAGCTGTTTGAGCTCATAAACCTGGTCTCCACTGATCCGACTGCTCTGCACAGTCATCTCATAACAGCTATGCAATTTATGTGTTTTAATTTATGTGAATTGCACATAAATTGCACAAGTCTCCCTGACAGTATTCGTGTAATGAGAGAGCAACACTTTGCAACAATAAAAGGTGAAGCTAGTTGCTATGTCAGACAGTTTCAATGGAAATCAACGCACACACAGCTGTCATGCATGAGGTGAAGCCAAATCATCTGTAGTACCGGTACACACATTCTTTTCAAGTACAATGATGGTGCTTTTCAAAGCTTCAAACACAAACCTACAGTAAGCACCTGGTCATCTATGTCTGGGAAACTGCCTATTTCCTGCGAGCTTCTTGATGTAAAGTGCCTGAGGGGATGTGAATTAGTGTGGTAAACTGTGTTATATCTGCTCTGTGGAAAACCAGCAGACCTGCTGTAGTTCTGTGTGTCCCTGATAACATCTCTTTTCTTTCCCTGATGGGTAAAATTACTCAGAGTTGAGAGAAAGACCCAGGGTGAAGCTACAGCTGGAGAAATTTTGAAAACCTCTGAACGGAGCAGAGCAGCAGCTCGGAGACTCCTCATCTACAGAGTGCCATGAAGGAAAAAAGCTTCAGCTATGCTTGCATGTGTGCACGCACGCACGCATGCACGCACACACAAACACAACACACACACACACACACACACACACACGCACACACACACACACACACACACACACACACACACACTCTCAGGACAGATAAAACAACAGTTACCCAGGGCCATTTATCTCGTCATTAGGCTGCGGATGGATCACCATGACATTTTGTAGAGACACTCAAGTTCCAATAAGGATTGTAATAAGCCTGATGATCCCTGAAGTTCTCATTTAACACCATCAGGTAAGATTCAACATCATCAGGTAAAATTTTAATTTGTCTTTACTGTATGACCAAATACTAGCCCTCTACCCTCTTCTGGGATGGTGTGTCAATTATAGAGGGAGATGGGAGACTGATGACAGACACTGTGACCTGCCAGGTGAGGGGATGTGACAGTCACACTCAGCTGAAGGCACTGGTAGGCTACTGTCTGACAGCTTCTCCAGCTTGTCTGCTTGCTATTTTCAAATGACACTGTGGAGCTTTTGGATTGAAAAGATATAACTCAGTCTGTCTGTTACAGATGAAGACCTGAATTCATAAACAATTAAAAACAAAGATTAACTTCACTACATTCTCACTATGATAGATCTGTGACAGGAAAATATAATTTTATATATTCCAGGGCGCCGGCACTGGTGTTGCAAGATTTGTTTCAGCCCAGAGATGCCAGGTGGACAAGTTACAAGTCGTGTGTTTAACCATCACAATTACTCCGAAACTGTTTATTTAAGGTAAAAATGTAGCATAGCCGCGGGAAAGTCCTGCAGAGTTCCTCTTTAAATGGATCAAGCAAACAGCATATTCCATTTGTCTTGTTTCCTCTATTCCAGGGGTCTTCAACATTTTGTTTGTCAGGCCAAGGACCCCCTAAATCAGGGGTGGGGAACCATGTGCCATGGAGAGCCATGTGTGTGCAGGTTTTCCCTTCAACCAAAGACTTCAACAGGTGATTTCACTGATTAACACACCTCTGTGGCTGAAGGTGTGTTAATTAGTGAAATCACCTGTTGAAGTCTTTGGTTGAAGGGAAAACCTGCACACACATGGCTCTCCATGGCACATGGTTCCCCACCCCTGCCCTAAATGATGAAGAGATGGAGCAGGGACCCCCCACTATATTTACTGTATGAAATTGTTAATGTTAAACTGGGCCCAGTGCCATGTAACTGATACCAATGCCAATATCAACAAGGTCTGTCGACTGCATTATAACCATGGATTCAATACAAATACTAATACGAATTACTTTATTAATCCCCAGAGGGAAATTCATTTGTCTGTCAGCTCATCAACCATTTGCAGAAGAATGAAGAAGCCTGATGGCTGAAGGTACAAAGGATCTTCTATATTTCTCCGTCCTGCAGTGAAGAGAGAGGAGCCGTCCACCACCGCTCTTTTCTTGGTCCATCAAGGTGTTATGAAGAGGATGATCTGAGTTGTTCAGAATGGCCTCCACCAGCATGTATCTCTCCACCACATCCTCAGTGAGTCCATGGATGTTTAGTCTGTATCCTAGCAACAACTTTGTGGAGATATAAGATATTCAAAATGACAATTTTATTTTAAACATAAATGTGGAAATGCAAAAAAATTTTTTAAATTAAATTAATTAATTAAAATTAAAATTTTCTAATCAACTGAAAATTTTGTGACTCCCCTGCAGCACCTCCGTGACCTAGGGGTTACAGACTCCCTATTGAAGACCTCTGCTCTATTCCACTCAACAGGCCTGGTGGGCCTCCAATGACACACCCCACCAGGCCCACAACAGGCTATTTATATTAAAGCCTATTATGGAAATATGACTTTTTGAAGGCTCTTCTTTAACATATTTAGGTGTTTGTCTTGCCTTCTGGCCCCCAAAACGTGAGACTAAAAAAAAAAAAAAAAATCTGTAATTTGCAGGCTCCACAGGTTGAAATCCATGTGGTTTTACAAGCTGTTACTGCAGTTGTCAGACAGCGATGTCATTAGTTTTGAACTGCATAATACCGCCCCTACCTGGTACCGGTAGAAAGCGCAGGGCAGGGCAAGCAGTTGTTCATTTGTATTTAAAGGGACAGGCACTGAAACCTGCCATTCTGAACAGGACTGTTTTGAGTGGATGAAAAGAGCTGTGATGTTTGATCCTTGGGTTTTTTGACCAAAGCATGTCATAAACATGTCTTTAAGACACCTGGGAACTATTTTAAGTTGTGGAAAAGGGGCATGGCATGTCTCCTTTAAATATCATCACTGTTTCCTTCATTCAGAATTTATCATTTGCAGTTGGAAGCCTCGGAGCTGTGCACCTTTCCTCTCCTCTCCTCTCCTCTCCTCTCCTCTCCTCTCCTCTCCTCTCCTCTCCTCTCCTCTGTGAACCAGAGCTAAAACATGTTCTAGGGGAAACACTATGTTTGTATATTGCAAATTTGGCCTTTTTAAAATTTGACATTTAAGGCATGGGACATCAATCAAATATCTATAGGAGGAGTCTTCTGATATGTAAAAAGCACATTCAGAATATTAATTCAGTCTCACTTGAGGTTTTTGCTGCAGTTTGCAACACAGCCTCTTGTCTATTTCTGACCAACTGTGTGTGTTGTAAATAAACCAACTGGTTTGTGAGGCTGTGGCAGAGATGAAGAAAAGTCCAGATTGATTGATGGAAGCAGAAACAGTTTGAAAGACTTAGATACCACTTAGATATGCATGACTGTTAGACTTAGATATGCATGACTGTTAGACTTAGATATGCATGACTGTTAGAGTTTTAGAGGTAGAGTCATTTTCATCAGCCATGTAAACAGCTTAGTAAGAAAATTCTTATATCAGGTCCAAAAATATGAAGTGGTATCCATCACTGAAACTACCTAAAACTTAAAACCCCAATTTTTAGACTTGTCTTTTCACCAAATCCCTGAGCCTGGTACAGAAATCTGTCCAACAAAGCAGCTACGTTTTAGCTCCAGCAACATTTATTTAGAAACCTGGTTAGTTTGTTATCAGGCAGTGTAAAACAAATGCAGGAAAGACATTCCCCCGCTCTGCTTTGTCACAGCATAAATTATCACATGGTGTGTACCTGATGGAGAGAAAATGGAAGGAAAGTAACAGTGATAAACTGAGCAGAGTGTGACAGCTGTGGTGCTACACAGCACAGAAAAGCCTTCACTGAATTTCCATCAGTTCAGAACTTGTTTCCTCTGGCCACAGTCCCTAGCAGGGTGGGAATGCTCAGGTGAACAGATGTGCAATGCTTGCTCTCTGCTGGGCTTCTGATGCATTTAGGCCACACACAGACACACACAGACACACACACACACACACACACAGAGGGGTGTCTGAGTCCTGGCTATGGTCCAGTGGCCTGGGGCAGGTCTTTATCCTCCAGCCCCCAAAGCCCCTTAAGCCCTGCAGCTATGCCAGTCTACTTTTTTCAAGCCAAATCCTTTTTATCACTCCAATCATTAAACTTTTTCCTCAAGATCTCCTTCCTTTCCTGTCCTTTCTCCTCACACCTCTGTTTTACCTCTCTTTTACACCTTTCTCTCTCATATCCACCCGAAGGGCTGCACTTTCGTCATTCTCCAACCTTCCTCCGGCCTCTCTGTGGAGGTCCAAAGTCCAGTGGCTGCAGGCCTAGAATGTCAGACAGCCATATATTAACATTTACACAGCCGCGGGGCCCAAAGGGGAGCTCCACTTTAAATCAGTCACATCCTCTCGGCATATTTAGAAAAGTTCCACAAGCCTACGGGTGCAGCTGGTACCAGCAGAGCAGCAGTGTCACTTTTCATGGATATTTTAGCCTGTCAGAAGTAAAACATGACACTTATCACTGTGTGAGCTTCTCTTTCTCTCACAAGACCAACATCCAGCCATTTAAATTCCACTACACACTTTGTGTCACTTCAGGCTGCTTCAAGAAGAACACATGTGGAAGTGACGTGTATATCATCAGCTGGCAGCTGTTATTATCATCACTATTCATTAATGTGTTAAACATCTATTTAAATGATAGACAAAATGTCAGAAAACAGTGAAAAACACTCATTACAGTTTCAAAGAACCCAGGTCTTGAGGTCTTGTGATGGCTCGTTGGTCTGACCAATAGTCCAAAACCCAAAGACGATCAAGTTACGAAGATATAAAAACAGAAAAACACATTCCAGAGCCCAAGGGCCGTGTCGTTCAGTCAAACAGTTGCTCCAGCACCACAGTCCAGAGTGAAATATCTCCATAAATATTGGATGAATCGGCATGAAATTTGGTCACAGAGGATGAATCATAATGACGTCGGTGATCTCCTGACCTTTTTGCTATTGCTGCCAGCACATCTAAATTTCAGTATCCAATATGTGTTTATGCTGGACAGATACAATATCCTTTTATCATTTTTAATAATCAACCAGGATCAACTTCCTTATTAACACTCACTGAGCCCTTGACTATTTTAACATTTGCAACTTTTTAAACATTGTAAAGCTGTAAATGATTTTTAAAGCTGTAAAAATCAACATTTCTGAATGAACTAAGAATAAATAAATACTGCTTGAGCCAAAGCGCAAGCAGTATTCCCCACTTCTACAATGTTACAGCCTCTTTTAACTCATTATTTCAGTTTCATAGCCCATACATGCCCTGATAAACACTGTTTACACACACGAGGTAACTTACTATTTGAATGGGCTCTGATATAATGGCTGTATGATACCTATCCAGTATCAAACTGCAGAGACCAGTGAGCCACTTTGTGACAAACTAGAAAATTACCTCGTAGAAATTTTGAGAGTCCCACAGGGGTCACTGCCAGGGGAGTCATCTCTGTCAACATGGGAATCAAACCCATGACCCTAAGGTCAAGACAGAACTCATCAGTCAGACACATGATCATCTTCCTCTGAGTACTGACACTGAGGAGCTGTGAACCTGTTTATTTTTGCAAAGGATAGCCCTTGAGATGCACCATCTCATTTTCGAGGGGGTCTTTATTACCAGCAAAAATACAAAACAAGAGTTCAGACATCAATAATACAAGATCATAATAGAAAGTGAACACAAAACATAATACAATATAGAGACGCAGATGCCCATTCATACATGCTCGCGCACTGCAATGCTCCACTGATCCTAGCTTCCGGCCCCGACCCCCAATTACACGTCAAAATAAAATAAAACAAAAAGAGTACTCATACATGCACATACATACATACATGCCTATCTATACTCACAAATAGATGAAATACATTAACAAGCATAGTAGAAGAACCAGTTTATAACTAAACAAAATCCTTGAGAGAAAAGAGCAAAAGGGAAAGTTAAATCAGAAACAAGAGCTGTATGTTTGGAAGTGAGTAAACAGTGTGCAATTGTGTGTGTGTGGTAGCTGTAATCAGATAGAGTTACCTGTGTGTGTGTGGGAGAGGAGTGATTGCACATGTGTGTGTTTCACAGAGACATCATATAAATGTATGGGAGATAGGGGTCAGGAGTAGGAGCAGGAGATCAAATGTAGATATAAGATGAGTCCCTAATTAATGAATGTGTCTCAGCTGTAGCTCTGGCCTGAAGCTCGGAGGTTGCCACGGCAATTTGAGGGAGTTACCACAATGACAGATGCAACCCAGGCAGACACACACAGAGAAAGAGCATGATTCTCTGCCTCAGCAATGGTCTCCAAATGTATAAATCTCTGTGTATATTTAGGTGTAGAAATCTGTGTACACACAAAACAGGAAACATGCATACACAGTCTTTCCATCAGATGTATAAAACCCCATGTACGTATATTCCCACGTGTTTTTTCCTCATACATCTCAATCATCTTGAAATTGTGCGCACATGCACTAGTTGTCTGACCATGCCCATGACTCACCATAGATGGCTTCTGACACACCCGTAGTTGCTTGTTTTGCATATAAAAGCCTGGGATTTAATTTGAGGAGAAATTGCGGAAGCAAGCAAAAAACAGTTGAAGAAGAAGAAATGCCATTTCACAGATTGTGAAACAGAAGTAATGGTTGAACAAACTGATAAAAGCAATATATATACATTATTATTAAGAAGTTTAAGCTCCGGCATGACAAATACAACCAAGCAAGGTGAATGGCAGGGTGCAGTAAATTCTGTGAGTTTTGAGCCATGGACCCTGGATTTTATTTACTGGTTTGACTAAAAAACATGAGGTGTATGATGTACATTATTTTATTTATAGGTTGTGATGAAGACCCTGGTGCCTCTGGTGCCAGTGCGCCACAGCCTGACATGTGAACGTGTCCTTACTGACCGTGTCCTGTAATAACAAAATGAGATCATTATAAACTGTATCGATGGAAGTGAGGGAACTTAAAGTGATACTGCAGGAATCATCAAATGGAGTAAACTGTAGTTTATTTGTTTTCTTCATTTCCTCTTGTTTCATGAAACAAACACTGCTCACTTGTTTTACCAGCTTACAGTCGCTGCAGGTGGAGAGCTGCTGCAGCTGGTTGGTGATCATAACTATTATTAACAATGTAGTGAAAAAAAATATGTAAATGAAATGTCATTTACACACATTTATTATCCTTTTTGCCAACTTGCAACAATACACTAATCTGAATCGACTGTGTACACGTGAGGCTACGCACAGTTTGAAAGATGTGTACCAGTACGCACATTCTCACTGCCCGTGGATTTTTATACATTTGGAAAAATACGTGGAAAGTGGCGTAAGCACACTTTTCATGTGTATGCATGGTTTATACATTTGGCCCTCGGACTTATAGTTATAAAATGGTAGCTCCTATCAGAACAAGAAGCAGAGGACTTCTTGAACACGTTGATATGATTTGGAGTTTCAAGAGTAAATATTTTGGAAACCCATGTGAGTTAGAAACAGGGGTCCCTTCTGCTTGTCTCAGAAAATCTCTGTGTTGGAGTCAGTGGGCAGCATGAAGGGACCTGGTTGCACTCAGAGGCCCAGAGTTCAAATTCTGTAAATCTCTCTGCTTTTTTGAGCACATTGTGAGAGAGAGGACAAGTTTGTCGTGTGTGTGTGCAGTCATGTGTGTAGTTGTGTCTGGGTGCAGCGTCAAAAGAGAAAGGTTTCAGACAATTTCAGACAACATCTCCCATTCTAGCTGATGATGTCACCCACTAAAATGTCTCCAAAATGTGATCATTGAACGGTGATTGATCAAAAACTACAATACCTATCAAAACATGGATTAATACATCAATATACAAGACTTGTGTCTACATTTTAAAGTTTAAATGGAGTCGCTAGGTGAAAGTATGCTGGAGCAGTGGACGTTTCACCCCCTCCCATTCATTCTCTATGGGAATTTTTTTTTACAGTTTCACACCGATCCTGATCGAGATGCACATTTTGATATATAATCATGGGTCCTCTCAAAGTTGTAGGAGGAGCAGTGAATCGAACCCATGGCACTAACTAGTGAGCTAAGTGAATCATCGGCAGTCTTATAGAAGTCAGACACATTTTTCATCAGGAGATGGTGAAGACCAAAACAGAATCAAAAGCAGAGTGGAGATCAGATGTACATGTAACATGAGCTCTGTTCAGACCTGGTATCAACACCAGTCTCACCAGTGATGCAATGACAAGTGGTCAGCTCTGGGTCACAGTGAATGCAAAAGCTTCTTGGGCTACACTGAAGGATCGGCTTCTCAAATGATGTCCTCAATTAGTCCCAGCACCTTTTCATAATGAACAAAAAACCTTCATCATGATACTGTACATGTGTAGTGGTGTGTTTAACCGTCTCTTAAACACAAACACCACAGACCTGCAAACATGTTTATTTGCATATAGAGCAGGAGAGTGGTTACTTGAGATGCGTGTGGACACACGTTAATTCCAGGTGGTATGTGATATACTGAGAGCTGACCACCTGAGACACACAGTAATGCCTGGTCTGTACTGCACTATAACAACCAAACATACAACTTCAAATGAATGCTAATGTTTCACTGTCACTTCTATGAAGGTTATGTCACTGTTGTGTTTTCAGATGGTTCTGCTGTCTCCATGTGGCCAGATACAAAGCTTTGATTAGAGAATTTTTCTGAGGCATGACGCTCAGCACAGAGTTCCCTACAAATTCCAACTTTAACTAGTATGTAAATCTGCTGCTGTCCTCAGCAGATTTTACAGGTTGTTTAATGACAGATCCTTGAGCTCAGTGGAAATAATGAAGGTAAATAATGATGAAATTAATAAGAACCAGAGTGTGGCTCATAATGACTCCCAAATTTACTCCAGTAACAGCCTAAACACTAAACTCAGCACATGTAGGAAAACTGGTGAAGACTCTGACTCTACAGTAAAACTTTATAGAAACAGGAAACTGAGACATGTTGTTAGTCATTTCTGAGACAGCAAAGCAGAGACAGGGAAGCACAGTGATAGTGTGAAATCCCTGTCAGAATAACTCTCGTTACTCTTGATAGCTATCAGTTTCGGTGGTCTCACACACTGTTTTTTCTACTTGCTGTAGGCAGCTTCATTTGTCTGTGTGTGTCTTTGCAGTGGTATGAGTTTGTGTTTATGTTACTGCAGAGGTGACAACAACCAAAAATACACAAGCTCTGCAGGCCTGAATTATTCAAAGAGCGGAGACGGAGCAGGGGGGGTGGAGATAGATGGATGGATGAGAGACAGAGGCGAGAGAGGAGAAAAACAGTGAGGACGAACAAAGTCAAGGAGAACAAGGAGGCTGAAAGTTGGAAGAGAAAGTTGAAAAAGTGGGGACTTTACAAAAGCAAGTCACACACACCAAACTCACACAGACCTTAGCGCCAACACACACTCATATACACATTGTTATAGCTGCTGTAGAGGATGAAGTCTGGCACTGCTCCTACAGACTGCAGCACTAAAAACAAAACAACAACTAAAACCCTTGTTTCTTACAGAAATATATCCTTATTTTCAATATCTGCTCACTAAACACAACATTTCCCTCTCACACACACAAACACATTGCATCCCTTCTCCCCTGTACACACACACACACACACACACACACACACACAAAATGAATTTCTCAATCTCTTTTATTCTATGCATGCAGGCTCCCTATTGCCATCACTCACATTGAAATTCCATCTGTTTTTGCAATCTGGGAGTGCAGCTGTGGAGCTTTTACATTTCCTGTCTTCCTGCAAGGGGGGGGGGGGGGGTCTTGGAGATACAAAATGTATACGGGGACATGGAGCCACATTTATCCCCTCTTAGCAGGGAAATTGTATACATCCGATTTCCAGAGAGCTTTACGCTGCAGTACAGGAGGATGTTTTATGCAACAACAGATAAACGTCAGCTACACAGAAATACACATTAACCTAATACTTCCAGGTATCTGTTGGCCAGGAAGCCTCACAAACTTCAGACTGCATGGTGACTCCTCACAGTCCACAGTATGAAGTGGGTTTACAGTACAGGGCAGCGCTGAGTGTACAGGTGGCTGCTGCAGAAGGAGAGGGAGTGTAATTAGTGACTTCCTTCTCCACGCAGAGCACTCAGACAGACAGGAGAGGTCTGTTACTGTACATCTCAGCCAGATCCTCAGAGTCTCATTACCAGTAGATGTCTTCCCATCAGGCTATGTGGAGCAGAAGGGGGTGGGGTGGCAGGGTGGAGAGTAATGCATTTAGACCAAATGTGAGCCAAGACTGCCCTCGTCAAACAACAATGTACACAGACCTGTTGACTGAAAACAAGCGACAGACCAGTGAGGCTTGACGGTGAAGCGTAATAGGATGTATTGAAGTGACAGGTCAAGTCTGAGCTGAGAAGCTTCATTACTACATTAATGAAATTATATATCTGTAAGATTTCAGTTGTTTTAAATTGATGTTGAGTGTAGATTTTTTTGTTTTAGATTTGAGTTGCGTGAATTTCAAAACAAAATGCACCCTAAAATAGTCATTCTGTGTAGAATTAGAAACTACAAGCCTTCATGACCACACTTGATTTCTTATATTTCTTTGTACCTATTTGATCAAGAGCCAACAGAGAGGCCTGCTAATAAGTGAGCAGGTCTGACAGGATACTAGTGTGTTTGTCAAGGAACATTAGCTTGAAGAAAATTAGGTTTCTGTTCCATTGCTATCCATTAAGGCTTTTAACAGACTGCTGGAAAGGAAGTCAAGAGCTGGAGATGTGCCTGTGTGTGTGTGTGTGTGTGTATGTGTGGCTTGTGTGTGCACATGTTGTGTTTATCTGTGTAGGCTACTGTATGTCTGAGCTGAGGGGTCAGAGGAGTGAGCTTCTGACCACAGGGCTGCATGTTTCAAAGCTGAGCATGTGGGAGGGAAAAGTGAAAAATTTGCTGTGTGCCAACTATTTTATCTTTCTATCTGTTACTTCCTGATCATTTCTTAACAAGTTAACAGAGTGTGTAATTAGGTAACTGCTAATTAAAAGGAGAAATGAAGTCAAATATCAGACATTTGACATCCTCATAGTTCAGTTTTGCTTCCATCCAAAATTACATGACTGTGTGAGGTGGATCTGAGAGCAGCTGCTGGTGCATTTACTTCTTCAGTGTTGGTCTGCATGACTTCCATTAACACACAAGCATCACCACCGCCTCTTACATACACATACATGCTGGATAAAATGTCTAATAAACCAAATTTGTTTTCTGAGCGGAACAATGAGTCAATACACAAATCATCCTTGAGGTTATTAAGTTGAAAAATATATGTAAAAGTTAGAAAAGCACAGAAGGGAAGATCTTCATCATGAAACAGATTCTCACATTATTCCATTAGGACTGCTACTATTTTTACTATGTATTAATCTACTGCTCTCTGTACTAACCATGTGGTCCATAAAATACATAACAGTAAAAGTACAAATTTCTCAATGGATGTTAATATTGAGTGAGTTCCTGATGACATACAACAGAGAAAAGCATCAGTTCTGGACACTGACAGGGTGGGACCTGCAAATTTGACGTTTGCTTTAGAAATGTAACATTCGATCCATACAGCATCATTAAAAATAGTTGTCAAGTTTCTCCCGAGTGTCTTAACATTTAAGCTCTGTAAACTCCACACTAAACAGAGGAGGGGGAGAGTGGAACGTTTAGTCAACAATGTCTAAAATTAAAATTGTTCAATTGATCAAACTGTTACTGGGAAGTCATCCATCATATACAGTATATCTACAGGCCTGCCTGCCTGCCTGCCTGCCTGTAGATATACTGTGTACATCTGACCTGTATTTGTCTGCACTGACTAAAGGAAATGAACTGTAACACAACACTACAGTGTCCAGTTTAACCTGTAATCGTGCTGAGAATCTAACAGTAGGTCTTTCCATAAAACTTATCAAAGGATTATTAGTAAATGATGGATGTGTGCAATGCAGTAAATATATATATATATATATATATATATATTAATGTCCAACAGAAGCATGTTGGAAAACAACCCATCTTAGACCAGCACTGAACCTTAATAAATGAAAAGTCAGATTTTAAAGAAGTGCACAGACATTAATCCCTTGAAGTGATTTAACAGTGTTCCTGTGTTGTTTGTTCCTGAACAACTGAGCCTTAAGTCATTCACTTTCCTGCAGCTTTCGTTATTAGGGTTTATAGTTAAATCTGCCAATATGTGGTTATGTATGGTGACACGGCTTTACACTTGAAGTCAACTCTTCTGATGAGGATGAATAAATCACGCGGCAGTCAGCTCCACCTTAGGCTGCAGCCAGGAAAACACCAGATGACTGAGAGACATTAGATTCTACAAGACAACGAATCAAAGCAAAGTACAGGGATTAGATTTGTCATCTTTGGTTGGGTTGCTGATGCAACATCTGTCTCTCTGCCCCCCCCCACTCACTGTCACAGTGACCTCAGAGTGAAATAATACAGTCGTGTAACTGGTTGCCTTCCACTTCCCATCGCATGCTCTCTTAGGCTTTATCAAGTGAAGTGTGGGATACAGAAAGAGTGTGAGATTTTAATGGTGTCAGGAAGCAAGGCTGACATAGGGCGTGAATTAGTCTGAGCTCCTGTGTGTGTGTTTGCATGTGTGTCAGTTTGTCATTGTGGTACATAAGATTCTGCTGCAGTGCATTCACACATCAGCTTTCTCTGCAGAATCCAGCCATGATGTCATCACTCTCTTTTATCTTCCTCATCTCATCTCATTAGATGATGAGGAGGACGCCGCCGCAGAGCAAAGGGTTAATTCACAGATTTTTGGACACGAACACCAAACTGCAGCGACACTTTACCTCTGTCAGTTCTGATTATTAAAACTGTAACTAACACCTGACACCCTGCGCTAATCCAAAAACCTTCAACAATATCTGATTGGATTTTGCTCATTTTTCAACTGAAATTTAATAAACGTCCACCAGAGGAGAATAATAAGTTGGCTTTTATTGAAATAATTATTATAGACCTGGGTAATTACTATGATTAGCTGAGCACTGATCAATGTCATTCTCCCCTTTTTTTCCCAAACACAAGGAGTTGCTGATTTCCTCCATGTTATTGATAGGTTGATAATATATGGAATCAAAAAGCTGGTACTGGTTCCCACAATTCATCTCAGGTAGAAACCATATAGACAAACATATATAAAAAGCATATAGAAACATTATATGAAATACCTGATGAAGGTTTGCAAACATTAATAAGACAAGTGTCTGTGTCCTTGTCTGACAAACTGCATCACTGCTCTGAGTGAGTGGTGGTTCACCGCCAGGACACACACACAAACCACAACACAATGCCTGCCATGGACACCCTGGCAACGTTTAGCTGCTCAGCCAAGTGTGCATATGTGTATGTGTGTGTGTACTAGGCCTGTCACAATCATGAGGTCTTAGTTAATGATTAACTGCCATACAAATAATTGTAATTAACAATTTGTCTTTTTCTGATCATTTTATGCCACTATTATAGCATAAGCCTAAACATGGTTTAATAATACACACACCTTATGAAGAAGAAGACGAGCCATTTACTGGCATTAAATGTTGAAACATAAATAAAAACTACATTTCTGTTTGACTTTAGGCTTTGTAACTAATGCTCATGTCAATAGATGCTCATTGAAATGTGGAGTGTATGTGAATGTGCAGATAAACAGTTTGTGGAGCTCCACTCATGTGTCATTAAACCATAGAAGAAGAAGGGGGCACAACATGATGATGTCATTAAAAGAGGACTAGTGAAAACGAGGAGGAAACAGTGATGAAGTATGACATTTCTGTTAGTTGTATCCAGCTGTTTTTATCCAGATGAATGGAAACTCCTTTAACCATTATGCTAAATGATGGTGGTCAGATCAAATGACTGCAGGTGATTATGTACTAATTGTGACAGGCCTAGTTTGCACCTGACAGTATCACGTATTTATCTGTACTTTGACGTCTGTCTGGCCTGGCCCGTCCCTGTTGTTCTCCATGACGTGTCTGGACTGCAGGGAAGATAGTGCAGCTTGTATTCTACTGTGTTCATACTTCAAACATGCAGCTGTTACATAATCCAGAGCCTTCCTGTCAGATCAACAGCTTTTTTGAAAGTTTTTCTCCACCAGTTTTGACTGAGGTTTCAAAAAGCCTGAGGGACGAGGATCTTTGCTCTGCCCACGAAAGAGCGACGTGAACACAGAGTTCAGCTGCGAACATGAGACTCACCAGGACCGGATCTGTGAAGTTCTTTTTTTCTGTGATGTCAGCAATAAAGAGAATAGGAAATATCTGTGGATAGGCAGAGACAGTGAAAACGCAGGGCAAGAAGAGAGAGGAAGACAAAGACAGAGGTGTCAGTGACTGGAGGGAGGAAGGTTGAGTGTCCCTGTCCATATTCAGCCCCTGCTGCTCCTCCTCCTCCTCCTCCTCCTCCTCCTCCTCCTCCTCCTCCTCCTCCTACCAGCTAAACACACTGCACTCACACTTTCATGAAATAAACACACACAGGAGGGGATGAGTAAGCCGATGCTACTGCAGCTCCCTTGGTGAAAAACTGATTTTGAGATGTGTGTGTGTGCATGTGTATCAGTGTGTTTTCTGTGCAGTCGAGGTAAAGGTATGTCGAACAGCAGAAGCACAGCACAACCTAGTGGCAGAAAAGAACAGAGGAGGAGGAAGAGGAAGAGGAAGGTTCAGGCTAAGTCTTTGTCCCTGGACTCTTTCTGTTTGAACTGTAGATGTACTGTAGGTGTCTGTAGATTGTTGTTATACTAGTTTTGCTTTTTCTGATCATCGCAACGATTTATTGAGATCAAATGAACATTGAATGAATGAATGTTTTAAGACTCGATACACACACACACACATACACACAGCTGACACATACATTGTTTAATGTTTCCTGGGTGCACGACTCAGTCACAACTGAGTGGTGTGTATTGTATCCTGTGAACCTGAAACTGTTCAGTTACTCTGTTGCTGCCTGAGGTATCGGGGGAATGTGTTTTTTTTAGCCTGTATTGAGTTTTTAACTGTCTTTGGTACTGTCATGTAATGTAAGGTGCTTTTAATGCTACATAAGGAGTAGGAGTATGTGGATCCAAATAAATAATAAATAATACAAACACACACACACACACATACACATACACATACAAACACACACACACACACACATACAGTATAAAAGTGTTTTGTTCCTCTACTAAATCTCTACACACAAAAGGTGCACACGCTCCTGAGATCATTAACATCTACTTGCCCTGTAGAGTGCTGCCTCCTCTTTCTCCCCCTACATTGCCTAATGTAAATCATTTCAACCTGCCCTCCACTGAAAGCTGCTGTTTATTCCTAAATCTTAAATTTAAAATAGTTTTCCACCAATTTTGTGTAACACTCACTTTTTTTTCACACTCTTGTACCTTGTCAAAATCTGGTTCATATTATGCTCAATGTAAGTCAACCACCATCACCAGCTGTGCTGTATTGTGCTAGCAGTGGCTAATGTAGCCTTGAGCATCTAGCCCCTAGCTGAACTGAGAGGAAGCTGCAGAATTTAGGGGAGTTCACTTCTTTCTTATTCTACACTTTTTAGATTTTTACCAAGCTCTCTCTGGAGACAAAATGACTCTTAACACAACTTTTCTTTCACATAAGCAGTAATGCTACTCATGGGTGGTGTTCAATAGTCTGGAAACTGGTGATGATCAGTTGTGCAATGCACGCATGTGATGTGAAAACTTGGAAGCCCCAGTTGATACAGAGTGAGAGTAAAGTAGGAGATATTGATAAAGTGTACAGAATGTTAACTTACCATGAGCAGTCATTTGGTTTTATTTTTTTCTTTTGACAACAAGAGGAATCTCAGAATTTGCCCAGGTTCGGGGATCTACCTTGATTCATTTCAGTCAAACAAGCAGATAATTGTAGTTGTGACATTCCCTGACCAAAAAGGACATTTGTCTAAGTATGACACCAAGTTTCCCCATTCTAAATATGAGACATATTAATTTGTGTATGTCACAACCAATCACTTACACAGCCAATCCACTTTTATACACATATACAGTGACTCTTAAATGAGAATTGATGCACCACTTTTTTTTTACTGTAATTTACGTCAGATATCAGATAATGAGGAGGAACAGGGTTTGTGTGTTTCCATGCCTTATTCAGCCTCATGCAACTGCACCAGGACTCAAAATTTTAACCTCAGGGAGTGATATGATTTTCAAATAATTCATACAATGTATTAGTCAGATGATGACCCTTCAGAACAGAGTCTACTGCACAGCACTCCACTGAGGAGAGACACAGCATACATCCATAAGATAACTCTGTGTCAAACATTCAGTGAGCCCTCGAGTCATGGTTGTTTTGTTTCTCCTCTCATTAATTCAGGTTTCTACTTCAATCTGTCACTAATCTGTGTGCGGGACCCTCCTGGCTAACAGGTACTCAGGACTTGTTTTCTCAGTGTCCCTGTCCTGCTGAAGCATCAGTCATCCTGCTCTGTTCTGTTACCTTGCAGCACGTTAGCTTGTTAACTCTGACTGTGTGTGGCAGGGACATGGACCCAGACAAAGATGGACGACACACACAAAGCAACACTCTTGTGAAACATCGGGCTAATTCAACACTTCAAAATGTTGACTTGGGCACAGAGTTTATCTGAATATGACAGCTACAACAACAGCTACAGGATGAGCAGTAAATATCTTCTTAAAGAGGAACTATGCTACATTTACAGCTTCAGAGTAATTGTGATAATAATAAATGACTTGACTTGAATGACTTGACTCTAGCGTCTCCTGGCTGAAAACCAACCTTGCAACATCACTGCTGTGACCCAGTGTCCCAGCTCTCATCTCTGCTCACTGCACACAAACGCGCTCCATAACCCTGATACTGATACTGGACAATAAACTGGACTGGTCTCTGAACACTGATCACCTCTATAGGAAGGGTCAGAGCAGGCTCTACTTCCTCCGGAGGCTGGCATCACTTAACATGTGCACCAAGCTCCTACAGATGTTTTACAACTCTGTAGTAGCCAGTGTACCATTCTATGCCATGGCCCGCTGGGGTGGCAGTGGCAATAAGAGGAAAATCCAGCTGCTGAACAAGGTCATCAAGAAGGCGGGCTCTGTATTGGGCCTAAAGCTGGACTCTGTAGAGGAGGTGACGGAGCAGAGAACACTGTCCAGATTCAGTATGTATTTATTTTGTGGTACGTGTGACTGGTTCTGTGAGAGCAGTTGACCACATCTGACTTTCCTTCGGGATTAATGCCTGTCTGTCTCTCTAAATTATGACAGTTACGACTGCACAGATATACAGGTCATAACATTGAATATGTTATATAATGTTATCCACTGCTCTATGGATTGTTTTTTCGCCAGCTTCGTTGAAAACAAATGCACATGGCCTGGAGGAGGGTTAGCAAAACAACGGCAAAGCAACCAGACTTGCATAGTTCCTCTTTAAGTATTTTTCATTTTTTCTGAAGTCATTCATTTCATAAGAAAACTCTGCATCAGATTCATGAATGTGTTCTTAGACCATGAAATTGTTTGCATCTTTTCTCTAAAATTGATTGATGAATGCCATCAACTCATAAGTTGAGAGTGTGTGCCAGGTGATTCTAATGAACATAGGATTAGCATCAGTAAACACCCAATCAGTCCTGTAAAAGAGCATGAGACTGCAGGGCTGTGTACACACAGAAACAACAGACAGTGAGCAGAGATTGTGAGTTGAGAAAGAAAGTTAAAATGAAAATCTAAAGAGGGAGCATCGGAGTCCATGTGTGGAAGAGGAGGTACTGCTGCAGGAAGTGAACCAAAAACCAGCTGTTATATTTAGTAACGTCGGCAGTGGATGCAAAGTAACAGAAAATAAAGATGCATGGGATGCTCTGAGTCCTTCACTGAATGTTGTATCTGGAGAAGAGCGCACTACTGACGAAGTAAAGAAGAAATGGTTTGATCTCAAATCTGAAGTTAAAAAAAGTATTGGCAAACAAAGAGGAGAGATGCAGAGCACTGGAGGAGACAGGCTGGTCCAGACTGATCTGAGCTGGACCAGCATATCAGGTTATTATCAGAGAGAGACCGCACCCTCACATGTGACATCATAAATATCATCATATTATTGCTATTAGATGGCATGGTTCCCAGTAAACTGTCTACTGTGTTTGTAAAATAATTTAAATTCAAATCATAGAATATTATACAAGTGCAGAACAGAAGAAAATGCAATTACCACTTATAGCTGGTTATAATCATATAGTGTCAGCTCTCAAATGTGTCAAAGTTTGCTCTTGACTGTGCGTAGATTTCACCCTTAGCTAAGAACAAATCCCAAATAAGAAAAGACTGAATGTCAAAATCTTCTTGAAAACTTCATAAGAGGGTGTTAAAGCCCCTACAAAGAACTTTTAACTGGATATGCAAAAGTCTCTGGTTTCTGCTGATGTCTCTGTGAGACCTACCATAGCAAATCAGGCCTTCAGAGGGAAGTAAGCTATTTCTAAATAGTAACTCTTTACCTTCAGGAGGCAGTGGACGGGTCGGTCCACCGGACGGTACATTTGATGTAAAATCAAGCTCAATTTCATCACTATATTTTCGTCATGGCTGAAATTGGGATGGGATCCACAAAGAGAATCCTACTGCTTTTGTCCACAGGGGTCGCCAAAATCAACACAACATGAGAGTTCTTTGTAGGAGCTTTAAGAAGACCTTTCTTCTTAAGTACAGTTTGTGAATGAGGCCCATTGTTCTTCTGCTTTTGAGCTAAAACAACATCTAAGAAAAAAAACTTCACTGTCACTTTGTAGCTTTGACCAGTTATCTGCACTGCTTCATAGAAAAACAAACTGCACATCCCAAATTTGGCTGCATATGTTATTTCCTCCACTTCTCCTGGCCCTTCTGCTGCAAGGCGCACACAGCATGATGATCACACCTCCCTGCCTCACAGCAGGACGCTGTTACACAAGTGATGATCACTGCTTGCTCTGCCTCAGCTGAGGAGTTCAACCTTTGTTACATCCGATCACAGAGTCTTTTGAGTTGGCCTTTTCACTGTGTCAGGATTCTTTCCTTTCAGTGGCTCTGAAGTGGAAGTGTGTGTTTGGTTGTGTGTGTGTACCTGTCTGATGGGCTCAGGGACACGGTAGCGACAGCATGAGTGTGTGAGCTGCACAGCTGTGTCCAGACTGATCTTGTGTCCCACGGAGACGTACACCGGCTTGGAGCTGCTGTCAGAGCTGCGTAGTGCCTGGACACAAAGAGTCTCTAGTAACTTTTCCACATCCATCCATCCATCCATCCATCCATCCATCCATCCCTCTCTCTCTCTCTCTGTCATTGTTCTCATCACGCACACACTTTGTTGACTTTGACTTTTAGCATGGTGTGTGTTCTTTGAAGTCAGCAGCAACAAAACAACCCTGTCTGTCCTTTGCCGCACCTTTCCGAGCACTTTGCCTGACGCGGCTGTGAGTGGGAAGCTGTCTCCTCCTTTCTGCAGAGCAGCTATCTGTGGAGGCAAAGAAACACAAATCAAAAAGTCAAAAAAAAGATGTACAGCAGGGCAGACCAAACAGCAGCAAGCTGAGACAAGCTATTAACCTACTGGAGAGGCTTCACTTTCTCTTCGACCTCTGTGTGTCTTATCTTTTATGTCCAAGTGAAGCTCTTTCAAATTCCTAAAATAGGAACAAACTTATCTGAATTTTTCTTAGCTTTATTTGATTGACAAAATCCAAATAGTCTTTTTCACTGTCCACATGTCAAATGTTGCACAAAAACCTCTTTCTATGTGGCTTTTCTTTAGCAGATTAATTAGCACATCACATCACAAACACAGCTGTGATTTAAGTGACTCATTCATGTTTTTATACTTGTGTCCATTTAATGTTCTACAGTTCTTTGACTCAGGATGTTGGTGACACAGGCCTTAGATATCACAGTATCAACTGTCTTACATCATCTCTTCTTAGACTAATGTACATATGAGTGTATGATTCATTATTTTATGGTCTACCTGGTTGTATAACTGAATGAAAACCTTCAAATGTATTTATATATGGACTGGCCATTGGTAATAAAAATGAATGTATTAATTGGTTGATTCAAGTATGTTCAATTAAAAATGATATACAATCCACAAAATACAAATCACACATTGCAAAACATTGCAATAGTGTAAATGAGCAGCAGATAGGTTAAATAAATACAGACACAAACCTTATAACAACATATATTTATATTCTTGTATATTTAAAAGTCTACAGTTATTCTATTCATATTTCTTTTTGACATTGTTTTATTTTCTGTACTTAGCTTTTAATTGAAAATGAAAATCTCTATCTTAATGCCACTTCCTGATTACATAAAGAAGGATTGTTATGTTTTCAATGACTTGAAATAGAGGGGAGGACTCCTTCCTCTCCTGTGCGGGGAACATAACCTTTTTACTGTGTTGATCTTTGAACCTGTGCAACTCAACTAAAGTGAATAAACTTAACTAAAATAATTATGTGTGTTTATAATCATGAAATCATTAAATCACACTCTCCCACAGAGTCTTCCCAATGTAGTCATTTCTAAGTAAATCAGGATTATTTGCTTTGACTTTTCATCTGGTATTATATCATTCAAAGAAACAAACAACAAACAAACAATGTAATATATAAGTCAATAAGATCTGATGCACAGAGGGGCTCATCTTCAGTGTTTTATAAAGGATCAGACTAAGATGCTTCACATAAATGATAAGCTGATGATTAACTAAGGGTAACTTTATTTTGAAAGGACACCTTCATTTTCTTCTATAAGAACTTAAGTTTTATTCTCAGGGTTGAGGAGACAGAGCAAAGTCAAAAGCGGTGACGTGGACTGCTGTTGACAGGTGTGCTGTGGGTTATGGGCCAGAGCCATGAAGGGAGCTTAGCCTCCATGATGGATGGGGTGTCCACTCTACAATGACTGATTACAGCAAGCAGCCAGCAGGGAGACAGGAGGGGCCGCGCAGGGCCTCTGATCCCAACTGGGATGAGGCCAACAGTGTGTGAGAGAGAGAGTGTGTGTGTGTTTGTATGGGAGCGAGAGATTTGGCTCCTGTGAAGCAAGTGTAGGAGAGAAGCCAAAACAGCAGAAACACAGAGCAAGTCATCAATAACACACTAGTTTGAGTTAGAGCCAGGGTATCAGAGAGATAGAGAGTGAGTGAGTGAGAGAGAGAGAGAGAGAGAGAGAGGGAGTGGAAAAAAGAAAAAGATATGAGATGCTGAGATGGGAGGAGGACAGAGGGAGGAGAGCTACACTGGAGGTAAAAAAAAAAGTGAATGACAACAAGTCTAGAATTCTCCAAAAGTGAATCAAGGACAAAATGGAAACATTTTCATACACTTTGTTTTGCCTCAGACTTGGCACAGACAAAAACAGAGAGCCCCCCCATCTCTGCTCGACTACAGACACATTACATAGTGGGAATTCAGCTGTAGGTAACACAGAGTGAGCAGAGACCAGGTAGAGATGAAGGCTCCTCTTCAAGGACACTTCAGCAGGATGAACTGTGTATCTTAATGGAGACACTGTGGCCACTGCAAAGACTTTTTCTCTCATCAGGACATGTGTTTTTTTATTTATAGGGAGAGAGAGAAACTGTAATAAGTAAGGTTCCTCAGATGAAGCAAACAAGGCACATCTATTAGTTTAGCTCACCTAGAGGTCATTCAATGTTTACCAGCTTTTAAACAGGCATTCACATAGATTTACAAATGCTTTATGTAACACTCCACACACCCCAGCTTCCATAACCCTGAACAGGTGGAGCTCAGCAAACAACCTGTCCCTCAACTGCAGCCCACTGGAGAGCACTACAGCAAGTGGTGTCGAGAGCTGAGAGAACCATCAGGGTGCAGCTCCCAAAACTGGAGGACATCTACTGTAATCACTGCCTCAGGAAAGCAAGGTCTAGCTACAAAGACCCCACACACCCATTCCATAGACACTTTGAACTGCTACCGTCTGGTAAACGCTACAGAGCTCAAACCACAAGACTGAGGAACAATTTCATCCCAAATGCAACTTACACTTTAAACTGCCTCTAGGAAAAGGCCCTTATAATGTGAAATCACACACACACCTGCACAATGTGAAATTATTTGCTTATGTCTGTTGTACTTGCACAGGTCTGCCTGATTTGCACAACATCTGTATATAACTTTCACATATTTGTATATTACTTCTTATATTTTACTTTTATCTTTTTTAACATAGGGGGATGCGCGTCCATATTTTGTTGTGCTTCTGTATACAATAAAGGAATTGTAAAAGAAAACAGTATACACACAGTATACAATATCTAATGTAAATGCAAGATTATGTGTTAAATGAAGCCAGAGTGCCACAGCAGTTTTCAGCCTCTTTTTAAAGCCAGTTACACTTTGGGAATATTTGCTCTCCACTGGGAGCTGGCTCCAGCAGTGGGCAGCAAAGTGACTCAACACTATGTCACCCTGTTTAGTTAACAAACTGCACTGAGATGTGTCTTATTTAAAGGAATACCTGGAGTTCTTGCTAAACTAACTTGTGTTGTGTTTTCCCAGAATGAGACGAGAGGATGAAAACACTCCCAGACCTGCTGTTAATGCTGCATTTGTATTAGTCTGAGTTGGACATTAAGATATTACAATTGATTGATTTAAAAGCAGCCATGAGTCGGCTGTTTCCTGGTGTCTGGTTTCACACTCAAATCTGTAATGGTATAAACATTAGCTAGTTCAGGCTAAATGAGCTCATTTATTTAAGTGATGTGAGCACAAGGTGAGCAGTGGAGGTAAAGGCAGCTTGAATATTTCTATATCAGGATAAATTGATGTTTTCCTGATCTTCTCATCCTGTCAACAGGGATGCTGCAAAAGTAGGGTATCAAAATAAAGCCAGAATGTGGTTGGACTGTCTGAACCAGCCTGCCTGTGTCTGCCCAACGTCGACAAATACACCAAACCACCCAGTCACAAATCACCAGGATGTAACTGGTTTCTTTCTTCCACAGATGAAGAGACAGTCTGGTGTGCTACAAACACACTGTATGTCCTCAAGTCATCGCTGTGAACACGTTTTAGTGTTACTGAATGTACAGGCAACATTCCTTATTATTTTATTGTTCGTTACTATTTTTAAATTTATCGCACTATTTATTGTTTTTAATTGTTTTAATAGATCTAATCTTACATTTTATGCAGTACAGCCATTTTCATTCCTTTGTATTATTTATTAATTATATATATGTATTTATTTTGTTTTGTTTTAATTTATTGGACCTACTTTATGATATCCACTCCCTAGTGTGTTTGCTCGCTGCAAATTGCAAAGTGTTGAGTGAAAGATGATGTTTCCTCTGTGCTTTTAAATTCCTCAGTGTTTAAAGTTTTGTGTGTGACTGTGCATGCGTGTGTGTGTGTTTCTATGTTTCTATGTGCGTAAAAGTGTGAATAATTTCTAACATACTTGGGGATGTCATAAGACCTCAGAAAGTCACTGTGCACCACTCATCAGCTTCTGACTCCAGGTCTGGATTAATATCACTCTTCATCATCATCACAGTTAAACAGACAAAGAAGAAGTGCATTTCTCAAAATGCTGAGTTATTTCTTTAAGAAGCTCTTCCACTCTCTGTGAAGATGAATGTGTTGTCTCTAACTCTGTGGATAAAGAAAAATCTCAGTAATAACAGGGCCTGCAGCTACAAATTATGTCTATTTGTACAATAGAAGCACACAATACCTTTTTTATTGAAAGTACACACTCCTTTACTCTTGAGGCTCACGCATTTAGTTACTGCAACAGTGACAAAGTCCAATCTGAAACTTTCAGAGACACTTCTCAGATAGTATATTGTTTTTTAAAAAGTGTCAGTTGGAAAAGTTTTCTGGTGCATTCAGTAACATTTAATTGAGCGTGGCAGCGTATCACTTTACGGCGGTCTGCGTGTAGATCTGGTCAGGTTAACCTAATTTCTAAAATGGCAAATTTTTAAGAAATTTGGTGGGCAGACTGATACGGCTTGTGTTTCCACTTCAAAACTAATTCCCCACCCCGACGATGGCGTCGACTCGAGGCGCCGCCATTCTCTGCGCGTCTGCTGACAGATGAGACCGAGCCCCAGAGGGTGACAATTACATCAATGTGGTTTGGAGGAGTGTTCTTAAATTTCATGCACGGCAACTGATCCAAAGACGCCGCATGGGCGTGTAATGCTGATGCTACTGATACCTAAAGTGAACATGTCCTAGCCACTATAAGATTTTGGTCCTGGTTGAATCAGTAGCTGTGTGTGTGTATGTGTGTGTGTGTGGGGGCACGCTCTCAGACATGACTGTGTGCGGTGTGAACAAAGAGATCAGATCTTACCAAAGCAGAAACAATTTTCTGACGCCAAAGCCACAAACAGCAATTAAGGGAGATGGATACACTCCTACAGAGAATTGAATTAGCATGTTACACAGCTACGTGAAGACTGTTGGGGTTTTAAACAGAGGGTGTATGGCCAGCTAATTGAGTTAGCAGTGGATCAGATGATTGCTAGAGCCTCCACTCTGGTTCCCTTTGGAGAAGGCTTGTCATCAGCATTAGAGGAAACGTCCATCACAGCTCTGCTACTGAGCAACATCGTCTACAAAGAATCTGCATAATGAAAAGCACTTAAGCTCAATTACTGTCACTGTCACATAAAAACCGTCCTTTTTAGGAGGACCTGGCCTGCATTAGCCATGTACATGGAGGCCTCCTTCAGATTACACCCCCAAATACTAATGATCCCATTAGAGGATGACACATGCATTACCAACAGAGTGTATAGTAAATGCTTCTGACCTTCATACGGAGAAGCTCTGCTGATGCAGAGCCCTCATTAGAAGATTGATGCATATATTTAGTTTGTGTTTATTTGTGTGTTTCTTATTTGTATTTTTTTTTCATTTCAAATAAACCCTTCTCAAAAAAGAGGACATATTAGTATGTTCCTCCCTCTGTTGCAGACAGCAGTCCACTTAACTTTCACTTGTTTTTGTTTTTTTCTTCCCTGACAGGTCACTGAGGCTCCAGACTGAACCGGCATGAGTATTTGCATATTAATGACATCAAGATTGTGTTGTCCCATGGGTACACTATGACCAACAGGTATTTGCTCCAGCTTGATTTGTATTCCAAAAGTCGCATTAGCATTAGCTACACAAGGAGGCTTTGGCTCGGAATAAAAGTCACACTGTCAAAACAGTGGTACACACAACCGTGCAGTGCCACATGCACACATACACACACTGAGCAATTGAGGATTCTGTCCTTTACTTCCTCTCCCTCTCTGACATTTCTTTGTTTTCCCATGAAAAAAAGTCCCCAATAAACACAAGAGTAAAAAGTGATTACACTTTAAAACTTAATGATGCTCTGGTCAGGTCTGTCAGCTGTTTACAGCTGAGGTATTTGTTCACATCTTAAAGTAACACTAAGCAGCACAGGAGCTTCTCAGGCTCTTTGTCACACCCATGTGTTCTTTAAGACAAACTAGGAGTGACAAACTACAGCACGTGACTAATTACAAGTCAGTGTAACCGAATTCTGATCAATTTATCCTTAAGAGCCAGTGGATATTTATCCAGCCCCTGATTTACAGAAATACCCTCAAGGTGTCAAGGTCAAGATGGACAGACAACCTGAAAACTAAATCACTCCACAATGAATGGTTTCTGGTGAAGCTGTGACCATCTCACCTGTGATTGGTGCTCCTCACTCTTGCACACTCCCTGCACCTGTAGCAGGTTCTTGGCCACGCCCACACATGGCAGCCCTGACTGTACTCCCAGATGGCAGGCCAGGCCAAACTCTGCAGAGCCCAAACAGTGACAAAAAGTCAACAATGATATATAACAGATATAACAGATCATTTGGCCTTGTCCTCCCTCTCCTATTCTCCACAGATCTCTTCAGAGCTCCATCCCCCTGCTCCAACCAACCAACCGCCGCCTCCATCACCTCCTTTCTCCTGCTGTTAAACCGGTCTGCACTCCCTGCTCACGACCCAGTCTGCTGTCCAGTAGTCCCATTAAGCTGGCCTTCCCTCCCTGCCCACCAGGAGCTGCCTTCTTCATTTTTCGTTAACTGACTGATTCCATTTCCATGTTTTCCATATTCCATGTTGTAAATTGTTTTCTTGTCTGTATACAACATCTATTGCACGTCTGCCCGTCCTGGGTGAGGGATCCCTCCTCTGCTGCTCACACTGAGGTTTCTCCATTTTTCCCTGTTAAAGGCTTTTCTTGGGAGTTTTTCCTCAGTCGATGTGAGGGTCTAAGGGCAGAGGATGTTGTCATGATGCTGTGTAAAGCCCTTTGAGACAAACTGTTTGTAAAAATGGGCTATACAAATAAAATTGCCTTGCCTTGCCATTATAGATTTGCATGGAGTCTTAATTTGATTTCTCAGTGAGAGCTCACAGCAAAAATCCTCTGAAACAAGTAAAACCTGTCAGGGCATTACTCTGAACGTGCGCTCAGACTTCACTTCACTGTTGCACTCACTCAGCCCTCTCGTCCCCTCTGTAGTTAGACTTTCATTTGCTCAGAAATAAATGGGACTAGTAATTCCCTGAGACAGATGTGGATTGTAGTTTTAACAAGTGTTAATCAAACAGAGGGAATTTAGTGCAGCCTGTGCTTTCTTTGTTGGCTGTCACTTTACGTGTCCTTCCATAAATCACAGACGCCACTCATCAGCAGGTGAATGTAGACCAGCTGGACTCACCTCTGTAGTGGAAGAGGCCGTTCCCATCCACAAACACCACCTGTACACAGGGCGCACAGAAAATACAGATGGAATTAATACATCTGAGGCACAACATGAAGCTAAAGCTTTTACCAGTTCATTTTCCATCATAAAGGCTGAGTAAAATATTTGATCCTGAAAACCAGTGAGCCCTGGTTACATCAGGCCTGTGTAGAATATCAAGCATGCTAATATAAAATATATATTTATGTTTATATTCACTTAATGTATATTTTTGATCATACACAACATAACAAAATATTAATCTAAAATACCAGGATTAAATCCCCATTTCAGGACCATGGATAGCTCCACTCAGCCAGCTGTGCCAATACACTTACTTCTAAACTTCATTATTTCATGGAGAAGTTCTGTGCCCACAAACAAAGTCTGACAACAGACCCTGACACAATACAAGCTGAGACTCAGATGTCTTTTTATCACCACTGATGTGATAAACACTACCCAACATGGCTTCTCCTGTAGTACCACAGTCAATGATAACTTTGTTCAAAATGGAAACTATCAAAATGTTGTGATAATTGCTGCATTGGGTCGTCATTAGAGTAAGGCATTGCATTTACAAGGTCTAAACTGTGTCTTCTGAGGTGACTGAGCCCTTGACCTTTTACACCCAGAGTCTAACCAGTTCACCCTTGAGTCCTGATAAATGTTTGTGCCCACTTTGATAAGTTCTGTTGAGACATTACTGAGATATCGTGCTGGGACAACCCCAAACCTCCAAACTATAAACGTAAAGATAAGATGTAGGCACAAGGTTTAATTAGTGTAACAAGTGCTATGTTGTGAAGCCAACCAGGGTTGCCAGGTCTGCAGTTTTCCTGCGGACCGAGGCTACTTTTTTAAGTGTTGCCACAGCTGAAACATTTTGTCCATGTGTTGGGCTTGGGCAGACCTGTTGCATACACATTATATGAATAATGCTTATGAATAAAGATTCATATTTGAATGTTTATACTCAAATCCTGTCAAACTGACTCCAGGCCAGATCAGCATACCCACACACAAATAATATGCCAATATGGTATGATGTCACCACAGCACATAACCAGCCCGGTTAGGCAGGTTTTGAGTTGTTGTTTGGCTGCTTTTGCCTCACAGACCTGGCAACCCTGTAGCCAACCATCATCTAACAGTTTATCAGATCCAGGTCCACAGATATCTCATCTCACTCTAGCAAAGAAAGCATATACAGCATAATCTCTAAACCTGAACTTTAAATTTACTCTTATTTAATTAAGTCATATTTTAATCTTTATTATAACTGCATTATAAGTATTCCAGCCACTTCTGTGGCGACTGTAAATCCGGAAGTACTGTTTAACACAAGCAACATGAAAAAAGCGACAAAAAAAAAAGTATGTCAGTGTATGTAATGTATGTTGCATGTGACTCCAGGACTCACATGGGGAATAAATGGTCAGTGTCATATAGTCATAGACAAATCAGGCCTAATATCTCATTATTACTCATTACATTACATCATGCGCTGGAAGCCAGGTCTTTTCATGTGAGGGTGCAGAAGCTGACCTGAGGGAGAAGCGATGGCTTGTTCTTCTGAAGCCGCTGCAGAGCCTCCAGGAGGAACGGGGTTTCTCTGAAGGCCAAGAAGCCGGCTATGTAGGGGGCTGTCAGGGTCACCATCTGACTGTCCTCATACAGCACCTGGTGGAGGGATGGGGGGAGCAGACACAAAGGGCAGTATGGTGAGTGACCTGCTATACTCTTCAATCCACACATCCCTCCTTAAATCCTTGTGCCCTGTGAACTAAGCAAACTTCCTTCATAACTGTGTGACTATGATAAAAAACACCAGGTTTGAATAAATCTGCGACTGTGAACACAGCTCAGACAGCAACAGTGTTTGGCTCAAGGGCCTGCATGCTTTGGACAAATGTGTGCACCCCTCTGTATGTGTGAGGGCAAGATCACAGATGCATACGCAAGCTGTGAAAGATGGTCACTAACATCGCCCATCTGGCACAAAATGAAACATCTGTTACTTGATTAAAGGCCGGGAAAATAATCTGAGCAGCAGACAAAGTTAATGTATTAAGATGGTCTCCTCTGTCCAGAGGTTCAGCTTTGACACTGGACTGAGATCAAAGTGCATCTTTTTTGGCTATAGCAACATGGATATCTCCTCATCAACACACATGGACACACGTCATCAGTCAGTGTAGAGGTTCAGTGATGCTAATGGGTGTGTGGTTGACGACACGTGAATTCATATGTTGTACTTGTGGTTTTACAGCTACAATCAGCTGGCTGAAAACATTTATTCATTAATTTATTCATTCATCTTCTGTACCGCTTATCCTCACTAGGGTCACGGGGGAGCTGGAGCCTATCTCGACTGACTTAGGGCAAGAGGCAGGGTACACCCTGGACAGGTCGCTAGTCAATGACAGGACTAACATACACAGGCAGACAACCATTCACTCTCCCTTTCACACTGTAAACAGAAATTGTTGTGTTTTTCATTTTGTTCCTTTTCTTTTGATAACACAATAATATTGTTATTGTGAATTCTTTTGGTCGCAATCATTGTGTAGTTTAAATACAATATTTTTTCACTGTATCTTAATTGCAACCAAAATGTCTACAATATTACTTGTTAAGAAGGCAAAAGAGGGGGTACAAAATCATTGGTGTGCAAGTCACAAGTGAGGATTAGGTTCAGCCTCTGAAGTCAATGTTGTTTCAAATACTAAACAAGTCATTACTATAAGTTCTCATCAGCAATATACTGGCATTTAAAATGTGTAATATTTCCTGTTTATTCATTATTCAGCTATACTGGGACTGGAAAACACTCAACAAATACACTTTTGTGTATTACACTTTGATTTGTAATATCTGAAACAGATATTTTGAATGTAGCTCTTTGGGTTAGTGTCTGCCACCAGGGCTGTTGCATAGGGCAGAAAGGTGATGACAATTCTAGGGCCCACAAAACCCCCCAGCCTATTCTTTCTATGACTAAATGATTCTGCATATGAGCCTGATTAATACTCATACTAATGCTGCATCAGCATCAAGACAAAGTAAATAAAAACTGATAATACAAACATAGTCAAAGAAAAAGTGGTGATGAAAAGTCAGGGGGCAGGGACCCACTTCAGGGGGGCCCAGAAATCCTAGCAACAGCCCTGTTTGCCAAACTACTATTTTTTTTTTTAAATGAGTAAGAGTAAACAGATACCTTTTCTAAATGTGAAACCAACACTATAATGAGTCTTACTGACAATTTGAAAGATTTTACAGAGAAATTAAAATGAAAATCTCACTGGGTACACTTTCTCTGTCTGCATTAACAGTTAACACATATTGACAGGCTTCATGCATACCTGTACCCCTCAGCTCTGTCTGTCTATTTCAGGCAGCAGTGTTATAGGTAACCATGTCTCCTTGATGCCCCTCTGGTAGCAGTGTCCCACTGAGTATAAACAGGGTTCAGGAGAGCAGGAGCTGAAATGCTCCAGAGCTCAAGTTGCTGAACTACCTTCTGAAATCTTTTTGTGCTCAGAGCCAGAGCATGTACCACAGCCTCAGATGATCTATCAGACACAAACATCTTTTTGTGGAGGCTCAGCAGTGGCTACAAATGAAACATGCATATGCTCTCCACTGTGCTCACTGACAAGCCCACAGAGTCCTGACCCATGAATGTCTTCTGAACATGCTCAGTTATCAGAAATGTCAGCTTTCTTTCAGGTATATATTCCAGGGATATATGTCTTTGTTGTATATTTGACAGCAGTGACCTTCATCCCCCTCTGCTAAATAGCTGTGGTACAATGTTGTCTCCTGTGTGGAAAATGTGATTTTCAGTAGCTGGGACTGTTCTCTTCATAATGAAAAGATATTTTTTTCCAAATAACAGTTTCAAAGATGACTTTCTATTTGACCTTAGCTTATTTAAATGTAAACGCTTGCATTTTTCCTGTTAAACATCAGCATCGGTCGACACACTCTGTGCCATGTTACCCGTGCTGCTCCATGTCATAAACAACCTGAGGTGTCTGTGCAAGCAGGAAACATAATCACACTATTGGTCAACATTTCATTAGTCCTGTTGGCTCCATGTATTGACAACAAGCACTGACTTATGTCATTAATTAGACAAACAGGAAGGTGCCAGCGGCTTGTTAGTTCACAGATAGACAGCAGGACAGAGGAGAGCTCGTCAAAGCCTGCATTGAAAGGTTAATGAAATGAAAATTGTGACTGCCAAGGTCACTATAACAACAGCCACTTTAACAAGACTTGAACTTGAGCTGCGTTGTAGATTAAACCAGCTTCACTGTGGATCAACACTGCTCTCTGCATTTGACACGTCCACTTAGGTGGTGTCGTGCTTAGGTTGAAAATGCAGTCTCGTTTAGAATCCACCACTTTATTGGTGAAGAATATTAAAAATCCATTACACTTGTCAAGGGTAGCACAGGTTTAGTGATTATAGAGGGTCATTTAATAAGTGTCCATAACAAAATTTTTATTTTGTTTAGATTACTTGTTTTTTAAGTTTTTGACATACGGTTTGAGAAGCTGTCAAACACTGTAGTTGCTGTAGAGTTATCATTACAGTGTATGTGTGTATCTTAATACAGCCACCAGCCGTCATCCACCATGGGAAGAGAACTTGTCTTGATCAGTATTGTTGATGTCAAAGTACAACACACACACAATGGGAAAAATATTTAAAATCATGTGAAATGCAGGTTTAAAACAAACCCATACACGTCATCAATGAATTAAGTGGTGGTGTTGCTCATGGTGATGATGAGCCTACAGAGAATAAAAACTCCCCTCAGCTGTGAGGAACATTTTAGGATCTTTAAGCTCCTACTTTTGGTTTTGTGGTCACAGCTGTTTTGAATCACACTCACTGACAATCAGACAAGAAGACTGACGCTTCACTTCAAGATTCTCCTCATCACCTACAAAGTCCTCAGTAACCTCGTCACTCCCCTACTTGCCCCCTCAGATCATCAGAGGCTAAGTTTCTGACCCTCATTACCATGACCAAGCAGCGCACCTTGGGGGACAGAAACTTTGCCATTGCTGCCCCAACCCTCTGGAACTCCCTGCCTCCAAATATCTGCAACTAAGACTGCACTCATTTAAATCATCCAATCCTCACACCTTTGTTTTTAAATTCTTCATGCAAAGGGTGCATTTGAAAAACACTATACAAATCCAACACATTAATATTTAAACCCGTAAATAACAGATCTGCCATGAAGAAAACAATAAAGTCATATGTTTGTTAAGAACTCTAATGAGAGGGCATAGTTACATTTTGGCAGGAGTAGGCAGCTATTTGAAGGCGTGGCCTCTGCCCAGAGGAGGATAAACCTCTCACAAAGAATTTCTTACATATGTTCACCTCAAGTTTTGGAACTCTGACCATGTTTTTCTAAAACATCAATTATATACTTTATTGTGTGACAGGTGGGCTCAGTGTCACCGCCACAATTCAATTTCATAGTATGCAAAAAAACAGCAAATACAACAAATATGCAAAAAATACTGCCATTCTACGACAGATAAAACAGCAGAGATAGTAACAGCGGATAGGGTGCAGGCGGATTGTCCACAGCTTCACCTCCACGCCATCCAAGAGCGGATGAGACGAGGAGGGTTACATCCTGCCTCTCCGAAAATATACTTCCATTCTTCGTAATGGCAGGGTTTCCCATTTTGCACATTGGTCATTTTTCCTTTTTGTGCATAATTAACCACAAAACAAGCAAATACTCCTCATATTAAAGGTTGGGTTGGTGATCCTTTTCCGGAGCATTTTTTATTAAATTGTTTGAAATCCTCTTCACACTTCGATGTAACCAATTAATTGCATGCAACTCCCACCTCCAGGAGAACTTCGACCAGCTCCCGAGGGAGGCTGGGAATATTGAGTCCGAGTGGACCATGTTCTCCACCTCCATTGTTAACGCGGCCGCTCAGAGCTGTAGCCACAAGGTCTCTGGTGCCTGTCATGGTGGCAATCCCCAAACCCGGTGGTGGACGCCGGAAGTACGGGATGCTGTCAAGCTGAAGGAGTCCTATCGAGCCTGGTTGGCTCATGGGACTCCTGAGGCAGCTGACGGGTACCGGCAGGCCAAGTGTACTGCGGCCCGGGCGGTTGTGGAAGCAAAAACTCGGGTCTGGGAGAAGTTCGGAGAGGCCATGGAGGAGGACTACCGGTCGGCCTCGAAGAAATTCCTGCAAACTATCCGGCGCCTGAGAAGGGGGAAGCAGTGCCCCTGCCAACACTGTGTACAGTGGAGGTGGGCGGCTGTTGACCTCGACTGGGGATATCGTCGGGCGGTGGAAGGAGTACTTCGAGGATTTCCTCAATCCCACTGTCACGCCTTCAGTAGAGGAAGCAGAGGCTGGGGACCCAGAGGTTGATTCATCCATCATTCAAACTGAAGTCACTGAGGTAGTTCAGAAGCTCCTCAGTCTCAAAGCACCTGGGGTGGATGAGATCCGCCCTGAGTACCTCAAGTCTCTGGATGATGTAGGGCTGTTGTGGCCGACATGCCTCTGCAGCATCGCGTGACAGTTGGGGACATTGCCTCTGGACTGGCAGACCGCGGTGGTGATCCCTCTTTTCAAGAAGGGGGACTGGAGGATGTGTTCCAACTATCGGGGGATCACACTCCTCAGCCTCCCTGGGAAAGTCTATTCCAGGGTGCTGGAGAGGAGAATTCGGCCGGTAGTCGAACCTCAGATCCAGGAGGAACAATGCGGTCCTGTCCTAGCAGTGGAACACTGGAACAGCTCTATACCCTCCACAGGGTGCGTGAGGGTTCATGGGAGTTTGCCCAACCAGTCCATATGTGTTTTGTGGACTTGGAGAAAGCATTTGACCGTGTCCCTCGCAGCATTCTGTGGGAGGTGCTTCGAGAGTATGGGGTCGAAGGCCCTTTAGGGCTGTACGGTCTCTGTACGACGGGAGCAGGAGCTTGGTTCGCATTGCCGGCAGTAAGTCAGACCTGTTCCCAGTGCATGTTGGCCTCCGGCAGGGCTGCCCTTTGTCACCGGTTCTGTTCATTATTTTTATGGACAGAATTTCTTGGCGCAGCCAGGGGCCGGAGGGGGTCCAGTTTGGGAACCACTGGATTTCATCTCTGCTTTTTGCAGATGATGTTGTCCTGTTGGCTCCTTCGAGCCAGGACCTTCAGCATGTACTGGGGTGGTTTGCAGCCGAGTGTGAATGCACGTTGGGTGTCTTCATCTACGTCCGCGGAGGGGTGGGGCCGTGGCTTCAGAGAGAAGTCTGAGGAAAGGGGCTGGGACTTTTGACTTGTGTATTTTCATGACATATAACGCTCATTATGCTTCAGCTGAATCCTCTAAGCAAATGGCCATGTTGAATTGAAATTAGTTTATCATGTTAAATGTGTGAAATTGCTCGAATGCGTTTAACCGATCTTTGTGCATAATCACACAGCCTGATATGCCCTGACACACACAGTGGGGCCTGCTGTACAGACCGCTGGTCTCTCTTATCCTAACCCTGGTTATTTTCTGAAAGCACAGAGCAAAGAAATGTTTTTTTTGTCTCCTGGTCTGCAGGCTTGCGTCCGTCAAGTGTGCTCAAGCCGGGTTCAGTCACGCTCGGGCGGAGCGGGGGACAGGGAAAAAAAAGGTGTATTTCTTGGAAAAAGGCTCAACTTTCTTTTCGATATTTCTATACCAGACCGGACCGTAATCACCACATAGGTGGTAGTGTATAGCAGAAGAATAAGCGGCAGAAATCAAAATCACAAGTGACAGATGACGTAAAGGACAATCATTGGCCTTTATGTTAGGCTAGGCTTCAAGTGATTGGCTTAATAATCAGTGGACTCAGCATATTTAGCCTATTACAAAAAAGCATCTTTATTGTCCCCTCCCCAAAAACAATAATAAAAAAAACCCTTTAAAATATTAATTTTTTTGACCTTCCAAAAAAATTGAACGCACAGTGCGGCAGGGCTGGCGGCGCCACTGGGCGGGCTTATACACACTGATAAACATGGATTTCATTCTATTCACAAAGCCCTGAGTTCATGTGTGAGCTGTGGGTGCAGTGAGGGGACAGCTCACCTCCAGGTCTGGGTAGCTGAGTACAACAAGCTGGGCACAGGCATTGATGTCGTCTCCTTTGATGAAGGAGAGGTCCACTCCACCAACTCTCTCCAGACCAGAGAAGTCTGGGCTCAGCTGCCAGGCCTCAGTGTCCTCCTCCACCACCAGCTGTCTCAGATGGGCCTGCTCACTGCACACACACAGTGGGAACAGGAGTGGTACTGTGAAGCCACAGGACATGTGCAAACACACACACATTCTACAATATATACCATCAGCACTTAAAGAGTTTCATGAACCACCATAGATGTGTGACAGTCCTGTGTTACATTTAGCATCCTCTCTCTTATGACCAGTACATGACATCCCCAAGATCACCTGTTTTCACCACAGTATAGTTCAAATTCTGTCACTTCTTTCTGTGGCAGATGCTGAAATCCTAATTCACATCTGTGTGATTCAGACTGGATTATTGTGATCTGGGTTTTTTGTTATTTGCTCATGCTAAAAGTCACCGCATGTTTCAGAGTGCTGCAGACAGAAGTTTGTTAAGCTTCTCTTCACTGACTCCCTGTCTTTATCAGATCAGACTGTAAGGTGACACACAACTGCCATTAATCCTGTCTGATCTCCTTTAACTCTATATTCCATCCCATTGTCTGAGTCTTCTGTGTCCTGTCTGTCTCCAGAGTTAAAGAGGTGTCTGCTGGCTGCAAGGTCGTTTCCTGTCAGGCCTCTTGTAAGAATATTATCCATGGTGAATCTGTTGAAACCTTTAAATCCAAATGTAAAAGTCATTTTATGCAGATTTTTTAGATTAGTAGTTTTATGCTTCATTGCCTCTCTCCTCCTGTTGTTCTCTGCAAAACTGTCCTGCAAACAGCAGCTGTTGTTCCAACAGGTACAAGTTGCACTCCTTTTACTGATACTTTATTCACTATGTGGGACCGGCCCCTTCCTCTTGTGCTCTCTCTGTCTCACTCTTGAGGTCTCTCCCTCTTTGAGGCACTTTCTCCTCACCACTGTTGCCACCTGGTGGGAATGTTGGGTCTCTGTAATCAACACTCTGAACAGTGTATTCCAGACCTGCTCTATATGAAGAGTCCTGACAGAAATTCTGTTGTGATTTGACCCTACATAAATGAAAAAGGACTTGGCATAAGAGATTATTAAAAGTTAGTAACAGCACCTGTGCAGATTCTGATTAATGTCAAACAAGACTACAGTCACTCCTCAGAACACAAGGTGATGTTCTCTGTGATGTTTTTAAATGTGTGGCTGTAATTATATGATGAGTGTATATACTAACATTTACAGGTTTGCACTGTCACCTCACAGCAACAAGGTGCTACAGTGTGTCTGTTCTCCCTCCCCAGTGTGAGTCCTCGACCTGTGTCAGCTGGGACTGGTTTCTGCCCTAAATCAGCCGAAATTGATGGATTTTTTTTTTGTTTGTTTAATAAACAAGGTGTTTTTACAGAAATTCAGACCCATAGAGTATGTAGACAGATCAAATTTGCGTAAGAGAATCATATTTATATATATATATATATATATACACACATATAATGTACAATAGATTTTAGGTGTGGTGTTTGATTCTACACACTCTGCTCTGAGACAGGGATCATGAAGAAGACCTTGAGATGTTGGCAAGAGAAACTGTAAGACAGACTAAGGTCAGGGGTCACACACTGATGATACATCAGCTGAACCAAAGATACCATCTTTGGCTGAACTCTGCTCTCATCAAAACACTGCCCCCGCGCACGCGCACACACACACACACACACACACACACATACATCTGAGGTGGAGATGACAGGCATCTTAAGGACATAATCAGATCATGGTGCCATCAATGGTCTTGTCTTGACAAACTCACAAATCAATGGCTGCTGAGGAATGGTGGCAGAGCTCCATGGCTGCTGGCAGAGTTACAACACACACACACACACACACACACACTGTAGTAGACTCATTTCCGTTAGCAGTGTATGTACCCTAATTTGTATTTTTAACAAGCTCCTACTTGAAAATAGCCGGTGATTAGAGCTGTCTTTTACCGCTGAAAACAAGTGTCACTGATATTCTGTGTGTTTAGTTCACTGAACACGGACCAGTTACAGAGGCTGTGTACGTTTCTGAAAGACAGAGATGCGTCTGACCGTTCCCATTGTTGGACCAGATCCTCTGCAGGTGGTGCAGACATCAGTGTCGGTCTGCCGCACACACTCAGCCGAGAAAGATGGTGTGATGGTGTGAGATTCAGCTCATACAAGCAACGTGAACAAGAAACGATCTTGTGCTTCCTGGTAATGACGTTGCTATGAGGGCGGAGCCTGCGCGAAACGTCGCCTTGATGTTATGCGGGTAAATACTGGCATCTAGTGGTTCAAAGAGTCGATTACAGCAATACATAAAATTGACTCCATGTTTATTTTATTTTTTATTTTTTTGTTTAACTTACAAAAAAATCTACATCTGAATAACAGTCTTAGCCAGTCCCACTGAAGAATCCAGAATATGAGCTTTGCACTGATTTGTGAAAACAAAAGCATATATACATACTACATGTGCATATAAACAACAGGATAATATAAATGCTACGTTTCAATAGCATCTTTGGCATAGAAACTACAACAAAAACATACTTTACCTGTTAAACTTTCATGGTATTTTTCATCCATATGTTATCATATATAAAATCATATATAGTTAAAGAAAACATTTCAACTGCTAAACCAATGTGTGAAGTGCAAAGAAGCAATATGTTAAATTGTACTGTGCACATTCTCAATCAAGTGCTGTTGCTCCTATTAAAGTACCTGTGCAATTATTAAAGTGCATATGTAGTCCCACCCAGTCAAACGTGTGTGTGCAAAACCAACTGACGATGCGCTCTTCGTCACACAATGATCATCATAATTGCAGGAACTATAGGCAGTTCAAGTTTTACTTGGCTGCTGTGAAACTGGCTTTTACAAAACTCCCTGCTTTAAGTTCTGGTTATCATGCAGGTCCTTTCGTGTTACTTTTCTCGATCCTGTGGTCTGCACCACAGAAAATCAGCAGGTCTGCCTAAATACAAAATTTGTTTGACCTGAATGTACCCACAGAAGTACTGAAGAAGAATAAGAATGAGTTGATTAATCCCCAAAGGGAAATTCATTTGTATACTGAAAATACACAAAAGACAATTCAGCAGTTGGCGTTGAGGAAATTTAGGTTTTAGTCAATCTAAAATGATGGAAAAACAAAACTAACATTTGATCATACGCTATTGTGCTGTCTGTGATATTCTCTGTTCTGAAAGATAATACATACCTTTAGTTAATGATCACATGATGAAATGCAGCAAATTCACAGGTACATGTCAAATCAATCGGACACAACAGCATGCATGTATTTTCTCATTATTCAAGTTTAATGTTTTCAAAACATGTAAAGGCGCCGTATTCTCATTAATTCAAACATGTACTTTTTACATAATTTTTCACACCAAGGTAAAGAGAAGATATGCAACCATGTCAGAAAAGGAAGCAGGGACACAGACAGATGTGTTGACCAGTCAAGACAAACACTTATAGCCCTCATTTGCCAATGAGATCTTGATGAAAAGAGTTCAGTGTAAATGCCTATGGCTTCAATCAAAGGCCCACTCTGCTTTCTAAGATATACACACTCAAGTGTTTGAAAGCAAAACTGCAAAGCAGGAGAGTAGAATGACAAGGAGTAGAGAGATGGAAATATAAGAGTAGTTAGGTCTGCAGTGATGCTGATTGTGTCATCGGTTGAACCATTGAAGAAAAGGAAACAAAGCCTCCTGAAGAAATAACCAGGTGAGGGAAGGTTAGTTGTGTGGTTCTAGACATGCTTAAGAGAGTGAGAAGAGGCTGAGTAGAGAAACACTCTTGCCCTAAGGATTCAGAGGGAGTGTTATGCATATATCTTCTATGCAACTATTCCTGACATTCATTCCTTTACACCATCATACACACCTAATAGCCCTCAATCTGAGGAGGTCCTTTTTCTCAGTAAAGCATTTCATGTTATTGCAGTTCATGACAAATTGTGACCACGTGTTAATCTTTCATGAACAGTTAAAAACAAGCAGTTTCATGTATCAAAAACAACAACAGGCTGGGCCAGTTATAGTACAGGAGGAAGTCTCCATCTGATCTGTGATTTTTAGCTTTTTGTCATTTTTGTTTCTTTTTGCTATCAGCTGCACTCGTTTACAATGGCAACGGCACCCGATGACTCTTGGCAACAGTGATCATTTCTGCCCTCAACAGGGAGTCCGATCTATATGAAGTCATCAGTGCTTATTAACCAAATAAACTGTATCAAAAAAAAACTAAAAACAAACAAAAAAAACTATTGCATGGATGTGTTGCATTTAGAAATGTTCATTCAATTCACAATCGCTCATCTATTACAGTGGTGACCTTGAAAAAAGCAGGTACAATTCTAAGTAATGCTTACAAAGGCTAAAATGGTATTTATTGACACATGGCTCTTAGAATGGCTATCTTTTATTTTAAATAATAAACCTGTAAACCCAATCACCATGTGAGCATGCAGCAACACACCACACCGCTTCACCCCATCAAGTACTCATCTCTGAAAAATAGTAACAAACTCCAACCAACACTAACACATGTACAGTTTCAATATGCTGTCTACTGGCACGCCATCAAATGATAATCACAAACATTCATCCCCAATACACACCGAGATCGACATGACTCTGAAAAAGAAACAAGACAATGATGGCAGTTCTGCCCAGTTACACCACGACTCTCCAGGTTCAGGTATTTCATTGGTTAGAACAAGCTAACCAATCAGTAGGACATTCACATATCAGTGACAAGGCATCTCCTTGATGACTTGACTTTGACTCAAGTTCCTCAACTGTGCAGACGCTGGACATGAAGCAAACAAAGTTGTGGTTATTTTAGGTATTGATTACTGAAGAGGATAATAAACTGTGCCCAGCAGAAAATCTGGCCAGTTCAATTTGTGTCTCTCCTGACATAATGGTAACAGAGACGATAACGTGATAATATAGATGCCACAGAGTTTAGCAGTTTACTGGCTCAGTTTGACTTGTCTGCCTGTACACAACAAAATAGTCATGTGCAATCAGCACCCATGATCCTCCACATACATGCTTATGATAAATAGAAATATTTCACACAGTAGAAAGTCAAACTTGTGTTATTGCTTCTAGCGGATTTACTTCGCTATGAGTCAGACCCAGGTCAAATAGTCAAATGCTTTTCAATGTGTGATTAAGCCCTCCTGAGACAGACGGGTGGGCTGTGCCACATGAGACAATTGCATGGATGTCAAAAAGCTCACGCAGCCACAGGAAAGCATCTCTGTCTCCCTGTCAATTGGCCGCTTTGCTGACACCGTCTGCGTCGTCATGATTCAGTGATATCCACCCAATCCGTTAATTCCTTACAGTTTGTAAAAATATATTTGCAGGTGATCGTCGAACCTGGTCTAAATAGTTGACCCCGCACACTTGACCTATAAACACTTCACCAGAACAAACATCTCTGGTAACAATATGGCAAACACTGTAAATTTTTGCAAGTCATCAAATGTCCATGTGAATGTAACAGCACATCTAGTCTTTTTTAGCAGATGCACATGAATGAGGTCTGCATTGCCTCATTACCGTTTGTGGATATATATCTTAATGCAATAAATGTAACAGTGTCTCCAGGGTTGTCATCCAGTCCTGTCGATCTCAAAATGAGAATATTGCTTCTTTCAGCTTCCAGTGCCACGAAGGCACCTCAACCAAACTCATGACCTTTCATTTGTCTACCATGCACAAAACATGTTCAATGATTCAAATTGCTGCCTGTTGGAAGTGCCAGACGTGAGAAATATATGACCGTTGTGCAAAAATCAGCCCTTTAAATTGTACAGTCTGTTTTTGTTTTCTTTTTGCCTCAGATGTTTTTTTAATTCTTTGTCTTCTGTTTGTGCAAGCATGCTTCAGTTCCATACAGACTGGCTGTGCAAAAGGATCAGAATCCAAAGACGCATTGGAGGAGGGGGGGCAGGAGAAGAGTTGGCTTCAGTGTTGATGGTAAAGGCAGTGGGGGGGATTTAAGTCCTTCTCTTCCATTTTCTACCTGGAGATCATAGAGCTGGACTGCGACTGGCTAGAGGAGGTGGTGGCAGCGCTGAGCTGGGAAAAGCCGCTGTGGCTCGACTCCAGGCTGGTCATTGAACCCCTGTGAAAAGAGACAAGGACCTGGATTACATGTGAGACGTGGTAGGAGCACACATCAGTTTATTTGTATGCAAAACGTGCGCAGCCTTGGTCTGCCTGTGAACGCATTCTGGGTGCACAACTCGTGCTTGTGATGCAGAACCAACCATGCAGCCAAATCAAACTTACTGGAGGGCTTTTAATTCACAGTGTGTGGCACATAAGACTGAGGCTCCGCCATAGGCTGCAACAACCAACAGTGTGTGGAAAAAGAGAGTTAGGATATCAAAATGCCAAATACTCTGCTCGTTCCACTGATTCTTCTTTCAGGAATACTTTTCAGTTGTAACTGAAGCTCAGTGTGTTTTGTTGAGGAAAGACACAGCACCACTTGCATGCAAATCCAAAACAGCATTTGCTGTTTTAGTGTCTTTGCATGTTTGAAGGTTTGGCTGCCTATGGCAAAGCATAGATTTCTATTTCTTGTTTGTGCCCTTTTTCATTTTTTTTTCTCTTTTGCTCTGACTTCTGTATGATTAAGCAAAAACTAGTTTTGTTACAGTGAGTAGTAGGAGGCTGCTTGGCACTTTTTTGGATCAAAGAGTCAATATGGACAATTTGCCAAGACTGTCTTTGAAGCTCATGTCTTCAATGAATTATATACACTCAGCTGCAGATTTATTAGGTACATGTTGCTAAAACTAATGCAGTCAAATACAAGAGTCCTGTTGCAGCTTGTAATACTGCACTGCAATACAGTTCATCAGCACCACAATCCACAGACTCCAAAATCTGATAAAGTATGAAAATTTAACTTCATAATCTTCACAAAGGGATTATTTATCATGTACCTAATAAACTGAGTATATTTACATAATTCATGATAGATATGATTATGCATTAGGATGTCTTGTACTAACAGCTGAAAGGAAAGGCAAACATAATCATAATACTTTAGAAAGTCAAATATGACAGCAGGAAAATATAACCGCACAATAACTACATCCATGATCTATTAAAGGTTATTAGGTCTTACAAGAGAGTGCCTAGATTACCTATAGACACACTCTTCAATCACAGTGAGACCTTGTGATATGTAAAGCAAACAGTTTAAGTAAATATAAGCAACTGTGATACTTTTGGAAGTGTTAATATTATGTAAAGCAGAATTATGCCTTCCAACTCATTTTTGACTTATTGTTACAGTAGTAGTATTATGATCATATTTGGAATGCTCTGTTGTTATTGGCAATCGATAAGTACAAGGAGTCGTTCTGACCAGCTCTGAGCCACCCAGGGGTTACCGGATGCTTGGTAATCTATAAGATCACATTGGTTAAATGTGCATACTTTTCCCTTGAATTTTGCCTAAATTTAAAATTCATTACCGTTCACAGCTCATAACTATGTACATAGTGAAATGTTGACCGCTTCAACAGAAGCTTGAAGGGTTCATGTCTCGTGAGCAAGTTTTCTATTGCGTTAAAATGCATTTTATATTTATAGGTTGCTATGTAGCTCCCTACAATAAATCACAGACATGACAAAAGAAGCACTACCTCATCTATTGGTGTTTCAGATCTAAACTAAATATTAAACCTTTAGGAAAACATCACAATGGATTCTTCAATAAAGAGTTAGATGGTGATCTCAAAGTTGTTTTAGAACGTAAGGCAAAATGAACTGAACAAAAACAGTGAGATTCAGTAGGCTGGTAGTACACGTGGATGATTGGATGAGAAAAACAAATACCAATGCAAGGAAATGTCTTCTTGAGGAGGGTAAACAAGTGCATGTGTTGGTTTGTTGGTGTTGGTGTGTGTGTGTGTGGGTGTGTCTGTGTGTGCGTGTTTGTACACTTGGATGTACAGCAGCTGATCACAAGTGTGCTGGATGTAACACAATTCCAAATTCCTAATATTGTTAGTGATGCGAGCAGAGTAACTGAAGCCAGTGAGTTAGACTGTAGTTTCAGTGCAGGGACACTTTCCTCAGTGTGAATAAAGCAACAAATTCCTGTTAATGCTAAACTGTAAATCGTGAGCAAGAACAGATGCAAACGAGCATCTCTTTGCTGTGTTAGAAGCGTGACTGCCATGGAGGGGGCCGTTCAGAGCAGCAGCCAAAAGCAGCAATGAGGATGAGGTTGAGCTAAAGGAAAAGGGGCAAACACTGAGCCACTTACAAACTCTGCACATCACAGCAAGCGGTTCTTCACAGGAAGAAGACAAGAGGAGGAGGAGGGAGTGGGGAGGGGGAGTGTAAGAGATAGAACAGAAGCGGATTGGACAGAAAAAGTAGGATTAAAAGGAGATTCTCAGGCAGGGAAGCAATCCTCTTGAAAACTCTGGGCCTACAAAAAACTCATAATGCTCCTGAGGCTTTTCATAAGGTTGTTTTAGCAGCATTACATATTTATCATAAGTCATACGTGTTGCTATGTAGTAGGTTGTAGAGGGGGAAAACTGAAAGGAGACAGGGGTGACACATGAGCAATCAAAGGAATAATGGAATCAAAACTATAACATCATGGTGACCTGAAAAAAACAGCCAAACTATGGAATCACATATATATAGCATGGATACAAATGTATGTTTTTGTCTTTCAATCACTCACTCACACAGACACACACACTCTCTCTCAGATATACCAACCTGAAGTCCTCAGAGCCCAGCACCTCAGTGTAGTACATGACTTTACACTTGTGCGAGGAGACCTGCAGAGTGGCCAGCACGTCGTCCACACGAGGCAGGTTGGTGGCTGAGCAGGCCGGCATGTTGTGAAACTTCCACTGGAGGATGTAGAATCCTGGCCATCGCGTTATGTGGGAGCCCTGAGGAGAGGATGACAGTGTTAATCAAAGTGACAAGTCGTGAAATTTGTTTTTAAAAAGTATTCTATAGTTTGTGATCCTGGGTGCTCACCTGCACGCTCTCTCCCTCCTTGCAGGTGAGTGGGGACTCCACCATGCTGTAATCTTGCCCCAGTGTCCATGACTTATCAATGAGCTGGACGTTGTTTCCGCCGGGAGAGGTGATGCCATGTGCTCCCAGGGGGTCTTTGCGTGGTGGCTGGGGGGCACGTTTGGAGTGGTAGATGTTGAAAACCACGTCGCCTTTGCACACGTCGAAGTCCCAGGTGATGACAGAGGAGGCGTCAATGATTTCTATCAACAGCTGGTTGGAGGAAAGAGAAGAGGGGGGAGTGACAGAGACAGTAACTGAGAGATGTTTGATGGGAGGAATACAAGAACCAAACAACAGTAAACATAGTCTATCTTTCTCTTTAGCTTGAGCTTGACAAGCAGCTGTCATTACCAATCAAGGAACAACATACTCATTTCATCTTTCCATGTTCCTTAGGGTTTACTCAGACACGTGGCTCCTTTGCTTTGTTCCAATTCAGGGGCTAAAACAATACAATTGTTGCATTTTTCTTTTGGGTCGTTTGTGTTCACAAGGTAACAGTCTCAAAAATGCCATGCACAAACCAATTGTTCTCTCGCTTGTCAGAAATCTTACTCAGAAAAAGAGTTTACCAGGGAAAAACACTAACTGATTATGTTCTCACTGCAAACAAACCGGTCCAGGGCTAAAACAGAAGCAAGCCAAGACCACCCCTTCTTGGCAATCTGGACCTGTTTGTTTCATCCAACGCGATTGCTGTGTTCACATGTGACCAAATGAACTGATCTTTGGGGTGAAACGCTCCCTGTTTCAGAACAACTGCTCCAAACGAGCCAGGTCTGAATACACCCTTACTGTAGTATTTAATTCAAAATCAGTGAGGAAGCAGTGAACGTCTGTTTGTGATGGTTGAAGGCTTATTACCATAAAATCAAAAGCGCTTCCAGATCTGTGATTATGTATGACAAGACATCTCGCCCTTTGATATAAATTATGTAACATGACACTAATAGCAGATTATGTGAGAGAGCTGTGCCACATGTGGTGTACATCTGAGTTCATTACCCATTAAGAGGTCATCTACATGTAACAACCACTAGGTGGCAGAACTTGCAACAAAACTTCAGAGACATGAGGCAGCTCTCTGTTCTCTTGTCCTACTCCTGTGAAAATCAGCACCACATACTCAGCATTCTACCTCCCACTTTGGTGCTGTGTATTCAGCCTCACCTCATGTGGCGCCCCTTGAAAATGCTGGCGCTTTGATAGATTGTCTCTGTCCACAGACAGACATCTTCATTCTCCAGCTCCTCAGCTGTGCGGTACATGGATTTGGGAACTAGACCGCCCTCAGGTACCTCACACTGCAGAGAAAAAGCATGTGCACGTATGTGAATTGGGTCAGTGAAGGAGAGCACAGTGTGGGGGATGCTGTGTCCCAAAAACCCTGAACTAAACCATTTTCTCAAAATAAAACTTAGCAGTTTAAATCTTCAGACACTCACCATACACTCTCCTCCCAGGAAGTCAGGAATGATCTCCTTATCGATGTAATCTACCAGACCTCCAGGACCCTGGTAGTCATTGCCTGCATAGATGAGGAACTTTTTGCGGGTGTTCTCATCGATGAATGGACTCACCTACAGCCAGAAGCAGAAGTGGATATGGGTCATGGACACATCAAAACGGATGTAATGTTGTTTGCCATGCAATGTATGTATAAATTCAGTGGAATAACAGAACAGAACAATGTGCTTTGTGTGGGTGACAGTTACCAGTTTGTTAAACGTCCCTTTTCTCACAAACACTTTGATATTTTTATCAACACAGCTGTTTTAGGTTTATGATGATAATGTTCTTTGTGTATGAGAGCGTGGATGAACTACTGCCAGAGCAGGACTACTAATTTTTCGAGCTAATGTGTATCATTCCTGGTCCTCACCAGTGTCCACAGGACAGGGAAGACCCTGGGCGCTCTCAAGATGAGCAGTCTGCCCAGAGTCTCTGGGTAGTTGGCTTCCACAACCTCGATGATCCTCAGCAGTGCCTTGACCCCTGGTCGCCACAGGTGACGCATGTTCAACCCCTCAAGGTCCACCAGACATGTCCAACAGCTTCAGAAAAGGAAGTCAGAGGATTAGAGTGTGGGTAACTGCATGCCACATACACACTTGAACACACACAATGACATACACAACTGGGCTACAGCCACTTTCTGACCACTTAGCACCTGTCACTTTGGAGTGAAGCTTAAGTGGTGATGGCAACATTTGCTAATTCTGGACCCCGGCACATCTTCCCTTTCCCTTTATCTGCTCTGGCTGAGAGCTGTGATGTGACCGCCATTCTTAGTTCACATGCCGGCTTGTGTGGCTCTTATCCCCGCCACTTCCTCCTGTTTGAAAGAGCTGACAGATGACAGATTCCATCTCCATTCACTCTCTCCCACTCTCTCTTTTGCCATCTGAATCACTGCACCCAGAAAGGAGCCTTGCACATTCACCATGTTCTGTGTGTGTACCTGTGACCAGGCAAATGTCAAATTTCAAATTTATTAATGGATAGCCCCTTGAGATGAGCAGCCATGTCGTTTTCGAGGGGATCCAACAGCTGAACAGAATCCAAATAGCTTTTATGCCGTTTGGTGAAAAAGTAGACAAATATTTTTCAACCTTTTCCATTTAATCGATCGATCTACAACTGCACTTAAAACTATTCAAATATTTTTACTGTGGAAACAGCTTTGCTTTCATTCAGGACTACAATCGATGATTATTTTAATTAATTAATCAGTTGTCAGAGAACATTTTTTCATTAGTTGATTATTGTGGAGCCACTGTGCTCCTTCTGCCATGTCTACCACACTGAATGATTTGCCCCTCCCAGTAGATTTGCTTATTTTTACTATTATTTAATACACTCTAGATTTTTTATCACCACCTTAAGAACACACCATCACACATTTCACTTCAAACCCTCCACAATGCTAAATTCAGGATTGTATTTTAGTCTAAAATATCAGAAAAAAGTGTCTCAGACAATTTCAAAATGCCTGTTTCACTCAACTAATAGTCCAGAATTCACAAGATATCCAGCTATAGATATTTAACCGAGAAAAGCTGTAAATCCACAAACATGAGAAACTGGTACTTGACAATATTTGCCTGATAAATGACTTTACTGATTAAGAAATGATCATTATTAGTGCTTCATTTTCAGTCGATCCACTCAGTATTGATGGTTTACCTGATGGGTCGACCAAACACCTTGGTGTTTTCCTCACAGCGTCTCAGACCCTCCTCATTGATGGACAGCACCTAAAATCATACAACATGAACTCAGCAGTCTTTTCTGTTTCTTATATTTCAAGCATCTGGCTCTCACAGTTCTCAGAAAACCAGTGACTTTGGCCCAGCTCAGACCGGCTGTCAACATCCATCTCACAAGTGGCCAATTCTAAGTTGAAGTGTGAACACACACAAGATGCGTTGTGGATGCATTTAAGGTCCACTCACTCATGTGGCTGTAGCACATTGAAGGAACAACTACTGTGCTCATATTCTCTGCCCATCCTCTGTCTAAATAATTTCCTTATGAACCAACAATTATTTACAATTTTAAATACCATAAAACTCGGAATAATAAGTCGCACTGGTATCTAAGTCACAGCCTAGTTTTGAGGGTCTCAAACTGGGAAAACAAGGTTTCAATTGGTATTTGTTAATAAAAACGGCATACAAGTCATTCCATAAGTCCACAACATGACGTTTCTGTGCTGCAGTGTAGCTCTTTCTTGTTGTTTTAAATTAAAAAAGAAAAAAGAGATCACAGGGTAATTTGAACACTGTACATTTAGCGCCATACAGCGCATTTAGCGTTCCAGCATGACCTGCCCATGCGCACGTGTGTGTGTGTGTGTGTGTGTGTGTGCCCAAGAGATGAGAGAGGGTGAAACGCTGTTAACAATAATATTATTTTCTGTGAGAGACTATGGCCGACCCAAACGAGTCTCGTTAATTAATGGGAAACACCAACCGCCTGCGAATACAGGACGCATTACCGTTTACACTTGTGTTTGTGTGGTTTGGCCAATCGGATCACAATCTGTCCTCAGTGCGTCTTGGGTGCGTTTACACCTGTACTTTTAAGTTGTCAGGCACTATCTGACTGCAGTCTGATAGTGCTGATGAAAAAGGATGTTAATGCCGGGGTTGGCAATTACCTCGGTCTATAGGTTGCACCGGTGTATAACCCTCACCCAACTTTTTAGATGAAAAAAAAGGGAAAGAAGTGCGACTTATACACCAAATTTTATGGTAGATAAAGAAAACACAGAGCACTCATTCTCTAAAACTGTCCTGCTCGCTTGCAGGGTGGGGGCTGGGGGTGACACCACGCACCCATTCATTTGCATATAAAAGGACAAAGTGAGATCAGCACTGTGCAAAAGGTTTAGGCACTTCATATGTTTACATTCCTATCCATTATGTAATACCATCCAAGAGGCCACTGATCAGAGCATGACAATGACCCAGCGTCAAAAATAATTATTTTAATTCAAAAAGAAGACCGAGTCCTGCAACAGATGGTATAATATGAGGTCTGACACAGGCCTTACACTGAGGGCAGCACTGTAAATAAACAGACTATTTATACATATCTTATAGTGTATACATCCTGGTGTTAATACACTTGTCGGGACATGCCAGTACACACTAATTCCCAAACCTGTAATCCAACCACCACCAGCCTGACCCATAAACATTTTGACCTACATGTCAAGCGTGCTGCAGCTTGTGTTACGTACATGTCTTAGCAGAGACTCCTCTCCGAGAGCCCGGACCAGTCCTTTAGTGTCCATCTGGCCCAGCCTCAGGATGTACAATGGACGGCCATCTAGAAGAAGGGAACAAATATTTACATGATCCATCACACTGTTTACATTCTGCAAGTCTGTATATTAAGTGTAAGGGTCTGCACTGCATTAGTTCCCTGTGAGTTCCTCAGTTGTGTGAGACAGTAAGTGACTGTGTACACTGAGAAATGCTTTCATGTTCTGTCCTGCTTATCCCAAACAAATACTTGTCAAGAGAATGAAATGAAAAGATTTGCTGTTCACCATTGTGGGAATATAGAAGCCACCTGAATTTGATTTGTTTTGTCAACAGTCATCCCCTGTTGTAAATAAGGTATCCACAGCATCTATCAAATTGAAGATTTAACTGTATGTGAGTAAGCAATTTGTGTTTCCAAGTGGTGCCACTAAATTTGTCTCATGTATAATTCACGTCCATAGCTGACAGCTGTGGGATGAATGACTTTGGTGTGTCTGTGTGTAACTTGAGAGAGTAAGAAACTGGAGAACTGAGATCTTCCTCCAGTTAACAGCATAAACTTAGCCTCCACCAAGATAGACCTAAGTTAAAAATGTAAGGTTCAAGTTTCTAGGTGAATTTCTTGTCATTCTTAAACATGCTTCCACATAAAGAGAATAAAATTTGTACTAATAGGTCACAGCAATGCAATAAAGTTCATAAAAAGACATCAGCAGTGGGGGGCAGAGGGTTCAGTTAGTGAGTCAGTGAGTGAGGCATCTTAACTTGCTTATCTGTCATTGAGTGGCTGCACACAAAAGCCTACCTCTGTCATGATGGTGCCAGCCCCCTGTATAGTAGTCCTGGAGGACCTGCGGTGAAGTCCAGGTCTCCAGCAGGTAGTCCACCTGGTGCTGCTTCCTCCAGGTCAGTGACTGACACAGGATCTCACGGGCCTTGTCCATGTTGAAATCCCTGGCCCGCAAGAAACGCAGGATGTGTTCATCCTTAGGGATCTGGACAGTAGGTGGAGAATTTGAAACAAGCACAAATACAATGAAAAAACAGAATCTTTGAAATTTTTCACAACACAGCTTACATCACTGACAGTTTGTAAAAAGTAGCTAGTAGCCTGCAGACTAAGAAATGATGCAAAATCTGAAACAACCTAACTTTCTGTGTTGTATACCCGGTGCCCCTGATAATGATAAAATCTGGACATGGAAAATTAGCGCATTACCTTTCCCTTGTGCGTCTCCTGCAGCCATTTGCGAAGTCTAATCAGACAGCTCTCCTGCAGGGGGGTCAGGTCACCTAGGTAACGTTTGATATAATCTGCATCCAGCTTGTCTGTGAGTCAAAGACATAACACCTCAAATTACAATACTAAAAGCAAAACCCAAAATATCTTGTCATTTTTTTCTTCGTTTCTTCTACTGTTTTCGCTGTTTGAAAAATATAAACATGACAAGTGCTGGGATCCATTGTTCTATCATCTGCAGGAACAGACCTTCAGGTGTTCCAGCCAGAATCTCAGTGAGGCTGTCTGTCTGAAGCACGTTGCTGTCCTGCTTGACATCTGGAGAGATGCTGTCCTTGGTGTTGGTGGGCAGTGGAGCAGAATCATCGGGTTTCACCACAAGCTTGGGGGGGTCAGGTGGGCTAGTGGAGAGGGTGGTTGGCCTGGGGGGTGGCAGGGAAGCAGCTGAGGGCATCCAGCGAGGTACTTGAGTGATTCCTTCGTCCTCTAGCTCCCTCAGGTAGTATTCAATGATTTCTTTCCCCTGAGGGTTACAGATTAAAGAAAAGAGGCAAGAGAGTCAGGGAGAGAAAAGCAGGTGAGTTTTAACAGAGGAACCTGGAACAGTTCAACAGTCCTACTGATGTTATACCTTCATAGTGTTGTGTTCAAATTTGGTGATGGAAACAGAGGAACTAAATTAAAGGAGTACATTCAACATAGCCCTCAATCACCCTAAATGAAGGTAGATAACTTAATGGCCCCACAATAGAAGACTGTCACTGTCCACATTAACAGATTATGCAAGTTTATTTCTGCGGTTACAGCATGAGCTGGACTGACTGACTCATGCACCAGAAACCTCTTACAACCAGATTTCACATAATTACACCCATTATGCTGGATGTACAGAACAAATACAGATGTGGATGTCATCATTAGATGTAACAACCCTCACACAGACCTTGTTGATACTGCTGGCATACTGCTTCATAGCGATCTTCTCCACTGTGCTCTCAAAGCCAAAGAATGACTTGATGTCCAGGCTGGCGGTCTGCTCGAAGCATGTCCAGTCCTCATTCTCTGGGTGAACCTTTACCAACACATTAAAGCACATGCTGTATTTTATACTGTATACACATGCAGAAACAAGATTGCCATGTTACTATGGCAACTATACAGTACACCCAGTTTCACCAGAAGATGATGCATGCAGAGAGTAATATTCACATAATGTGTCACTGTGTCTATGTAAAATTAGCCAGTGCATTACACATCAACAGCATGGAGTTAAAAATAACAGCCTGTGAACAAACGAGAGTACAGATGCCTGTGGTGTGCGCTGTAAAGGTTATGAAAGGCAAATCTCAACAGCGGAACGGAGTTACTTTCAGACAAAACAGAAGAAAATCATCCTGAGTCCTACACAATTACTTTCTATCAGTCTTTGAGCTCTGTAGCACTGCTGATGTTAGGTCTGACATGAAAAAACCTAAAGTCATATAGATTTTGATGTATTCTATGCATTGTAAATAGGCTAAGTAGGGCTGCACAATAAATCGTTAAAAAAATCACAATCTCGATTCACACTTACATGCGATCTCATTTCTAATTGGCAATGATTCTTCTGCATTTTAATTCACAAACTGCATCATAAACAAACGCTCGTGTTTTTCTCTACAACTTTCTCAAGTGTCCCCAAACGACGCATTGTCATTGCCGTCTCCCTCGACCTATAACAAAGTGCTTCAATATCATGTGATTCAGTGGAGGAGGAAGCCCACTGAAAGTTGAGAGGTTTTTTTCAAAAGAGACAGCGGCCTTGAGGGAGCACAAGATAAAACACATCACATTATCAGCGGCATCTCGTCAATCAAAACGCAATTACCCACAACAGCCATCCTGTCAGTATTGAGTCTTATTTCTTGATCCTAAGTCCCTTTAAGTTTTTCAGTGCAAACGTTGAAAAACATTGTTTTAATTGTATTTTTGTGGTTGGTTGAAACAGCATTTCATTAATGTGTCTTATAATAACACATGATCATATTTTCAATTTCCAGTCAACTTTTTACATTGATCTAATTCAAGGCAGTATGGAATCACACTATCTAAAATGTACTACTGCATTCATGAATCTGTTACCTGTAGGGCCCTGCCATCAGTCAGTTGCTGGCCTGTGTCAGCCCCCAATCACAAAAAACATGCTGGCCACCCTGCCACTGGGCTTGCATAATAAATAATAAACATTTCAATTTGTGAAAAAAATCATCTCAGAGAATCATGATCTCAATTCTAAGCAAAAAAAAAAAAAAATCGTGATTCACATTTTCCCCAGAATCGTGCAGCCCTAGGGCTAAGTGCAACTCAGTGTTGAAGGCTGTGTGCCGGTAGCTTCATTACCCCTGGCTACCAAAAAATTTCAGCTTTAGCCAGGTTCATTAGCTCAGTCTAACAGAGCTGCCCATCCCAGTTACTGGTAGCACACAATAAGAACCTCTGTGTGTGTCCTGGACCTAAAATTAGCACACTAGTTGGTTGGAGGCTAATACAATGTGCTTGACCTCATTAACTCAGAGTACATCCATTCATGAATAGGCAGTGCACAAAAGTGCAGCAGTTAGAAAAAAAAGGAAGTGATGCTTTCAGATCAGCATTTGAGAACGTCCAGCCGGAGTGTAAAAGGACTGAATAATTCACAGAGATATGGACTGCCAGGGCAGGCAATATGCTCAGTACTAGTTTAAACATGGCTTTTTTATGTGAGAAAAGCAAAGACATTAACATGGGTGTGTTTGCAACAGCTTTCTATTTAGCAGCCATACAACAGCTTCACAGTGTTTTTCCTCGTTAGATAAATGACTATATACAACACGGGGTTAAGTGTGCCACTTAAACAACCAGGGTCAAGGTTTGATTCTCGCTCTGTGGCCACCTATCCTGAAAATATTCAGAGGTGTGTGATAAGCTATTTTTCATTAACAACACAGGGATGTAATCATGCAACTGACCGAATAGCAGCAGGTCTCATGGATGATGACCCTGTTGGAGAAGGTCTCATTATGGGACTCGATGTGCAGCGTCCTCTCCTTTCGATTCAGTGTGTTTTTCTGGATGAAGTACACGTAGTCCACACCTGCGATCTGCCGAGCACACACAGCAACCCATGTTACAAGAAGATTAACTGAAAATAAAACTAAAGAAAAGTAACTAAACTGAAATGACACACCATATTGGGTAAAAGGCTGTAAAACAATACAATTAGAGTTCTCAACCCGGCCCGACCAACCCGACTGGATGCGCTGATTCAGGCTGGGTTCAGGCCAAAAATATATTGGTCAGTGAACAATTACGAGTTGGCAAGATGAGCAATTCAGAAATGACTTTAAAATGTTTTAAAAGCATCAGATTTGTTAAAATGTACATTTTGTATTCATGTTGGTTTTATGTCCTTTGAAATGACATTTGAACATTTTGACTGACTGAATGCCCCTGAAAATGTGAAATGGTACAACCACAAAAGAATGATTAATATTGAATATTTGATTGACCTACAGCAGACACTGTATTTCTATATCTTGATTTTAATGCATTTTGGCAATACTGAGCAGGACATATCCTAAAACCACTTATTATCAATGCATTTATTAGAACACAATAAGACCGGGTTCGGGCCAAGAATTAATGCTATTGAGTCGGGCCACATCTGGTCCAGGCTTCAAAACCCACAGGTTGGGCCAGGTTTTAATTTTCAGCCTGGTTGAGAATTGTTAATACAATCTATCTTTTCATGTGAGAGAAGGAGCTTGAAAGAAGCATAATAAGCACAATGCATTAACTGAAGATGTACAACATACTCTTTTGAGCAGGCGTGGGGCATCCACATCCAGGGCACAGCGGCGCTCAATTCTGTGGGTGGCTCCGTCCTCACTGCTCTCCTCGTTCACCACGTCACTTGCCACAAACATGGGTATAAGGTGACAGGTGGGGAACCTGCGCTCATAGGCCTGAAAGAGGAAACAGGAACATAATTCTAAGGTAACCAGATGGCTTTCACTCAAGGAAATCATTAAGTTTCATTCTAGTAAATAAAGGAGGGTTCCGTCTTCAGGTATTGTAACACAAGGACGTTGACATTTGTATCGATGTGTATTCATGATCATAGTCAGGAACATGAATCAGGTGTAAAAAGTTTCTGTTTTTTCTTAAGGAAAAAGGCTTTGTTGAAAACAAAACAAAACTTTTTTTAAACATCACATAGCTGTTCATATTCCATTAAAACCACTAACTTATTGCTGAAGGGAGTAAGGTTTTTTTAAACAGCATCATGAACAATATTCTTGTCTCATTTCTGAGATTTTTTTTGTATTTGGAAAAAAGCTTTACTTAGAACTCTGCACATCAATGTATAGGTTCATAAGTATTAGGGTTGTGAACAATAAACCGATGTGACCAGATATTTGGTTTAACTAGTGAGAGATACGGCTGCGTCAGTAGCAGCCTCCTCACTCGATACGAATTAGCCATGAATTCTTAGATGAATCGATTGTAGAGTCATAGATCGGGTATCGCAAGAGTTGGAATCGGTTGGCTTCATTTATGTTGGCTTCACACGCAGTTTGTGTCAGCGTCTCACCGCTACAAGTATACGGTCTGTGGACATAACGTAACAACAACAGCTGACTGACTTGTACTGTGTGGAGTTTGAATACAGCAGGGAGCTTTCCGTCTTCTTTGTTTTTGGTGTGTATGTGTGGCAGCGTTACAGCGCCACACATGCTCCACACAGACCTGGAGTATGTACTACAGTGTTTTCAGTGGATCCGTGTGTATGCAGATATTTCTGGAAACGGCGCCGTCTTTACAGAGATGTTTTTTCAACATGAACAAGAAAAAGATTGTTTTGGGTGAAGCTCCGTTTGAGTGTGGACACGGCCTGAAACAAGGCGAGAGCTGAAGCTGCCCACGAAACGATTCTCATGCAAACTCCTCATTTGCTGGCAGCAAACGATGTTGATTCAGCCAGACGTTATTTGGTCCATGTCTGAAAATAAATACATTGTGATTTTGTGTTGTTCTTTTTTTTTTTTTATTTTATTTTTGCCGGTGCCATAAAGCAACAATGCTTGGGGATATGTGGTCTTTTACATATTTGAAAAGAAAAAAATGTAGTGTACTGTTAGATAGTCACTTTCATAGAATTGGCTTCTTTATTTTATAAAATATCTACAACAAATATTAACTGTAGAATCAAATCCAATCGTATCGTTCTTACACTGTATCGATTCATATTTAATCGGTCTGTAACAAAAGATCGTTTTTGAATCATATCGTAACCTGTGGATCTAGATGGGTATCGAATTGTTTATCACAGAGAGATGTGCAGCCCTATTAAATACGATTGAAAAGCTTAGGATGAATTCCTCTTTGTTAAAAGAATAATAGCACACAGATGTAATGGGTCTTGAACTGCCAGCTTATATAAAATTCATTAAAACAAAACAAAAAAAAATGTTAAGACTGCAAGCACCAAAAGAATTGCTCAAGCAAACAAGTGAGGTAACAAAAGCTCCAGTCCAAACTTGAGTTAAGCCACAGCAGAAGCACTTTTTAATTCCTTTATAACAAAGGGCTCAACACACAATAACAGGCTCTGAGCCCTGGAGCAACACTGTGCCTCCGAATTATGTGTTCTCATAAAATGCAAAACATAGGCAAACTCAGCACTTGCACATGTAGAGAGGCCAGCCAGTGGTTATGCAACTGGGCTGTGGCTGCCACAGTGTGCAGCAGCAGTGCCCATTTTCCCTTTTCTTTTCTTTATCGGCACAGTTTTCCTCTATCTTGGATCTGACTGGTGTGGCTGCATAACTGGCAAGTCCAAACACAGACTTGTGTTCACGATAAAAGTTAGTCATAACACTGAGCTAGTCTGAGACCCTTATGTCATGTACCCTGCATAAACCAACAGGATATTTAATCTTGAGTAACTTGCTTTTCCCGGATATGAAAGAATGCATTTCATATCTGTTAAATAAATAAGTAAATAAGCAAATGAGTGGTGGAATACGGGGATAATAAAAAGGAGACACATCAGTACATCTTGTCTTGTCTTTTTCAGACAAGATGTACTGCAAGGAACGCTGCATTGCTAACCTATCAGCTGCAGATCTCCCACTTCTTCTACGAGGACACAGACTGTAGATAAACAGTATGCCTGATAAGAGTGCCAGCTGAGATTTAAGTGGGAGCCAGAGTGGGGACGTACTGTGTTAAGAAAGAGCAATGCTTCTCACAAGACATTTGGGGTTGGCGCAGTTAGTGTCAGCTGAGCCGTGCTGATAAAGGCTCTGTGTTCTGTGGAGCACAGGATGACCCATGTCCTTGAGGACCTTTGAAAAACCATAAGAACAAGAGATCGATCTGAAGTTAAATGGCTCTTAACATTCAACAAATCTGAACAAAACTGAAGTTACATGCAATAGATGACGTAGATTGATGTGCTATTTGTTTAGTTTTGTTCAATCCAAACTGCCTTGTTGTGAACGTTTCAAACCAAACAAACAAAGACAAGAGTGGGTTTAGAACATAATGCATGGTGAGCAGCAGCAGCCATTGTTTCGTGTCCAAATAGCGAGTTAGTGGGTTCAGCTGCTCCTGGCATGCCTCTGCCAGGGCTGCTGAACCACTCAGCTGCATGCTGTCCGCTGGCTGAGTGAATTCTGTTTTTCAGCCCTAATGCTCTGGAACACTGGGTGCAGGCTTTGTACTGCTGTCAGCACATCACCACTGACTGTAAACATTAGTTTGGCCCATTAAAAACAACCATACGTCGACAAAAACTCCACCACAAATGAAATGTCCCGTCAAAAACATCACCGCTCGTCACTCAAACAATGGGCTGACAGAAAACACAGGCTTTACTTTACAGATGTAATGAACCTCTAAGAGGACCCCTCCCCACACACACACACACACAGCCTTGTTCAGGTTCATTAGAAAACAGACAAAACTAAACAAATAGCACATGTTTTACTGCTCTGAATGATTTAGTATTGAAAACAAGAAATTCTTTCACTGGTCCGGCCCACTTGAGATCAAACTGAGCTGTATGTGGCCCCTGAACTAATATGAGTTTGACACCCCTGATCCAAGTCTACCAGCATTTCAGTGGCCATTTGCATAAATTAGTTTACAGACATTAAAGTCCAGTCTGGTCTCTCCAGGTGTGCCATCGAAAAAGGGCGGTGAACAACATTTGTGCCTCGTCTCTTGAAAACCTCCTTCAGTAACCTGTTATGTTATGAAGTGTTCTGTAAATCATGAGTCACATTACTGAGCTAAACACGACTAAAATAACACTGAGTCAATATTCAGGTCATTTGGCATTCAAATGATTACTTAAGTCTATATTGAACTAAACTGTTTACCATCTCTTCATTATTTCCTCCTCTCCCCCACTATTCCACACAGACATGGCCCTGATGACTGGGAAGACAAGATGGAGCCTATACCTACTGCTGAATCTATTCAAGTCAACAGCAGATAATGGATCAATGTTTACACAGCAGGTGCACCAAAAACAAACAAGCTACAGCTTCATGACATCATTCTCTGCACCTGACACTGGTGATAATCCATTCAACTCCATCTAACATTGTAACAAAACTTCCATGACATCTCCATACAGCCAAAGCAGCAGTTTAACAACAAACGTTCCTGTTTGTACACGGCACCACCCTTTCATTCAGCTGGTCTTTGGGATAAGGAGCAGGCACTGATGACACATCAACCCAAATAGCCATGGGAACGAAACTCCACTGCAGCAAATATTCATTTGTCTCTTGCTTTAACTCTTCCCTGGAACACTTCAGCCCAAAGACGACAAAACAAAATCTATTCTGTTTTTAGACAAGCTCAAAAACCAGAACGCATAAAAGACAGAGTGGAAGAACTTCGTCTTCAAGTCGCTATGGTGATAGGATGTGTTCAGACACACCTCGACTGGCTGAGCCATGAGCAAAGGTCTCTGGAATTTGGCCGGAACATTTATGTGCTTTCCCGGGGCACATGAGAGAACATCTAAAAACAATACATGGTTCCTTGAATCCTTCCTGCACACACAGAAAACATTTTCCTGGAACAACAGGCAAAGTAGATAGAGCCACAGGTCTGGAAAATAAGACATGTTCTGCTCAGGAGGGAGATTCAGGAAATCCAGCAGCTCCAAGGGATTTATAACACACTTCAGGACCACAAAGGTCTGCGTAGTGCTTGTATATGTGTGATGTGCTAAAGGGAAGAAAACAGGAGTACTGGCAGGCAGCCCAGGCATTATCTGTTTTGAAGTTTTGGCATTAAAAACAAACTTAAATATAGCTACAGGCACAGTGCAAACAAACACAGGAAAAGGTATTTTCATCTCATTCTTTTACATTTGAGTGTCATACCTCGGCATCAATGACAACTTAACCTCAGCCAAATTCTGCAAGCTTTATTATTATATCTATATATTATTATATATTAGCTTTGTTTTTACCACACTAACACAGCTGGACTAAAACTAGTCATCAGTTGAAGGACCAATGCTTAGTTCCACCTCCTGTTATTATCTTTGATAATATAATTTGCTTGTCTGGTCAAATGCTGAATGCTGAGTGAGAGAAGGGTCAGTCTGCTGGGGTTAAAAGGGAAAATCGCAAGTCTATAGGTCCCCAAGGTGCAACACAATGACCGGAGAACACGTCCAACTTCCTCAGTAGCAGTGTTACATCTCTGAAGCTTATGAAAACAGTTGTGTAATAGAGACAACAGCTGCCCAGAGGTCAGCCACTGCTATATATATATCAGCAGGCTCCTCTGATGCCTGGGAGAATGGGAACATTTAAGTTGTGCACACTATTAAGATTAAGATACTTGATAAGGTCAGTCAAGAGATGAAATGTAAACACACAGTAGTACATCGAGACCTGAGATGCAACAGTTGATATGGCTGCATTTTCTAAATACTTAGAGGAAATTCACAGGAGGAGGAGTGACAATCTGCAGTGATACACAAGACACAGTTGATTAGATCATTGTTCTATCAAATGGATTCATTCAAGTAAACAACCTCTACAACCCCATAGTTTCTCTAGTAACGAACAAATCAGGAACAGCCAGGATGAATCACACATTTGGTTCCAGTCATAAAACAGCAGCAAACACATACTGAATGTAGGCCTGTCACAACTATTACAAAGTCACCTGATCGCAATTATTTGAGCTGACCGCAATTTAATTAGCATAATGGTTAAAATGGTTTCCATTCATCTGTATAAAAACAGCTGGATGAAACTAACAGAAATATTATATTTCCTCCACGTTTTTCACCGTTTGAGGTTTTGAGGTCCTCTTTTAATGACATCATCACGTTGAGCCCCACATGAGTGGAGCCACAAACTGTTTATCTCAAGGAGCTTAATTTCTGATATTCGACAACCGCATTTAGTTGAGCATCTATTGACATGAGCATCATGGATTTAGTTGCAAAGCCAATAAATGGCTCTTCTTCTTCATAAGGTGTATGTGTATTTATTAAACTGTGTTTCACACAAAGTTTTATCCTCATGTATCAGCCTAAGATAAAGTCTTTCCCCATCATTTCAGCATCTTTCAGTGACTCACACATACAGTTGCACTAGCAACTGTATGGAGGTTCACATATAATATATAAGGAGTTCACATATAACTAATAACAGGTTGCAGTGTCAGGAGTGCTGGCACACCTCAGTCGTGCTCTGAAGCTGCTCTCCGATGTTCCCTCTTAAATGGCCCAATACAGATTGTATATTGACTACACACCACCACTGACATCACAGACAAACAAAACATAGCTTTGAATGAGGGCCAGAGGCAGCACTGTGAAGTCATTTAGCCAATGTTTGGTGGAAATACTCTTCACAAGTTCACCACCCTGGATGGTCCTGGGGCCTGAAGGATAACAAATGGCAGCTAATGTCACACTCATTCATTAAGACATCTTGCTGCAGATACAAGACTCTCTGCTGAAAATAATGGTCCTGACACACAAAACCTTGCTGGCATCTTATGACATAATTTGAGATGAGGAAGTTGAAGAGAATGAGGTACAGAGAGTGGCTTATGGAAAGGAAAATTCCTCCTGGTTTTTATTTCTGAGAGCTAAGCTATAAGCTCCAAACTAGGTCATCGACAGGGACGAGGGGAGGGCAGGAGGAAGGTTACTGAGAAGAAAGCTTCAAAATTCTGGATCCCTTCTGCACCTTTTGGGTGTAAAGGGAAACAGGTAAGAAAAAAACCTGAACACAATATATCTGAGAACTGGCAGCTTTCAACTTAGACAGGCTGTACTGGTTCACTGGAATACTGGTGATGATCAAGAAGAACTGTCTGAAAAATCTGAGAGCAAACCACAGCAGGGAAGTAGGAATTCAATGACAAATAAATATTCTATTCTGTTCATTGTTAGCTTTAATCAGTAAAACCCTTCACCATGATAAATTAATACAATTATCCTTTGCATAGTATCCAGATAATGGTATGGGAACTTCTTTTGTCCAACAGGGCTTTAAACAAGGCGAGTTTCACCATGACTCATCTCTTCTTTTCATCCTGTGTGCAGGCTACAGGTTGAGCATTTGAACATGAAGGTGCTTGTGTGAGCTGAAGTGGGTTAAACCACTCTGGAAAAAAAAAATCTTGGGATGTATCAAGAACCTTTACATCACCGCAGCAGGGCCAACCAGTTGAACAGCTTTACGCTACAGTGCCAAAGGGACACTGTGGAGCCTGCAGTGTTGGCATATCGCTAATACTATTCTATTTGCACAGCACTTAATAACTTAAACCAATATTAAATGTTTTGTGCTGCCGTCATAAATATAGGTCAGTAATCATCATCATTGCAAACCAAGGGTAATTACGGCACAACTAAAAGACAGTGAGAATACTAACGTTTCTCCATCCATGGGATCCACATACATCTGAGCTTAGGTGTAGACTGGTTGTGGAGTAGGGGAGAGAACAATCTCCTGATTGAAAAGATGCAACAATAGAGCCTTTAGTCTCTGAATGCCATACCACCCACAACTCTTCTTCCACTGATCTCACTGCTACAGTGTGCACTGTTGATGGCATAACTGCCTGGAACAGCCAACTCACAGAGGGGGAAAACTTGTCAAATTACATGCCATTTTATGCGCTTTGCTATATTACAGCTTTATCGTCTAATGTCATCAGTCTGCAACTTTAGACGATCATGACTGTGTAGAAGTGTAGAAACTTGCTTCCTTTTAAGCCCTGGAGCGGTTCATTTGCATTGAGAACATAATCGACTCAGCAACCGACACAACTGACTCAAAAAAAACAAACTCAACACACACTGATGTTCCATGGTTGGTGTTTTTCCCTGGTAAACTCCTCTTTCCAGGTAAGATTTCTGACCAACAGAGAACAGTCAGTTCACACATGGCATTCATTTACAACTTTGGACCGCTTGGTGCGACTGTCACCTTATGAACACAAATGACCCAAAAGAAAAATGAAATAATTTTATCGTTTTAGCCCCTGGATGGTAACAAAGCAAACAAGCCACATGTCTAAATACACCCTAAGAGTGAACAGTGTGGCCTCAGTTCTTTCCGTCATTTTGGGAGGAGAACAGGCAGCACTCATAATTTCCCCTGTACGATACCACCAAACAAGTATGACCATGGCAGTATCATGCTGTGGGGGTGTTTTTCAAAGCAGGGGACAGGGAGATTGGTCAGGGTGGAGAGAAAGCTGGCTGGATCAAAGCACTGAGATATACCTCAGAAAACCTAATCCTGAGGACTCTGACTGAGCCAAGGGTTCAACCTCCAACAGGGTCATGACCCTGAGCACTTATGACAACACAGGAGCAGCTTAGGGACAACTCTTGAGAAGCTCTGTCAGAGTTTCAACTTGAACCGAAAAGTCTGTCCACCGATGCCCATATAACCTGACAGAGCAATGTCATCTTGCTTGGTCATTACGGGGTATTGAGTGTAGACAGATGAGGAAATCAATGAATTTAAACAAATTTAGCATAGGGCTGCAACATGACAAAATGTTTAAAAAGTGAGGGTTAGGAGAGGGGATCTAAATATTTTCGGAATGCAGTGTAAATGTCCGGTCGGAAATATTTGTTTGACAATGCAATATGGTAAACTGCAGTACAGGGTTATGTATGCATGACTGGATATGTGTGTGCACCAGGGAACAGAGAGCAGCAGGACGGCCATCTGTTGGCCATCAAAAAGTCACCACAATGACAACAAGAATTGCTGAGTTTACACATTACAGCTGGCATATGGCTTATAGAAACATAACTCTGCCACACCAAGCGTTAACTGTCAGATCATTCAAAAAACACTGAGGAACTGTCTGAATCATCATGCTCTTAAAGAGGAAGATTTTTACCTTCATCAAGTTTAAATTATTTTTATTTATTAATAATTGTGATGGTTAAATGACTTGTTACAGGGAGAGCGGAGGCTCTCTGCCTTCCACCTAGCGTCCCTTGCAAAACCAACCTTGTAAGATCAGTGCCACCACCCTGATGTCCCAGCTCTCGTCTCGCCAGCACCACAACATGTAACCTGTAACCTCTCCTTTATGACAGATAAGACTACACAAATACAGATCATAACACATTATATGATTTAAGTGGTGAAACGGGACAATTTCTGCAGTCACATTTTTAGTCAGCTGAAAAATAACTCTAAAAAGATAACACACAACAAAGATTTTATTTAACTGTATAGCATATATTGTCAAATTATTATGGGCCGGGTCTGGCTACAGGGTTGAGCAAATAAAAGCCGGTCTTAATTAGATGCCAGGTCTATTTTCTGTGCAAGTTCTTGTAAATATACAAAACCTCTCAAAGTCCCCTAGATCACCTGTTTGAGCAGTTTCTAAGCTGCTTTGTTCGTGCATACAAAAGTTCAACGGCACTACTTGCATCGCTCTGTTTCCCTCTGTGCCACTGTTACAGCCATCTGTTAAAACTTTTGACAATATAGATTCGCTACACGTCGTTAGATTGCGTAGCTTCTCCACAATTCAGTCATTCAGTTCAGTGTAAAGAAACAAACAGCCCTTTCTGGAGACTCCCTACATTGCTAAAGTCCCAATAGCATTCCATTCATTTAGAGGTTTAGTCTGCACTGACTGAACTTCTACTGAATAAATGTGTGCTCCGGCTCTTTCCTTGGGTCAGTCGGCTGAAGTGGCACCAAAAGGCTAGAGCCCAAGTGTTGTTAAATTCACTTTGGAAGTAACATTCTCATTCTTTAAAACAATCAATTTTAGTAGTAGTTAATATAGTATTGTAACAGACTGTTCTGTCTTTACAATGTATTTTTGTACAGTACAGGCAAACCCAGGACCCTTAGTTACAGCATTTTCTCATCTTTGCTGAGCAAAAGATTTGTGTGAAATTAATTAAAAGCCTTTCCCATATAGACCATATTAACACAAGTGTCAATATGGTCTCAGTGACAGGACATTTTATGAGATACATCTGGAATCTATACATCCCTAATAACTGTACGCCTTCCTCCATCCTTCTCTGTACAGGACCAGACCTCTGCATATACAACCATGCCTCATGAGCTGCAAGTTACAGGAAATTGCAGCACTATTGACTTGACTGGTTTACAGTAAAGAGACAGGCTGGCACAGCATATTCACTGCGTGCTGTGTGGTCTGTCACCACAACTACAAGATTTAGGATTTTATCCACTGATGACGCTCTTGTTGAATGTCCACAATAAAAACTGCTGGAGCTTCCATGGCATGACAGCTGAAGGCAGAGGGGGATGGTGGTGGGGGACGGTCAGAATGACTGGTGATTTCTGATCACTGTTGCTGCACTGTTGTGTAGGGTGTATGTGAGAATATATGCTAATATAAAAAGAAAACACACATAATATGTTACAAGGAAGGAACAATGTTATAAAGTGTATTTTATCAGAAATCTGAGGGATCCATTTCCTGCCATTAAATGTCCTCAGAAATGGGCCAATCGAGGCTTGCTACACATTTCACCTACTTATGCTGAAGCCTAAAGGGGCTTAAAACAGCACAAAATACAACCACATGTAGACAGAAAAATATGGGGGCAACCATGCACATACATGAAAAAATGTCACAATATACTATACATTTCCTGTCAACGTCATGCAGCTTAGATCTGCATCAGTATGCTCTGCCACAATGGTGCATGATTGCAGTGTAAAATATGCTAAAGGGTCATTGTGCAAGAGTATGTGTGTGTACACATTCATCTGTGTCTAGCAGAGCAAAGCAGAGTGGGGGAGGGGCACTATTGGGGCAGCATCTCGACCTTGCTGCAGCAAAGAGGGTGAATGAGTGTCCTGGCGATAACTGAATGAAATCAGCTCCAGAATTTTCTCATAGGCTCCCACAGTCACATGGTGCTGGAGGTATGGTCCTCTATTTGAAGCAGCAAGCTGGAGGATAAGCTCCTCTCCCCCTCTTCTCTTTTTGGCAAATAGCATCTCGCCGAGTAAGTGAATTAGACACTGCAGGCAAAGCTCTGACAGATTCATTGAGAAGAGCAGATGGGAATTCTCTGAATCAGAACAGACAGGTGCAGTGCTGAGAAATGATGATGAGAAAAACATACGTAAACAATTAAACCAGCAAACCTTGCAGTGGAGTAGGCATACTAAATTTCACCCCTGAGAAGCTCTGCATGTGTAACTAATATGAAAGAAGAGGAATCAGGTTTCTTTCTATTCATCTTTTTCATTGGACCACATTGTCAAAAAATGACTACATGAATTAATAAAATGACCCAATTTCTCTGCTTTGCTTGTTTTAAGTTCACACTTGTGGGGCTGACACAGACAATCCAGCAGATCACAAGCAGGGATCATTTGGTGCAAGAGAATTGGGCTGCAAAAGCGTTAACCAGACCTGGCCATAAGTGGGTCAGGACATGGTGGGACGGGACGTCATCCTGGCATAGCTGATTTGCTTTCACTGAGCCAGGCTAGCCACAGAGAAGGGGGACAGCAGGATGAGCCATGTTTAGAAACACTGTCTGGCAGTGAAGAGGCACAAACACAATGGTCTGACACTTGGAAAAACATGCTAGTTATGACCTACATGTGGACAGATGAAGTTCACAGTGCAACAGATGATACATGACTATATAGGTTTTTAGATCCTGCTAAAGTTAATATCATATCATGTTATATAAGTCCTAGTTATAGTAAAGATGGGAACAGAGCATTGCTTCCCACAGCTCCTCCTTAACCCAGTATCACTCACAAAGACACTGACAACACCTATCATAAGGGGCATTTACGCTGGAACTTCGGGGTAATTTTACTGGCTGGGGCTGTCAGCGTGTGTCTCCATAGCAGGAACCGCCCCCAAAGTACCATATCCCGGAACTTTTACGGGAGCTAAAATAGTCCCTGCCTTGGGGTAGGTACTCTGAGTGGATGGGGATTGGGGTTTACCCTGTGCTGATTGGGCATACCTAAAGCGTGATGTGATGCCAAGAAAAAGCCCCAAAATAAGCAGCATTTTTAAAACCCAGCATCATCAGAAAAGCGTCTACACTAAGCTGGAAAAAACAACAACAAGAGCAGTAAAACAAAAACTGCTGCACAACGACTGTGTGACAATCAAACTGTTGCACGATGATTACGCACTGATTCAAACTTCTTTCTTTTTTTTTCACACACCACTACAAACAAACGATTAAGTTCAACGATCAAAACTGTTGCACATTACATTGCCTCAGGAGTCCGGTGGGTCCTATACAAGTCTGGCTCTGTCCCTATAGTGGCATCAGGAGAAATTCAGCCACATCAATGGGGTGTCAAAAAATGCTTTAATCATCATCAGCTAACATAACAAATAGGATCACTGATCAAATCTCAAAAATACTCTCTCATGGCAAGTTGGCAGGAGATGATATATGAAGCTGTCTGAGAGAGAGAGAGAGAGAGAGAGAGAGAGAGGGGAAGAGAGAGATGGAAATACAGAGATATAGAAAAAGGCAGTCTACAACACAGTATACCACTCCACTGATAGGAATCACACGCCGAACTGGTAATATGTTTGTCCTTAATTTGCATAGAGCTGATTAAACACAGTAACAGCAGTTCAAAGATGAGGCCACCTGCCAAACCACTCTAAATGAGCTGCACTGCTGGTTTATTCACCTGCCAAAACACCTTGTGCATATGCAAAAAGGCAGAGAGGGCACCTGAACTAAGCTCAACAGATGATTCATCTCAGTCGTACGCTGAGGTTTAAAGAGCCACTTCTTACAAAGCAGACAACAGGCTCCAGTCTACCGTTGTGAAAGGAGATGTCTGAGGAAGGTGAGCAGTTCACTCATTCATCCTTGGCCTTCAACTGCATTAAACAGAGTGTGTGCCCACAGAAAAAGAAAGTGAAATTCAGAGGCTTTGCTGTTGTACGTTTGTAGACCAGAGACTATACTGCACAGGTGGACATCACATTGTGGTTTGTTCTGCATCTGTCTTCCATTCCCTTCCCTTCTGCATGTGTTCTTGTGACATTTCAGCCTTGACCTTCAAATTCTACTGCAAACTGCTGTTTCCTCATATTTTAGTCAATTCCTTCTAAAAGTGTTCTTTTGTCACAACACTGTCATCATTTTTTCACCATCACAAGGTTTTACAAGCTACAACACATTTCTGAGCATGTTTTCGAGACAATCCGGCTGCTGCGGATGCTTTTGAAACTTCTGTCTGTTGCTATACAAACATTAAGTATAATAAGACTATATATTTGTTTGTGTTGCTACCACCTTTTAAAAAAAGGGATTTAGTCAAAAAGAAGGAAACGTCCCCTGACATTGTTGCTGCTTACAAGTCCAGCAGGCATTACTCTTAGATGGCACATCCTGTTCCTTCCTCTGTAGAAACTCTACTGGGACAGGGGCAGGACCAAAGTGCTTAGACCTCATGGATTAGCCACAGACCCATACGTTTCCATGGAGCAGGTTAAGCTTTGACTCACTTAATACCCTCGCGCTGTATGCAGGCTTGGGGATAGTTATTGTCTTTTACACTCAACTGTTACAGAAAACATTAAGTTAGCACTTATCTATTATTCTAGCTCAGCACGGTTTTTATTCTTCTTGTGTCCACGAGAGTCATTGTTCATTGTTGGATATGTGCCAGATGCAACTGTCCCTTCAGGCCTGAAACAACAGCGAGAGGGGTATTGTGTTGTGCTTTGGACATTCCTGTGACTCCCTGCAGATAGAAAAGAGGCTATGAGACTGGACTGTTGCGATAACAGCGGCAACAGCAGCATTTCCTGTTATTGATATGCAGCACCAGACCCAAGGGACCGCCATGGCTGAAGAAAAAACCCAACAAAAAAAAACTAAAGACACAGACACAGTGCGGCTGTACTTCCTAAAAAAAAAACAACAACAACTTTGTGGAGTGTTAAAAGGTTATCACTGTCAAAACTAATACACATGGGCGTTTGTGTGGTTTTGGCCAGCTTAAACAAACCCAGTCAGCTGTTGACACACAGCAACCGATGGGCACAGCACAGCTTTCAAAGGGATGAGAGTTTTGTTGACCTGTTTACTTATCTCACTTGCAGTACATGTCCAAAGGAAGTTCAACGTTTCCTATTCTGAAGGTGCTGTGGTGTGTCTTGCGCTCTGGCTCTGGCGCCATTCTAATCTAGTCAGGACATTGAGGGGCCGGCCTCTGTGCAATCCCAAATATTGTTTTTGCAATAAATCGCTAAATGGAACATTACATTACATTACATTACAACAGAATTTTCAGTTAGGTGTCAAGTCTGGGCCTGTTGTGTACAGCTCTTATTAGTGTTGCAAAATCAAAGAGCTCCACAAGCCATAACTGAAACAAGTAAATGGACCCAACAATACAATTACCATTACCATTGAAAACAGTCAAATATGCACAAAACTGTGAACACTATGAATATGTCTAAAGTTTGGTACAGTAACAGCTGACAGGGATCTGAGTTCCAGGCCCATCTTATGCAACAGTGCACTCAAGCCACAGCAGTGTTATCCAGAGGTTGAAATACTTTGATAGCACCTGTCAGTGAGCCCAGTGGCTCCTTGAGGCCAAGTGAGAAGAGGCTGTGTTTCATCTAGATTAAAGGAATGCATTTAAGGGCTTTAACAGAGGAATGTTGAGCCCTGGTTTTTACTCACAAGAGTAAATAGATATTTCTAAGAAGTGATGGTATGCAATCCCAGAGTCGGGTAGAGAGAGTACCAAATTCCAAAAAATATATATGAAAGGGAGAAGCCATTCCTGGCAAATAGGTCCAATACCTGTGACAAAACATGTAGAAAGCCATGGCTAATTATAGTAATGTGCATTTTATTTTCAACTACTCTGTCCTGTCTGTACATGTATGCCTTCTTAGCACTGACAGGTAAAAGCAGCCAAACAAAGAAGCAGAATTCTGTTCACACAGTAGATAAACAGTCCACTGCATCAAAGCCTCGTGATGGTTTCCCCACAGACACAGGATGTTGTTACATTACTAAACTGCAATAGTGACAGACCTGCTGTAGGGGAAGTGAGAGGGGAAAAGATTTCACTGGATTTTCAATAAAAAAAGGAGGGAGAAACTGTTGTGACGCACCATTAAGTCTGCTCTGCAGTGTCTGCAAAAACGCTCACTGCAGAGAAAAGGCACAAAAAGGGAAATGAATCCAAATGCACCAAACTCTGCTTCAAACTGAGCCAACTGTATATTTTAACCACTTATTACCTCTCTCCGACCACATAGCTCTCATATTCACCATTAAGTCCCGCAAAACAATCACACAAAACATGTTTTTTCCGCATCCAATGTATCTGTTACTGCCCTAGTTTAAAAGCACCCAGGGCTACTCCATTAGTTTTGCAAAGTAAGCCTGTCCCATCTACAGAAAGCCCATGATATGGGTCATCTCCTGCTTACAAACCCAACAAGTCTGCTTTGCTGTCCCCCCCATCTTTGAATGCATGTGCAGACCCAGGTGTAGGTACCAGCCATCTATTTATAGCCATCTGTTTGCCTGGTGCTCAATCCAGTCTGTGCTAAGGAGATTTAGTCTTCCTGTGTCCTCCTTCATGCCGGTGCAGAGAGCTGATTTCCATTTAAAGAAAATAGCAACTGTATGAAACTTAGGCTGCTCAAACAGACATGAAAGACAGCAAAGGGACAGGCATTCCTCACTAACTTCCTGGTTATCACATGTCAATTAAACAAGGGACACAGGAGCACATTGCAGAAATTATCAGCAAAGCGATAAAGCATCTCTCAGTGCTGAAACTGTTTGGCTGAAATTACCGGTTGTATAATCAGGCTGCAGTAACTCCACATTACTGACAGAAGCTGAGGTCAAAATACAAAACCATCCATCCACAAAGTGTCGTCATAAGCCCTAGTGAAGTTCACTATTCTACTAATCTCCCGTTTTTTTTTTTTTTAAAGAAATTAGATTAGCCTTCTACATTACAGAGATGCTGCACAATGGGAAATCAGTTAGTGTTTTCTAATCGCTGGCTGCTGAAGATTTCAGCCACTTTTATCATCTTTGACAATCTGTACCACTATAGTAAAGACTGACTGGCAGCTGCACAGAGTAAACTAAAAAGATACAGAAAAGCTGACATTAAAACACATTATGAAATTCTGACCAGAAAACTGAATGGGACCAAAGATGCTTCTAAAAGGGCCATTCACAGCAGAGCGAAGGGAAAAAAGAGGAACATGCAAATCTACACTTCTCCAGCACTCAACATAACAACATACAGAGAGGCAGTCGCTTGCTAAAAGCCATGAAGGACACTGAATTTTTTACAGCGCAAATGGACTAATGCTGCCAGTTCTGCAGCATAACCGCTGTTTGACATAACAGCACACCAGTGTTGCATATTCAGATGCCGAGTGTGCGCATATACAGCACAACGGCTTGACACCTCTGTAACGACAAAGAGATCTTAAACCTCAAGAAGACAGGAAGCTAGATGGAGCAGGCCATTTCAGCTGCCCACATCACATGAGAATGTGGTGTGCGTCGTGGGGGTATAATCTCATTCCAGCTGGTGAATTACTGGTCTTCGGTTACTGTGAATGTGGTCACACTGCAAGCAACTAACTTACTATGATTCTACATGAAATGTGTGTGTGTGTGTGTTTGTGAGAGAGAGAGAAGATTGTTTTGATAAATACAAGTTTAAGCTGGCAGTGCTGTTCAAAAAACATTCTGTACAGTGCATTGGTGTTTTCAATGTGTGGGCAAATAACTTCCAAGGTGTGCAATTAGATGACCAGCCTCTGACTGTGACCTCTGAAGTGCCCACCCACCAGCATTACATAACTCTGTGGCATGCAATATTCATGTGGACAGAGGGGTGGACTGCACCTACAGGTAAAAACACTTACCGCCATCACCAGCTCGAAGGGATGCTTGTACACCCGCACAGGTGACTGGTACTTCTGCACCATGATGGGGATTACAGTAACACCAACAACCTGAGGAATAAATCAGTCAGAAAAAGAAAGAGAAAGCTATGATCACAGGCATTCGTGAAAAGACAGAAGCTGAGATACAAGAGCTGCATTTCATTCCCCTGTGCATCATCACCATAATGGTATGCCAAGTGCCGAAATGACACAATTACAGCGGCATCTGCCACTACAGCTCAGCTTGTAATTAAATAAAAAGGTGTGTTTTGGTCGATGCAATGCTTGAATGATGCCAGACAGGTTTGGTGGCACCGTGAGATCTGTATATATTGATGGGCCACAGAGATGAAATCTCCTGAGCTGTGACTAAGGATCTCAATGATCTGTGGATGTAGCATTTCCTACTCCTTCCTGTGAAGGCTTTTTCTGCAAACTACTGTGTAAACAAAATAACTAAGCACAGGTAGCAGATCACTTGAACCTAATGGTTAAAAAATGTAATTGCTCTTCATCATTCTATATAATGTAAACAGCACTTTGCACATGCTAGAGGTATGAGCAGAAGAGTAAAACACTGTCAATAAAATCACATTCTAGTAACCATTAGTACTGAAGGACAGTGGGGCAACATGAAAGACTCCTGTTTTTCACAGGTAAGTTAGCAGAGGTACAAAGTAAGGCTTGAACTCCATGTTGTGTTTGTTTAGCATGCTGGTACATGTTTCTACCAGCTGCTATGCTGCAATGGGAGCAAGGTTGCAAGGAAGGGTGGAAGCTAACTTCCCAGCACTACTCTGAGAGGGATCAGGGCAAGGAGACTAATAATAATCGGGCTGGGGCAGAGACTCAGCACAAACATGTTAGAACACTATTCCTCTGTAAACACTTATGTAATGGTGGCTACGATCATATACAATTACCGTCATGTTTCAGGATCTGTCAGCAACTTCAAAACAACAAAAAAGCACTTGAGAAAAAGAGTTCAGATATCACACTTTCACACAGGGTTATATCATTAAGACTGAATGCCTGACGGCTGCTACTTGAGACAAATATAATTATCTTCTCTATCATCCACATAGACACTTTTATGGATGAGTTAGCTAACCCTTTGTGTTCTAAAGTAGTTTCATTTTTGTTATCACCTGCTGTCTTCAGTGAATTGCTTTAGTTGTCCCGGTAACGTCAGCGTTTAACCGCGTGAACGTATCAACATCCGGAGATATTAATTATTGAATGTTATATGTCTCGTTAAAATCAAGTGTTATCAGTCTAACAGATATATTGACATTTCAATACAATCACCTCTGTGATGCTTAAGGCTCGCTACGCCGACTTGTTAACGTTAGCTTCCACAACATTGCTGGCTTCACTGAGAATAACCAGCAAGCTAGCGCTAACTTCACATATCGCTAAAACCCTGACATATATCTGTCAACTGAAGCTTACCAGTGACTGAAAGAACTACAGAAATCTGGACTTGCTCCGTTTGGTTAGTCGTCGTTTCTTCTCAGAGGGCTGTACGATTCAACTCTTGCCATTGCCCTCCTCGGCTATTCACTTCGCCGGGTCCGGGTGTTGAGCTCAAGCCAGAAGCTAACAATAGTTAGCTCGATCGTCCTAGCTGGCCATATAGACAGAGTATGAAACTGACAAGCTAACGGTCGGATAAGTCGCACGGCCAGACACTGACGGACCTAAAAAAAAAAAAAAAAGAAAAGAAAAAGAAAAGAAAAGAAAGAAAGAAAAAAAGACCGATAAACTGAATATCCTACACAGTCCACGGCTCAAACACGTCCAAACAGCTGAGGTGTCGACAGGAGGAGGACAGTACTCCTCTCAGTCATCTCCTCCTCTCACCGTCACGCCTGTGATGCTGTCGCTCCTCCCACTTTCCTAAGCTCGGTTTTTTTCCACCTCTCGGAGCGGCGCAGTCAGTGCAGCGTTCATAACAATCCCCTGCCTAACCACAGCTGCTCGAGAGGGCCAAGCACCAGAGGAAAACCAACTGTGAGCAATGCGAACGATGACGCCAAACAAAAGTCTTCAAGTCATTACTCTATCATTTTGAAGAATTTGCCATGATGTCATGAGTGACAGTTTTATTATGCAACCAGATCAACAACAGGCACTATATGTTTCCCAGGGCAGTAACATGTGTTGGCTACATTTTTATCATCAACAAAGTGAAAATAACCTCTGAGTGCTGTATGTTGCCATTGAAATAGAGTAGCCTATGCTACTGTTTTTGTTGTTGTTGTTGTTGTTTGTTTGTTTTTTGTTTTTTCTTAACAGTAGACCTGCATGATCTGCTGAGATAAGCAAACCTATTTCCCCCAGAAATGTATAGTTTTGTAGTTCCATAAATTTGTTGGGAGACTCATAAGAGTCTTATTTTGCAAGGTCTGAACTCAAGTGTCAAAGATATTGAATTTTGGGCTGGAGTAAAGCTGTATGGGGAAAGTCATGTGATGACATCACTAAGGTAATTTCCTCAGACTGATTAATTCCCTGAAACCCACAGAAGACATGGTGCTGTACAACGCTTTCAACTGATACTCCTCATGACTAGTACAAAAAAAACCCCATGCGTACAGTTGGTGTACTATTTGAAAAATAAGTATGTCACAGCCTTATTTGTTTAGGTCGTGATTAGTAGCTAGAGCTTTATTACTGATAAGATAATGAATTGCACTGGGTTATACAGATACACCACAGTGTGGCATGTCAGGAGAGTGTCTCTGGTTTAATCTACCCTCCAGTGTGTGACCTTGTCAAGGTGCCAAACCCTCAAACACGTTGTGTACATGGAGACAGTGTGAGCCATTTTAAGCTATCTGTAACCGATGCTGCTGCTATTGGAATCTGATAGTTACAGTGTCACTGACATGTAAAATGAGCTTTACAAACAAGTAGGCTACTTTACCACAAATAGCATGAACTAGCTAATTTACACACTTGAAACGCAAAACCTCTGCTGTGGACAGAGGTGACCAAAGCGTCCGACCCATTCACAATCAAACATATCAGTGCCTAATTTTACATGTGCAAAACGTTTGACTCATTTTTAACTGAATCTTTTATCAACTAATTATCTTTATTTCCATCTCATCCATTATCAAGTGTTGCTTTCCTTTCATGTTGCATAAATATGTATGGACTTTGTTGTGGTCTGTGAGCTGTTTAACCCTGTTTCTTTCTCAGGGTTAAATACACTCACATCCTAATTATGTAAGAGGTTTAGCAGGTTTAGCAGTGATGGCGGCGGATGATTGTATTAAGGCGATTGTGTTTCAAAGGGCAGGCTGGTTGAGTTTATGAGGCTTATACCAAGGTCTGCCTTGCTATCAAATGTTAAAGAACAACGGCAGCTACATTAAAACACAAAACAAAATTATTGGCTGCATGAAGAATGTGTTCCATTGTTAATTCATCACAATAAAATTAAAACACCATTGCCTTAACATGAAAACAGGATGTAGCAGTAAAATACTCCAGCATGTGTTTCAGATTCCATCAAGGTCACTGCAAAAGGTCATTGTGTGGAATGTTATTCAGCGCAGGGGTGAACACCACCTTCAGTAAAAAAAAGGACAAAGGCATTATTAAATGACATTATTACATGTGCTGTGCTAAGCTAAAGGCAAATGCTGTGTTGCTGCTATGTCCCACATTGAAATCTAGCAGGGGTGAAAACAGGCAACAGCTTCTGATTCTTTCTCAGTCTTATTAGCTGCAGGGTTTATTCACAGAAGTATCTGGGGCAAATAGTGGTATGCCATATTGGATCAATCACTGAAAAGCAAATACCAGTAAATTTACTGTCTCTGTGGAAATGGAAAATAACTACTTAATGCTTGTAGAGGATTTTCCATGGATGTGCAGTGTCCTCTACTGGGCATTGGCTGCACTTACAATTATTTGTAAATGAGACACATGCACAAGTAATGAAGTAAAAGGACTACAATTTCACCTAATTTAAAATGTGTTCACAGATTCAAGCAACAACATGGTTTTAAGACAAACATCTTATTATTGTAACAGTAGGAGGATCCACTGGCTATACTGCTTATCCCTGCAGGGGGGCTGGAGTTAATCCAGTCTTTCACAGGAGTGACATATAGAGACAAACAACCTGGCATACACTTTAGACTCACAATCCTTGTCTTTGTCTGTCTTTGGACTGTAGGAGGATGTTGAGGATGTACCTGGAGAGAACTCACTGGTCTGTGGAGAGAGCTCAGAGCTTTTTGCTGTAAGTGCTAATCACTGAGCCAACCACATACACAAAATTATACAAATAAGAGAAACATGAAAACAGTGTTGGTCAGTCAGTCCATCACTTTGCTCCAGACTGAACTATCTCAGTGACTGGAGGGATTACCACTTAAACTGCCTTTTTGTACACTGACACCAATGACCAAGGTGATCCCTGATTTCTGACCCTGTGACATTACTGTCATGTTGATATTTTAGTGGGTTATGTTCACAGCTGTTGAACTGATTGCAAGGAAATATGATACCCAGAGGATGAATCTAAATGAAGATGATGGCGTCTTCAGAATAAAAATGTTGAGTAAATATGATAAATTAAATTTAACACATTGTCTTGATTAGTCCTTTAATATTGTTTTAAATCTGCAAATAAGTAGGGAGCCATGTCTGCTATTCCTGTGTTGTTTCAAGGCTGATGTCTTCAAATGGCATGTTTTATCCAATTCAGTTTAGTTCAATTCAACATTTAAGAATTAGAACCACACATTATTTTACTCTTCTGCTTTAAAGTTGACTTAAATAAATAGTTGGATAAGATTAATTTTCTTTTGATTTCCTAATTGATCTGTTGACTAATAATTGCAGGTCTACAGTTAGTGCATATTTTCTTTATGTTTTTATCTCACTCTGGATATCGATGTCATGACAGCCACCAGAGGGCACAGATTAACTTTCAGAAAATTATACACCTGACTCTTTGAAAAAATAAAATAAAGATTTACTCTGTAGGCCCACATGTTCACAGTGGCATTCTCAGAAAGTCATTTGAAGCATACTTATATATAAAACATAAAGAGAGAGTCAGACAAGGCATGAATAGATACCCTAAAATAAACAGTCAGCTGTTATACATTTGAATGTACAGACTAATAAACATGTAGTGTTTTTAATGCTGCAGTGGCATCAGTCACCCAGCGTCCACTTTTATTTGGCCATCTCACAATGACTGACACTGCTGCTAACGTCTTACCCAGTAGGACACAGAGCTATCCTGCAGGTGTGTATAAGCAGAGAACAGCATGAGTGCAGGAAGTGGTTTTCAGAGTCAGACAAACTGAACACAGCAGGAAGCGCAGCCTTGCTTTGACAGGAAACCGATTTTAACAGTCAATAGTCTACACTCCCGCAGGTAGCTGATAACAGATGGATACTGTCACTGTGCTTATAGATTGTAGTCTAAATAACAGCCATAGTCAAGCTCCACCATGTATGCAATATTACAAATTTTTGTTAGACAAAGATAAGTTGTCCTTGATTATTTGTGTAAGTCTTCTTACCACACCTCAACATACTGAAAAATGTCAGTAACTTTATTAAAAGGATTGCTTTACAAGATTCTTGGAATTATTAAATATCTTGATTAATAAGATAAACTGGAGAGTGAGTTCCTGAAACTCCATCATTTAAATCAACTGAGAGTGCAAAACCGCATGTCTCATACTCATACTGCAACAGAGTCAACTAACAGACAAGCAGGTTTCCTTTCAACACACTTCCACCTAATCACACTTTAAGCTGAGTAAATGCACAAACAACAAAATGCTGACTTTCTCAGGAAATGCTGGATCATATGCAATGATTTAAGGGGTATCACAGAGAGTTTAGAGGAACATCTTAGGTGTAAAAGCAGAATAGAAAGAAAGAAAATGTTAAGTGAAAACATAAATAGCCGACAAAAACAGTGATATTTCTGTAGGTGAACTTCTCCGTGTCAACTGATGAGGAAGCAAGCAGCCTATCAGAGGTTAGAGAGAGTTGGGCGCTGCAGTAAAGCAGCGTCAGACAAGGTTTCATGTTGTTGCTGGATAACGTTTTGCAAGACAGGAAACGAGAAGGCAGTGAGGCAGAGCCAGAGAAGGCACGGACAACCCAAACCCTCACAGGCAACAATCTCAAAGACAGTGGTAAATCAGAAGAAAAACAGACGAGGTCTCCTGCCAAGGTATTTAACTTTTGTTTGATGTATCCTTGACAGAAGAGGCGAAACTTGAGTCACACCCTAAAAATCTGAAATGGGCACTGAGGAGATAGATTCAGAGCTTGCAGCTCAACAACCACCGAAGGAGCAGCGATCGCCAGAGAAGGAATCTCCTGAAGAGCCTCCTCAAGGGCCAACATCTGAGACCACCGACCCCCTCAATACATACAAGTGGCATACTGGCTCCAGGGGTGCACTCAATGAGATGAAAGAAGAAGGAGGAGCAACTTCCACCAATTCTACACTCAACAGAATCCAGAAGGCCTCCACCAACAAATGGAACAAGATGCAGAACTGGCGTAAGGCCCTGAGTGAGGAGGCCACAGAAAAGAATTCCTCCGGTGGGAAAGGTGGAGAGGGAGCGAAGCAGGATAAAGGCGCCGGTGGAGTCAGGAAGAACCCCTTCAGAAGGGCGCTGTCTGAGCCTCCGGGGTCACTGTTTGCAACCTCCAGCTCCAATGCAGCCAGCTCAGCTAATGCAGCTTCATCCTCAGCTGCTGAAGAGGCCTCAGGGGTCTCTCCCACAGATGCCTCACAGAGAGCAGGTGGAGGGGCCCGGCTAAAAAAGTACATGAGGGTTGTTTCCCAGAAGTTCAAGAGGCCCAAACTGCAGAGTCGGAGTAGCACCTCAACATTACTGGCAGGTAACGTTACACACTCTGACAATGCTTACACCTGTACTCAGTGTATTCAGTCAGCCTTCCACTTAGATGAAACAAAGCTGTAATTCATTTAGATGCTTTGATATATGGAATGGTACATTTTGATATATGATAATCACATGAGCAACATTTTGTCACATATTAGAATGGTTATGTGGTTCACGCATAATTCACATTGGTCACTTGTACAATCAGTGACACACTTGTGTAGGTGCAGGAACATGTGACCTTCTTCACGTTCACATGTGACATTTTAGCATCTACTGTGTCAAGAGACAAGAGAGGTATCTAATAAGGCCTTTAAATTAAAAGAACCAAAAGGAGTATTATGTGCAGAAAAGGTTAACTTATTAGTTTACAACTAAAAGCTGCAGTGTGGTGTATGTCCTGATAAGAGGATAGAATAAGAGGGAAACTCAATTTAGTGTACGTTGGCCCTATGTGGTGGTTTGAGAGTGTGATCACACCTGACAACAAATCTGAGAATTTTACATCATTGGTAACTTCAACAGACAGCTAGCTAATATTCTCTAATCAGGATTTATTGACTCCAAGGTTCTGAGAACTTTTCACACTAATGTGTAAAATTAAAAAGAGCAAAAATAAAGCTCAAGTGAAAAAAATGGGTTGGGAATAGGCATAATGATGATTTTGTTGTTGTTTTTCAGTGAGTGGTGCGGTTGTTAACATTGTAATCTGAACTTGTGACATTACTGGTCATTGGTTATCCAACTAAAAAGACTTAAACCGAACACAGAGCCTATTATATCATGGTGAACATATCAAAGTCACTTTTCAAAAATGGTCAAATATGCAGTGAAATGACCCAGAACATGAAAGAAGCACTAAATGGACAACAACAGACCCCCCCCCCCTCGACACACACACAATTACTTTGTTTTACAAACCCCTCCCACAGGAAACCTCTGCCCTCCTAAAAAGGAACTTAAAGCTAAAGCAATACATGTTACACTGTTCTGTCACTGAGGTGTGTGGTACCATATAACCAAATGACCACTCAAAATGATGCAGAAATACAAAAGTAAAATCTCACACAAGTGTGCACAAAAGTAAAACACGAATTTGATGTTCTTTGTATTGATGTTCTTCTTTCTTTGAAAATAAAGAGAAGTTCATTCAGCCAGCTGGTACACACACACACACACACACACACTGTCAAGTGACAGTATATGGCAGACTACAACAAGGAACATACACAGAAACAGCAAAACAATAACAATATGGAGACTAAGTGACTGTAAATAAAAGAAATCACCTGTGCACACTAGTAATGCCTGTTAAACAGGACAAAATCTGCCAAAGTACTGTGTAAATATATACACATAGATACAGTATATATACATAGACATACATATGAATATATAAAAATGCTGAAAGAACCAAATTGTTGAGGACGACAGGATGTGCGCAGTTCATCCTGGTGTGTCATAACAAGAGAGCGATAGCATCTGTAGCTTCAGCAGCTACACTAATGGGAGTGGCCAAGTGCTGCAGGAGATGAAGTGCGATCAAGCCAAAATGATCCAAAAAATAAGTACATAAATAAACAAACAAACAAACAGACAAGGGCCAGCACGTGCCTGCAATACTCCTTCAATATACATATGTTATGAAGGATATGGAGGGTTCTTCAAAGGAAGATCAATTATTTTCTTACTATATATTTAGTAGAATGTATTTGGTGTGTAAGTGCATAAAGAGCTTATGGCAGCCTTGTATCTCTGTAAGATGTGTAGTGATGAACATTAGTGTGATGGTGATGGGTGTGCATGGGTGTCCGTTTGTGCAGCAGATGTAGGAGAGGCCGAAATGACACCAGCTGCACCCACTGAACTGCCACGGATGCACTGGGCTCCACCTCAGGAGGTCCCTTTATGGGATATTAGCAACTGCATACTTGAAGATGGACAAATCCTCATATCCCCAGAGGAAGAGGTACCAGCACACACATGTACACACCACTGTTCATAAAGTCTTACACCTTATATGACCAAGTCTTCAGACTATTAGCATATTTTGATAGGGTGACAAAATGTGTGTGTGTTTTTCTCAGCCTATGATGTGGACCAGGAACCGTGTCAGCAGCTGCCTGTCCAATCTCAGCCTGCAGAACCTCGTAGATATCGACACAGGTATCCCTCCACCACACACAGACAGTATAGGTGCATCTGAGTAATACAAAATATGACCAGTACATCAGCTACTGACATCACAGCCATGCTGGGTAAGAGTCTGCAGACGGCCACAGAGGAAATAGCTGAACATTTATGCGTGCGAGTGACTTTCAAATTGCTTCCTCTACGTTTTTTGAGGAAGATAGCATCGCGCCTGGGTGTTCTACCAGTCGAATGAACGAGAGAGAAAGAGTGAGAGAGAGGGAGTCACTATCACTTCACAGCTTCATCTGCTTCCATTCATCTCAGAAGAGGCTCAGAGGCTACTCCGTGGAAGTGACTGAGCCTGCATTGGTTTTGGCTGCTTGGCCTGGTGTTACCATCAACATGTGTTAATGAAGAGAGGAGGGCAATGTAAAAGGGACGGAGGTTGAAGTAACAAGACTGTGGCGCACCTGCAGACTAAATGATGGGATTTAGACGCTGGTTTGTTTGTGGTGGGGCTTTGGGTAAGCAAAACAGACAGAGAAGCTATCTGACAGTAGTGTGTGTTTTATACTTATGAATGTATATTATATAGATCTTTCACTTTAAAGATGTCTTAACCTTATAACTTGTAAGGGTTTAAATGGCAACTCTAGAGAGACAACAGAAGATAGTGTATTTTCTCATGAGAGTGTTTGTTGGTGAAGTATGTGGGCTAGCAGCTTGCCAAAATACAGATCTGATGTTCCAACTGAAAACCACATCCTGTATGGGCTAATGTGATTGTGTTAGGTAATATCAAGACCTTGGCTGATGTTTTTAGGGTTTAATCTTTGAGATGCACACATGAGTCAATGGAGCAAGTCAGGGGGAGGATGCACATTACTAAGAAAAATGTAGCAGTATGATATTAGATGTCGACCACAAACCCTTAATGAAAAGAAATCATGTTTCAAAGCTAACGACAATATTAGAACAGTCATTATCAAACTGTTTGTCTTGTCCTGATACTTAGAATGTAGCCCTGATCATGTGGGTGTGCCCGGAGGCTCGAGACCAAAGAACCAAGATGGTGGTGTAAGGGTGAGTAGTTTACACATGAGAGATAAGACTTTGCCTCACATTTCCTGTTGATTTAAGACATAACACCATGCTTGCCCTCTTCATCCTTAGGGACTGATCAGGCGACGTCTGGAGAAGGCCAAGAACACCACCACCCAAATACACCCACTGAGCAAAGGAAGCAGGTACAGTGCACTGGAGGGCAGTATCCCTGTTCATGTTACTCTAAACAAATAAAGGTATTTAAGCATCCCATAATGTATACAGAGAGATTTCAATGCCTCGTTTTGATTATAAAGCAGGTCTAGCCTGTTATATTGAAGTATTTAAAGTATCAAGGTGCCCATTACAGAGAAATACACACAGCCTGAATTCAGAAATGCTGTCACGATTTCCATACATTTGTGATGTCATGACAAAGCAGCCATCAGTCTCAGGCATGCCTAAAGAACAGCCCACCCAGCCTTGCGGGATTTGGTTTTAAGTGTTAACCTGAAATCTGCTATAAGAAACAGTCAACCAGCCAGCAGTCAGATAGAGAGCCTGTATCTACCAATGGATATCAAAACTTTTAACACAACATCAGACAAGTGTAAAATATGAGGCCTTTAACATTTTCATCATCTCCTCAACTCCTACTTTTTTTTTAAGGCACTATGGTTCCCGGGAATCTGTGTCAATTCCAGTTGGTGCAATGGGGAGTCTGGATCTGAGCGCAGACACAAGCACTGTCATCAGGCCAGTCCACAGCTCCATTCTGGGGGAGAAGTATTGCTTTGAGGTAGATTTTGGCTGCTTTAAGTCCTTTATGGAGCATTACATGCTGTTCTCCATTGCATCAAAGAAAAGAGTCTTCCCATCCCAGCCAGGCTCACAGCATCCTGTTTATGTGCACTTCCAGGTGATAAACTCTGAGAACACCCACTGCTTTGGCTGCTCTTCAGCTGCTGAACGGGACCGTTGGATTGAGGACTTGAGACGGGCTGCTCAGCCCAATAAGGTAAGCCTTATTCATCATTTTTGCTGAAAACGTATCATACAAAGTCAAAATATTAATTAAAAAAAGACCAAACATTAATCTTCACAGGATAACATTGAGCGCACAGAGAACTCCCTCAGTCTGTGGGTGAATGAAGCTAAGGATCTGCCACCCAAAAGGCGTTATTACTGTGAGGTACACCTGGACGGGACCCTGTTTGCCCGCACCAGCAGCCGAGCTGTAGGCAAGCAATCCAACCGCTCCAGCCTAGCAGGGGACAGCTCTAGTGTGTCTTCAGGAGGCCTGGGATCCAGCGGAGGTGTGGCTGGAGGCTGCCAGCTATTTTGGGGTGAATTCTTTGAGCTTGACAACCTGCCCTCTGTCTCCCAAATCACCTTGCACCTATTCCGTGAAGAGGACCCAAAGAAAAAGCGCTACTCCAGAGATGAGACCACCCTGCACCCGCTGGGCAGCGTGGCCATACCTTTAGCTGACATCCGAGGGAGGACCTACCAGGAGAAGTGGTATCCAATCAGCCCGTACAAAGCATCAGGCACAGTGGGGAACAAAGAGCTGCTGGGGCCACAGGCATCACTCCGCATCAAGGCCCGTCTTCAGAATCTGCAGGTGTTGCCCATGGAGAAATACAAAGAGTTTGCTGAGTATGTGACTGTGGATTATGTAGAAATGTGCAGAAATCTGGAGCCACTTCTGAATGTCAAAGAGAAGGAGGAGCTGGCAGGAGCTCTGGTGCATGTGCTGCAGAGCATCGGCAAAGCCAAGGTGAATGATGAGCTAACTGCATCACAGTATTGATGTCCCACATTGTGAAAATTCAACCAAAAACAATCAGGAATGATAACATGCTTTCTTTACTGAATATGTATGCTCCAGGAGTTCCTCATTGATTTGGGTGGTGCAGAGGTGGAGCGTCTTGGAGAGAAGGAGGCACTGATCTTCAGAGAGAACACACTGGCCACTAAAGCCATAGATGAATACATGAAGCTCGTTGGTCAGAAGTACCTCATCGACACACTAGGTAGGGTAGCTCAGTGGTAAACATTGCTTCCTGTTATTGGTACAGGTTGGTGCTTTGCCAAACTGTGCTTTTCTCTGTCACTGCAGGAAACTTTATCACCCGCCTGTATGGCTCAGTGGAGAACTGTGAAGTTGATCCACGTAAATGCCCTGCCTCTGAGCTGTCAAACAACCAGAGGCACTTGAGAGAAGCCTGTGAGGAGGTAGTGCAAAAAATTATTGAAATTCATGGGTGAGTGTATAATGTCAAAAAAATTGAAACTGGAAATTAAAAGCAATAAGACCAGAATGGAATTCACAGAGCTGGTGGTTGACATTCTTTCCTTCAGACCCTTTCCTGAAGAGCTGAACAAGATTTTCTCCAGCTGGGTGGAGCTGTGTGAGGACCAGGGCAGACCGGAGATTGGACAGCGTCTCATCTCTGCATCCCTCTTCCTTCGCTTCTTATGCCCTGCTATCCTCAGCCCTTCTCTTTTTGGTCTGACACAACCTTATCCGGAGCCGAACACCCTCCGTACGCTCACCTAACTGCAAAAGTCATCCAGAATTTGGCCAACTTCACCCTGTGAGCAGCTTCTTCTCTTCACAGACAAAGTCAAATATGACACATTTGTGTATTTGTGCCTAAGCAAAAATATCTTTTGACACTTTTGAAAACATGCACTAAGGCAGATTAAATCTTTTATGTTCTGATCCAGGTTTGGTGAGAAGGAAGAGTATATGCTTTTTATGAACGAATTCCTGCAGCAGCACTGGGATGGAATGAGGGGTTTTCTACAAACAGTGTCCAGTCTGGATGCTGAAATCGCAATGACTTCCTTTGATGGCTATGTGGATCTGCCTCTGCGCTTGGCTGTGCTCCATGGCCTGCTGGTTGACATCATCTATCAGAGAGACCAGGTAGGACAGAAAACCAAAGGGTCCAGTTTGGTAGTTAGTCGTAATGGTAATCATTAATATGCATGTGAACCCCTCCAATGAACACCTTAACGGTCCATATGGTGCTAGTAAGATACACGATACATTATGAGCTAAACAATGAGTTAACTCTGAGTGGATGAATGAATGACAGTCTCATGAAAAACTATTCAGACAGCCAGGGATTCATACCTTACATATCAATCCTGTCAACTTGTGAGGACGAGGCTCAGCAAAATGAACCCTATCAGCAGTGACAGGAAGAATTCTCATCTTAACAGGGTCAAACACATGGCTGAGTCTCTCTGATGTTTCCTGTAAAGCCAGCCATCTTGATACCTACTACTCTTTCACCTCTTACTGAAACCATGTCACCACAGAGAACAAGTTTTCGCATTAGCACTACCACTGAGTATTTTCTTATAGTCTAATCACACACTAAATATTTACCACTCTATAATAAATCTATGCTGAACTTAACTGAACTGAACTGATTTAACTGACTTTACTAACTCTCTACTTCAAGTGCTGAGTGTTTACTCTGAACATATTATGTAGTAAACACATGGAATTATCTGGTTTAGACAAATTATTACAGTATATTTCAATTCAGGTCATCAAAATGGTAAAACATAGACATGGACATAGAGTTTATGTGTGACAGAACTAGTTCAGCTCATAGGGTTTAGTGAAAAAATTCAAATAGATGTAGTACAGAACCATTGTACCCTTAACAAGACAAGTCTCAGATTACCATCTTAAAGACTTCACTTACACATGAGCAGGTGACACCTGATCTATGGTTTGATATTATTTAATTAAAGACCGAGCTTGCAATCGGAAATTTTCACGATGACCCGCTCAAGTGTACAGCTGAATACAGTGAATGATGTTTGTATGTTTCTGATTGACATGTTTGATATGATTAAATGGGGCCTAATATTCATCTTGTTTCTTCCTCAGAGCACCATTGACAAGCTGCATCCTCTGCCTTTGATTCTGAACCAGATTACAGAGTCACTTGGCCCTGAGGCGACTCGGATCATAGTTAGCAGGTATGTTGCGTATTTATATCTTATTTGACTTGTCAGCAACATGTAAGGTTCACATTGTTACATGTTACTGAAGTAGGCTCTTTCTTGCAGCCCTATAGCACAAGCTAAGCCAGCATATGTTCCTCCAAAAGACTTGAGCAAGTACAGCCCTCACCAGTCATCCCTCCAGCAGCTCCCTGTGGACCCCAAAGGCCTACGAGAACCGTATGATATTTGTATATCTCTTACTGGGCTCAAGATGCTGGACCTCCAGCTGCTCTATGTCCTCCAAATCAGTTTAGGAAATTCAGAGATACTCCCAAGCTAGATGGGATATGTATTCTCCTCTAACAAACCCTGGGTCTGGAGAATGCTGAATGCAGGTTCTTTTCAATGCCAAGGAGTGCCTGAGTATTTCATGCTGTCTAGCTACATCCAGTAGTCTTATTTATTTTATTACCCAGAGCCCATGACTTTAGGTTGAGGTTGGAAGTTGATCAAATGGTAATTTTGACTTCTTTAAACAGAACACTACAAGGATCTGTTCATGCTCAATCAGAGCAGGTTCATACTGTACGTGGGTAATGGTATATAGGACAGCCTTGCCTGGAGAGCATACTTAGTTTTGGATCTGGCTTTATTCATCATAATTGATATAAATAGTTGTGTTGAGAATTTGAGAGAGCTGTTCTCACCCCTGCTACTCTGTCACTAACTTAACACAGTAACCCTGACACAAACACTCAAGGATTCTCTGAAAAATGCACAATGTGCAAACAGAATTTCATTATGTTTTACTGTTGAAAATCTCTGTCATATGGACAACACTGGTTGGGAGGTATCCTCAAAATATGCTGCACAATACACAGATAGGATGGTTTAATCTGGTAAATGATTTGCATATTTTTCAGTTGCCATCACTTCATGTAACTGTAGCACTACAATAACTAATGCATTTATTCATTCCAAAGGGAGGGCAGAAGGCAGAGAAGTATGAGAGAGAGGAAGCCGGTCGCCAGAGCTCAGAGTGTTCCACATAGACGTCCTGGTAATACAAAACCTACCTTGAAGAGACAGGCAAGTTCTGAAGCTCTAAAAACATCTGATCCTGAACAAGAGATCGAGGAGAAGCCTCTTATCACACATCCAGAGAGTGTCCAGGTACAAGTACAAAGAGGATTTGTGAGTCTAGTTAGTGCTCATAACACTGAAATAAACATAAAATGACACCCTATGTTAAAATATATGAAAATGTGTTTTATGTTATAAGTTATAGATTCACATAATGTAACCACGGACAGAGTATTGCTTCTCTAGAGAAAATCATGTACAAATCTTTGATCTTGTTTCAGAATCCCAGTATCAAGCGTCCTCCTGCAATAGTTCCCTGGATCAAAGACAACAAAGAGTCAAGTGAGATGAAGACTGAGAGCACAGAGTTCAACTTACTGGATAGGGTATGTCAAACCTGCTACCAGCTGAAGTGAACTCGTTCTGGCTTTGCAGTGTATGATTTCCTCATCACATTTCATAAAATGTCGACTGTATTTCACACGCCAGCATACCCAAGAGCTGTCAGAGCTTCGTTTCGGGATCGAGCAGGTGACAGAGCGTGAGCTGGACATGGCAAAGCGCCTTGAGGACTTCATCAACCAAAGCCAGGACCAGAATGCAATGCTGCAGGCTGAGGTGACCGAGCTCCGGAATCTACTGGCTGTGCGAGAAGAGCAGCTTGCCAGTGCCACCTTCAGGTAACATCGTGGAGTTTAACAGTCATGTGCATTCACTGTTCAGCCAAATATATTTAATTGTATGTGTGTATATGTTTTTTATGTGTATGTGTCTATTTAGTCTGCATATTCTCCATTCTTAATAACTTAAATTAATCATTAATCATACAATTATTTAATTCTTTTGTAAAGGGAAGTCTAATATGTATTTTGGATAGGTTGCATATTATTAGCCTTGGCTGTGTTTAAACAATTTTTATTACAATTTTCTCAATTGCTTTGATGCAACGGAGAAAAACTGTAATAAAATGTTGTAAAAACACACATCAGAACTGTCTTAACTTTTGATGCAGCTCTCAGAACATTTCACTCAGTCATCAGTGCAAAGCCTCTAAAACAATCACAATCTTGTTTAAATCTGTTAAAAACCTGCAAAGTCAGCCAGTCACTTCAAAATTGTCACCAATGAATAAAGCTTTTCAAGTTTCAAGGCTTAGACACCAAAAGTTTTGATATTTTGAAAACAACAACAACATGAAAACGGGGTTTGAGTAAAATGCAGTGAAAATATTCAGACACAAACAACAGTAACATGTTGGAGACATAACTAGACCTATATTATTTTTCAACATTACATCAGTGTTTACTGCACCGTGAACATTTCAACCCCTGTCAGCAGATGACTGCACGGCCACTTTACAACACTGTGTATACAAGAATGTAGAGGACAGAAGAGCTGCAAATTTAGGACAGTGTATTTCATGATCACTTATGCAGTGTGTCCTTTTGCAGCAGATATCTAGTACTTTGCATTTTTGTGTGGAATTTTTGACTTTGTGTGTCAAGACTTGAAAAATACTGTATGTGAAAGTGGTTTTAAAAATAGAAAAATATGCACTCAAACTTACAATATGGCATCAGTTATAATACAGTAAATTCACATCACCACTTTATGTATGTGTTGATAGTGTCAGATGCGAAATGTATCAATAAAATAAGAAAATCTTTGTTTGTCAGTCAGTTAGTTTGTACAAACACAATGAAGTGTGCTGATGTGTGTGTGGAAACGATGAAGTGTTTTGACTTCAGTGTTCAGGGAGCTGACAGCAATGCTTCTGTTGCATAAAATGCACCAAACTGTAACTATATGTGAATATTTTTGTTTTCATATAACCACTACCTGAAATGTTGTATTTTTGCCTACATGAACATCTTTTGTATCTGTGTCACAGGCTGGGTGTGATTGAGGAAGAAAGGGAGGAGGATGAGAGGAAGCTAAGTGTCGCCATCGCAGCAGCGGAGCGAATGAACGTACTGGTAAGACAGACCACCAACAATTAAACAGAGATGAAGTGACATGGTCTCTACAGCTAAAGGACTTTAAGCACTAATCCCACTACACCTAATCCAAATCTGTGCTAAACTTTACAGAACCATCAAACTCTGAGTACATAGTGTTAAATGAAACATACTGATGAGTGTTTTCTATGTACTCACAGGAGGAGCAGTTTGCTGGCCTGATGAAGGACCTTCACCAACTCAGTGAGGCCTACAAGAGTGGCCAAAACAACATACAGCACCCTGAAAAGCCACACATCAACAGCAACTGAACCCTGATAGCTTCAGCTTCATAGTTTTGTATAAATACATAGAGCTCATGTGGAAACCACAGCCTGAAGATACATACAGCATTGGTTTCCCAATGAGATGTACATTCTATAAACATGGACTATTAGAAATGGAGTAGGTAAACTCTGGCTCCCGTGAACCTGAATCTTAATGACATTGCCTGCATTTCAGCTTTTACCATAGCCCAGCAACAGATTCCTTTGACTTTAAAACCTTTCCAATAAATAAATAAAATACAACCTGAAGTGCTTCTCTCTGTGCTTTCTGCTGTGTGTCATTTTAAGTAACACAAAAGTGTTTGAATTTAGTCCCTGTACTCAAGTATAGCTTTGAGGTACTTCAAGGTAGTTCTCACTATAAACTGCTTTACACTTTTATCCCACATTTCAGAAGGAAAATGTGCAGTTTAAACTTGACCACATCAATTTGGCAGTAAGAATTTTGCAAATTGTGATACAACATGAAAACAGGTGAATTTTAAAATATAAATTACTGATAATGATTGAACTCAGCGGTGCGTAGTGCCTTTTATAAATAAGCAAACAGGGTAAAACAGACTCCTCATCATTACAGACATGGACTAGACTAAAACACACCTTCCCATCATGACAGTAGCTGCAGCAAATAGCTCTAAAATGCAGGGTCTGTTCCGTTACATTATTTTGTGCTGTTTGTGCTGTCTGTCTCTATCCTGGGGGGATAGAGCCTTCTCTGTTGCTGCCCCCACCCTCTGGAACTCCCCTCCCAAACACAGCCGAGAAACCACAGACCTCAAGACTTTCAAGTCACTTCTCAAAACTCACCTGTTCCGCTCTGCTTTTAACATTTAGCATTCTTATCTCTACCTGCACCGTTATGATCCGTCTGGTCTATCCCCTTCACCCAAATCTTTATCCCATTGTGTTTTCTTTGTTCTGATTGTTTTGATATCTGATGTTTTGATAAATCTGTGTCTTGTGTTTATGTGTTTTTAAGTGTTTCTAAATCTGATATTGTTGTTTCCATTGTTGTTTATTTCTGTAAAGCGACTTTGAGTACTTTGAAAAGCGCTTTATAAATAAAATGTATTATTATTATTATTATTTATGTTCTGAGAGTCTCCTGCATCTTGCTGCTCTGTTCAGATATCTTCAGCCTTCTCCTTCCTATTACTGAAGATGTTTTAGGATTATGAATTGGAATACAATCAATAATAAATTGATATTATTAATAAGAATATAGAATATTACTTATTATCCCCCTTAAGCCAAACTGAAACTAAACATGAAATGTACAGTACAGAGGAAAATTACTTCACTGGTAAACTTCCTCAGAGTAGACTACTTTCTAGTACACTACTTGTATTGCAACATTCTGCCTCTGTCTCTTTAAAATGTTCTCAGTTCTAATTTGACTAACCCACCACCAATTACAATATTTGGAGTAGTAGCCTAGTTATTTTCTCTTCATGTAGCCCCTCCTGCTGCCTGGCACTCACTTGGAATAATAAAATCTGATTTTTTCTCACAAAAGTAGAGATTCCTTCATTAAACCAGTTGGAAAACATGTTTACAGTACATGTCAAACTAATTAACAAATACCAGTATCACCTTTATGTGATGTCACAATTAGGCTATTCACTCTTTATGTCTTTTCAGCAACTTTGACTGCCTCATCATTTTTCACTTCATATATTTGAGATTTAAGTCACAGCGATTTATGCTGGGATTTTTTTTTCTCCAAAGGGCAACGCCAAACTAAAATCTGACTGTGGTGGGAAATTTAAAAAAGAAATGCATTTGTGCAAAAAAAAAAAAAAAAAAAAAAAATAACCAAAACCAGTTGTTTAAAATGAGGAGGGAGTGTGGGTCTGATTTTCTGATATTAAGTTGCCTAGCTAGCTACTACTGCTCTCTGAAGAGACAGGGTGCTTTGAGAGAGTGCCACCTTCTGAATAAACAGTGCATATTGAATGGCAACAGATAAATTAAGACAAAACTAAGAATACACAGTATATGTTTAAATCTCATGTAGGCCTATTATTTGGGGGTTTTGCATAAACGGTCCTAGAACTATCCACAGTAATGAAGATTAATCAACATGCCCAACAATAGAACCCTGCATTTTCAGTAATTCTGCATCTTTAGTTAGTCTATCTGTGTGTGTATTCTGACTGCTTTGTTTCTAGAAATCTACCGCCGCCATTTTGAAAGCAGCTGGAGCTTCCGTCCCATGTATGCAATACATCCATGTTCCGTCCCCACGTGAGGAGGAAGTGAGTGCGTAGAGAAAACGGAGCAATCGAGCGGAGCAGCTGAAACAGGCGAACTAGGGCCATCACTCCGCTCTACTTGTCTGGACTATCCGGGCTAACTTTAGCTACATGTGCTGAGGTCGAGGAGGAAACTGATCTCAACCGCAACAATGCCGACAGTTACTTTACCGCCGAAGGAGAACGCTCTCTTTAAGAGGATTCTGGTGAGTTGGTCGTTAAGGAGCCACTTAACGACAGCAGCGGTTATTAAAGACAGATGGCGAGCTGAAAGGTCCGTCGGTGGCTCGCGGGGTGTCAGTGTAGCTCTCCGGTGTTAACGTTAGCTTCAGTGGGTTAGCAAAATGGTATCATTGAATGGGTTAACTAGCCCGGCCCTGATATGCGCTGTCACTGTAACGCAAAGCTGTAACGGTTGTTCGTGACTCGCGTGGTCATTCGGACACATGTTTTAATAGTGATTAAAACATCGAACTCATCGCACAAGTACTATGCGTTGGTATTGGTGTATGTATTATGACTTAGCTAGTTAGTTAAGACAGGCCTCACCGCCTGTCAAACACAACAACCATTAACTTAGCGGCAATGCTAGGTCCCACGATGGCTAACACGCTAGGCAGTGCAACAGTCGTGCGTGGTGGGAAATTGGCTTCTCGAGATGCCTATATGAACGTTGAAGCATTTGATGGCATCTGTTATTAGTTGGATGCAAAATATGCACCCTTACATGCATCCAACTGCACCTTTATTTCGTGCCAGACCTGGGCCATGTTGCCCTGCCATCCGAGCTCAGCCCCCTGGTTGGCCATTTGACGTTAGCTAATCGGCTAACGTTAGCCAACGAGATATCTCTGGGTAACAGACTTTAGGTAACTGTCAGTCTACATCTGTGTGTGGGGGGCAACACAACGGCCTGCACACATTAACACCTCCAGTCTGAGGTAGATTTAGTTTAACTGGTAGCTGTGTGAAGATAAGGGAAATAAGGGGAGGACCGGCATGATTGTGTCAGCAAATCTGAATGTGCTTCAGGCCTGCTTTGCTCTGGCAGCTAGCAACCCACCCATCATCCATCCACCCCACTCTTCCGTGTTGGAGTCCTTGTGTCGCCCCGCTGTTTGCTATCTGCACACAGTTTTATGTAGGTCAGAGGAATGGTTGGGCAGGTGCGGATTAATTTTTGCAATGTGACAGTAACTGAACTATCTATGAACTCAACGTAGCTTTTTCTGCACACAAGTCTCCCCCCTCTGCTGCCATGCTTGTAGTTGTCAGTGTGTGTTGTTCAACATCGCTGCACGGACATCCAGCTTCGTACTTTTCAGGAACTGTGTATAAAAATTTGGCAGTGAGCAGCTAATTATCGCTACCAGAATCAAATCACTACTTGTTTCGCAATTCCTTTACAAAGGCACTGAAGTATTGAAGGATGCTGGTGGATGTTTGTCAACATGTTGGCAGAGGACTGACAGTCAGTGGTTGTACTTCTGGCAGGGAGAACAGACCTGCGAAGTGCAGCAGAAAAGTTAGAGCCTACATTTGCTGCATACCTCAGAGCAGACACGGTTTTCCTCCCTGAATCTTGTTGGAAGATATTGTTTAATGAGCTAGACTGAAATAGTTTTGTTCACATCTCATTCCATCATTGTAGAATTGAATTTGTGCCAAATAAAGTTAAATAACTTTATGAATAGTAGTTGAGATGGAGATCTTTTGGACAACAATACAGGAGACATTAAAGTCGAATAACTCCACCACCACTGCACTTACTGTATTTGCTTCCAGATGTTTTCCTTTGGGGACTCTATTTTTCCTTTGTATAAGTAGTACTTACAAATTCAATACTCGTTTGGTATTTTTAATTTATGTATGAACATACTCAGGATATTAGGAAATTTGTACAATTTACCGTCAGAATCTTTAGAGTTAATCAAATCTTCAACATTCTCTTGGTAAATATAATTTTAAACAGTTAAAAAAAACAAACAAACAAAAAACCTGAGTTACTCTTTAGATCTCATGTGTTTCCAGCAACGAAGATTGAAATAATTTGGTCTGGTTGAGATTGATGCGTGAATAAAATTACCATCATCAACTTTTCTGCAGAGGGAATGTGATATGAGTCTTGAAACAGTTTTCTCCCTGGCTGTAGTTTGGAGATGACCACACCCCTCTTTTATTTTTGCTTTCCCAGACGGGGTGCCCAAATGCATTATTAGAAGTTGGCAATTTTCCAACTTTTGGTTGGCAGTGGAGTTGGATGAGTTTCCATTTTGCTCATTTGGGGACGGGGGGACAGTTTTTCCTTCTGTTAGCTTTACCAAATGTTGGACATTTCATCATTACTATTATAGAAGTGATTGTCATCAACATTTCATCACAGTTTTGTTTTTGCATGAAAACATCTCTGGTTACATGAATTTGAAGGAGAAATGCACAGCATCCAACTTGTAGCCCCTCATTTTACCTACTAATTAATTAGGATAGGCAAAGTGGTAAAGTGAGAAACACAATTCTGATATTCACTTCAGTAATGTAGATATAAAAGGAAACTGCCTCATAACTGACAATTGTAGAACCCTGACCTAAACGGAGCATAAATTACAGTGTGTAGTGTCTTTACACTTAATAAACCTGGATGGATAGAGTTGTTAAAACAGTACATCAGGGTAGTTCATTTAATTGAACTCATACCTGTCGCAACATGTCCCTTACTTACTTTGCTCATTGTTAAACATGCTGCTGGAGTGAACATGATCATTACATTGAGACTTTTACTGGGAGTATAACTGTAGAAGAGGTTCTGCCAGGACTGTCTAAGTGTGTACTACAAGTAGTGTTAGGGCTGATAGCGTATATATCTTACTAGGTGCTGAAAAGCTTGTGAACATGTATACGTTAACTTGGCTGAAACCCAGGCACTGTAATCTTCCCTGTCACTACCTTTCCTCCAGCATGCCATGAATGTGGCATCAGTGCTTTGGAGCAAGCTTTGATTTATTTTACCTAACTCTACTGTTTTGTTCCTCTGGCTCCTTGCAGTGAGCCCTTCAGCTCACAGCCACTGCTCAGACACATTCTCTCTGTAACTCAGGGGGGGCAAGTTATTTTTGGGTGAGGTAGAGAACATGCTGGATAAGCACAGCTGCTGGTGTTAATGTTGCTAAATTTACATTAAATGTGCAGCACTCTATGTGTGACTGTAGTAGTAGTATCAGTATACGTACATAATACAACTCTTTGAATAGTCACTTTGTGGTCAACACTGCTGACAGCACGTTGTCTATTGTTGTCTCTGTCAGATTGTGATGGAGGTAAAGTGTTGGAGACTTCAGTTTTAGTATTTAGTACAACAGTTGAAGTGGAGATGCAGTGATTATAATTAGATATTTTGTTATGATAATTTTTTAACAGTTTTTCTTTTTAACTACTGTTAACTAAGGTGTCCTGAACAAGGGTAAACAAAGACACGTGATTGAAGAGTTGTGAAACAATGTGTCTATGTTATTGTGAGTGTGGCCATTGTGTGGTGCATGTCTTTAAATGTGATGGACACAGAACTGGATATGTGAGACAGATCAGGTGGTCACCACTGATGGTTGATCAAACTGAAAAGTGACTGATTGTATTCAGCTAGTGATTGGTGCATATCTGGTCTAAACTGTACATCTCTACCAGTATACTTCCAGTGGACTACTTTTTCCTCACAGAAGTTCAGATTGAAAAGTGTTTAAAACTTGGATCAGGAAATAGATTATGTAAGTGAGTTTACTGAGTGTAACTGTATCAGCTCCTACAGTTCCTGATCAGTGGTTTGACTGTTAATACTACATTCAACATACTTGAGTGGATATGTGCTGCTTGATTTTAATGGGCTGGCATGGCTTACTGGAGGCCTTGTGCATTCTTGGCATTATTTCTCTAAATGTTAATGACAGTGAAGCCGCAGGTCATCCACTACACATGCTGTAAAATTCACTGGCTCATGTTAAATGCCATCTTTTCTCTTTGGGAAAAAAAAGTACCGTATTTTCTGCACTATAAGGCGCACTTAAAAGCCTTTAATTTTCTCAAAAAACGACAGTGCGCCTTATAATCTGGAGCGCCTTATATATGGATCAATTGGTTAATTGGTTGATCCATACTGGTTGTACACGGCGCTCAAGGCGCTCTGTCAAAATGTTTCAGTATGAAAAACCAATAAAAACAATTTAATAATCCAAAACACCGATCCCTTTATTTTTCTAAGCCTTTTGCTAGACTATCCGCCGGATTAGCTATAAAAGGCTAACGATCCTCATATTCCCATTTAAGACACGAAGTTTTATCATTCACACTTGGTGAATCTCTAATCTCACCAACAAGTACGACTGGTAAACTACAAGGCCGCACCGCTTGCAGCATTACGGCTACCGTAGTCAGTAAACACCGGTACTGTGCTTACTCACAGTCCTAGTAGATGCATAGTGCAACCCCAGTCGAACGTTGGACTGCAGTATCTTCTATTCTATGCGCCTTATAATCCGGTGCCCTATATATGAAAAAAGTTCTAAAATAGGCCATTCATTGAAGGTGCGCTTTATAGTGCGGAAAATACGGTAGTTGTTTTGTTTTTTATTTTCCATTGAAGGATGAGGTTTTATTAGTCAAGACCCAATGCAATGCTGACACCTTGTGCATGTTTGTGAGTGGGTGGACTATAGAGTAACTCATGGCAATGGTGTAATGAGCAGGGGCCAGATATTCTCACTGGTGTTGATAAATAGGATGCTTGTGACACGGTTGTGCTGTTGATGGGGGATTTCCACAGGTGGACCCATGAGCCCCTTACACCACTGAGCAGTTGGTCTTGTCACGGATCAGCATGCTATTTATTTTACATTGTCCTGTGTGTGTGTGTGTGTGTGTGTGTGTGTGTGTGTGTGTGTGTGTGTGTATGTGTGTCCGTCCATCCATCACATCTATAGACATTGTAAAGGTAAAGCAGCAGGACAGGTCTCTGCTGTCCTCCACTCCCATGGCTCAGCTAATTGTGTAATTCTTAGCTTGACACTCAATTACTTTTAATTTCATAACTGACCTTTGCACCAGTCTGTGATGTCGATGCCATCCTCTTTCATCATTAGTAAAGATGGTACACACTATCTCCCCTAACAGCCAGTCATCAGCTATAAACAGAGGGAGCATGTTGTTTGTATTGTTTGTGCTGACTTGCCATATCTTTACACCATAATGCTGGTCATATTTTAAAGCTGTATGTGGTTTCACTAAAAAGAATATAACAGGTATATGGCCTTTTTTCATTATTCATACTTTTAATATGACAAGTATATGATTCTTACAAGACATTATCTTACAATACTCTGTTGTGATGTCACAGCTTGCAGACTGTGGAGTAGAGCCCTGCGCGGCACTGTTTTCTTCATCCCGCTCCTGCCCACTCCCGCTGAATTTCTGACCATTACCGCCTGCACCCGCAACGTGTGTGTTACACTCCCGCCCTCCTGCAATGTTTATGTCCACTCCCGCCCGCACCCGCAAAACTCAGAGAATTTATGCCCGCACAGTAATAGAGATGCATTGATTGTGTCTTCTCCTGTCCAGCAGGAGAAAACACGTCATTTATAGGCTATTATGGGGTTGTTTGTTTCATTTCCCTGGCCTGCATGTCATTTGACGTACTGGTCAGGAATAGCGCTCATGTTTCGTTGTTTTCATTTAGTTTTTCTTTACTTCATTTGTTGAATCAATCATCCTGGTGCTCCCGCAGTGCTTTTTTAGCCGCCCGTTCCCGTCCGCATCAAAGTTCAAACCACCTGCTTCTGCCAGATTTGCGTTGGGTCTGCGTGACCCGGCAGGACCCAATCCCAATGCAGCCCTCTACTGTGGAGTGTTACACTACACTACTTCTTTTTCTCTTTGTCTAATGTGACCTGTCTCTCATTCCCCCTGACAGCGATGTTACGAACACAAACAGTACAGAAATGGACTCAAGTTCTGCAAACAAATCCTGTCCAACCCCAAGTTTGCAGAGCACGGAGGTAAGCAGCAGAAGTGTAGATATGAGGAAAACAGATAGTTTTCATTTACCCTGTCCCTCACTGTCTCCTTCCCCCTTATCTCCCTTTCAGAGACCCTGGCGATGAAGGGCTTGACCCTGAACTGTCTGGGGAAAAAGGAGGAGGCCTACGACCTGGTGAGAAGAGGCCTGCGCAACGACCTCAGGAGCCATGTCTGTATCCTTACATGCTTATTTCAGACACGTTTTGGTGAAGGAGGTATGCTCCGATGAAGATGTTGTCACCTCTGCTTTCAGAAGGGACTTTTGTAAAATTGGTGGAAGTGTGTGATGCCGTAGGACCTTGAGATGCCACCCATTATGGAGAGGAGCTCTTTTCTCTGTGGTGCACAGTCAGCACATCTCTTTTGCTCTCATTCTGCTCTCCTCTCTCTCTCTCTCGGTCTCTCTCTCTCTCTCTCTCTCTCTCTCTCTCTCTCTCTCTCTCTCTCGGACTCTCTCTCTCTGACTCCTAGGCCAGAGAGAAATCTGTGCTTATTTCCAGCAGATAAGCACTATCAGCCCACAACCTGACTAAAGTCAACTTCTCTGGCAAAAACTTGTCTTTTGTACTGTGCATTCTGAGAGATGCATATTGATATATGAGGTGCTTAAAAAAAGAGCACATGCTTGAGAATGGATCAGGCTTAGTCCAGCTGAACTGCAGACAAACCGCAGATGAAGCCTGTGAGGAGCAATTGGCCATAGCATGTGATGATCCTGCAACTGATATTGGTGGACCTGACTTCATGTAACTCATGAGTCAGTCATTGTATCGTATGTATATGTATAGTCATTGAATCTATACATTTATTTGTGTCTGTGGTCTCATTCCTGGTAAGTTACTCAGAAAGCATCACCATCAAACATCTGGGCTCTGTGTGCTGCAGACTCCCCCACAAATCAAATTAAAATGTAAAAATGACAGTTCCAACAAAAATTATGACACACAATATGTTTTTTATTTTTGCATATAGTTCAGACTTATTCAAAAGTTTATCTTAACTGTGGCAGCTATCTGCAATATGTGTGTACACACTCGCTTTCCTTACACATCACACTTTTCAAATTTAAATTTGGTCTGAACTGTTACCTCAAGCACATCAAGCAGCAGCATGGGCCGCCCTGGGTCCACTGACAACAGTGGCTTTATTTGACATCAACTTTACTTGACTTGATGGTTTAAGTGTTGGCTTTGGTACTGTTTAAGATAAGAATTACTTTATTGTCCTTATTCTATTATCCTTTATTTTTGCTAGTGGCCCACATGAGAAACCCAGATCATTGCCAGATGCTACAGATGTTTTGTCACTCTACCTTCATTCTACCTCTAAGATTAAATAGTAGGAAGGTAGGCAGCATTGATGTGAAGAGAAGTCGTGGCAGCAAGCGCCAATATGCGCTGGTGTGGGGCTCTACATAGAAAGCAATGGGAGCAGCTGTTTTGATGTGCCCTGTTCACAGCTGGGGTGTGTTGGGCTTAAACACATACTTCCACATTAACAACATAAATGAATAAAAACTTGGGTTATTAACAGCAAATGATGTGCCTTGGCTTCTCTTGAAATGTGAACCATACTGGTACTATTAAAAACTTTAAACAGAAAATACTCCCACACACCGTCTGCACTTGTGATAGGTAATAGATTTATTAAGAAAACAATGTTTTGGTCCTCAGACCCTCATCAGGTAATCTTTACATGGACCGAAACATTGTTTTCTTCATAAATCCATTATCTATTGCGAGTGTGGACAGTGTGCAGGAGTATTTTCTGTTTGACTTTGTTGGCCGTTGGTCTCCTCCTATGCGCCTGTCCATTTTTAAAGTTTTTCTTACTTACTGAAAAACTTTAAAAATGTGTGTGACCTTGCAACCAAGACCTATCTCATGTTGACACAACTTTTAAAATGTCAAATAACACCTTTAGTCATGTCTCCTTAGAATTACTATGACAGTGGATTATACAGATGGACTATGTGTGTGTGTTCCTTAACTCCCTGTGTGTCCCAGGCTGGCACGTTTATGGCCTGCTGCAGCGCTCGGATAAGAAGTATGATGAGGCCATCAAGTGTTACCGCAATGCTCTGAAGTGGGACAAGGACAACCTGCAGATCCTGCGAGACCTGTCCCTGCTTCAGATCCAGATGAGAGACCTGGAGGGCTACAGGGTGAGGAGCATCAGACGGTCGATAGCGTGTATCTGGTTGCATAATAAATCTGCTTTGAATCAGCACACTGAAAAGGGAAAAAAAACGAGAAGCAGATTTTAGAAATGTGGCCATTTTTCTTTTTAATACACAAACAAAAAAAGGCTTCTACAATTTGTGGACTTTCCTGAGTAGACACACTCCCATCCTTGGCTCTGCCTGGTCCAGGGAGCATTATGGTGCTGATGTGGTGTGACTGCAGCCTATCGGCAGGCAGATATCAGGTTGCAGTCAATCTTCACAATGTAGAACAGTTCTCTTGGGACACAGCCTGAGATTTTGATGCTTATTTAGTGCAAGGTATGAAATGGCAAGATGAAAGTCTGGTTGAAAGGAATAAAAATATGGATGAGAGGGAAAACAGGGATGGACTCAGAATGTATTATGTTTTTTTTTTTTCCCCAGTTCTCAGCTAGCAGCATCCTGGTGTCTAAACCATGAATCAGCAAAATTGCTCTTCTCTAGTTTGCTGCCAAACTTCTTCCCTGCTCATCTTCACGTCACTATGTGAAGTTGAATCTTTATTCACTAATGTTAAGAGCTAAGTAAATCTGTGTTCACTCTTTTTCCTATAGGAGACACGGTACCAGCTGTTGCAGCTGCGTCCAGCCCAGCGGGCTTCTTGGATTGGGTATGCCATTGCTTACCATCTTCTGGAGGACTATGAGATGGCTGCGAAGATCATCGAGGAGTTCAGGAAAACACAACAGGTAAGATACAGTTGGAGCCAGGCATTTAGAGAAAGTCTGTTATTTTCATCTTCCATAGCAAAGGCCAGATGTGATATCAGCAAAGAAACTGGTTTAACAAAGTATTTAGAAGAGATCATGCAGTGCACTGCAGCATCAGATGAGTGACAGGACTCCTGACATCTGCTGTCATGGTGTAGGGGTCTTGACTTACTGACTGATGAATCAGAGTTGTAGTGCGTGCTTTGTGACCAGTCACTGTTCTCCTTAAAGGAGTTTTGAACATGGGCACTGTCTTGGTCACCTCTGCACCATCACATCCGCAATACAGCTCTCTCTCTCTTTTTCACTCACTCTCACTCTCTTGTGCTTTCCCTGCTGTGATCCTGATAAGACCAGTCTGCTTCCTGCCTTTGTATCGACTAAATAATACAACATACTGGTGTAAAAGGACAAATGCACATATACCCGGAGTCTGATGCTGAGTTTTCCCAGCAGCAAAGTCCACCCAGTGGCTCCAACCATTTCTTATTGTTGGTGGTGGTTACTGATAGTGATGCTTTTCAGAACCTGTTAAGTTCACCTAATGGCAATTTTACATCTTGGTTTTTGTCAGCAACTGCAACTAGTAACATTGTGTAGTGTTATGATGTGTCACAATACCATCCTGTCTGGCTGTTTCCTCATTAGTCAGGTTGCTGGTTTTTCTCTCTTTGCCTGACTTTCCTGTCTCTCTCAGAATATGGTTGATAGTTCTACTTGCAGCCTGATTGGTGAGGAAATAGCCAGGATTCCTTTCCTCAAGTCTGTGACTGGCTGGTTTTATGGCACGTTGTGAGTGAGTGAGGAGCCGAGTTGAGTACGGCCTGAGATATTTTCAACAAGTTGTAGCAGTCCTGTTGCTGGGTTACAAGTTTCACGGTGTATTACGGTAGAAATGCCAGATGGTTAGTATTACCTATTAAATTTTAATTACCACTTCAACAATGGGTGACTGCCGAGGTGGTGGGTTTGTTATGTGTAATTCAAAACAAGGCTAAAGCCTGCTGCTTTCATACACAGAGGAAATATAGGAAATTAAAGTTCCCTTGTTTGCAGCGTGGTTCATGCAGTGAACCCCAGTGCTGCTACTGGTCCCTGTGTTCAGATGCAGATATCTACTTGATGAAATGATTTCAGGTTGTGCTTTATTCATTTTTGAACATTTTCAGCGCATTTCATCCATGGGACTTTTAACTATGATCATTGTGGTCACTATAACTACACTTAAATTCCATACTGTTTAATGTTGATATTACATGTCTTGTTAGTGAGATAAAAACAACAGTCCCAGAATCAAATCTAGTACTTAGTTTAAATCCAATGTGCTGTAGAAAAAAAGAGGCCTCACATTTTTAGAATTTTGGCATCAACTTGGGGTGGGCATGCAAGAGATCTAATATAAACAATTGAAATAATAATAAAACTAATTATTAAAACTAATAAAAAGTTGTCACCTGACATTGAAAGTGTACTAATTACTAGCTTCTGGTTGCATAAAGACTCAAATGATTAATTGCTTAAAAGAAAGTACGTAAGTAGGGATAACTTCAGTAGGGACACATTTTCAACAAAAATACTATTTGAGGATCGTTTCAAACTATCAGTTATTTTTCGACACAGGTTATCGGGTTAGGTCAGGTTGATGATATAGGTGCGTTTCTGTTTGCAAACAATCATCACTATGACCACAGATCACTTTGAAGGCTGCTGTGTGATTGCCTTTCAAATTTAATCACTATGAAGTCAATCAAAAGCTGAGGAGCTAGATTATAAAACTTCCAAAAAGAGGTTGTGAATACTGTTGATACCCAGTGTAAGTGCTGCACTGCTGTTCAATCTGTTATTGTTTGAGATATATGTCTAAAGTGTTGGGCATGTTAAATAGAAAGTACATCAGTGTTACATGTTGCTCATTGATTCGAAATTGAATTGATTCAGAAAGTCCATGGCAATAACTTGCCTTAAGAAATATTTGTTGTCATTGAACTAAGTGGATGTGACGGCATCTCTTCCAGCTGCATTTATAACCTGATCAACAATATTCAGCAAAAGTTATATTCAGTGTGTGAGCCACAACACAACAGAAACCGTCTCAACTCAGTAAATGATTCATGAATGAATGAAACAGGGCTGGAAATGAGCAGTTTTACACATACTCTGTCTGAGGTAGGTTTAGCATCACTCCTTCCTTTTGTGTTTGTGGTCCAGACATCTCCAGACAAGGTCGACTACGAGTACAGCGAGCTGCTGCTGTACCAGAACCAGGTCCTGAGGGAAGCAGGCCTCTACAAGGAGGCCCTCGAACATCTGTCCAACTATGAGAAGCAGATCTGTGATAAGCTGGCAGTGGAGGAGACTCGAGGTGCGCCCTCAACTAAAACCTGGTCAACACGTGATGATTTAGCTTCTTGTGCTCTCTAGTTCCATCACACTAGCTGCACGTCACACTTAAACAATGTTGATATGGAGGGGATTGTAGTTCAGTTTAAGCTTTGTGGGTTGACTTTGAGCTTCTAACAGTTCCTTCACTTGAGTGTCTTCTCTCTCACCTCTGCAGGAGAGTTGCTGTTGAAGCTGGAGCGTCTGGATGAAGCGACAGAGGTCTACCGTCGTCTGCAGGAGAGGAATCCAGAAAACTGGTCCTATTACCACGGCCTGGAGAACGCCCTAAAACCAGGTCTGACACTCCTCCCTCTAGCATCGTCCTCTCATCACTGACGGCTGAAATATCTACATAAACCTAAATCTTCAACTCTGTACTGACTTTTCAGGCAGCGTAGAGGAGAGACACAAGATCTATGAGGAGGCCTGGGAGAAGTTTCCCAAAGGACTAGTTCCTCGTCGGCTGCCCCTCAACTTCCTCTCTGGTGAGAGCAATGATACAGCCTCTGCTTAAACATAATCGAATATCAAACTAATGGCTGTAGTCATCTGTAGTCGTTCAGTGTTTTTTATTTGTCTAATATAATATAATGAACATGAATGAACTGTGTGAAAGGATTCTGATCCAGTCCCTCTCGCCCTGTTTGTCTGCAGGTGAGAAGTTCAGAGAGTGTCTGGACAGGTATCTGAGGATGAACTTCAGTAAAGGCTGTCCGCCTGTCTTCACCACACTCAAATCACTGTACAACGACAAAGAAAAGGTAACAGCATTGCTGATAGAGAAGTCTGCTATATCACTGACACTTTGTCCTCACTTCATTTATAACCAGCTGAGATGTATTGAGATCCAAATGAAAGATACAAATGTGTTGGATAAGTCATTCTGAATTCTTCTTTCTCTTATGAAAGCTCATGAAGTTTGTCTTCCATGTTTTTCCTCAGGTGGCGATAATAGAGGAGTTGGTGGTTGGCTATGAAACCTCATTAAAAAGCTGTAGAATGTTCAGCCAGAACGGTGAGGAGAAAAATCAACATTATGATGAATTTAGTCCTTAGTTTTGAAATCTTGTGGTCACACGACCAAAGGCACAAACTTACAGGATGTACTTACACTGTCACAGATGATGGAAAGGAGGAGCCACCGACTACGTTGCTCTGGGTGCAGTACTTCTTGGCACAGCATTACGACATGGTTGGCCAACAGACTCTGGCTCTAGAATACATCAACGCAGCCATTGAGAGCACACCTACACTCATCGAACTCTTCCTCATCAAAGCCAAGATTTACAAGGTGACACGTGCTGTACATTTGTTAACTGTTGGAGATGTAACCAAGGAGCGAATTCATGACTGTTACGTCGGTCTTCTGTCTCCCACAGCATGCTGGGAACATCAGAGAGGCTGCTCAGTGGATGGATGAGGCCCAGGCTCTAGACACGGCCGACAGATTCATCAATTCCAAGTGTGCCAAGTACATGCTGAAGGCTGGCATGGTCAAAGAGGCGGAGGAGATGTGCTCCAAGTTCACACGGGTGAGAGAACTGCATCTACAGCTCAGGGATGGATTTCCTGCTACGTCTGAGTGTACAACACTTAGGCCCTAGGAGTATAAATCCCTGAGGCTAGTTATTGACTGAAGGCCCAGTCAGGGTTACACAGAATGACTACTGCAATAACACAGCATCTCATTAATAATATATACTTATTGTATTATTGTACACACAGTTTAAAAATAAATTAAAGCAGAATATGATTGAAAAGTATAAACAAGATTAAATTTGCATGTTTCTGCTGCATTGCTTGTAACCTGCATCTGAAAATCACTTATTTAATTTTATTGTATCTGTCTGGGGACGGACTTTCAGGCTTGGTCAAGTGTAGGTAACATCTGCTGATTATTTGTCTTGGTTTTATTTCATGATTATAGGGTCTTTGTTTCTTTATGGTTTATATAAATATATTTATACTTTTCTGTTTGCTATGCTATTTTTGGCAACATTAGAAATTATAAATAGCTTTAAAGGGTAAGATTAGATGGGAAAGATTAAGGGCAGGCATTTATAAGTTTAATAGCTTAAACCTGCTATTTTGCGATCATCAAAATAATATGAAATCTTGTGTCCTATCAAATTGAATAAATTAATCTAAATATTGACAGAAAAGTAGAAGTGAGTTCACATACAGGCTGAGCCCAAACAAGTTAGCATAATTCTAGACATAAACAATGATAAAGTCTTGGTGGTGAGTGTCAAAGTAGCAAGTTGATGTGATTATTGATTATCTCATTGTTTGCCATTGTCTTGCTCACTGCTGTGTGTTTGTTTTTGCTCTGTCTTTGTTCAGGAGGGAGCATCTGCAGTGGAGAATCTGAATGAGATGCAGTGTATGTGGTTCCAGACAGAATGTGCACTAGCCTACAAGGCTATGAACAAGTTCGGGGAGGCCCTCAAGAAGTGTCATGAGATCGAAAGGGTAGGTACATCTCATTTCTGCCTTGTTTTCTAACATTAAAACCTTTTATTAATCACACCCTCTTATTTTTCTTCAACTTTTTTCTCCCTCTTCTTCTCTCGTTAGCATTTTGTGGAGATCACAGATGATCAGTTTGATTTCCACACCTACTGCATGAGGAAGATGACACTACGCTCATACGTGGACCTACTGAAGCTGGAGGATGTGCTCCGGATGCATCCCTTCTACTACAAGGCTGCCATCACTGCCATCCAGATATACCTGAGCCTCCACGACAATCCCCTGACTGACGACAGCAAGGAGCTGCAGGCCGACACTGGTGAGAGGCCAGAGAGTTATAACATAGAGAATAAAGTCAGATGTGGTCTCTTATTAATGCTCATTTTTTAGATGCTTAGAGCAGTGATCCACCATTATAACCACCCATCATTTGTTTTCCTCAGCAAATCTCTCTGACAAGGAGCTTAAGAAGCTTAGGAACAAGCAGCGAAGAGCCCAGAAGAAGGCCCAGCTGGAGGAGGAGAAGAAGAACGCTGAGAAGGAGAAGCAGCTAAAGAACCAGAAGAAGAAGAAGGAGGATGATGATGAGGAGATCGGAGGGCCCAAAGAGGAGCTCGTTCCAGACAAACTGGTCAAGGTGGGTGTCGACAACCACAAGAGCTAAATGTCTGAATCACCCAGTGAAAGCCTGTTTCTTGAAGTTCCTCTTCCTTGTGATGGTCACAGGTAGAAAATCCACTGGAAGAAGCCGTCAAGTTCCTGATGCCTCTCAAACACCTGGTCAAAGACAAAATTGACACACATCTGCTGGCTTTTGAGATCTACTTCAGGAAAGGTTAGCGCACACATTTTTTTCGTTTGTTTGCTGCATGTTGATATCACATCTCTTACTTTTCCTTTACACACTGACAATTGTGCTTCCTTTCAGAAAAATACCTGCTGATGCTCCAGTCAGTGAAGAGAGCGTTGGCCATTGACCCAGACCACCCATGGCTACACCAGTGTCTAGTTCGCTTCTTTAAAGGAGGTAAGATCACAGTGCCACCTGTTGAAAGCTGTCATTTACATCATCTCTGTTGCTTTCTACACTCCTCCCTCCATTATTTTGGTCTGTGTCTCATCCTCCTCCCCTCCTGTCTTTCAGTCTCAGAGAGCAAGGAGCTGCCGGAGGTGGTCAGGACAGTGCTGAAGCAGGAGATCACTCGGCTGTTTGGAGATAGCAATGCTAAGAGCTTCAACCAGGCCTACCTCACCAAGCACTCCAACTCCATACCACACCGACTGGCTGGTAGGACACACATACACACACAACCACTCACTTAGAGCTGTACTCCTTTTCCACCTGTTGAATTCATTAGTGTTGGACTCAACCAGAATCATGCAGCCCTTTTCCATTACACAGTTACAGCACTACTCGGCTTGACAGGACTTGGTTTTGGTCATTTTCCATTGCAGTTGAGTAATTCATAGTACCTCCTCAACGTGCGCAGTGTTGTCATAGCAGGGCTGCTACAGTCACTCCAACTAGTTCTCTTTCTTTGATCCTCTCAGCAGCTCCAAACGCAGTTGACAGACCATGGTGTGGTTTTCTGCACAGCAGCCAGTTAACTCATGTATAGTCACAAGCACAGTTGCAGTCCAGATCAGTGGGCACTGTTGACGGTGTGTTTTTAAAAATAGCAGGTTTGATTCATGTTTCGGACATTGCGTTCATGACTCTTCAGATCAAATCAGTTGCCGGCAGTTGGTTGAATCACATTTTAGTATCGGCTCAGCTTGCTTGGAATCTCACCTAGAGATAGGTACCAGGTACTATTCCCAATGGAAAATCAAAAAAGACGAGTTGAGTCAAGCCAAGCTGTGCTAGTAGGAAAGGGCCAACAGTTTACATGCTGCACTGCCTTTTACATTGGCCAAATGAAAATTGGATAAGTGTAGCCTGACTTAGTACTTCCTAGCCACTTTTTTTAAAATACTAAGGCAGGGCTTGATGGAACGTTGGAAACACAACAGTTGCATATTGTTCCCACGTGTTCTTCTTTATTTCTAGTACACAGGGTTGTATTCTCTTCCTCTGCCCATCAGTAAACTCTTGTGCAGCACTGAAGTCCCTCACAAGTTCTTTCTCAAAATAATGTCACTTTCAGACACTGGGGGAAAAAAAATGTAATTTCTCCATTGTGTTTAGTGTTTGAAAATGGATTTCACACCCAAACTGACCCCCAGACTCATAGACACACTTCTGCCCCTCTTGCAGCTGCTAAGATGATGGTGTACCTGGACTCGTCGACAGAAACAAAGGCAGCGGAGCTGGCCACTGCACTAGACGAGTCGCTCAATAACAGAACCATACAGGTGTGTGTTCAGGGACTTACTCCTTCTGTTCCCAGTATTTATGCTAAGATAAGAAAAGCAGTTGCTGGCTTAGGCTACAAATGTTTTGACTTTACTGTGAAATATGAGGAAAACCAACTCCTTTTCACGTCCCTCCCTGCCTCAGATCTGCACAGAGGTCCTGGAGTGTCTGCGGACCGGTGTCCTGGGCGACTGTAAAGAGCGCGTGGAGGCGTACCGCGCCGAGTGTCACAAGCTTTACCCCTACACGTTAGCTTTCATGCCCCCTGGATATGAGGAGAACACCAAGATCGCCAACGGAGATGTTTCCACGGAAACGGAGGAGCTAGCCAATGAGATGTGAGCAAGACAGAACAACAGCGGATGAGAAAAGGAATTGGGCCGAGCACGGAGCCTTGTGGTACGCCTGGCAGCCATTTTGTAGAGCCAAACGTGGGAAGCAGAAATGGGTGTTTTGTTCTTTGGCTCATCTTAATAGGGTCTGACCTGGCATGGCTTGGCTCTCTCCCACATGGTGAAAATCAGGACTGTGTGTGTGTTGAGGGCATGTGTATCCAAGTGAGTGTGTGTGCGCGTGTGTGTGAGTGCATGTGTGCAGTTGTGTATATTAGTGGGAAAGGGGGGGGAAAGAGGGAGATAACAGAATGGCCATTTTACTTTTTTAATCAAGCTGACAACCATGCTGAATATGAAAACAAACAATAGCTAATGGCAAACTGTTGGGATAAACTGGGACACGGACTTTCAGTTTCCTCAGACGATCAGTAATGGTAACAGCAACCACTCGAGTCTGACTCGGTGCTGCTCCGACACAAGCCTGTCGCATACTGTGTTCCCTTATTTTAAAAGAAAAGCTAATTTAAATTAAAATAGGACACAACTGTCACTGGGGATGGGAGACCGAGCTGAGTGGATCTGATCCCCGACAGATCTGTAGGAAGCTGAGAAGGAGTTGTTGAGGACCTTTTAGTAGTAATGGAGGACATCCAGTGGCCACAGGTGCATCTGTAACTGCTGTTAATGCTCCAGTAGAGCACAGGTCTACGTGTGGCAGTGCAGTGGGGTGTGTAAGGAAGGCCCAGTCTTGGCGGGGGGCCACAGCCGAGAGAAAGTGGAGAGAGTGCCCTCACATGTTAACAGTTTGTTGGTCAGACTGTGCTTCCCTCATTGTTCCTGGTCCAACATGGGAATATGTAATCCTGTCTGTTTTATTCTGGAGCACCTTTTAACACAGGTTGTGCATAGTGCTCTATTTCACACACACACTGCTACCCTGACCTTTTTACATAGTTCTGAGAAAGTTGGATAGATCTAAGCAATACCATAGACACCTTCCTGTCCTTAAAGGATCACTGAAGCTCTCACTGATGACGATCTCACTGAGCCTCCTGGCAGAGTCACTTGTGTTGCTGCTGTTGCCACCGTTAAAAATGGTTTGATGCACATTAACATGGAGACTCTGACAGTTGAAGTGGAAAAATGAGCCTCCAGTACATCTCACTTAAGAAGGCTCCTCTCCACTAATAAACATGCCTCCTCTAAAGTTCAGCATCGAAGCCTGTTGCCCAACGATGACAGAAGTGAAAAATGTTACAAAGCGGCTAAAAAACATCTGGAATTTATTTTACTTCTTCTGTTCTCCCTTTTTTCCCCAGTAATTTCTTTTCTTACCCTTTTTCCTCTAATTTGGGATCTAATGTGAAAGATGAAATCTGAGATGGTGATGTATGATATCTCTGGAATTTTGTATTAAAACCAAATGAAAGAAAACAGTTGACTTGTTTGCATCTGTAATGTGTAGCCGCTCTTCCCCTCACTTAGCTGCTGGTGTTGTGAAAGGGAGCGTTGGCACGGATCAGTTTTGAGCCATCACACCCCTGGTCCTCAGATGTAGCCACTGTACATAAAACATTAGGTTTATTAGTTCAAAGGTTTTGTATTTACAACCAACTCAAAGACAGAGCTAAATCATCCTGGACTGGTTGTTATTCTTCTCCAGTTTCACTCTGATAAATATTAAACGAAACAAAACAAAAAAAACCACTAACGGTGATTTCATTATCCGAGATGCAAATGATTTTCAAATTTTCTGTTCTCATACATTGTTTGTGAACATCTTCTCCACTGAAGACAAAGATCAGCTGTGTAACTGGCCTCCAGGGAATCAGTTCAGCACTTTGCTACTTGTTCGATTGTCCCCTCTGCACACACGCTAATTCATAACGATTTTATTTTTGAGGCCCAATTGTAAAGCTTTTTTTTTTTTTTGTCATACTGCTAAGTACATGCATGGCCTGCGAATACAAAGTTCCTTTTAACATTTTGCTCTTTTGTTTGTTAGAATAACATCTTCTGGCATGTTAAAGAACAGAATTTGTATTGGACCGTTCCTTCTCTGTGTCCGACCAGGTCTGAGGACTGAGGTATAGTTGCAGGTTTTTGGTAGACCAGGATTGTACCAAATACTCAATCAAAGCATAGATTCAATCTGCTGTAATCTGTTCAGACTGGGTCTCTGGGCTTCCCGCTGTGATGTTTTGTATCAACACTGGCATAGATCCCAAATGTTAATAAAAAAAATCCAGATGTGGATCATTGTTACAACATTTTTTTTGACTGACAGTTTATTTGTGAGAAACATACTGACGTGTATAAAGAGCTTGTTGAAGACACAGGTGCTGCAGACAGAAACGTGGCTAATATAAACCTACTAGCAGGGGGCAGCACAGGTGGGAGGGTGAAGGCATGAATGTTGAGTAGGTAAACACGTCCAAACTCTGCACACAAACACCTCAGGTTTTGTGTATGTATATAAATATATATATATATATAATGTGCTTGTTCAAGGAGGAGTTAATCATGAATATGTAATGAGAGCAGTTTATACACAAAGCTCAAACTGAATATGGCACATAGAGCATCTAAAATAAACAGTTTCAGAAAATTTGTGTAATTTGGAATTCGAATCAGGTCATAATTATTGTACATAAAGCCCAGACACCCTCAGTTTGTCTTCACTACATATTGCAACCAGCTCAATGTTAAACTGTCTCCCTCAGCTGCTGCGGTGAGAATCTCACAGGACAGAGATGCCCAGTTCGTAGCTGTTCCTTCATCAGCTGAAATCCCACATTTCATTGGAGAGAAGGCAGATGTGGAATGTCTGCAGGCTTAGCAATGACAATGGTCACTGGTGTTAACTTGGGGAGTTCTGACAAGTTCAACTATTCATAGTCTCAGAAATGTAACTTCTGTCAACAACAGACACCCAGCTGGATAATGTGATATTAAAATCCAGGGTCGGGGGTGGGCCTTTCATAAAGGTCCCTAATCGTGGTATTTAAGTGTCACTGATTTGTCAGTGTTTCTCCTATTACAATTACCATGGTGTAAATACAAAAGTCATTTTTCTGATCCATAAAGTTTACAACAACATCCAAAATCAGGTCTAAACATCATCATTTGTTAGTGTTAGACAAGTATGATAGAGAATGATAAAGGAAACATACGCTATTCACAAAAAGTTAGGGATATTCGACTTTGGGGTGAAATTTATGGAAAATTTAAAGAGTTGGAGTATGGTCATTTCTTCATCTCAAACAATGTACTGAAACAAAAGCTAACAACAGTAGTGGGTATACAACAACAAAACATGTCAATGTGTCAGTAAGTTGTCATGTGACCAAAGGACGTCCACTTGTCTGCCTTTCTGTGACTCTTCCAGTCTCTCTGCGTCTCTGTCCAACCTGCTGATGACACTCTGTGACTCTCTAAGCTCAGTGGACACTTCCCTCTGACAACATCCCATCGTCTGAAGCCTCGACATGTCCAGGTGCTGTTGATGGATTGTTATGCAGGTGTGGTCTTGTTCTCATGATGTCAGAAAGTGAACAGCATGATGAAGAGGACTGTTTCAATACAAACTGTCACTGAAGCAGAACATTTAGTGGTGCATTCATGGATCAGACACTTGTTGTGATGTTTGTGGTTAATCACCTTGTTAGAGAACAGCATGTTATGTTATAAGCACTGAAACACTGAACAGTTGGACATGCATTCAAAAGTTTAGAGAAGGTCAAATAAAGCTCACCTGTAAAGGTTAGAATGCATTTTAGGTGCATTCTGAAATTCCACCCAAAAGCAGACAGAGAATATCCAGTAAATGCAGACTTTATTATAAATACCAAACTTCTCTAAAGGAGTGACAAAGCAATAGGCTATGAAAAATTCCTAGGAGAACTAACAAGAAAAGAAAGCAACAGCAAAAAAAAATCACTCCAAATGGAGGAAAAGAACTAGAGGTAAAAGGCTATGAAAAATAAAAACAAAATAAGAATCTCTCCCAGAGGAGGCAAACTATGAAAAATGCTATGAAAAGATTAACAGAAACCCTCCAACTGGAGGAAAACCTGGCTAGATAGATCAACTACGAAACTTTAACCACAAAATCAAAATTGCTCCAAAGGAGGAAAACAAATGGCTATGAAAAGTATCTAGAACTAAGGTATGAAACTAAGAACTCAAAATTACAAACAAAAAAATCACCCATCTCGAGGAACAAAGGCTTACTCGTGACAACACTGTGGCTGTGGGCAAAGGCTTGGAAATGGGCTCAGGTGATCAGACCAACGGACGAAGACACTCTGGCACAAGACAAGGGAGACAGACTATTTAAGCACATGGAGGTAATGGGGAACAGGTGGAGACAACTGGTAATCAGGGCAGACTCACAGGTGACACATGAGGAAGGGCAAGTGCCCTGAAAGGAGAGGAGAGTAAGTCTTTTCAAAATAAAACAGGAAATGACAAGACCAAAATCCCAAGACAAGACAAACCTCACCTCAACCAGTGACAGTAGTGAGTTTGACCATTTGATTGAAATAAATGAACTTTTCCATGATGTTCTAATTTATTGACATGCACCTGTATCTACTTTATCTATGACACCTCTGACTTCCCATCACATGAAGCCATTTTCAGAGTAGCACTTTTACATTGTTACAACAGCAGCATTTTCCACTGCAACTGCACACAGTGAAAACCCGGAGAGATCTTTCTATGTCTCTCTGTTTGGTTTACAAAGGACCCAGCTCCCTCATTTCTGTCTTAAGCAATGAGTGGAAACATGAGGGGCCGTACAAGACATAATTCATTCTGGCCCTCTCATACACATATATTCTCCTCTCACATACATTCTTCTGTCATATACAAATACATGAATGTGTGAGTGAAAATGTATGAATGTGAGAGTGGAAATATATGTATGTGTAAGGAGAATACATGTGTGTGAGAGCCAGAATGAATTATGTCTTGTACGGCCCCTCCTAGAAAACATTTCTCGCTCTGCGGCCTAAAGGCCTTTTTACATGGACTGTGTTTCTGAGGTGATTCATTTGTAGCTACATCAGTTAAAACATTTCTCAAAACACACACAGAGGTCCAGGGAGGAGAAGGCCAATTAAGGTCATTTGTGTTTGTGACTTTTTCCACTGTGAATACAAAAGATTGACCACAGCAGAGCTCACTATGCTGGCAACCTCACTGTGACGTTTGCAGATGACACAGCTGTGGTGCTCATCACAATGGGGACGAGACTGCATACAGGCAGGGGGTGGATGAACTGGGACTGTGGTGCAGGAGAACAACCTCAACCTCAACATCAGGGAATCATGGACTTCCAGAGGTCATGCACTGCACTCCCCTCTCTACATTGAATAATTAAAAATCATTACAATACAATCATTGTGTTGAGTAGAACTGTTACATCACAGGTGTGCATGTGTGTATGTAGGTGCTTAAGTGTATTAAGTAAGTTAGAACTCAAACTACAGTGGCTGCTGAGTAATTGAACCACAGTCCAGATTTGAAAACAACTCATCCAACGTCCATCAAATCAACTAGTCATTTGAGTTCTCACCTGCTGCCTTCACTGATGGGTCAGTTCACTTGCAATCGATGTTTAGTGTCTTTAAATGACAAGTGCTTCACCTGGACAAATGACTTGAATGTCTTCCGGCTTTAATTTCATTTTGTTCATGTGAGAATATTGGGCCTACATTATTTTGTGTCATCATTTATTCATGTGCATCTATCTGTGTTCATACTCATTAACACAAGGGTTTGTATCAGATGTAAATTTCAGCTGTGAATCTTCTGTTTCCTGACCTGAAGATGCTGACAGTGCAAATCAGCTGTTTTTAAACCCAATGCAAAAACATGTTCCCTATCTCCATGATATGAAAGCCCTGTTACCTTCAAATGTAAGAGCACGTGTCCAAGGTGCATGTGTGCGTCTGTGAAGTGTTGTCAGATTGCCGATTGCTGATGGTGTCCTCCTCTGTCCAGTGCAGGTATGCAGGATCTGGTGGTGACTCTGCTGGATGCTCTCAAACATCTTCATGCTGTACGTCTTCTTCCTGGTTGTTTCTGACATCGTTGGAGTTCAGCTGTGGAAGGGGGAGCTGCGAAACCGCTGCTTCCTTGGAGTTGACATCCCCTAGTAAGGAACCTGTCTGGGCAGCCAGAGCAACTGTTATCAAGAGTACCTGCCAGCTACTTTAAGAAATATTATTTTTGTTAGCATTCCTTGTTTTGAATCCACCATGTTAATTGTTTTGAATCTATCATCTTAGTGAATATTATTCCACTGCACTAAATGATTCATTTCCTACTAGTTTAAGCTCTCAATTGCATTTGTTTATATTGTGATAATTAGAGAAACATAATAAATACAATAATGTGATATTGAGCAGATATCTCTCTACCTTTAACATGTAGAGGAAGCTGAGATAGTTAGAAAGTCACATGCTGAAAATGCCATGTAAAAAACTATATATGTTTATTTTGCATTGAACAGACAAGAAATAATAGTTGAAAGCATAGTAGTCAGGCTGAAAATAATAATAATGATTACATGCAATGAAAAGCATAAGTAAAGAAATTGGTTGATAATAATCAAACTGGTTGTTAACATTGTGGTCCCCAGAATCATATACGAATACAAATATGAATACGAATACGAATTACTTTATTAATCCCCAAAGGGAAATTCATTTGTCTGTCAGCTCATCAACCATTTGCAGAAGAATGAAGAAGCCTGATGTCTGAAGGTACAAAGGATCTTCTATATTTCTCCGTCCTGCAGTGAAGAGAGAGGAGCCGTCCACCACCGCTCTTTTCTTGGTTCATCAAGGTGTTATGAAGAGGATGATCTGAGTTGTTCAGAATGGCCTCCACCAGTGTGTATCTCTCCACCACATCCTCAGTGAGTCCATCAGGGAGACATGACTGAAGTCAAGTGCCTCAGGATGTGTAGTCTGTATCCTAGCAACAACTTCATGGAGAACTTCACATGGAACTTCAGCAGTAGCCGTTGGTGGGATGTACACAAGTATTGTTTTGATTGGAAAAAATGTCTACTTCCTGAGTCTTCATCTATATCTCCAGCTCCTCATCACTCTTGTTGGGCAGAGAGTTGATATTTTGCATGATGACTGACAGCAGAAAGGACCTACAGTACATCTCCACTTCCAAGCCTTTAACCTCTGCACCACCAGCACAGCAACCACAAAAGCACCTCCTCATCCAGCTGGAACAGGGTGGCATCCTCCAGACTTGCTCCATTTTCAATGACAGAAGCTCCTCTTCTGAAGAATCTCCTCTCCCCACAGAAGTGTCCATCAGTGGTTGACAAAATACAACAAAAACTTACAAAAACACAAAAAAAATAAAGTAAAGGTTGAGTAAAAACTCAGAGCTACCAGACTTTGCAGCTCCCAGCGGAAGGGCATGTTCTGGAATATATATATATGTGTGTGTGTATATATATATATATATATATATATATATTTAAGTTTACATCAATAATTTAGTAAGAAAAATGACATTGAATAACCAAATAACTAAATAAACATTGACCTCAAGTAACATGATCTCTGTACCTGGTGAGAACCATGTCCTTTAAACTGGGTTTTCGTCTTTTGGTTCAGATCCACATTAAGACTGTCCCATATTTACTCTTTTAATCATATCCTTGATCTGGTGCTTACTTATGGAATAGAAGTGGATCACATCACAGTTTTCCCTCAGAACCCGGTCTTGTCTGACCATTCTTTAATAACCTTTGAATTTACTTTAACAAATTACACTTTATCTACGCCTCATCAATCTGCAAGATTGCTTGAAAGACATCAAATCCTGGATGTCTTCTAACTTCCTACTACTGAACTCTGACAAAACAGAGGTTATTGTGTTTGGACCTAAGCATCTCAGGGACACATTCTCACATCAGATTGCTACTCTGGATGGCATCACCCTGAACTCCGGTCCAACTGCGAGGAACCTTGGAGTCATTTTTGACCAGGATCTTTCCTTCAGTTCTCAAATAAAGCATGTGACTAGGACTGCCTTCTTTCACCTGCGCAGTATAGCTAAGATCAGGAATATCCTCTCTCAGAGTGATGCTGAGAAACTGGTCCACGCATTTATTACTTCTAGGCTGGACTACTGTAACTCTCTCTTGTCAGGTTGTCCAAAAAACTCTCTAAAGAGTCTCCAGCTGGTCCAGAACGCTGCAGCGAGGGTACTGACAAGAGTTAGTAAGAGAGAGCACATCTCTCCCATTCTAGCTTCTCTCCATTGGCTTCCTGTAGGATGTAGAATAGACTTCAAGATCCTTCTACTTACTTACAAGGCTCTTAATGACAAAGCTCCATCTTATCTGAAAGACCTCATTATTCCATACTGTCCTACCAGAGCGCTTTGCTCCCAGAATGCAGGTCTGTTAGTGACCCCCAGTATCTCTAAAAACAGACTGGGAGGTAGAGCCTTCAGTTACCAGGCTCCTCTATAATGGAACCAGCTCTCTCCATGGGTCAGAGAGGCAGACACTCTTTCTACATTGAAGTCCAGGCTTAAGACCTTCCTCTATGACAGAGCTTTTAGTTAGGGCTGGCTCAGGTAGTCCTGATCCATTTTATAGCTACACTGCTATAGGCTTAAACTGCTGGGGGACACATCAGGTTACATGGAGCCCTATCCTTCCTCTCCTCTCCTCTCACACATTTTGAACTGTCATTATCTTTGTAGTCTGGCCTTGGTGTCTCGCACTCTCTCTGTATTTCCACAGATCTCTTCAGAGCTCCATCCCCCTGCACCAACCAACCAACCGCCGCCTCCATCACCTCCTTTCTCCTGCTGTTAAACCGGTCTGCACTCCCTGCTCACGACCCTGTCTGCCGTCCAGTAGTCCCATTAAGCTGGCCTTCCCTCCCTGCCCACCAGGAGCTGCCTTCATCATTTTTCGTTAACTGACTGATTCCATTTCCATGTTTTCCATATTCCATGTTGTAAATTGTTTTCTTGTCTGTATACAACATCTATTGCACGTCTGCCCGTCCTGGGTGAGGGATCCCTCCTCTGCTGCTCACACTGAGGTTTCTCCATTTTTCCCTGTTAAAGGGTTTTCTTGGGAGTTTTTCCTCAGTCGATGTGAGGGTCTAAGGGCAGAGGATGTTGTCATAATGCTGTGTAAAGCCCTTTGAGACAAACTGTTTGTAAAAACGGGCTATACAAATAAAATTGTCTTGCCATATTTTTTCTCCATGGACCGAGCTACAGAAGTTTTTCCTGCTCATACAAATACAAAATCAAATCTAAATGATACATGATAAATGATAACCATCTTCTCTGTCCCTGAATAACATTTGGATATTTCTCAGGAGTAGGTTATTTTTTTGTCACAAACACTATTTGTGCTGTTTGATATTCACATTAAGATGTATAAAATTTGAAAAATTTGACTGTGAGAATAATTCTTCTTTCTCTGTCCATAAATCACAGCGTGTCCCTGAGTCCATACTTTGTGCCTGTGAATGGCAAAGGATCGTGTTCATTTGCTCTCGTAACAACTGGGGGATGCGCCACTGCCAGGATGTACCGCCGTACGTCCAGGATGGGAAGACGTGCTCTGCTGCTCCGAACCATGGTTTGACTGTCAACACCTGTGTCAACTGGTACATGTACTACAACGTCTGTTGCCCAGGGGACCACAACCCCCACAAAGTTTCGACCATGTTGGCGTCGCTATGATCGCCATGTTCTCGGTGAGAGAGCAAGTGGTATTCTGTCCTCTGTCCATCAGTGCTTTATCATCATAGGCAAGTGTGGCTTTCCTGTGGATGGAGAAGCCATCATTACTCCTCAGCACTGAAGTGTTGATGTTCTCTCCTCCTGCAGAGTCTCACACTGGAGGGCTGGACTGACATCATATTTCTTCTGATGGATGCTCATTCCTTTGGGAGCTTGATAGTCTTCATACTCATCACCATTGTCAGTAGCAGCTTGAGGTTAGTGATGTTGTGTTTAAGTTTGTGCTTATGTTGTGTTCTTTCTCTTCCCAACCAGATGGGCTACTTCATCATCATGAATGTGTGCGCTGTTGTCATCGCCACACAATTCTCCAAAAGCCTGACCAGGCAGGTGAGAACGCGGCCAGCCAACCCCATCTGGCAGCTCTGCATCAGCTTCTACCATTGGCTGCAGACCACCAGCTGCAGATGCATCAGGTCAGACTGATATCTGATGGTCAAACTCTTCCCAGTGCCTAAACAATTTTACATCATGTCCTTCTTCCAACAGAAGCAACCGGGTGCACCCGGAGAGCAGCAGGAGTGGAAGAGGAACTGTACGGGTAAGACTGTTTGTGGGCTGTTGTTGTTTTTGTTGTTGTGGCAGCAGCTTTGACTCACTCTCCATGACTCCACCTGTCTCCCAAGGAGAAGTCCTCAGACTAGTTGTGAGAGGAATCCATATCGACAGCAGGATGTTTGAGTGGCTGATCATGGTCATCATCTTCCTCAGTGTCCTCACCTTGGCTGTAGAACACCACGAACAGGCAAGGAGCAGCTCTGTCTTATCAGCATCATTACACAGGGTTTTATGTCTTAGTCTTGCTTACCCATTTCACATTGATAGTTTATGTTCTCTCTCTCTCTCTCTCTCTCTGTCTCTTCCTGCAGCCTCAGCAGGTGACAGACATGCTGCACATCAGCAACCTTGTCTTCACTGGGATATTCAGCATGGAGTTGTGCCTGAAGCTGCTGGCCCTCCAGTGCAGATACCTTAAGAACTGCAAAAACATCATTGACTTCATCCTTGTCATCAACAGGTAGAGTTCAAACCCATGGATGTGGTTGTTGGCAACAATGTGCTAAAATGTAAATTAAGATAACTATTTAGAAGTTTATAGCACTGAAAAAAGTGATTCTGACCCCTAGTAAATGTTTCATGTACAAATCAAGCATATTTTAATATAAAAATTTGTGTTATTTAACTCCACTTATAAAATATAATTAAATCCAACATATAATGTCAAAATTATGGCAATCATATCCTATTTAATTAAATCTAACTCGAAAAAATTACGTTCATCCTAAATTGAGCAGAACATCCTGCCTAAACGTAACATCACATACCGCCGTTTCAGGATCTTGGGGCACAGGCGTCGGTTAGCCTACCAACTGGAGACCTGCAAGGGTGCACGTTACTCCTCATTCCTGGCTGAATTCCTACTTTGGGTAAGTCTTTAATAATTATGAACTTATCTTAGTTTTACTTTAACCACGGTGTATTTACATTTTTGCAAATGTTTTGATGGAAACTCAAGTTGTTACAGCTGTGAGCCCACTGGACGGTGCAGCTAGCCACATGTCTAAGTTTCACCTAGCTATGTTAATATGCCCCTAATATAACTGTCTGTCAACGCTGTCGGTGTGGATAAACTCAAATCAACTCATTTTTATTAGACTTTAATTCGGCCTGAAGCCTGGTTCTGGGCGGGCTATCAGAGATGGTGGGGTGAGTTTGCGTTGACTCGGGCAGACTCTTTCAGAGGACTCCACTCCTGCTCCAGCCTATCAACATATTTTTTCATTTCGTGACCGGCGCATTAACCGTAATGAACTGCCTGACTTGGCGGGCGGGAGCGGCGGCGTTGGGCTCCTGCTTTCCACCGCATATACAGCGCCATGTGTGGTAACCGGCCCAGGAAGCACTGTGTGTGCGTGTGTGTGTGTGTGTGTGTGTATCACCTCCATGTCGGTCTTCTCAGCGAAGTACGTCTGGTTCGGTTCCGCGACTCGTGTGTATGTTTCTGCATTATCGTCGTTAAACACTGAGGCAGCCACTCGTTTCAAATGAAAAACAAAGTCTTTAACAACAAACGGTGTCTGAATAGCTCATGTATAATTTTATGGAGGATTGATGTTGATGATGCAGTGCACACTTTGAATGCTTTAAAAAGTCGGTCTTATGCTATGAATAGGTTATACCTGGCATCCACAAATTTTACTCACTAGATACTGTGATACTGTGTTTTAGTCAGACATAAGGACATGCACCAAGGGACATGACATTTATTACAACCATTAAAAAACCTTGGTTTGAGTTGAACGTGTTGACATGTGAGCACCTCTGTGCCTTGTAAGTATGTTCTGCAGGATGCAAACCACTGCAGTTCCAACAACAACCTGTGATATTTTCTCAACATGAGAATTATATGAAAATGTCTGTCCATGCATTTCTTTCAATTCATGATTAAAAATGTTATTAATAAAAAAGTTTAAAATGTTCATTTTTTAAATGAAATACTTGGTGATAACTCAATGCTGTGAAGTGAACTATAATCATTTAGCAGTAGTACAACACAGGAAGTAATCTAGAAGAGAATAAATAAATAACAGCACCTTTTTCTGTCTTACTTAACTCTCAACTCTTTTACACATTTCTGTAGTACTGAGGCAGAGTTGAGATGTAGACTTTTTACTCATGATTTTGTATATTTGTGTTCTTACTCTCTCAAATTGAATCGAAGGCAACTGGACTTGTATTTGTCTGTGGAAGACATTTTGCCTCTTATCCAATCGGCTTCATCAGTTCTTATGCATCGGTCTTTCTAGTCCGCACTAGTCTGACACTCGTCAGACTAGTGCGGGACGGCCTCCCCAGTAATGCTTTCCTCACCAGGATCCTCAGTGCTAGCAATATCCTATACCCTATTTTAATGAGTGCACATTTGCATTTGTGTGTGCATGCCTGAGTGGATGAGTGTTTGTGCATGTGTGTATGTGTGTGTGGGAGGGGTCAGGTCTTCTTTTTTCTTTCTTTCTTTTAACTGTAAAGTACTTTGTGTTGCATTTTATATGTATGAAAGGTGCTATATAAATAAATAAAGTTTAAGTTTAAGTCAGAGTTTATATTGTGAATTCCATCCTAATGGTTATGGTTATATTTATGGTTGACAGAATCTGAACAGCAGGTTTCTGCTTTCTCTTATTTTATCTCTTTAATAGAGGCTTTTAAAAGGTAAGGGTTAAAAGTTAAAACAAGTATAGTGGTTTATGCACTTTGCATTTTACAGGTTCTTGTTTTATGAGAAGCACTGTACATGTTGAGAGCAAAGGTTGGCTCCTGTCTTGTCTCTGATCAGAAGACTCTTAAAATGTATCAGAGTTTGTATTTATTCTTTCTTAGTGATCATTTACAGAATCAGATCTTTTTTTTTTTCTCTTACATACATATCCATGTATCTGTTAAACAACAGTATTTGCTATCTGTCCATCCATCCATCCATCTTCTTCCGCTTATCCAGGGCCGGGTTGCGGGGGCAGCAGCCTGAGCAGGGACACCCAGACTTCCCTCTCCCCAGACACTTCCTCCAGCTCTTCCGGGGGGACCCCAAGGCGTTCCCAGGCCAGCCGGGTGACGTAGTCACTCCAGCGTGTCCTGGGTCTTCCCCGGGGCCTCCTTCCGGTGGGACATGCCCGGAACACCTCCCGAGGGAGGCGTCCAGGGGGCATCCGATACAGATGCCCGAGCCACCTCAACTGGCTCCTCTCGATGTGGAGGAGCAGCGGCCCTACTCCGAGCTCCTCCCGGGTGACAGAGCTTCTCACCCTATCTCTAAGGGAGCGCCCCGCCACCCTGCGGAGGAAACTCATTTTGGCCGCTTGTATCCGGGATCTCGTTCTTTCGGTCATGACCCAAAGTTCATGACCATAGGTGAGGGTAGGAACGTAGATCGACCGGTAAATCGAGAGCTTTGCCTTTCGGCTCAGCTCCCTCTTCACCACGACGGACCGATACAACGACCGCATTACTGCGGCCGCCGCACCGATCCGCCTGTCGATCTCACGCTCCATCCTTCCCTCACTCGTGAACAGAACCCCGAGATACTTAAACTCCTCCACCTGAGGCAGGGACTCTCCCCCGACCTGGAGGGGAACCACCTTTTTCCGGTCGAGAACCATGGCCTCAGACTTGGAGGTGCTGATTCTCATCCCAGCTGCTTCACACTCGGCTGCGAACCGCCCCAGTGCATGCTGGAGGTCCTGGCTCAAAGGAGCCAACAAGACAACATCATCCGCAAAAAGCAGAGATGAAATCCAGTGACTCCCGAACCGGACCCCCTCTGGACCCTGGCTGCGCCTAGAAATTCTGTCCATAAAAATAATGAACAGAACCGGTGACAAAGGGCAGCCCTGCCGGAGGCCAACATGCACGGGGAACAGGTCCGACTTACTGCCGGCAATGCAAACCAAGCTCCTGCTCCGGTCGTACAGAGACCGTACAGCCCTCATCAGAGGGCCTCCGACCCCATACTCCCGAAGCACCTCCCACAGAATATCACGGGGGACACGGTCGAATGCCTTCTCCAAGTCCACAAAACACATGTGGACTGGTTGGGCAAACTCCCATGAGCCCTCGAGTACCCTATGGAGGGTATAGAGCTGGTCCAGTGTTCCACGACCAGGACGAAAACCGCATTGTTCCTCCTGAATCTGAGGTTCGACTATCGGCCGAATTCTCCTCTCCAGCACCCTGGAATAGACTTTCCCCGGGAGGCTGAGGAGTGTGATTCCCCAATAGTTAGAACACACCCTCCGGTCCCCCTTTTTGAAAAGAGGGACCACCACCCCGGTCTGCCAGTCCAGAGGCACTGTCCCCGACTGCCACGCGATGTTGCAGAGGCGTGTCAGCCAAGACAGCCAAGACAGCCGAACTACCTCAGTGACTTCAGCTTGGGTGATGAATGAATCAACCTCTGGGTCCCCCGCCTCTGCTTCCTCCATGGAAGGCATGACAGTGGGATTGAGGAGATCCTCGAAGTACTCCTTCCACCACCCGACAATATCCCCAGTCAAGGTCAACAGCTCCCCACCTCCACTGTAAACAGTTTTGGCAGAGCACTGCTTCCCCCTCCGGAGGCGCCGGATGGTTTGCCAGAATTTCTTCGAGGCCGATCGGTAGTCCTCCTCCATGGCCTCCCCGAACTTTTCCCAAAACGACTGTGAGAGACCTATCCCCGACCCGGAGGCGCAGGGAAACGACCCTCTCGTTCAGTGAGGAAAACTCCAACACATGGCGGCTGAGATGGGGGGCTATGAGCAAGCCCACACCAGCCCCCACACCAGCCCGCCGCCTCTCACCATGGGCAACTCCAGAGTAGAAGAGAGTCCAGCCTCTCTCAAGGAGTTGGGTTCCCGAGCCTAGACTGTGCGTAGAGGTGAGCCCGACTATCTCTAGCCAGTGCCGCTCGACCTCCCGCACTAGCTCGGGCTCTTTCCCCCCCAGTGAAGTGACATTCCATGTCCCTAAAGCCAGAGTCGTTGTCCGGGAATTGGGTCGCCGGGGCCCCAGCCCACGACTGCCACCCAAACTACAAAGCACCGGCCCCATCTGAACCCTCCCGCGGGTGGTGGGCCTACGGGAAGGCGGGCCCACGTTGCTCGTTCAGGCTGCGCCCGGCCGGGTCCCGTGGGCAAAGACCCAGCCCCCAGGCGCTCGCCTGCGAGCCCCAACCCCAGGCCTGGCTCCAGGGTGGGGCCCCGGTGACGCCAATCCGGGCGACGTGAACTGCCTTGTTGTGTTGTCTCTCATCTGGGGCTTTGGAACCGCTCTTGGTCTGACCTGTCACCTAGAACCTGTTTGCCTTGGGAGACCCTACCAGGGGCATTAAGCCCCGGACAACATAGCTCCTAGGATCACTCAGGTACTCAAACCCCTCCACCACGGTAAGGTGGCGGTTCAGGGAGGGGTTTGCTATCTGTGCACTTGGTATTTTACAGGTGTTCATCTTAATAAAAGATTCTTGGGTCATTAGACTGCTGTGATGGGACATGTTAAGTGTTTGTGGCACAGTAAAGTTGGTTGTCTAAAGACATTTTGTGGCTCTGTGTTGTGTATGATGCTCAGTATTAAATTTATTAAAAGTTGAACTGATTATAGCTGAAATATTTAATTAGAATCAACTAAATTAAAATGGTTCATTTTAAACAATTTAATTGATTTAAAAGAGCACAAAAAAATTAAAAAGCACACATAATTTAATTAAGTAATTCGTATTCGTAATTTATTTAAGTACATTCAAAATGGGTTTACTTGGACTTACTAAGGAAAGTTAATTAAAATGTACTCAAAGTAATTGAGGCAAATTACTAATATAATATATTTGAATTTACTTAAAAACAATTAGTTCAGTCAACATAAATAATATATCTAGCTTCAGATAAATTTATTTTGTGCAAAAACTTACCTAAATAAAATTATGTTTGTTCAACAAAAAAATGTTTTCAGTCTATACTGGCCCAGTGGTTACAGTGGTTACACTGGGATCCCTTAGGTTTAGGACTTGAGCGTGTTTAATGACTGTTGGGTTGAAGACGTGTCCTGAAGCTGATCAGTGGTGCTGTTTTTAGTCTCTGGGAGATCAGCATAAAAAAAGATGGCAAGTGGTCGATGTTGCACATATTGCGTCTGCTGCGGTTTGAGCAGCTGCTTCGCTTCCTGCAAAACCTGAAAGGACAGCTGCTAGTGATGCTCAACACAATGAAGGAGGGGAGACCACTCAGCTGCTGATATATGTCATCTTCATTTTCAGGCACGTGCACACACCAAATCCTTTTTTGTCCTCGGTAGACGCCTGTCCCAGGACAATGCTGTGATAACGTGTGATTGTCTCTCTGCAGCGTGGTGGGTGGGATCCTGTTTGGAGGGAAATTCAACTTCCAGATCCAGGACGGACAAACCATCAATAGCCACATGAACTTTGACTCCCTCCACTGGTCCATGGTCACTGTGGTCCAGGTCAGTGTCTGAGCCATCATCGCCAAACTCCATCATCACACGGTGTCTGCATCAATCTGTCTGTCTTTTTGTCTCTTTTATGAAACCACTCAATCCAGGTCCTGACCGAGGAGGACTGGAACCTGGTGCTCTACGACGCTGTGGCTGCAACCTCCCCATGGGCGTTTCTCTACTTTTTATCATTTTAGTTTGGAAACACATCTTCCTCAATATCATGGTGGGCATCATGCACAGGGGCTTCCAGACTGAGGTGAGACTGCCTCTGCTCTACAAGAGGGTGATGCTTTACCAGTTACTGAATACCACACCCAGTGTGTCTTTGAGGCACTTGCATACACTCTTATGTCAAACTCCTCAAATATTTCCCCAAATATATCCACATTTCAAGTGACACCTTCACTTAACTCCACTTCAGCTTACGGGGTTTCCTGCCCCTCCAAAGGATGGACGGATACATTCTGGCCCAGCACAGTGGGTGCCAGGGGGCTCGGCTGTGCTGGGACATGGCGCCCTTTGGCCGGGCAAAGTGGCCCAAGGTTTTGTTTCTGCTCCTGGCCTGACATGGTGCCTTGTACCATTGTAGCCTATGGGGTTTCCTGCCCGGTTTTACCCAGCTTGACCATTTCAACAGCCACAGCTTTTCATCCCACTACACCTCCTCCCTTACACATTGTTTGTTTCTTTGAAACATTACATATTATGCTAGCTGCACTAACTTTATGGCTCTGTTCTTTGTAGGAAGATGGGACAGAAGTGTGTGGCTGATTTGTCTGAAGGATGGTGGCCTTTGGGAATATCTTTCTTGGTGGAATCTGGGGTCCATTGTTCCAAAGTAGAATAAGGCAATCCAGGATAAGTGGAAAAGCAAACAAAGTCTCATAAGATCATCTTGGCTTAACTTTCTTAAATAGACCACAGATAGAGATCACAGATTGACTGATGCACAAATGGAGAGGACACATTCTGACCAATGAGAGAACAGTTGGTTTGTGCATGGCATTTGTTTACAACTTTGGACCACTTGGGACTGTTATAATGTGAACACAAACGACCCAAAAGAAAAATGCAACCATTGTATTGTTTCAGCCCCTCAATTGGAACAAAGCAGATGGGCCACAGGTCCAAATACACCCTTCAAATATACACTTGCTGCGCCAAAGCTCCTTTCACAAATTAACAGTTGTCCACTTTGCCTTAAAGATGAGCAGCAGAGGTTGATTCATTGTGCAAATCTCTGATATAACCTATCCCATGTAATTTTCATACAGCACAAATACCAGTGGCTAAAAGTGCACCTGGCAACAGGGGAAGATTAATTATAAGAACATTTTGCAGTCTTCAATAAATTGCAGTACAAATGAGGTGTAGAAATAATTTGGAAGGTGCCTGCTCACACATTGAATTTTATTCTTATTTTCTTACTTCAAACCAATATTTATATATTTTGTAACATATTTTGTAAAATTAAATAAATAAACCTGTGGCTCTTTTTGGTCCATTGCTTTTTATGAGAAGCCAGTGATATAGTGCTCATAGCAAATATCATATGTGACAGATGGATACAGATCCTGAACACCCTGACAGCCTGCCTGCAAAAATAGTGAGTATTGCCTGAAGAACATCCACAGTGTCCACAACTTTTTACAGAATTCACAAACTGTCAGTATGCCCTGCATCTGTGCTGGCAGATGAAAGCTGGAGGATATGGAGCTTCATAGAGAATTAAAAAAAAAAAAACCTTGAGAAAACTGGAACTGGAAATAAAATAAATTTAAAAAACAAAACAAAACACAGGAATAGACTTACCGTAATTTTAAAAAATTCACACTTTTTGATTATCGTAAATGTATTTTGTTTGTTTGAAAATGAGGCCAATAAGAACATGGAATAACTATATAAAACACACTGATTTCTGATCAAAGTGACTGCTGAATTCACAGATTAAAGCCACATTGTAATAAAAAATCTGTATATTTTACAGTAAAATACTGGCAGCTGTGGTTGCCAGAATTTTACCGTAAAAAATATGGTGACCATGTATAAGACATTACGGTATTGGTTTTATATAACTGTAAATTCCAAGGTTGAAAACAGTGTTATTTACAGGAAGTTACTATTAAAATAATGATATATTGTAAACCAGGGTTCCCACGCGTCCTGGAAAACCTGGAAAATGACTGACCAATTTTCCAGTCATGGAAAACATATGGAAAATGAGAAAAAATGCCAAATGTCCTGGAAACGGTTAAGTTATCCTGGAAAATTATTCATCCTCCCCCTGTCTTGTGAGCGAATGCAAACGTGTTAAAAGTTATGCGCATGTATGTCTGTTGTCAACATTGAGGCACAGCGCTTCTCTAGCTGGCGCAGTCCCCCACGTGACGCTACCAATCAATCAAATTCGCGTGTCTGCTTAGCGCAGTCCTGCAACGAGTGCTTCCAGTTGACTTTGTCACAGCATATAGCAGCTTTTCAGACCGCATTAAGGATTTAGCGCCTTGAGACAAAAGTAGCGACTGTAAATTGAAAAGTGTCCGCCTGTGTGAGGTTTTTCACTCCAATGACCATAGGCTCCTCTCTGTGCTCTGATGAGTGACAGAAATCACTAACACGGTCACATCATTACGTGGCCGTTCTCTTAATACATCCATGCTGTCTGCAGGTATTTCTTATTATAAGAGGCAGTATGGCGCTACACCTATGACATGTGGTTGACCTATGATTGTCTGGGCTGTTAATGAACGAGGGCAGGTGCGTTCCGTTTCCCTCTTCCACTCCTCTCCTGCCCACTTCCCCTCTGCTCTCCAAGTGGCCTCCGTGTGACGTATTAAGGGCTGAGGGCGATTGAGCAGGAAACTCGACCCGCTTTTGAAACGCAGCCATAGTGTCGTTTACGGAGTTGGCCGAGCAACGTATCTCTGATTTCAGCGGTTCAAGGTAATCACGGTTAACAGATAATTAATGGGCCACGTTTCAACTTTATTAGGAATTCAGTTGCATAAAAAATACTGTGTATGTACACGGATAGATGGGGAGAAGGAATTAGAGAGATTAACAACTTTTCATGTAGTCCTAAACTCCTTAATTTAAAATGAAAGTAGTTGTCAACAGAGTGAGATGTGCAGAGACCACAGAGAAAAATGAGAAAAGTAGGCAGCGAAAAATTAACATGTTCAATATACATTTAATTTAAACCGCTGTCATTTCTTATTTCCAATGTTGTTAGCATATAAGTGAATGTGATTTAACATGGCTAAATTAGCATTAGAGCTGTCAATCAGGTAAAGTTATGGTTGGTAATCCTGGAGAGCTAGCAAGAGAGCTAGCGAGATTTGAAAGTGGCACCTTCTCTATGTTCAACCCCCAACTTTTAAATAAATCAAATGCAGTTCAAAGGGCTTGACAGGTTGATTATACAACATAAACAGGCAGTAATAGACAGTTTAAAATGTGTATTGTCCTGTAATTACAGGAGTGAGTGACAATGTCAGGAAGACAGTCCAAATTCAAAAGTGAGTGGAAGGAAGACCCCCAGTTCAGGGACTGGCTAGGAGATGTGTCCGGAGATATACATAAAGCATACTGCAAGATTTGCAGAAAGTCTTTTGATGTTGGCAACATGGGTGTCTCAGCTCTCAAGAGTCATGCGCGGGGGCAAGGCCACATCAAGACAGCTGGACAATTAAAACAAGAGAGACGAATGACAGATTTTATGAGAAGTAAAACCAACAAAGAACCACAAACAGCCACTGTACATAGGGAAGGTGTCAGTCATGGAAATATAGCATCACAAGGCTCCAGTTCAGAAACACGAGGAAGCTCACCATTTTTTTTGAGCCAAGCCGTGTTTGAAGCAGAGATTCGCTGGGTAATCAAGATGGTAAGGTCGCACTATTCATTCAATTCCAGCTCTGACATCTCAGCAATTTTTGGACAGATGCTCCCAGACAGTGCGATTGCTAAACAGTTTTCATGTGGTGCAACAAAGTCTGCTTATCTTATATGTTTTGGTTTAGGTCCTTATTTCAAAGAACAGCTGATCAAAGATATAAGAAAGGCACAATGCTAGAACAGTTAGATGTTGTAGTGCGGTACTGGAATGAATGTGAAGGGAAGGTTGTGGTGCATTATTTTGACTCAGAGTTTATGGGACACACTCAACCAGAGAAGCTTCTGGAAAAAGTAAAGAGAGTCACCGCTTAATCCCAGCTCCTACAGTCATGGCCCAGCTGTTGGAAATCCACAAGACAAGAGGAAGATCAAAGATAATCCAGCTGTGTGCATATTGTGCATTCTCAGGACGGAGAGAGAGAAACAAGACAGCATGATTCACCAGCAAGACGAGATGACTTCATTGAGGTGCTGAAGTTCTGTGCCCATCAGCAGTTGCCGAGCGAGCAATAGAACTGTGGCTAGCTGTGCAACAGTACATCGGAAGCCACCAGAAACTAAGTACCATCATCTGCATCCTACTGTACAGTGAAAGGGGCCACTGATGACCCTCTTTTTCAGGCTAAGCTCCAGCATTTGTTGCCAGACAGCTGAAGCCAGAAATTCCAGACAGATGTGCCAATGGTGTGGCAAAAGAGCTCCAGTCCACTCTGAGACACTTGCTGTCATGTATCAAGAAAGCTGCTGAAACTGGCATGTGCCACTCAAACAGCTGGACATAGGCTTTGCCACAAAGTAAGCTTTAGAGAAGGCATCCGAAAAGCTCCAGGAAAATCCAGTGAACATACAGGTGTTCAAGAAAGAATGCGTCTCCTTCCTTGCTGTGACCTGCAAAAAAATGATGGAGAGAAGTCCTCTTGTGTACCCAGCGGTGCGGCACATGAGCTCCCTTGACCCTGTGATCATGGTGACAGAGGCTGAAAGCGCAATAGCAATGTTTGAGAAACTCCTACAGGTTCTCCTCGATGCAGGATGGCACACTGCCTCAGAGTGTGACAAAGTCCTTGCTCAGTATAAAGCTTTCTCATTGCATGCCAGTGCAAACCATAAAGCAGAATTCCAAGATTTTGTTTACAGTTGCCGGCTGGATGAATTTCTTGGAAAATTTGTCAGTGGCAGAGAAGAGTATGCAGCACTGTGGGACCTGATGAAATGACTCCTCACACTGTCTCATGGACAAGCAGCAGTAGAAAGAGGCTACTCTGTCAACAAGGACATGCTTGTCGAAAACATGAAGGAGAGGAGTCTAATAGCGTTGTGCTTGGTTCAGGATGCAATGGCTGAGTGTGCAGTAGATGAAGCCCTGCCAAAAGACCTCATTCAACACTGCAAAAGAGCGAGGATGAGGTACATGCAGTACCTTGAGGATGAGAAAAAGAAAAAAGAACAAACTGCAAATGAGAAAAAAAGAAAGGAGCTCCACCAAGAAATAGAAAATGTGAAAGCAAAACAGAGAAGAATAATGAAAAGCAGCGAGATGATGCAGGTAGAGGCAGACGAAATGGCAGTGAATGCAGAAAAAAAACACAACTTCACATTACTGACTAAATCAAATGCATACCAGAGAAGTGTGGCAGAGAAAAAGGAAGAGCTGGAAGCTCTAGCACAAACACCGGATAGCCTGCAGGAGAGTGTCAAGAAGCTGCAGTAACTGAGGAACTTTTATTTGAGGTAACATTTTTATTAGAATGACATATTGCTTTGTTTTATATTGACCTTTTTGCACTGCAGGATACAAATATATTTATTTTGATATTTAGTTATATTTATGAAATTTTATGTTCTGCTTGGCTATTTTGGCAGCGATTTTGATTTTTATTATGTTTGAGAAATGCCAGCTGTGGTGCCAGCTGTGTAAAGTAAACTGAGTTGTGCACTAAACTGAGATGAAACTCAGGAAATTGTTCTTCAGTGATTTATTGAAAATATACAAATACTTTTAGAGGAAGTGCAGGAGAAAAAGTAAGAGAGAAGAGAAAGTTGAGTGAGGAATTGCCCAATTGAACATTTAAACTCCAGTTGGTCCTGCTATTGAAGTGCTACGTTGTAATCTGTGGGTGTGTTTGCATTATTCTATGATAAATTTGTCATAATTTCTGAGAATTTAGGAGATTATCTCATACATAAATTACAGCCATAGACTGCACATCAAATGTCTGAGGAATAAACATAGAAACAGTCTGGGTAAATGCAAGTTACAACTGTAGAAAAAAAAACATGTCATACACTGTATCAGTGTATGACGTGGTTACTTGTCTCTGTAGTGGCTGAAAATGTCCTGGAAAACATCCTGGAAAATAATGTCAGGGAAAGAGTGGGAACCCTGTAAACCTATTTACAGTAATTTTCTGTAAAAATAACAGGTAGACTGTGAACTATTTTACAGTAAACTACCGTAATAAATATGGCAACCATGTATAAGAAATTACGGTATGCTTTTTTTTAGGAACTGTACATTTCATGGTTGAAAACTGTTTTGTTTAGGGTAAATTACTAAAAACTGAGCTATTGTAATCCTATTTACAGTAATTTTCTTTAAAAATAGCAGCTATATTATAAACCTTTTTATAGTGAACTAAAAATAAATCTGTAAAATTTACAGTAAAATACTGGCAGCTGTGGTTGCCAGAATTTCTCCGTAAAAAATACAGTGATAAAATACAGTAACAGTAACAGTAAATTTCATAGTTGAAAATATTTTTTGTTTGTGGTAAATCTCAAACCTATGATATATTATAAACCTAATATAATGTAAACCTTCAAATCAACCCCAATGCAAGAAGCTTTGTAAACTTACTGCTAGTACCAAAATTACTTCAAATTACTGAGTATTCCGAAAGGTTGCTTCTGGGAATAAAAACCAAGTCAAAACTGGTAAACCCAACTCAAACTTTAATCAAGTCAAGTGATGCTCAGATACCACACCTCTTTTAAACGTCTTTCCTCACAGTCATCTTTAATCAAATAAACACTATTTAACAAACTGCATGGAGCAATGTTCCCTGTGACACTACATTTCCACTGTGACCTTTGTGTTGATTCTCACTTAGAGGTTCGTCTGACAGGTTCTATACACATTGGAGACCACTACTTAACTATTTTGATAAACTACCGGCTAGGGAAGTTTCTCTGTAAGGACCCACTGTATGGTCGTATCTGAGTCTGTCCCCTTGTGCTGGTCCACCAGTGGCAGATAGCAGCCCCCTAAGATTGATTCAACCTTAGACACTCCAGCATAACTGATTTCCTTGAATGACCAAGGAGTAAGCAGCCATTGATATTTATATTGTACATCTAATGACCAGCACGAGCGCACTCTTTTTTTTTTTTCATTATTTGCTACTGCGTATGTGTGTGTGTGTGTGTAAATATTCGCATTTGCATTTTAACGTATTTAACTATTGAATTTGTGTTGTCTATTTTCTGTTATTTTGTCTTGATTGTGCAAGAGAATCATGGGTCTGGGGGGGGGGAGGGTTTATCCATTAATTGTTGTTCATTTAAGTTTGTAAAATGTCATAAAAGAAAAGAAATTGTACCTTTGTACATACTGAATGTCTTTGACTTGCATTATATAAATAAAAATTATTTTAAAAAAAAGAGAAAGAAATGTCATTATTCAACGTCAAGATGGCATTGGTATAAGACGTGTTGAAGACTTTGGGTTTTGGGTGCCTAACACCACAACTTAAAAACATCAAATTAGCACTGTCAGTTGACGTCAATATTCAAATGTCGTCGACGTTGAAAATAGACGTTAACTGGACGTTGGTTTGTGGTCACCCGACTACTGACATGAATCCAACCAAAGATCGACGCCTATTGATGTTGTTGGCCAGCTGGGACCTCGTCGGTGGCCATTGCTCGGTCAAAGCTCTCTGGTTCGGTCTTCAATTGGCCGCCATGTAACAATGTCCGTGTTGATACGGCCGCCAGAAAAAAACAAAACCAAAAAAAAAAGCAAGCCCTGGCCGTGGCCCATTAACGGCGAAAATTCAATAATAGGTACTTTTCTCTCTCTTTTCACCATCTCATCAGGCCAATTCTGATTAAAATGCCCACAGGCACTGCAACTGAATATGAAACGTCAGATAAAAAGATTTTTTTTTTTTTTTTTGTGTCAAGTAACTTATTCTATATTTCTACTTAGACTTGTGAATTGTTCACTCTGGCATGTTGTTGCTGTGCCACTGCTAAACTAGTCTATTTGAATATTTACCTGGCTCCTTTCATTCATTTTCTTTTTCTTTGGTGGTAAACACATAACCCATGTTAGGTTCATTATTGCCACGCCATGGGTGTATTTTTCTTGTACCACTGCAATGCATTGTGGGTGATACACAGCTCTGAAGTGACCATCGATGCTGACTTGATCCCTCAGCCCTCCAAGGGTCAATCTCACCAAGTTCACTTCACCTTTTAGGAGAATTGGAACAACACTTATTTATGATGGCGGTGGGGATTCCCCCGAGGGCAAGTGAGTGAGGGCAACTCAACCCGCTACTGGAACGGTCTGGACCAGTCTGGTCTGGTCTGGACCAAGCTAGCTGCAGAGAATAGACGGGTTTCTTGTGTACAAACAACACTTAGTGCATGAAAATCTCTTGTCTTTCATTGCATCACAAATCAGACAACACTTGCTGAAATGTCCAAGAATTTTACTCAACTTACCAGGTTGTGATGGTTGTTTTGGATGTCTACAGTATCAGGTGGTAACGTTAGTGAACGCTAACAAAGTCAAAGTAAAAATGTTTACAACAAGGCTATTTTATGGCCTGCCAACATTTAGAAGAAAAAATAATAATAACCTCTGATGTCACAGTATGTTACACTGCACATCTGATAGCTCGTTAGCTAGGTCTGGGGTAGAGGTGGCTCTGACCAGGCTAAGCAGCTCAGACTGCACCGATTACCTCAAGAAAGTGAGAAATTACCAGACCCATATAATATTCCGAGTGACAAATGGCTTTCAGATATATATCCAAATGGCCAGCTATCATATGGCCTGACATATACAGTTATCTCAGAGAAGCCCTGTGTGTACACAAAGGACAAGTTGTGTGCATATAAATCCTTAGACTCGTAAAATTATGTACTTTGTGGTCATGTGCAAAACTTAAAGTTTTATGACACGCCGCCTTTAGGACCTTCAGGACCCCAATCCGCCCGTTTAATGGCCTGGAGCCATATTTTCTTCTTTTGGCATACCGATGAAACCTCCTTGGGATATTATACAATTTCCATCCATGCTTTTACCGGTTTGTGCAGTTAACAGCACAACAACAACAACAACTCCTCCATATTCTTTTGCTTGACTCTGCTTGTAAACAATGAGAAATGTCCCACTTTCTGCCCCTTGGCTGCGCGCTCATATCTGTGATGACATTGCACTGAAACCATAGACTGATTGAAACACATGTATACGCCACCACAGTAACTTGACTGGGATAAGTTTGCTTTCGAACAACCAATTTGAGGTAAAATTAAGCCAGGATAACCAACATATCCTGGCTGAATCCCTTATCTAGGTTTTAAACAACGGGCCCGGGTTATCTAACAAATGTTACTTGCTTGAATGAATCAAATAGTGAGTTAGAGCAAGGCTTCAATGGGACTTCAATGTTTCACCATGACATGCACCACCTTCACTGGGTTTTTCCTTGGTGCATACCTCTCTAAAGAGTTTGACCTCACTCATCCAGAGATTTAATTGGCTAGTGACATTTCATAGAAAGAAATATGAAGTGCATTAATCACTGTAATTGCTCATTGGATTTTTCAATGTCACATCTGAGGTCTGGTAAATAAATATGTATCTGTAAAATCTGTGTCATCCTTTATGTGCTTGTCTATATTTAGTGTAACAATGGCATGTTCGTTGAAATACTTGCTAATTCCTTTCTGTGCTGAGAAACAAAGCGACACTGTCCTTGTGGCTTTTTGGCTGAATGAGCAAATAAGAAACGGGAGGATGAGCAATAAAGAAATCCCAAAGAGCAAATGCTGATATTGTTTTTAATGGTGAAAGTTGAGCATTACAAAGCAAGAGCACATGTCATCATTCAGTCATTCACAGATAAAATCCCTGATGAAACAACAATGCATTTTATGGCTTATCACAGCATGCTTCGTGAGCACAGATGACAATCTAAGAAAAAAGATGTTCCCATCATTTGTTTGGGGGCAAATTTCCACATGGAGAAAGTGGTAAAAGGAATTCAGCTTTTCTCTGTTGCAAAAAAACCCAAACATATTCTGTTACAACAAAAAGCAACAAAATATTACAAGTCGACAAATAAAAGTGGCTCTATCTCTGTTATAAATATAAATAGAAACACTGTTTGCAATACATTGTGTTCCCAGTACTGTAGTAGTGAAATCATCTCAGATAACTTGAATTTCTCCAGTGAACATGCAGGTCCAGTGTGCATCAGTCCTTTTATTTTAATTTTAAGAAACATTCCAAGTGAAAATGTTCTTCAGGGAAAATAGTGTTGTACATGGGTTTGTGGTGAGTGTCTTCTTCTCAACAAGTTGAGTTTAGGATCTCTAAGAAGAGGCTGTCAACCAGGGATTGGATCAGTGTGACACCCTCCCACCCAGAGTTTCAATCAAAGGCTAAGACTGAACATACAGATAGTCAGCAGCGCTGCACTGTATTCCTACACTGCTGAGCTCTCTGTGCCAGTGTTCAGTCACTGGTTTACTGCTATTTGTGGCCATACTGGGAAATCTGTATTAATAATGCACTTAGTGTAAGGGACAGTGTAGTCAAAGTCAGTGTAAAGTCCTGACTGTCCCAAAAGCTCAGACATAAGTGTCCAGTGCATGTACAATACTTCAAACTTTAAAATTCTCTTTAAACTATATAGCATAGATATTTGTAGGGCAGCATCTTCAGCAGGTCTCGTTTAGAATGGAGATCCTTATTTTCAATGGTCAAATGTTAGTACTAGAGAGTAAAAAAGAAACAAATGTATGGAAAAGACTAGTGGTGGACATCCACATCACCGTGCACTGGAAGGTTCAGTGTTTCACCTGGTGGTGGAGAAATCAAGTGCTGACAAATCCAGGACAGAAAAGCTAGCGAATGCATCACACTGAGAGAAAACATACCAAACGTCCAAAAAAGAATGAAAACGTGCAAAAGAACCACAAATCGACCGTGAAAAGGTTTGTACCTCATTCAAATGATTGCTTTATAAAGTCATACAATGCGCATACATCAGCATTCTGCGACTAGAGTTATAAAACAGCAAACCTCGGGATGGATAGGTGTGATTTTGACTCGGTTATTTCTCCCTCTAATATTTTGGTTTTGTAAACAGTAACATTCAGAGGAGTCCTCGCTGATGTCTCGGACAATATGAAGATACAGCAGAGAAGTGTCCGTAAACTCAAGTGTGTCTTATCAGAGGACTCAAAAAGTTAACATCAGTCAGTCAAACAAAAGGCCTGTGTATGAATGGATGAGCCAAAGACTGATTCATTCAGTGTGTGTGCTTATGTGTGTGTGTGCGTGTGTGTATGTGTGTGTGTGTGTGTGTGTGTGTGTGTGTGTGAAAGGCCTTACTACTCTCACACACTACCGTTCCTGTCTTAAGGTATGCCTGTAAACATTTCCATATTTCGTCCGTTCTTATCTTTACATTCCTAGCTTGCTTGAACACATTGTAGTAACTCATCAATGAAATGACATAATAAATTAATAAACAGAATAGACAACATAGAATACATTCAAGTACATCAGTTCCTCAATACTGGAATGCAAGCGGCCTCTGCTTCTGCAGCTTACACCACTCTACAGTCTGTTTGGTTTGTGGGCTACAGTATGTGTACAGCATATAGTCAGTCACACATGCACCTCAATGATCTCTGCCCTGTTACCTGCACTTGAGTGCAACCTGGCTTTAAGATGTTGAGAGTTTTTATGATCATCCGACCTGTGATGGAGCTCCCAGGTAATCCCACCTCCCACTTTACCACCCATCCTAAACACACCAACTGTCTCAGGTCACACTCTGCCCCGTGGCTTCCCGTGGGCTCACCGGTGATCCCGTACATCTGAGGTTTATACACCACAGGTTGCTAGAAGGTCATCTCAAAGTCTTCAGAGTCTACAGTCCACTCATAGTGCAGTGAGGGTGCGAAACAGCTGGGTGAGGCAGAAGACGGAGGCGGTGAGCGCAGTGCACTGTTTGGCGAGCAGCTTGATGCTCAGATCCTGGCAGCTGCGCTTGCTGCTGGCTCGCTCTGCTGCCAGGCAGAAGTCCCTGAATGAGCGGGCCACGTCTGCCAGACCTGCGACCGCCTCCGCGTTCCTCCGGTCACACCTTTCACAACCGGAGAACCAGAGGCAGATGCTGGCCAGCTCCACCAGGGTCCGGAAACTGTCTGCCAGGGAATGAAGCATTTCCTCTGGGCTCTGTCCGATCCCCACCACCTTCTGGCAGCCTGACATCAGCCGCCGCGCCTCTATCTGCAACACCCGCTTGTTCTCCGTAAAATGAGCCGGGCAGGTGTCCCTCGGGTGGCGACCTCCATGACCTGCCATTGATCGATCGCTTCCACTGCTCTCTAGGATTGACAAGAGCTGGTCAACATCTATGCGTAGTACTTGGAAGCCTGCGGGAGGTTCTGGGTAGCGCTGCTGACCCAACCGACTGATGGTGTCTTTGTGCGTTTGAGACAGGAAGCAGTCAGAGGCATCGGACAGTGGTGAAAGGAGAGGGCTGAGCTCAGAGGTAGAGGAGGAGAAGAGGATGGAGCGTGGGAAAGAAGGAGAATGGGTGGAGGAGGGGGAGAGAAAGGAGGGCACTGGTGGAGAGGTCATGAGAGGAAGAACGGTTCCTGAAGTCTGAGTCACACCGCTGCTCTGTGTGCTGCGGCAGGAGAACTCATAGACCGTAAGCTCCTCATCAAAGCTGTCCCCGCCACTGAAGCAGTTGGTGTAGACTGCTGGGCAACCACAGGCATCCAGCGGTACCTGCACCCCCTCCACAACTGACTCACATCCAGACGCCAGCACAGAGCTACAGCCAAACTCGGGCTTCAGGGGCGGGGCAGTCACAACCTCGGCTGCAGGCTCTGTTTGAGACGGACCCTCACAGATTGTAAACACTCTGCAGCCTGAGGAAAGAGCTTTTGGTGAGTCTGACTTCTGCTCTGAAGGTCTGCACAGACCCATCAAAGGCCTGTCACTACTGGTCCGTCTTACTCTCTGTGACTGATTGTGGAATGGAAGTCCTGGTCTGTTTAGATTCTGTGTGGTCACCACTATTGGCGATGTAATGGAAGGTGATGTTCTATAACCTAGAGTGTCTTCAGCCTGGGTCGTGACCCCCTGTGGTTCTGGAGCATCTTTGATTGGGCCGGGAGTGTCTGCCTTCAGGCCTGAAGGGTCTGTTTGGATGCTGTTCACCATGGGTACTGGAGGCTCTGTTATTGGTCCCGGTGTGTTCTCAACTGGTCCAGAGTACAGGAGTTGATTGTGGTGTTGGGGTTTGGGCTCAGTCTGGACAGGAAGTGCAGAGTTTACCTCCTTCACTTCTACATTTGAATTTAAACTCTTTTGAGAGGCTATTTCAACAAAATACTCCCCATCCACCTCTGAGCCTGTGACCGTCACATCTGAATCATCTGAATCCACTGTTTCTGCGGATGTGCCCGTTACAAAATCTATTGTTTGTGTGACATTGTCAACATCTGTGACTTTGATAGTGATCTCAACACTGTTGCTGATGTTGTCCTCAACAGGACTGTGGGCTACACTCCCTGCCCTGGCTTGGTGAAGAGCTTCATGGGAGCGAGATAAATAAAGGGGCAGCTGTTGAATCTTCCCTCTGAGTGTTGAGGCAGATAACCGGCCCATGATACTGGGGGAACAGGACTGGAAGAGGAAGTGAGTTGAAGAAAGAGGCTCCTGGATCATGGCTGTGTTGTCCTTCCCCAAGCCTGAACTAGCTAAACTCTCTTTAGCTGCCACTCTTGGTGTGGTTGAATAACCTCTTGGTTTTTCTGTGTTTTGATTTGAGCATGAAGCATTTTCATGAGTCACTTCACTTTTCAATCCTGAGCTGGAGTTGAATGTTGGAGACATGATGCTAGTGGCAGCACCTAGCTTTGCTGTGATTGAGTTTATAGCACGAGTATACTCAGAGTTAACTGAATGGATTCGTCTATGAGCGTCAGTGCTGGTCAGAGACTTGATGCTCATTAGTGACTCACCTGCTGTGGCTGAATTAGATCTGATGCTGGGCTTCGAAGCCGAACAGTCTGTCCAGTTGTCTGTCTGGTCACTTGAACAAGGGATTAAAGAGTTACTCAACTCGTCATCATCGAAAACATTGTCAGAATTAGTGCTATCTGTAATGTCATCGCTAATCGTCATGGTGCCAGCAGCTTCATCTTCATTAACACTGGTTGTGACATTTAAATGTCGTTGTGCTTTGTTTGTGTGATTGTGTTTACTAGGTGACACTTCCTCAGAAGGAGATGAAGACATTGTGGTCAAAGTTTCCATGTTTGTGCGTTCCTCTTCTTCTCTTATCAAACAGTCACTTTGGGATATGTGAGACACTGGTACTGGAGGTAGAGGGGTTGTGGGTGGGGGTGGTGGTGGTGGTGGTGAGTATGACAGTGGGTTTGACTTGTCATTCACACCTTCTTCAGTCATTTGTTCCTCTTCATATGAGTTCAGCTCTTGGCTGGTTAGATGAGCTCCCAAAAAGCCATTACTACCTTTTTTATTCACATCTATCAAACATGGTGGCAGTGTGTCAGCCTCAGGTTGACTCTCAGCACCTATGAGTGGCCTCTGGGTGCTGTTCCCTCTCCCTCCCTCCACCCTCTCTTCTGCTGTGTCCCCTCCTTTAACTTCCTCCTCAGCAATCTCTGTGAAAAACATATGCCTGGTGAATTCCCCGTTGCCTTCCTTCTCCTCCTCTTCCTCCTCTTTCCCCTTGCCCACCTGCTCCTGTCCCTCCCCTTCCTCCTTTCCATCACCTCTACGGTCGGCACTCTCCTTCCCATCCGGATCCACCCTGCAGCGGACGACAGTGATGGTTGGAGATGCAGCCTTCACCAGATCAGTGACTGATTTGAACTCCATTGCATCAGGTTCCATTTCCATTTCTTGTTTCCTGGTTCTGGGAGAGGGCTGTGGGTCTCTAGTCTGCTCGTGAGACCCAGAGCCTGGTGCATGAGAACTGGCTTTTGGCAGGATGGGTTTTGACTCGAGCTGAGCTGGTTCTCCTTCAGAGTGAGTCAGGGAGGAAATGGTGGGGCTGGGATTCTCAGTTTGCTCTGACGGTTCAGGATCTGAACTGAGCATCTGAGCATCATGAGATTCTGACAAAAGCTTTTTATGAAGCCTGTTGGAACCAATGTCCTGCTTTGATTCTGGATCTGGTTGTGGGTATGACACCGTAGAGGTGTAATCAGTTTCCATGAAGGAACGACGTTTGCGAGATCTTTTCCTGAGCTGGAACAACGTTTCTCTGCCTCCTCCTTCCTCGTCTTCTCCTCTTTTGTCCTGGTCTGCTGTTGTGTCTCTGTCTGACACTGAGACTCTGATGTCACTGAGGCTCAGTGTGCTGAGGAAGTCAAGTTTCATCTCTGTGCAAATATCTGCAGGATAATAACACAAGAGAAATAATTAAAATCAAGAAAACCAAAATTGCATTTATTTTTTAAGTTTTCTGTTTTTATGCTACATTTGTTCACAGATCATCTTTATTGATTTAATAATCAATTTTGTTATACTTCTGTTTCAAGGTTTATATCAAAGTATATGACAACTTATTTTAATCAAACCATTTCATCAACCCATCTTCTCCATCAACCCATCTGGTACCACGAGGGTAGATTCACTGTCTGAGTTTGATTGACTTAAACTGTCTGTAGGCAGTGCCCCCCTATTGTCTAGCCACCAAAATCCAGGGAAGAGAATTGAATAGTTATTATCATTAATGATCATTATTACTGCACACAAACCTCCATAGTGTACGATTTGGCCTATGGAGCAGTACAGAGGGTAAATTAGAAGGATGAAGGACACTCTGGTGCAGATGGACATGCAACACCTGTCATGAGTCATGAAGCACCAGGTCTATATGAAGGTAACTAAGTGTGATTTGCAAGTAGGATTTCTGAATTATATAAACACAACAGCTGCTTTGATCATGTGTTTGGTGACTTGACACAGTACTGGAGAAAGTATTCAGGAGTTGTGCTGATAAAACAGCACAGTACCATCACTGTGAGGTGTGGTCACAGTCCACTACTTTCCTTGCAATCATGCTACATTTCTCTCTAAGACCATATTGAATCACTTTTGAAGTAAACCACTAGATGGTAGCAAAAGCACAATCTACAGCCTGGGTTTTTACTGCTGTACAGGGCTTGAACCTGACAGTAAGTGCTTGTGAACAATGAAGACTATATTACCTCTTGGTACGGCGCCCGAGGTCGGATCTTCGGGTGAGGTGAAGCGATCTCTGGCATCAAAAAACTCCTCGTCAGAGCTGCTGTCTCCAAAGCCAGGCGGTGGGTGGAGGATGGGAATGGGCTCCAGGTCCTCAGCCTTAATTTCATCTTTCTTCACGTCCTCCCAGTCTTCTCCCTCGTTAGGGTGTGGGGGTTGGGGAAGGCTGCGAGCGCTGTCGGGGGTGATGTTGGAGCAGAGTTTGTAGTAGCAGCGAGCGTCACTCTGGTCAAAGTTGAAGACAAATTCCATGTGGGAAGAGGATGGAGAGAGGGACAGTGGATATTCTTGAAATCCACCCTCCCCACTCACGCTTCCTCCTTCACCTGCTCTCCTCATGGACTGCTCCATTTCTTTGAACAATTTCCTCCTCCTCTTTAACTCCTCCTCTTCATCTTCATCCTCACTGGCCTCCGGGGGACTCGGCAGGAAGTCCACGAGGCGCGAGAGCTCAGCGAAGCACAGGGAGCTGTCGTCAGAGTTGGGGTTGGTTGAACACTTCAGGGTGTGGTGGAGGTCCTGAGAGGTGGAGACAGGTACCAGGAGTTGAGGATCAGCTCCGTCGCCTGATCTCCTGCAGCCCCCTTCCTCTCCCTCTTGAGTCGTGAGGTGTTTGAGGGAGTGAGAATGGACTGGTGGAGGGGCGAGGAAGTGAGACTGAAGTTGCCTGTGAAAATAAGGATTGAGGTGGGGCTGAATCTGGGAGGGAGCGTTGGGGTGGCTGGAGGAACATGACAGCAAATCATCTTCCTCCAGAGCATCTAGGGAGTCACTGGAGGGGCTGGTGAGGACTCGAGAGTCAGTGTGACAAGAATCTGATGTTTCTGATACTGACGGCTGTTCCTCCGCTGCTTGTGCAACCTCTCCACCTCCTGTCTTCACTTCCTCTCCCACTTCTTTCTGTTGTTCCCTCAAGTCATTGCTTGATCCCTCGGTCTGCATTTGTCCACCATCCGCTGCCCTCTCTGTCCCCTCCGTGTGCTTCGCTTCTTCTCTCACACCCTCTCTATTCTTTTCCTTTTCATTATCAACGTCCTTCTCTTCCTTTTGTTTTTTATCCTCCCAACCTTTAGCTCCCTTTTCTTTGCCATCTTTGTTTTTCCTTCTGTCTTTTCTTTTTCTTCCATCTGGATCTGATGAGGATCTGACACGAGGGCACGGCTTCTCGTTGATGGACACCAGGTTGACGAGTGGTTCCATGTCCAGGTCTGATGAGTCATTAGAGTCGCTACCACAGCGGGACACGTAACCTGTAAACATGCATCTGTATGAAAACAAACACTGGGATCTGAACATGACTTTATGGATGTATAGAGTGTGTCTGTGTCATTTTTTTGTACCTTCCTCAGCAGACACTCTGTGCTTCTTGGACTCATCGATCCAGGGGAAGATGTTGAGGTTGGGGTCAACAAAAACTCGGCAGTACCCTGCTATGAGGCAGGCCATGTCTTTGGCTGCCACTGACTCCAACAGTAATGTTATGGGCTTTGTGTAAGATAGGAGACAGAGGATATAGGAAGACTTCAGCTTCAGCTGAACACACTGAACATAGAGTAATCGTGTTAAATCCAAAATGGTCATAATATGACTGGAAAAGCAACTCTAGGTCTTTTTATGCATGTGCTATAGAAGCACAGGGGTGCACAGAACAATGCAAACAGGTCAGGAAAGTAATTTTAAGGTAATTAATCAGCATTGAAAAACATTAGAAATCATTTTAAGCTGAATGCAGCATTCTTAAAATACTCAGGTGAAGAGATAATGATATTTACTACACAATCTAACATGACCCAGTGTTGCTGATTCAGTTCCTCAGACATAAAAGGCTCTCTGGTGATGTTTAGGTGTGTGTGACCTCCTGCTCTTACCTTAATGTCCTGCAGGTATATTTTGACCAGGCTGACCTTCTCTGATTCAGGCAGCAGCTCGATGCGTGTGATACTGGTGAACTCTGTGAGGGTGGACAGGATGCTGAGCTTGTGGTTGACCACCTGGCTCACACCATACCTTGCCCCCACCAGCAGTGTCACCATTGACTCCCTGTCCTGGAGCTGAAGAGTTATTTAACAGAGAGATAGACAAGGACAAGTTATAGAACAAGAGACGACAGAAACTTCAGTCGACCAAATCCCAAACAGAATCAATAGACCTACCATCATGGTGGCACTGAAGGATTTGCCTCCAAATGACCTGAGGTCAGCCAGCTCCTCTAGGTAGTTGATCCTGGTCTGGTCCACTGACAGGCCCTTCTGCTTTGGATCATGCTGCAGCTGGCTCTTCTTCATGTGGTAGCTGATAGCCTTCCTCAGATCTTTCTCTCGCATATTCCTCAGGAGTGTGGATGACACAAAGTTCTCAATGCCCCATGTCTTCCTGGAGCAAACACAAAAAAATCATAGACTGGGAGCGTCAGTCAACCGGATTTTAGGATATATGGGTACATCAAACCACATCTTTCATTGTGGACAGTAAAATTTATTTAAAATGCATCACAGGCACTCAACTAAAAGAGAACTGCAACTGTACTAATGCACAATTCAGTTGATTTCATAGTGATATCATTTGTGTTGTATGTTATGTAACATGAACATGAAGTATTTAGTTTTAATACAAAGATAAAATATTAAGCATAACATTTGTGTAGTTGCTGGTTATTGTTTATGCTTTTGAGCAGTGTTTCATGTCTGCAGTGAGACTGTATGAATCACTGTTTCATCTGGAGTAATTGATTGCTGGCAGCCCACAGTTTGGCTGGACCTCAGATGGTTATGAATTTAATGCTATTACAGTATTATAAATACAATTATGATCTTGATGAAACATGCATGTGGCAGCTGCATGGGTGAGTGTGAGTTCACACACTGGCTGTCTGTTTACACAGAGTTTAAAAAAACAGCAGTGTTATCCTATTAATTAATTTCTGTTTTGTTTTTCACATACAATGTCTCTAAAATGTCTAAAATGATGACATTGATGTCTTCATATTTGTGTTGTATATAGATGCTGAACCTAAAAATTGAAAATATTATGTAATGTTACTGCTATGATGTCATTCTGACTACATTTGTTTGGAGCTGCTCACATCACATGTGAAGGTGAGAACAGGTGAGACACCAAATCTCGATCAGGGGTATCATTTTAGTTCAGGGGCCATATACAGACACAATCTGACCTGAAGAGGGCTGGACCAGTAAAACAACAGCATAATAACCTATAAATAAAGAGAACTCTAAATACATGCAATTTCAACAATAATATGCTTCTTTTGTCCTCTATGTCATTTTCACACTTGGTAAATTCACCCTGCAGGCTGGACTGGACCCTCTGGTGGGCTGGTTTTGGCCCTTGGGCTGTACGTTTGCTACCCTTGCACTCGATGTTATAGTGGCATGTGGCTCTGTTGTTTTTGTTCCCTATAGTTGTCTGTTTCTGAATACTTTTCTATGAGACACACCTTGCCTGGGATGGATGAGTTAAAAGCTCTGGTACTGGAACCAGAGAGTTCAGAAGCTTCTGGCCTGGAGACTGAAAGTCCTGCTTCCTTTCAGCCTGGAATGTGTGTTTGTCTGTTTTCTGATTTTGTGTCTTTCATCCTCTTTATTTGGTGCCCTGGTCATTTTACACCTTTGTATCAGATTAACTCTGGCCTTTGTTGTTCTGTCACTGGTTGTGGGTTGAGTGTTGTGCAGCCCTTAAAGGCACCTAAGTGTGGTTTGTAAAGGCAGTGTGAGTGATCTAATCTGTTACCTAGGTGCTGAAATGTAAATGAAATATTCTGCAATCTCGCACAACATGCAGAGATCAGAAATGTGTGTTAACATCTCACGTGATGATCTTCAAGTTGGTCTTTGGTGACTGTCCACAGCTGGCCAGCCTCTCCTGAATGTGCAGGGCAGCAAGTCGCAGGGCGGTGTTACACCTCATCTCTATTGCAAAGCGCTCCTGCAGCACATCATTCACCCCCTAGCAGTCACACACAGTACAAAAACAGTATGAATGGTTAGCAGTGACAAAAATATAATCTGAGAAATAATTCTCTAACTGTGGTTTTGAACCACTGACAAAAATATTAATCATGACAAGGGGTCATTGGCTCTTTCAAATATAAATATAGATAAATAAATAATGTTAAGTTTCAAGTGGAAACATATGAACTCTAGCTACAATCAAAACAAACTGTGCATAATAATAATAATACATTTAATTTATAAAGTGCTTTTCAGGGCACTCAAAGTCGCTTTACAGAAATAAAACAACAAATGGAAACAAGTAATATCAGAATTTAAAAACACAAACATATCACACAGATTTATCAAAACATCAAATATCAAAACTCATTAGAACATAGACAACACATTTGAATACAGATTAAAAAAAAATGGATAAGCCAGACGGATCAAAAAACAGTGTAAGTACAGATATGAATCAGAAAATACTAAATGTTAAAAGCAGAGTGGAACAGGTGAGTTTTGAGAAGTGACTTGAAAGATTAGAGGTCAGTGGTTTCTCGGATGTGTTTGGGAAGGGAGTTCCAGAGGGTGGGGGCAGCAACAGAGAAGGTTCTATCCCACCAGGTTCTGTGCTTGGTCTTAGGGACAGTGAGGAGAATGGCATCAGAAGAACGGAGGGTGCGGGAAGGGATGTAAGGGTGGAGAAGGTATGAGAGGTAGGAGGGGGCCTGGGTGTGGAGTGTTTTATGGGTGAGGAGGAGGATTTTAAATTCAATTCATTGTGCAATAGGGAGCCAGTGGAGGTTCTGGAGGACAGGAGTGATGTGGTCACGGGAGTGGGTGTGAGTGAGGAGGCGTGCAGCAGAGTTATAAATATACTGGTGTTTATTGAGGAGTTTGGAGGTTATGCCATAGAGGATGCTGTTGCAGTAATCAAGGCGGGATGTGATGAAGGTGTGAATAAGAGTTTCGGTGGCAGAGAAAGAGAGTGAGGGGCGGAGGCGAGAGATTTTCTTTAGGTGATGGAAGGCTGATTTTGTGATGTGTTTGATGTGCTGGTCGAAAGAGAGATTACTGTTGAAGATGACACCAAGGTTGCGGCAGTGGGGGGAGGGTGACAGTGTGGAGTTGTCAATGGTGAGGTGGAATTCTCTGGCTGTTTGGGTGAGGGAATGTGGACCAATTACAATCATGTCTGATTTGTCACAGCTGAGTTTGAGAAAGTTAGTTTGCATCCAGGATTTGATGTCGGTGAGACAGTTTGACAGGGTGGAATGAGTTGAGAGGGTGATGGATTTGGTGGAGATGTATAACTGGATGTCATCAGCGTAGCAGTGGAAATGAAGACTATGGCGACGGATGATTTGACCAAGGGGGAGGAGATACAGGATGAAGAGGAGCGGACCAAGCACAGAACCCCGGGGGACACCTTGAGACAGGGGGGCAGTTGAGGAGGAGCAGTTGTTGATGGAGATGAATTGTTGTCTGCCAGAGAGATATGAGTGTAACCAGGTGAGGGCAGTGTCTGTGATGTTGAAGAGGGAGTTCAGCCGGGAGAGTAGGATGGAATGGTTGATGGTGTCAAAGGTGGTGGCGAGGTCCAGGAGGATGAGGATGGAGAGTAGTCCAGACTCTCCATCAGAGTCTGAGGAGAGGAGGAGGTCATTGGTATTTTGAGGAGGGTGGTTTCAGTACTGTGTTGTGAGCGGAATCTGGACTGAAATTGTTCAAAGAGGTCATCGCTGTTGAGGTGGGATTTGATTTGTGAGGCGACAACATGTTCCAGGATTTTCGACAGAAATGGGAGGTTAGAGATGGGCCGGAAGTTGTTCATGATGTCAGGATTAAGACCAGGTCTTTTGATGATGGGGGTGACAGCAGCATGTTTCAGTTAAGATGGGACGGAGGCGGAGCTGAGCATGGAGTTAATGATTTTGGAGACCAGCGGAGAGATGGTGGGGAAGCAGTCCTTGGCGATGGAGGATGGAATGGGGTGCAAGTGGAAGTCTTCATGGATGAGATGATTGTGGATAGCTCAGGTGGGGAGACAGGTGCAAATTTGGAGAGGGGCCGGGTGATGAGATGGGTAGAGGGGGGTGAGGAGGGTGAGGGGATAGGGGAGGTAGTTAGAGAACTGTGTGATTTTGTCAATTTTGGACTGGAAGAATGAGAGGAAAGAATTGCATTTGTCAACGGTGAATGAACTTGAGATGTTGTCGCTGGGGTTAAGCAGTTTGTTTATAGTGGAAAAAAGAGCCTTTTGGTTGTTGGAGCTGGAGTGAATGAGGTTTGAAAAGTAGGTAGAGCGGGCAGTGTTGAGGGCGGCTTTGTAATGTAGGAGGTGGTCTGTGTAGGCTTGGAGATGGACTGTCAAACCAGTTTTTCTATGGAGTCTTTCAAACTGGCGCTTGCGGGATTTCCTTTGGTGGAGTTCTGGGTGTACCAGGGGGCTGAGTGGGAAAAAGAAACAGATTTGGTTTTGGTGGGAGCAAGTTGGTCCAGACAGGAGGAGAGAATACTATTGTAGTGGTTGACTAGTTCGTCAGGGTCATCAGACAGTGGGGGAGGGTGGGTTGACAGGGTGTCGGATAGGGAGACTGAGAAGTCCTGGGGGGAGATATACAGTGGGTTGCAAAAGTATTCATACCCATGACCAAAACTCAATTGCTCAGAACAGAACAAAGCAAAAGTGAGTTTCACCTTTTTATATGAAAGGAAATAGCACAAACACAACAATCCATCGCTGTTTTTGTTCGTAAGCACTCTTTACTATGAATAGATTACATAAGTCTGTATTTCATTGCTGCAAAAGTATTCACACCCTTGCACCAAAGATGTTATTTTGAGTCGAAAATGATTGCACACTATAAACTATTGCCTCACAGTGTCACAGGATGGTATTCAGTCCCAGGTGATTTGTATATCCTTGATTGCTCCCTATAAATAGTGCCCAATAGTCACCTGTCCACAGTCATCCCATGCTTGTCAGCAGACAACAGTCATGAAGTCCAAGGAGCTCTCAGAAGACCTCAGAAAGAAAGTTGTAGAGAAGCATAGAGATGGGCAAAGCTATGTAGCCATCGCAAGTTCACTCAATGTGCCAAAAAGTACTGTTGCATCACTGGTCCAGAAGTGGAAGCGCCACGGTACCACTGTGAACCTCCGAAGAACAGGGCGCCCCTCCAAGATCACGGCAAAAGGCAAAAGGAAATTGCTCAGGGAAGCCAGAGCAAACCCCTCCGTCACTCTTGAAGACCTGAAGAAGTCTCTCCAGGGTGCTGGGACTAACGTACACAAGTCCACAATATCCCGCACTTTACACAAGGAAGGTCTCTATGGGCGTGTTGCAAAGAAGAAGCCATATCTGAAGAAACAACATCTCAAGGCTCGTTTGCAGTATGTCACCACACATCTGAAAGACACTCCTGCGATGTGGGAATGTGTGATCTGGTCAGATGAAACGAAAATAGAACTTTTTGGCCTGAACAACAAGAAGTATGTTTGGCGCAAAGCCAACACAGCTGATGATCCAGCTCACACCATCCCTACCGTGAAACATGGAGGTGGGAATATAATGCTATGGGGCTGTTTCTCTTCCTCTGGTCCTGGTGAGCTTGTCCGTGTGCAAGGGATTATGAATAGTGCAAAATACATCAACATCCTGGAGGAAAACCTCTTCAAGTCTGCAAAAAGCCTGAACCTTGGGAGGAAGTTCACCTTTCAACAGGATAATGATCCAAAACATACGGCTCGAGTGACACAAGAATGGTTCAGGAAGAAGAAAGTGAAGGTTCCTGACTGGCCCAGTCAAAGCCCAGATCTCAACCCGATAGAAAACCTGTGGAGGGATCTGAAGATTGCTGTCCACCGAAGGTCACCAAGTAACCTGACTCAGCTGGAGCAGTATTGCAAAGAGGAGTGGGTGAAACTGTCCAAGGACCATTGCGCAAAACTCACTGCTGGCTATCCAAAGCGATTGGAAGCTGTTATTGCTGCCAAAGGAGCTGCAACCAAGTACTGATGTGACTTAATGACTTAGTGTGAATACTTTTGCAACAATGAAATACAGACTTATGCAATCTATTCATAATAAAGAGTGCTTACGAACAAAAACAGTGATGGATTGTTGTGTTTGTGCTATTTCCTTTCATATAAAAAGGTGAAACTCACTTTTGCTTTGTTCTTTTCTGAGCAATTGAGTTTTGGTCATGGGTATGAATACTTTTGCAACCCACTGTATTTAAGATTTCTGAAGGATATAGTTCGTTTGACCTTGGAGGGGGGGGGGGGGTAGATTAATATCCATGAAGATAGCCAGGTGGTCAGAGATGTGGAGGTTGATGCTGGAAAGTTGCTGGATGGTCAGACCGGGGGAGCAGACTAGGTCCAGAGTATGGCCATGGTTGTGAGTGGGAAAGTTGACATGTTGAGTGAGATTGTGGCAGTCCAGAAGATCAAGGAAGTCGGAGGCTTGTTTGCAGTTGCTGTTGTCGATGTGATAGTTGAAGTCGCCAAGGAGAAGGACAGAAGGTGAAATGACGGATTGGGCTTGGGAGGGCGATAAATGACTGCAATAACCAGGGGAGCAGGACCAGGCAGTTTAAAAGCAATGGTTTCAAAGGAGTGAGAAGAGGGGGTGGATATGGTGATGATTTTGAGGTCTTTTTTATGGATTGAGGCCACACCGCCACCTTTGCCAGTGAGACGGGGCTGGTCGATGTATGTGTATCCAGGAGGGGTGGCTTGGTTGAGTGAAAAATAGTCCAAATGATTGTGCCAGGTTTCAGTGATGCAGAGGAAGTCCAGGTTGTTATCAGCAATGAATTTGTTTAGAATTCGTGCTTTGTTGTTGAGTTGAGTGTTTAGCAGAGCCAGTTTGAGGAAATGCTGCTGTGTGATTGGTTGTGAGGAATGAGGAAGTGGGCGGAGGTTGGGATTGGACTGTTTCATATGTTTCATTGAGCGTTTGTTTTTTCTCGCATGGTTGATCCTGTTAGGATGGTGGGGTCTGGCTGAGATGACAGCAGCAACAGGAAGTGGCAATGACAGATGGGGCCTGTAGGGGGAGCTGTGGCAGGGGGAGGAACTCTGAGAAGGTACTATGGGAGGAAAGAAGAGAGCGGATGGAGAGGTGTACGAGGTTGATAGTCAATCATGGGCATATCTCACTGCATGCTGGAGTTTGAAAGCGAGGATATGGCATCCCAACATGCTCAGGTGAAGACTGTCTCGCCCAAAAAAGGAGGGATGCTCCCAGAACATGTCAAAGTTGTGGATGAAATGGATGTTATGTGCTGCGCAGGCAGATTGGAGCCAGGTATGGAGATAGAGAATCCTGCTAAAACGAACACCACCATGACCCAGAATGAGGAGTGGGCCAGAGACAAAAGAAAAGCAGCCTTTCCAGAGCTATTAAAAAGATTAAAAATTTGGATAAAATGAATTTTTATCAGCTCCAATGGCGTGCGAGTGGTGTCGTTTGTGCCACAACGACACCAGCTGAAGTGATAAATGCTGCAGCCTCCTGTTTGTGCGTCAGGCTACCTGCAAGTAGAGGTATTCAAAGGCTGTGGGATCCTCCTGCAGCAAAGTCTCAAGGCTTCTGGGCATGAAACAAACACGGAACAGACATCTGTAGTCATGGGCCTCTTTCTTCTGGACCACCTGGACACAAACATGCAAGATTATACCGACTGGGCAGCAGAGCCATTGTGAAAACATGTATGATTGAGAAGGTATGTAAAATGTAAAATAATGTTATTAGTGTGTGTGTCTGTGTGTGTGTACCTGCTGTATCTCCTCCTCATCATGCAGGAGCAGTAGTTTGCTGATGCTGTGTTGCTGCTCCAGCACCAGGGAGAAGTATTCGATACGGCTCAGAGACAGCTTTTCCTTCAGTGTCATCACAATGTCCTGATGCACACAACGTGAGAGACAATATTTTATAACATCAGGAAATATATTTGCTGAGCTGAGGTTTGAAAGGGAAGTTTGAAGAGTCTGCAAAACAGGATCCTGGAGTACTCACAAAGACTCAGAGACTTATAACCACTGTTGGTTTTAACATACTTGGCTATGTTTTAATATGGAGTTTGGCTCTATATTACATCCATTAACACTGCCAAAGTTGGCTACAGGCTCCTTGACATGACTGATACAGACGAATGGATGTCAGCAAGGCCGCCCCTCCCTAAATGCAGAATGCGCACTGTGTGTAGGGCCTCACATTTGCACATACATCCCCATATTGAGCAATATGCGCAAATTGCACAATTGATGCGCTGTGCAATATGAGGCTTGCAAAAGGTACCAAATTAGTATGAGGCAAGAAAGCGATGAGAACTGTAATCTGACACCACATGAGTCACTGCAATAATTGACAGCAATCAACATCAGACCAATCACTGGTCAGAGGCTGCAGGTGAAGAGATGGTGTCCAAGAGACATCAGGAATCAGGAGCAACAAAGAGGAAAAAAACATAAAACCAGAGGAAGCTCTCGCCTCACTTGAGGGTAGGTATGTTGTTGAGATAGTTTGTATCGCCCATTGGCCCAGCAGTTTGTCTCAAAGGGCTTTACATGAAAATGTAAATCTTTGTCTGCATAAACTTCAATTAAAATTAAAAAAATAAAACATAAATTAAAATTGTGCTTAAGGCTCCAATTTGGCCAGCTCTGCATGTCTGAATGTAAAAATATCACTGTGCAGTACCTTGACTGTGGTGCTGGGTTCAAATTTGAAGGCCTTGGTCTGTCCGTTCTCCAAATAAACCTTCAGAACATTGGGCAGGAAGAGCAGCGAGTTACCCTGCAAACAACACAAGAGTCAGGGTCAAGGAAAACATCAGCTGAAAATGTGAGTTGTAAAACCTGCTGGTGCAAGAGCTTTATATATCACTGATGTACAGAGAGGAAGGGTTTGTGTATTTGATGTGACTGTGTGGTATGCATGCTCTGCACATCACAACACACACACAGTTAGAAAGATGTGTAAGAGATGTGAGCCTCGTCTTACTCTCAGCTGTTCTCACAGAGCATTTTTTCATATCATATCCTCTGGCCTGTTTCTGTCTGCCAGGCTCATTCACAGTGGTGACTCATCTCTCCCTGCATCGTCCCTATTGTCTTATGATTTTAGAAAGTGTTCTTCTGTATTGACACTGTGATTTAATGTAACATTGATGTCTGTAGGTTTTGAAGTTCAAATGGAGAGCTTTCAAAATTTTAGACAACCCCTCCCTCATTGCTCTCCCATCTTTCATTTCTCTTATTTACTCTCCATTTTAACAAGCCCCCCCCTTCTCTGTCTCTTCTCTGACTCCCTCTCTATTTCTAATTGGATGCTTATTGTCCTGTAATAACAGACATTAGGACTGGAGGATGAGGCAGATATCGATCTGTGTTTTCCATGTGATTAGTAATGGGCACTCCGGCCTCTGTGGTTTTCTTCATCCAGCTAATTTCACATCCGCTGGCAGGATGGGAACTCTGCCTAACATGGCTTGTACAAGAAAACTGCACACAGTACGGAATAACACTGAGGAATTATTAATAATGATAAATAAATTAATAATTAATCAATCATTCCCAATCACAGCAAGAAGCTGATTTCATTTTTATGTTTGTTTTAATTGGTCTCAAATATAAGAGCAGTGCCAAAAAATAAGGCAGTTAGTTGTGACTGAGCCAAATGACTCTGCAAATGGCATCTGTAGAAAACATGTAGAGAAGGTCTTGACACCAGTTTGCAACATACTGTATGTTGCATGGCTTGTTGATGCATGTGATGGATATCAACTGTGTGAAGAATACTACCAGAGAGATAATATAACAGTGAAAACCAGGCTGAGCATCTGCAGCACAATATCTACACAACATGTTCTTTAACTCACCTGGGAGTGTCCATTGACTTCCACCTCCTCAGCAAAGTGAACTTTCACAGGGTTGGACCTGAGCTTGGCCCTCTTCTCCGGCGTGATGAATGATGACTTTGGGCCCTGGGAGGAACACAAATCAATACACCAGGTTGTCATATTTATTTCATAAAGAACCATCTTTGCATGTGGTTCAGTGAAGGGGTGATCCATATGAGGAGATAGATAGAGAAGATACAGTCTGATGCTTCTGCTTTGTGTTGAATATCACTAACCATCCAGTTTAAAAATACTAATATTGTGTTAATGAATTGAGAGAATATATTCAGTTGTGTAAGGATAACACTGCCTCAGGCAGTGGACTAAAGCCTTCTGTTCAGTTTGTTATTTATGCAGTTTTTGCCTCATGTACTGAAGAAAAACAGTAGTGTGCTGTGTGACAATGTAGAACACTGTTAACATTAAGAACAATAAGGAAATGTAGTATGTTGAGAACAAGGCTGAATTACATAAATAAAGGCTGTTAAAATGTTGGTGATTACTATAAAATAATAGACAGTGTCAAGGATCACATTGAGCAGCATCAGATATCAAAACAGAATATGGGCAGTAAAATAAGAAGTCAAGTAAATCGAGTTTTAAATATGCAAAATGAATGAGGCAACAACACCAACCCACTGTCAATATAACATAAACATCCAAATACACATGGAATTCCGCAGTATTCACATCAGGGAGATATACATGTACAGTTATTAAGACACCAGCACCTTCATTACTGCACAACCAGTTCAGTCAATGTACTGAAGCCCTTATATCACTATGTGATCACAATGAAAGTCTTCTCTTGGTTCTGATCTCTTTGATGTTTGACAGAGATGAATATTTTCCGGGAAATGCTAACAAGTCCTCACAGCTCAATAATGATTTGTTGAAGGAGGTGTGAGCTATCAATCAGGTGGTAAAGCTGCCTCCATCAGCAGAACTACTGATGAGAATCACTGAGGAGGAGCCATTTAATTACTGATCTAGCTCACCTTAGTGCAAACACATACTTCAACTTTACAGATACAGACTGAGGTGAACAACTGTTACACAGTAAACACAACAACACACACATACGCACACACCCCATCATGACAGAATGTGTGTCTAGATGAGGAGTAAACAAGTGTGTGTGGGGGAGTCTGCCAGGGTGTAACACTCTCACTGTTAGCAGTGATACAGTGATGAAACCATAGTGACAGGATCATTGTTACTACTGACATTTGACCCTGAGGCCCACTGACATGTTGATTAATGGGTTTTACTGACAACAGCATTTTATATTGTATGTACAGTATGCACTCTTGTGTGAATGCTGGTGTGCTTTTCTATAACCTAATGTAAATAGGAAACATGGAGGACATTAAGTTCAGTTTAAGTACTTCTGGCAGAGCACCAGCCCTTATCCTGTTAAATGTCCATCAGTGTAACGTTGTGTGTACATGTGTCTGTGTTCTACACAGTGGACTCACCAGCATTGTCCTGAGGACTGTCATCGTCAGCGTATCTTGACACTCCCTGAAACAAAACAAAAGGGAGGGTGGCCACGTCAGACGTGATGTGCATAACTTTACGTTAAGCAGTATTCTGTGGCGCACGTAGCCATGATCGTGCACGTGTGTGTTTGTGAATGCAGCTGTCAGACTAGACCTGATTATTTCAGCAGCTTGCTCCGGGGTCAGGTCATCAACAGCAACGTTATTGATCTTCACAAGCTGGTCGCCAGGGACGAGCCGACCATCTGCAGGACCACCTGCGCACACAAAATGTCCTTGTGTGGTCATGCCTGAGGGTGTTCAACTGGCCTGCATTCATGCTGATGACAGGCAGTGGCTTGTATTCTACTGATCCCCTTTCATCTCACACAACACATAATTTTTAACACAGCTCTCAAACACAATGACTGTTGAATATTCAGTTTATCAAAAAAAAAAAAAAAACCTACTGTACAACCCTCTCTGCCTCATTCATTTAGTGACCCAGCTCCCTCAGCCGTTTCCAATCTTTAACATCAGCATCACCTTTCCTTCAGCAGCTACTGTATATGAATGATTAATCTGCTGTGTAAGCACAGTCAAGAGCAGAATAACCACTTAGTCTATGACTAGTTAACTTTCAAATTATCATCATTTTTGTTTCTAACACACACAGGATACCTGTGTAGGAGCTGAAGAGCAGCTGTTATCTACTCTTTATATGCCCTGAATGCCTGTTGTCACTGCTGATGGTACAGATAATACTGTACTGAGACAGTAGTGTTCATTGAATTAGGATGCTGAATGATGGGTCTGCACTGTTTAAGCTCACAACAGGTGTCCTACACTGTGCATGTTCTGCTCACTACTGAAGTTATAACAGAAACTGCTGCAGGGGTTTTTCAATTTTAGTGCTTTATTTATTCCAATAGGCCAAATGTATAGAGCTATTGATAGCTCTAGATTTGTTTTTATCTATACAAAACAAAACAGATTTTATTACATGGCCTTTATTAATTTCTTTACCATTAATATCTTGGGAGCATATTAAAAGTGTGTTGTTGTCATGTTGTCAGGTAATGATGTGTGTGCAGCATCAAAGGCATGAACATGGTTTTTACCACACTGATGCTGAACAACTAACCACTGGTGCAAAAATCTAATTGTAATTCTAGTTCACATCAGATTATACAGGTATGTTTACTGCAATGGCAAATACTGTGTGAAGAAAGGAGACACTTCCTTCCCACACTTTTCACTTTGTTTACCACTATCATCAAATCACCATCAGCAAATGTTTTATCTACAACATCAAGTAACCACTCACTGCTCAGTTATTTGATCATGAAACAAGTTATTACTTGTTGTTTCATCCCAAATGATCAGATAGCACAGGTGACAGCGGGAGCTGATACCTCTCAAAAAGCTTTTAAATAATGGATTCATATTTCATTGTCAAGATGCTGCAGCACGTGCCAGAGACAGACAGAGGAAAAATCGAGCCAAGCCTCAGTCAGGCCACTGGAGACAGTACAACCATGTATTTGTGTGTGCAAGCTTGTGTGTGTGTGTGTGTAACAGAGAGAGAGAGAGAGGGAGAGTGAGACAGACACAAGCAGATGGTGACAGAGCAGACTTCAGCCAGACAGGAGAGAGCGAGGTAATCTCCCCCTGGACTTCAGGGGGATTCAGGTTGTCGTCTCTGCAGCTCAACAACAAACTGCACTTCAGAGCACAAACATGGGCAGATTATGATATTCAGAATGTAAGGGTAATTATGTATGCTTTTTACAGGACTGCTGTACAAAATAATCAGATATCACCTGTGTATCAAGACAAAACTGAGGCTATAAGAATCAGTTTTTCTGTAAATAATAAATAAATTAATGCAGACTATCTGTTTAACATCATCTTTTAGTATTGTAGTTTTGGCACATGAACAAGCAGATCAACAACATTGACTGGTGCCAAATTCAAGATTCAGTAGTTCATTGTCATTGCATATGTACAACCAAATTTCAGTTGGCCCTCTCAAAAAGAAAGCAGCAAGTCAGATTAATTAAAAAAAAAAAAAGATAAATAAATAAGTACATAAGGATCTAAAGTGCATTGGTGGATAAAGGCAGCAGCAGCAATTAGTGCTTTTAGAAGATTCTGTATCCATGGTGATCACTTGTATCTGTATCACTGGTATCTTCAGCTCTTGACTGAATAAATAATATGATTCAACTTTATCAAAACACAGAAAAAAAATTAGAGTGGACATATTACTATTCAAGGCAATTACCATGAAGAACATTCGGCATCCAGTGTTATACATAAGTCTTTACACTGATCCAGTTGCATGGGGTTTATTTTTGAACTTCATGGATAAAACAGCTGTTTTCCTGCTTTAAAACAGAAGTGACACAGGAAGTTGATCTGGGCAGCCACAGTACAACTATGAGAGGAAGAAGAACTGATTTATGGTAAATGCTGTAATATTAGCTGTTGACAAAGCATCAGGAATTTGGCCATAAAGTTCTAATAGTAAAATGGCAACAATTTTTAACTCATTTATTTCTTTTGTTTTGGACAATAAAAAGTGTGACTGAAGCAGAGACAGCTCCTGTATGCAGGGCATCACCTCTTAACTTTGACAGCTTAAAGCGCATCAAATCACCATTACAGGATACTGTAAGTGAGGATAGAGTTACTAACTGTAAGACTGAAGCTCTGATTTAGATGTGACAACATTTACAACAGCAGGCCTTTATCCTGTCCAGAAAGCTGTGTTATTGAGAATCATTAATGGGACGCACCACACACCTGTGAGCAAACAGAGTTGTGTAAAACCTTGTGTTTATATGAGATAGAGGTGCTGTGGCATGTGCGGCAGTTGACACACCCTGTAAATGTCCCTGTTGATCCTGTATATCTAAGCCAGAGCACTTGTTCACTGTGCCTTGAACTTGTGGCACACACCTCCAGCTGTATGCATCTCCAACCATGTTTACAGAGAGCCTGATCACACCCCTAATTCCAACCATAATCATGTATTGCAAAAAAGAAAACACATTAGACATTCGATCGGGAGGGGGGCAGTGTAATACCTGGGAGGAAGTGGTGCCTGAAAATCTCAATCAAGGGCTAAAAAGTCCCTCTTCCTCAAAAAGGTCTGTCTTTGTTTTTCTCCTCATTATCCTGAAGATACTTTACACATACACAAACACACGCACGCACACATGTGCACACGTGCACGCACACACACGCACGCTCGCATGCACGCATGCACACATACACATGAAAGCCACAGTGCGTTTCCTCTGCTAATGTGATTGTGTGCATGTATCATGTATCAGCCTCTGTTGGAGGTTCCACTTTTTACAGTCTTTTTTGTTCACTGGCCAGTGGCCTGCAGTGGTCTGGCATGGTTCCACCATTCGGTTTGCTGAGGAGGCTTCTTCTATGCAACATTAGAGCCCCGTGCTACAGACAACAGAGAGAAGGAGATGAAAAAAGTTTCTGTTCCTGGAAGAAGAATATACTTAAAAGGGTGGTGTTTCTGTCTGCCTTAGTGAAAGCCAGTGTTGTACAGTAAAGCTATCTCTGAGCGTACATCTTTAAATACATTTCAGTGGTCAAGTGCATAAATGAAAAGGCAATTTGGTGGGTTGTTTAGTTTAAAAGAGATCCTCATTTTCAGCCCAGGAAATGAGAGATCAGCTTCAACTCATCTGTGGACAGAATTCATGAGACTCCTGTTGTGTCCTTACCAGCTGCCCAGAGGCACCGTGTTGTGATGCAAGGTGCTGTAGGTTTGCTTAGCTCCTCACCAGGTTGTCACCAGGTTACATTAATTGCTACGGATGGAGGCTATGGAGACACAACATATCTTTTCCAGGGCTACTCTCCCTCCATTTGGCTGTACATGATTATTGTAGGGAGGGCAGCTCTACTGGGTGCCCAGGTGAAGAGTGGCAGCTGTGCCTGTTGGCCAGACGGTACTGACAAGGCAGACCCAAACCCTGCAGATCCTGGCAATAGAAACTGGCTCTTGGCATTTAGAATAAGATCTCTGTGGGAGAGGGAGTCAGAGCTGGTGGAGAGACATCAAGCAGACATTACTTAGCTGAACGTGCAGTGTCAGCTGTGAGATCAGACCCCCTGATGAGTAATACTGTGTTTTTTCTAGCTGAGAGTTTCGAAAGGTGAGTGCTGCATTTAGTTTATGGACGAGAACATTGAATAGCTGTGTAAACACAACAAGGTTTATACAGTCATCATCTTAAACACAAGGCAGACAGTTGATGGAAAAACTGAACTGTCGATAGCTGTGTAAAAGTTTCTCAAAACAAATTTTTCCTTTTTAATGATAATTTTCATTTCCACACATTTTATGAATGATGTCATACCTGTGGTGACTTCTTGTACCACGATAGGGGTTTGGGAGGAGAGAGTGAGACCATGGGAGTTAAGTGACTCGTCTCGTTGAATCTGAACATTAAAGCGGAAGGGATAATTCCTCTGATCAGAGCTGCTGGACTCTGCTGTCTTCCCATCCACTGCAACCCGGTCTCTGAAGGAGAACAGTGGGACAAAAATAAAAAGAAAGAGTCGGTCAAAACTGGTGCACGGCCGGACTGTGTTATAGGCTATTTGCATTCTGCCTACTTCAGCCCTTTAGCTGTTTGCTTTTTTCCTCCTCCTCAGAGAGACCAGAGCCGGCTGTACTACTTGTCTACTTCTGATGTAACATTGGGCATTTTAACATGAGAGTTTATGAGAGCTGGACTCTATTGGTCATTAGAGAAACTGCAGTTTGTGGCAAATGCATGTTGGTTTGAATTTATGATAGATATGATGATATAGGTAAAAGACAGAACAACAGAAACTACAGCAAAGTGTGAGTGATAAGACACATTCAGAGTAAGACAAGACAAATGCTTAACTGGCAAAATGAAGGCTGAAGGTGTTTTGTGTGCATGTGTGAGCAAATAAACTGAACTACGGAAAAAAAGGGAGTTACTGTGAATCAGTATGATTTAGCCCCAGAATTTGCCATTTGCTAAAATCCTGACTTTATAACTCTGTTATCTAACAAATACCACATCCTCAAATGAGGGGCATTTATTTACTCAACTGGTCAGGACACCCAGCCCTTATTGGAGGCAGGCTTTTGATGGAAAGAGGCCTTTATTTCTAATTCCCTCTGTTTTATATATGAATTTGTATTTGCTCATATTTTAATATGAAGCCTCCTTATTTTCCGTTGTCCTTCCAGTTGCTCTGTTAATTTTTACACATTAGTGCCCACATGCAACAACAAGCTAATTGTCCAGTAGCTCATCTTCATCTTCCTCTGGGGCTGCATGATACCGGCTCTCCTTGCTGCTCTGTCTGAACTTGGTCACCCCCATTTTCCACAAACTCGGTCTCCACTCCGTTCTGTCTCCTCTCACTCTCACTGTTACTATCACTTGGAGAGAAAGTAAGATTTGTCATCTGTTGTCCAGTCAGCATAGAAAGGTGTGTCTGTTTGAGGAGGGGAAGCCTGTCCACACACTCACTGAGAAATACTGATGACTGGCAAGTATGTAAAGTAGCAAAACTGAGCTAGATTATTATCATTAGATACAATACACACTCAAAAGGTTCAAGAGATACAACAGACAGCAGGAAAACATTGCCCAGATGGAAACCGTCCATTCAAATGTCTTGGGTGGCTCTAACATTGACACCATCTTTATTGTCAGACAGGCTCCAATTCCAGAGACAGGCAGGGCAGATAAAGTAGAGAATTTATCGCAAATGATTTCAGTGAGAGAAGAGGTTCACCTGCTCAGAGAGTGAGACCTGCTGCCTAAGTCTCGGGACCGTCTCAGCCATCGTCCCACCACCTGCTCCACCCGGCTGGTCCTACGGGATGGGGAGCGGCTTCTGTCCTGTGCCTCCATTTACCTGCCATGGAAGAAAAGGTCAAAGGATTCTTACTGCCAGTTAAATGACACCTTAACTGCCTCCATACCGGTAATAAGTGTCATGTAACAATGTAATGAAAAGGCCAACAGGCAATGAGTAAACTCCATATTATATATTCGAATAATAATATATATAATAATATTATATATTCAAAAAATAATTGATTAGTTCCCAGCGATTATCAAATATAGCTTTTGCTTGAAATGCCCATCCTCTCATTCAGTGGCTCTGTGCTTGTTACATCACACTGTGCCTGAAGATGCACTGGACATACAGTATACTTAACCTAATCCTCTTCTCCTCTCTTTTCTCACTCCTCTCTCCCCACCCTCTTGTTTCCACACTGCTCACTTTTATCAGAACAGACATGTCCTGGGACCCCCCACTGCCCCACATACACCGGGGGGGGGGGGGGGCACCACCACCGCATCATTTTAATCCAGGAAAAACCCTGAAAAATAAATACTGCTTTCTGAAGTAAGAAGTCTTGTGTAGTGTTGTATACAGTCAGCAGGAAATAGATTTTAGTAAGATGTAAGTCATGAGTGAAAGTATGCACCACACAGCCAGAAAAAGTAAGAAGGGCAAGTAAGAAATTAGATGGGGCAAGTAGATTTAAGAAGTAGTTGCCCAGCAGGCAAGTGGGAAAAAACCTTGACGTTGGACCAGGCGCGCGCACACACACACACACACACACACACACACACACACACAGACACAGACACAGACACACAGACACACACACACACACACACACACCTATTAGGGCTGGAAATGAGACTTCTGGGTATTTGACTTGGGCTGAGGCCAACAATGATATCACTAGTGGCTTCATGCAGCCTAATATGCGCTCAGCCAGAGTTATGAGGCAATTACTAGCATTTTACATTCATATCTAAATAAGAAATCAATATCAATAGTCTCTAACGACCAATATCGATAGTGTCTCCTTCAAATGGATCCCTGTTTTGTTTGCTCCGGGGCAGGTGTTTTTTATAAATGACTGTTGACAGGCCGGGGTGGCCTGGTAAGATGGATGTAATGGACTTGTGTTGCCTCTGGTGTCTGTGTGGTTTAGTCAGGCTAATGGCCATGGACCTACAGGAGTGAGTTAATGGGTCCTTGTGGAACCTGACAATATTTGAGATTATGTCATGCTGGTGCACAGACACATGTGGCCTCCAGACTTAAGCAAATGTTACCCTTGATGCCTTTCTGGATTTTCACTTCTTGATGTTATTATCCTCAAGAATGATGTCAGAGATGGAGGACTAATCCATGTGTATTCAAAAGTACAGCCAAATCCAACATGAAACAAATAGAAGTCTTAGACACAGGCCAGAGAGGTGTGCAAATGACAGCTATACTGAACCTGTGTTATTGTAGATCTGAATCAGGGTTGTCATGGTAAGGAATGAGGATGAGGATGAGCCACCAGCACCCTTTGTCACAGAATAATAATTATGTGGTTAAGGTTGTGGAACTGTCAGTGACAGAAGAATCAATGTTAAGTTTCATGGGGAAAAAACTCTGAAACTCACAGCAGCCTCCTTTTTTCAAAACTGTGAAGACAATACTTTTTGGTTCTCACTATGTAGCAAGAACACATGCACAGACTCACTCGCTACGGAGTCAGACAAAGACTTGGTCATTAGCTGATAGCTGATACCCCTTTCACATCATCTAAGGGTGAATCTAGACTGTGACTGGGAAATAGATACTCTGACAATGAGCCTTCATGTAGAATCATCTTACTATGAATGATAGATGGAACAGAACGAGTGAATGAGCAAGTGAACAAATGAATGAATGAATGACTCATTTATTTTTGAAAAAGGATAAATCACACAGTGGGAAAAAGATCTACAGGTTCATAAAGGACAAATTAGTAGTTGGACAGACAAATTGCTGAATGAAAAGATGAGTGGATGGAGGAAGGATGAAAACTATGAATGTATGTTGTTGGAGAAAGCTTTGTAAAGCTATATCCATGCACACATATATGGACTGGTGGACTGATGGGAGTGAATGAATGATCTCAGCAGATTCGCTCTGTGCCTCAGTGAGCAGCTGCAGGAAGGAATCTCCCCCAGAAGGATGCTGCTGATGATGGGCATTACCACCATCCATTAGAGGAAACAAGAGGGTGGGGAGAGAGGAGTGAGAAAAGAGAGGAGAGGAGGATTAGGTTAAGTATACTGTATGTCCAGTGCATCTTCAGGCACAGTGTGATGTAACAAGCACAGAGCCACTGAATGAGAGGAGCAGAGAAAACAGACAAGTGTGATAGCAGGTGAGAAAGGGGGAGGGCTTAGTGATGAAAGTGGTGAGTGGCAAAGCCAGACAGCAATATCTCCTGGGGGATCTTGAGTCATAAGCACATTATCCATCCATCTGTCTGTGAATACCCCTCTCGCTCTGTCTTCATCCTTTCTGACCCTCACTTCTAGCCCATCCATATTCACTCTCCCTTTGCTTTTCTCACGCTATCCCACATCTCATGTTACACAGACACAATGCTGTGTACTCGGGGTTGTTAGGGTCAAAATAATCCAACTACAGCTCACCAGCATGGTGACCTCACAAGTGAAACAAAATATATACACAAATACAAAGAGCCATATCCACCCCACAGCCCTGAAATCTTGGATTTTCCAGAGGAGTTACTTCCTTCTAACAGTGGATAATCTGGGATGGATTACAGCCAGATGTCTGCATTTCAAATGTCAAACACTGGGACAAAGCCCTCATACACAGCCAATCCCCTCCTAATCCTGTAAACGTGTTTTCCTTCGTAAGTGGCTTTGATTGACTACACTGATGAAGTGCAAGCCCAGAGGTCTGGTCAAATCCACTTTGATAAACCAGACAGCATAGCAAGTCCCTGGTTTGCAGCAACAGTGTACAGTCGAAACAAAATAATCAAAATCAGCAATAAAATTCTGGGGCCAACATCTACAATACAAGAGTCAAGAGAAAATGCGCTCAGACTGCAATAGACACACACTACAGTCACTACAGTCTTTTACCATCAGGACACAGATACAGATCACTCACATTCCCCACAAAGAGGGCATCATCAAGTTTTATTCCCACCTCAATTTTACTCCTTAAAGGTAGAGTCTGGAGATTTGTTCGTTGCAGTTTGTAAACACAACATTCAAACTGGGCCCCTCCTCTCGGGCTCAACTGTGCATACCCCCTGCCCCTGACAGCAGTTGTCAGGAGGACTGACCCATGTTCACCTGCTGTTCACATGGAACCCTTCTCCACTTCAGCCTTCAAAGTTCTCATTTGAATATCTGATATTACCATCAAGATAGAAATCAGACCCCGTCAAGCCAGGAGAAATGGTGGATACACAGCAAAGAAAAGGAAATACAGTCTGAGTGAGGTGCTGGAGCGCCTGGCCCATACCCGCCCATAACCCTGGTGCTCTACCTGCACACCTGCCGCTATGGGCGGGCCATAGGGGGCCGGGCCTGCCCCCCAAAATGCTTTGCTTCTATGTAATTCATTGTTTTAGAGTTATGGTTGGTAATCATGTTCAGAAACACTTTTTGTTATACTGGGTGAAATGGTCCTTCTACCCTCTGAGTAATCAATACATTATGTATTCAGAAAAAGGAACGAGTCCTCTGTGGCAGTTGCAGGACTGACAAAACTCCGACCAATCCATGCTTTATGCTCCAAAAAGCAAAAACCAATCAGATGCCTTCATGTCTAATTCTGCCTACGCCCAATCAAGCTGCTGCCTCTCTCCCTCCTCTGTTGTGCGCATGTCTTCATCTACGTCCGCAGAAAGGCCACTCTCACGTGTGGCTGTGTCAATGTGCATTGGGTGTCTTCCCCTACAGCCACAGAAAGGTGAAGGCGTGGCTTCAGAGAGGTCATATTTGCTGTTGGTTATGTCTGATGTGATGTGATGATTAGTGTGCACCAGTGCTGTGCAGATAGAGAATAGGATTATCAAAAAAATATGTACTGTAGGCTAATAATAATTGTGCCCTCCCATGCATTTCATATGCCCCCCTTAAGACTGAGGTCTGGCGACTGGTCTGTCTACCCGGGCCCGCACTCTACGTGGTTAGCCCGGCAGTGCTTATGGCGGTGTATGAGCGTCTAGGTTGCCACAGTGTTCATGGTGACACCCTAGGCTTCCATGCTCACCGGGCTGCCCTCCTATTTGTTGTGGTAGCCTGCAAGGCTAAACAGGATTTCTTTAGGTCTATATTTTATTTCTTAGGAAAATCCTACAGACTCTATCTTTAACAACTAGTTAGTGCCACACTTTTAACTTGTTTTTAACTTTTTTATGCAGTATTTGTTGTGAGGCTTACTTATTGTTGAGCTGTGCTGTGCCTGTCTGCTCTGTAAACATGAGAGTAAATGTGTGTATGTTTATGTTGCCATTCTTGCTGTGCTGTTGACATTGTTGTTAACTGCGTTGTGTGTGTCCACACCTGCACCAACGCTCTCTGCAATGAAGTTCCTAATGGAAATTTGATTGATCTGATTTAAGTGATCATGGAAGTACAGGTCAGGAAATATAGGCGGAATTTTTTTTTCTAAGATGGAATATTGGAGGAAGTTGGGAACATCATACATTACTCCCCTCTCAGGGACATTGCACTTGTCAGCCTTACACCTGAGTAAATATTGTCAGTGTGTATCCACTGCTGAGTCCTGCAATCATCACTTCTGCTTTCTCATCATGTGAATTGAATTTAAAGCACTTTTTTTAATTTCCCTTGTCTTGTTGTCCATACCGGTATGCAAAGACATTCATTCAGTTATTTGGAAATATTTGGAAAGTGAAGCTTGTAACTGTTTCCACTGACTCCTGCAGTTCACTACAGTCACCAGACATTAGACACTCACAGTTTGTTTAGTGTTGTTCATAATGGCTTCTTCCAAAGTTACAAAGTCTTTAGCATTTATTTTTCTTGAATGCCAACAAGATCCAAGATCCTCAGCAACTTCTACAGCTGCATTGTTGAGAGCATCTTGACCAGGTAGTACAGCAGCACTACTGCTATGGACTGCAAACACCTACAGAGAGTGGTGAAGAGTGCTGAGAAGATCACCAGGACTCTACTACCCTCTCTGCAGAGCATCTACCACTGCAGAGTCTGGAGGAGAGCTGCCTCCAAGTAGCCCACCCACCCTCAGCACAAACTGTTCACACTTGTACCTTCAGGCTAGAGGTAAACAAGTGTAAAATGCAGGACTTCCAGATTGAAGAACTCTTTCCTTCCCTCTGCCATCAAACCCCTAAACAGCTGAATAGGAGGAGTAAATAACCATAGACTACGTCATGTAACAACACTTTCAGCTTGCACATGCGTAATTGCATATTCCATTACTGTAACTTTTGCTTTTAATAATTGCTGCTTTTGAAATGCTTAGATTTTAGACAACAGGACACAAGCATAGAGCACCAATCAAATATTCCAGTGGTGTGTCCACTTTGTGTTCATCACCCTGTGAGGAAACTGCTAATTAAACAGAGATTCATCTTGTCAAATAGAAATGTAATCATTGCCACAGCACAGCTGCAACATGTGCTGCCAGGTAATTGCAATACTACTGACCTGGATATTGTCGCTGGCAGAGTTACAACACAAAACCAACCTGGCAACCTCACAGAGAGAACAGGTATAAGAAAGTTCAATTCTGCTGAATCATCTTTCGTACTTCGGCATGTGATCCATTCAGTCTGCCTGCAAAAGTAAGAAAAAATGTTTTTCCCACTAATCCTTGGATTGTATCTGGATTATCTTCTGTTGTCTCATCTCATTGTTGTGCTGCTACCCCACTGTTCATCATGCAATCCCTTGCTTGTGTCACTCTCCCTCTCTTTCTATTAGATTACTGTTTAGCTGTGAGGAATCGGGTTTCTCACATTTGTTTGTTTCTCTGTACTTCCATTACAAGAGAGTTACACATCACTATTATCCCACTATCCTATCATTTTACTTTGAGTCTTACGTATGTCAACAACATAATCCATATTTTATTCTATATTAAAAGGCTAATCTTTGTATGTATTATTTTAAAATATATTTCATACTTGAATAACCTGGATGACCTCTACAGACCAAATATATCTATCTCTGCTGCTCTGATGCTGTGTTCATGGGTGTGTTACTGTGTCCACACCCACACATCTGAGCCGCTGTGGCCTGATCAAATCAAATATCTGTTACAAACTACATTTTGATATGACAAATAATTATACTTATCATATTTTAACTGCTTCTAAAAGTAATTATAGCCTGGTTACACACACTGCTGCTTGCACTACACACACTCTGCTATTTGCCTCTGTTTTTCCGAATTTATAGGTCTTTTCTCTTCATCTGACTTGTTCTAAGTTATTGAATTGTCAGGTATCAGAGTGTGTAGGCTTTAGTTCAGTTGGAACTCCTCTCCAATGAAACTGCTGCAGGAAACCTTGAAGTCATCTGCCAGAAATGTTTGGGTTTTTTTTCCTTTTAATGCTGAGTCTGGGGCTGGGCAGTGTAACAAATGCTGCAGAGAAATACACACACAGACACATACACACACTCTCTCTCACAAACTGATTAAGTGGCTGCAGCAGAATGTATATATCATCCTCTACAGCCTACACTTACAATCTCTGTTGTACATTTATTGATTTGTGTTGTTATATGTTTTCACTAAACCCATATTCTTCTCTGTGTCTTTGCATCTCACACACAAACAGTTAAGCACAACACTGTGACATGTATTGATGTGACTGTAGGGTCAGAGCTGGCAGTGAGAGACTGAAAAGTTTAGCATTGACATACTTCAACAAATGCATCAGGGGGTGAAAGGTAGCATCTCAACATATTGTCAATTAGGCACAAAATAATGTAGAAATGACTGGTCATCCTCTGATGTTTGTTGTAACACCGTAAGGTCAAAATATTTATTACCTTGGTGGTTATGTTAACATGCTGAACTAATATAGTGAACATCATACCAATCTGTATGTAGAGAGTATGAGCTGCAGCTGACATATGTGAACACACATCTGATTACCTGCTGCAGCTCAGCCACCTCTGCTTCCAGGGCTGTATGGAGGTGTTACAGCTTTTCCACATCTGATAAAACACATTTCTTGAAATTTTCTGTGCTGAATGATCAAACTTGCAAAACCAAACACACACCTCAAAACAGTCTTACCAAGCAGTAATTCTCGTCCTGAACGTGACCAAACAAAAAAAAAAAAAAAAAAGAAAAAAAAAAAAAGCCCCAGTTATTTGTATATGTTTTCCACCCAAACCTGGCGCTTCTGGTCATTTACTCAGGCCGGTCCGTTTAGAACTCGGGGCCGGTTTCAGTCTATGGCCGGAGCACGCATCCTTCTATTCCCTTTCAAACAGTAAGAGCAGAATGATTTGAGTATTTTCCATCTTTGCTGAGCATAAGATTTGTTCAAAATTAAACAAATGCCTGTCCCATATAGATGTCTGTCTCTAATATAAGCCGGGTCAGTTCAACAGTTGAAGTAAATAAACACCCGGGCCTTTATTTGGTGTTTTACGGTATTTGAACTCAAAATCAACTGAAAAGAGGTATTTTATATTTTCCAAAAATATTCACAACTCAGTGAAACTTACAGAATAATCTACTGTAAATACACACCCACAGACTTGTATACTGTACGCATACTGTGGTGGCCTCAGCGGAGGGGGTGTGCTACTGGCTGGTCACGCCCCGCTGATCAAGGCCTGCTGGTGGCACCTGGGCCCAGTGTTCACCAGGTTATAAAAGCCAGGCTAGTGATTGTTCTGTCTCTCTCTCTCTTCTACCCCTCTCCTGCAGGCACCCTGACAGCAGTGCAGTGGCCATAGATTCTTCTGTTGTATATTTATTGCTTTATGCACCCTACAACACCCACACACACATCCACTCCACACATACAACATGCTCCACATGCCTATCCACTGACATCCACACTCCATGATTTGGGACCCTTTGGTTAATTTTATCATTCTCTGTTAAATAAAAACACTTCCTTTGTACTCACGGTGCATCTCCCTCCTTTGTCATGGCTGTAAGAGCCAGACTCTGACAAAAGTGGGGGCTCGTCCTATGTTGTGATGGATTAAATCTGTTGTTTTGTTTGTTGGGGCAGCGTGGCTGTAATCAGGTGATTGGGCCCCGGTGCACGCTGTGCCCCGTTCATTCCGTTTAGATTAGCATGGGTTGCACATGGATTCGGGGAGATGTGCTGTGCGCCAAAAGTTGTTGGTGCTCAGATCATTTTTTGTCCTCTTTTCTTTTCTGTTTCTCACCCCTGTGCGCTAGCTGGTGGTTCCGAAGAGCAGGTAAGTGTTGCCACCCTGATGCGCTGTGTGTGGAGTTTCCCCTGTTAGGCTGATGGCGTTTCCCCTTTGGGTAACGTCAGTTTGTTTTTTTCTGTAGTGTTGTGGCAGTGTGGTTAGTGTCAGTGTTAGTTGTCTTCGGGCACTTGTCTCAGGGGCACATCTGTGTGGTATAGTGGGGTCGCCTGCATGCAAGTTGCTTCACAGACCCGCTGGTTACTTGTGCATAAATTCCCACCGCAAGCCACATGAAGACGAGGGCTGTAAGTTTTGGTTAGGTAGGTAAGTGGGGGAAAACTTTGTGGGGCAGTGTGTCTCAATTGTGCATTTTGGGAGGGTTAACACTGTGCATTCTGTTGGGTCCACCAGCTAAACTATGGCTTCTGTGTCAGTTTTTTTTTGCAGCCGCAGAGGGGTTCATTCATAGCTGCACAAAGGAGCAGTTGGTTCAGATAGCGGAGCACTACAGGATTGATCTCACAGATAGGAAACTAAAGAGTGAGTTTAAAGAAATAGTTTTGTCTACGTTGGTGAGGAGAGGAGTTTTGGGAGAGGGAGAGTCTCTTTCAGACTTGGCTACACCAAGTGTGCCAAGTCTGAGTCTGGGCTGACATTTGAGCCGCGCAGGGAATTATTGGTTTTGCAGTTTGAACAGGAAAAAAAATAAAGATCCAAAGAGCCAAGGCAGAAAAGCAAATTGAAATGGAAAGATGCATATGCCCACACCCACACACCACACACTTGCATGTATATGAACACAGTTGCTCATCCTCCTCCTCTTCCTCCTTAACCTCTCAAGTGATTTTCCTCCATGTTTGTTTCCCTCCTCAACCATCACCGACCTGAACACTCCGACCTGGTTCATGTTGGTTTTGTCACATCATTGGTGAAGTGTGAACAGTTTTGAGTTGTTATGTCAAAGCGATCACATCTGTGTTGTACTTGTGTTTAACTTCTATAACCTGTGTTCACTGTTATGCATCACGGGTGCATCACAGTGTACAGTGTGTTTAATGTGTGAAAATGTGTTTGCAGTTTTGCAAAAAGATGAAAAGGGATCTGCAGCTTGATTCAATAAAATGGATTCAGGTCACTGACTTGGTTGATTCTCTTTCTCTCCCAATGTGCTACACAACTTTTGCATAAGGCTCTGAATGCACACGCACATGGATACTCACAATAACATACAGAGCAGGCAAATGGGATTACAGTGTGTCTGCAGTCTGTGCATTTGTGCGTCACTCCTGCTGAGCCAGATTAGACTGAGCTTCACCTCAACCTTACAGGTCTGTTTAGGGTAGCAGACTGGCTCAAGCTATAACTCAGGTACCTCTCCAAGCCTGTCTCATTCACTTTCACCTTACCCTCCCTCTTCTCATAGTCTCACCCTTTCTGTTAAACATTTATTATGATTGCTGAATCAGACGTATGGACATATATACACTCACCTGCTCACTGCCCTGCGTATCAGGGCTCCATGAGGGCACCAGTTACAGTCCCACTCTGCTCTCTGTCCTTCCATCACTCTGCTGAAGAGGACCAGGGTGGCTTGTCTTCATCTCCTGGGGGCAGAGTTAAGAGTTGTAGTTGTAATCATACTCAGTGTCATTCAATATAGGAATGAGGAAAGACTGTCCTGTAGTTAGATGGACCAATAAAGGTACAGCAGAGAGATGTAAATCCATAGGTGCAGAGGTATTATTATCTGTTATATGACTGTTCCATGCACTACTCATGATTTTCATCTGAAAGGAAACAAAAGCTAGAGTAAACAATGGAGGGGTGCTTCCCTCTTTATTCACATTCACACAACCAATCAAACATCTCAGTAATCATCACAGAGAGTGTGAGGTGCACAGTGAGGAAGGGAAAGGAGTGGGGATGAAAGGAGGACACACTGAGGAGGATGAGAGGAAAATGAGTGAAGGGAAAAGACTCGAACAGACAGCAAAAAAGACACTTTCCCATCATAGACTTTAGTACCCCCCCCCCACACACACACACACACACACACACACACAATGGCAGAAAGAGAGAGAGAGGTCGGAAAAGAGATATGGGATGGGAAGTAAAAAAAAAGAGGGGGGGGGCAGTGAAGTGAATCAGGGGATGAGAGGAGGAAGACAGAGAGACAGACAAGGAGAAAAAGACAGCAGGGCTCCATCGCAGCAGGGACAGGCCTGCCTGGGCTGCTTGTGCTGTTTGTGGAGTCCCACTTGCCCCTGCACTGCTCCAAACACCATCCATATTTAATGAGGCCCTTACAAAGCCCTGGGAAAAAGAGATGCTGGGAACTCTTCTGTCCCCCACCCTCCCTCTCTCTGCCTTCCCACCACTCAAATTTTCACCCCTCAGTACTTCTCTTCTTTCATAATTCTCCCTCCTCTCACTGTTTCCTGCCGTGTCTCTCTCAGCTTTTCTGAATCTGTCTCTTTTCATCATTCTTTAGCTATTTTTAAAGATTGATTGTTTCCTGCAGCTCCTCTGTGCCTCCAACTCCTCCCAAAGTGCGACAGGGTGTTAAGTGAGCACACAACTCTAAACTATTAGCTCAGCATGGAGCTGCCAGTGCAGTGTTAGCTTAATTTTAGTGTGTGTATTTCAAACAGCATGACATCTTCATTTTATGCTTAAGAACAGAGCAGAGAATCAGCTGTGTTCTCTCAGCCATAAGGAAACAGCAGCATGCATGTGCACCGCCGTTCTCCTTTTCATCCTTACAGCCACTCACATTCAAAAACAAATTGAGGCACATGCTCTGAGATTGTGTATGTGTGTCTATGTGTAACGATGTGTTTGATTTTATGAGTGTATGTATGTTTTTATTATGTGAGTGAGTGGATGAAGTTTGTGTGTGCACGCGCGTGTGCCTTCGCGTGCTGGTCAGAGTGCTGCGTGCATCAATAATGTATCTAGATAATGCAGCCGCTTCACTCTAACAACAACTAACAGGCGCACCGACGCACAGAGGAAGACAGAGAATGAGGGTAAAGAGAGGGAGAGACATGGAGAGCAAGAGAGAAAAAAGATAAGAGAAAGAAGAGAGGAAAGATGAGAAAGGGGAATGTGAGCGATAGGAAGGTGAGGCTGTGACTGGTAGGAAACCTAAAGAACACATGTCAACACTTTAAATACTACTCACTAATGATTTTCAGTGTTTAACCTACTTAGATAGACTGTCAGTAACTGACTTTCACTTACTCTAAAGGCAGGTCTTGTCATTATATTAGGATTACTTTTCTGTTTGAAACCAGCAGACATTGTTGTAGTGATGGTTTATGATGACAAAGTGCTGTTTAAGTGCTGCAGTAAGGGAGCCATTTCTACAAATCTTCTAATGGGTTATTTTAGAGATATAAGGACATTTAGCCTTTATTTAACCAGGTGAGTCATTAAAGGGGAACTATGCAACTATGCAATAAAAGGAGCCTCCTATACTGTATGCTTGAGCTTTACATTGCTGACTTTTCAGCTGATTTTCAGACTTCTATGATGATATTACAGTTTACAGTAGGGGTGGTGGAGGGGCGGCTGAGAATATCAGGTATTGTCCCCCCTCTATCAAATATGAATGGAGGCAGAAAATCACAGGACATGTCTGTTCTGATGATGCAAGTCAGCAGTCCTGAAATGTGTGTTTCTCTTCTATAATACACATTCTACATCTTGGAGGTGATGTCTTTCCACATATGGGCTTCCTTCTCCTTTCAAACAGGACAGAGTTCCGTGGGAAACAGTAGGGGTAACACAGCCCGAGGGGAAACTGGGATATGACACTGGCAGGAGAAGCAGGTCGGACATGCACAAAGAATATGCCACTACGTGATGGGTTGTGAGCGCACATGATGCGCATCTACATTGAAAGTAATGAGTGTGTGTGCGCAAAAGACGCTACATCTGAACAGCCCCCCATGCTCACACACACACTTTAACCAAGGCGGTGGTCAAAATCACCCAGTCTTTGCCTTAGACATAGGCAGAGAAAACCCTGCCTACAGTTTCAGAGAGCATACACTTTTGTAAAAACTTACAGCTAACCCTCCTTCCTCCCTCCAGCCATGTGCATTTGTTTTCAATGAAGCCGGCAAGAAGGCAATTTGTGGAGCAATGTCTACTGAGGTGGGTAACATTAACAAGAAATTTCTAAAAAGAAGAAGAAATTCTCCCTGTAACATCCATCACAATTACTCTGAATTTGTGTAATGAAGGTAAAAATCTTTCATGGTGTGCAGTGGTGTGTTCTGAAAGGGACATTTGTGGAAAACCGGATAGCAGAGTGGTAAAGAACATCAAGCTTCTGGAGAGCTGTACCACAGGATGATGTATGTGTCATCATAATCAAACATCGGAAGGACAAATGGCCTAGGGTTGTTAATGTTGAAAGACCTTATATATAATAATACAATAGAAAAATAACACAGCACTTCACAAGGAAGGTGGAAGTCTGCTGGGATTACTAAAGGTTACCTACCTCTGTGTGCCAATTCCAACAATAAACATGTGATTCATCCTACCCCAGATAACTCAAGAGTGAGGCAGATGTCAATCAAACACAGCTTGTACACACTCACACAGTCCTGATATCTAATCAACCAAGTGACTGAAATCAGCTGTGAGGCTTCACTGTACTGTGGGTGAGCTGAGCCTTTAAAGTGCTCTGGCTTCTATCTGATTCTTCTCTTCATTTTCTGTTACTGTTGTTGTAAGGACATGTTATTTACTGTAAACACCAGTAATTTGTATTTTTACCACAGGAAACCTTTCAGGATGTGTGGGGGGATATAATATTTGGCAAAAGTTTAGTTGAAAGTGTTCTTTTCTGAAAATTAAAAACAAAGAGTAGATAGGAGGTCTTGGACACTCACATGGGTGTTTTCAATTGCTGTGGCTGATTAGACTTGTTTTCAGGAGAATGTGAGTGAGAGAGGTGTAAACTGTCCGGACCTGACAGATGCAACAAGGCAGCAGTGTGAGGGAGATGTCAATCATGTGGTGTATTCATGCACACACATTCCCGTTCTAATCACAGTACATGTGTGAAAACAATTGTGTGGGTGGACACCGGGTGACAGGGGGAAACCAGGGCTGTGCTATGAAACTCTAGCTGTAAATTTTTAAATTTAATCTCAAATAATGTTGTGACAATTTGATTTTATTTTGTCACATTATACCTCGCTAACTGATAAAGGCTTGGAACACCACAGCACCTACAAGCCTTATCAGTTGTTGTTAGAAGATGCCAATACAGCCACATATTTATACTTCCAACAATAAGGTAATAAACACTATACTTGACACACTTTGCTTGCTTGGTTTTCTATGTAATATTACCATGTCTGTATAGTGTAAGGGAATACTGGTTGTTTTCCATACCTAGATACATGTATGTTCTTTGGGCAAATCAGGTCAGCATGTGTGTGTTTTCTGGGGGGGGGTCTGGGAAAGACAGAAAATGCTAAAGCTGTATCAAAAACTGCCATTGTCACAGAATACTGTACATAAATGAGAATTTACTGAACCATCCACATCATTGTATTAATATACACTTGCCATCCACATCACATGGTGTGGCACATTATCTCTCTCTCTCTCTCTCTCTCTCTCTCTCTCTCACACACACACACACACACACACACACACACACACACAAGTCCAGGGATGGGCAACTCATTCCTCAAAGGGCTGCAGGTTTTTGTTCCAACCAAGCAGCATCACACCAGACCTGACTCAGTTAATCAACTGATCTCAGTCTTCAGACAGTTGATTGGTCAAACTGTGTGCTCTTTATTGGTTGGAATTAGAACCTGCAGCCACACAGCCCTTTGTGGAATGAGTTGCCCAGTCAATCATGTAGCTGGTTGACACAGACATTGGATAGCTGCTAACAGTCTCTTAAATTATACAGTACATTCTAAGAGGTCAGGTACAGTACTGTACATACAACCTACATTAAGGTTATTCTGCTCTGAGACTTCGTTCACAGAGCTTAACTGAATGAATGCTTATAGATGTGTATGATGATGATGTAGTATAGTATAGTAGAGGATGATGTAGTATTTCTCTCAGTCGCTGATTCATTGCAGTTTCTAATGAGCGCCAAGTCTCAGGAGGTAGACGGCTGGCTTTGAGTCAGAAAACACATTTAAGTTCGATTCTCCACTCCGTCAATAAAGTAAATGGGTGTTTACGGCAAATATGAAAATAGGATATGAGGTGTCACCGGTGCTATCATTTTCATTCATGTGTATTTTTGTATGTGTAACGTTTGTCTAAGTCTGCTCCTTTTTATTCCATTCAATTATGTCTTTTTGTGAACTAACAATACTGAGAGAGGGGGAAGACAGAAACAGACATCAGCAGCCATTAGTCTTTAGTGAGACACAGACACACAGCGACTGGCTTTACTGATCAGTAGGGTCATTAATCCACTGACATGTAAGCAGTTAGACTGAGTTTGGTAACCAAATCCATTAATGAGGGTGATGGTTCCAGCACTGGCTTCCTTGATGTCTCCCCTTGTCAGATGATATAAGCTGGCAATTTGAGAAATTAACCAGGACATTCTTGGAAAAGAGATTGTTAATCTCAATGGATCTTTCCTGGATGAATAAAGGTTAAATAATAACAAAAAATACTTTATACCGGTACATAATCTGAGAAAATTAGGAGTAGGAATAAACAACTGTGTGTTCAGTACATTCAATTTATCCATTATTTGATGAATAAGTCAAATTTTTAAATTTTATTTTCACCAGTTTTATTGTCTTCAGACAGTAAAACAAGATTTTAAAAAAATTAAACAGAAGTTTCTTCAGTTATGTCTCATAATACACACACACACACACACACACACACACACACACACACAGGCACACAAAGGACTATTCATCCAAGAAAAAACTTGTTTCATGACAGACATTTTTACTGGTCACAGGGAACACATTTCACAAATGATGTTTCAGGTCCTTCAAATATGTCACCATGTCATGATATGCTGGGCACTGTCCCCCATTCAACACTGAGGGAGCATGTCAGCCAAGACAGACCCACAATATCCAGAGCCTTCAGCGTATCAGTACCAATCTTATCCACTCCTGGTGCCTTTCAACAAAGGAGCCTCTTGACTACCTCAATGGCCTGAAGATTTCCTCAAGTGGTCCTTACACCAGCCAATCATATCCCTGGTCTGAGTTAGCCATTCGCCTGCCCTGCTATAACCCCTCTTTCCCCTTTCTTAGACCATGGATTGCAGAATCTCTGTGCGGCAAGCTGAAAGTCCTTCTCCATGGCCTAACTAAACTCTTCCCATTCCCAGTTCTTGTGGCCCTCACAATGAATTTCCTTTGGTTTGGGGATCTGGTTAGGATACCTCATGGGTGCCCTCCATTAGCATTATTCTAGGCATGTCCAACTGGTAAAGAGCCCTGGGAGCAGACGAAGAGCATGCTGGAGAGATCGTACTATATCTCATCTGGCTTGAGAAAATGTCCGGATCCCCCAGGCAGAGCTGTAAAGCAGGAAGGAGGTCTGGTCTACTTTGTTCGACCTGCTGCCACAGCAACCTGACATTTCCAGGTCTATATAAATCTTTCACCCCATTTACATCTGGCATTAACATGCGTTTTCAGTGACTGGTTTGCAATCTGATAGTGCTTGACCACATGAAAGTACAGGTGTAGGACGGATTGTGAGCTGATGGGCCAAACCACCTCCGAAGGTGGTCAGGGATGCACTGTGACCACATTGAACACAAGTGTCAGTGGTAATGCGTCCTGTATCTGCATATCACTAGGCAGGCAGAAATACTTCTACTATTTATTTTCTTTTTTCTTTTTTCAATTTACCCACGGAAATATGTAATCGGATCTCAATGTGGACACGCATATTAATGTCAGGTGTAAATGCTATCCTGTCAAATTGTATCCAGATATAATCTGGATAGGAGACACATGTTAATGCCAGCGTAAAAAGCACAGATTGTTGAGGTAGCTGCATAAAGCCTTAACTGCATACAGTAGTATTTATTATCTATTTAGTATTTGTAAGTATGTGAGAGTATTTTCTAATAAAGGCTGAAGCATTACTGGCACACTGATATTGGTGTTAAGTTTCTGTCTGATCTATGAAGATTTTTCAATTAAAATAAGAGCCAATGAGTCATTTATTGTTACCTAATTGAAAGAAATGACAAATACGTCCTTGTATGCATTTATCTGCTTTCCCCTTCCATACTAAAAAAGTGCCACACACTGATGTGCTGTTACACACAAGACTATTACATACAGTACAGGTTGCCACTATCACAGCTGCACATATGGAGGTGAAATATAAAGTAGGATATATTCAGTGAATCAGCAGACAGGTATCAATTTATTGATCACCTCTGTCCAGTAAGGACTGATGGATAACCTCTGATAGGCCTACCGCACTAAAAGCGCTTAAAGAACTATTTCTACCGCTGTCGGAAATAGTTCTTTCAGATGGAAGCCAAACTTGGCTGAAAGTGCTGTCTATATGGCAAAGGAGATTAAGGTTGACCCAAAACCTTTTAGAACTCATTAGAGCAGTTCCTCTTAGCCCCCTTACTTTCTGATTCACCACTGTGCAATGGTAAATCAGGGGAAGCTGGATTTTTTTTGTATGGCAGTGCCAGATTTTGCTCACTGGGAAAATGTTCTGACCCCTCAGATGTTCTGAGAGACGTTTTAGAGGGATTTACCTCTTACAATATTCAGGTTTCAAAAGAAGCCTAAGTACAGAGCCATGTGAGGTCTGATGCTGAGCACTGGGGTCAAGAGTTCAATATGGAACTTAATGAATTTGGAGGAATAAAGAAATTGACCATGGTCCTTATTTAACCAGTGAATCTCAAGCTTTGAGGCCCTGACAGGGAATATGAAGCTAAGGAGGGAAAATTGGTTTCATCAGGGGCTAAAGTAAAGCAGTTGTGTGTGAGTGTATGCATAGCTTCACATAAAGCAGTTTGTTAGCATTGGTCTTGGAACAATGCTATGCTAATACATATTATTAGAATTATTATTTATATTACAGTGCCAAAGGGCAATTTAGGGATCTGCCTAGATAACACACACTGTCTGAGAGTGTGCTTGTAAGAGTGCGCCCTGTTTTTTTCTGTGCACGCAGTTACGTACAAAGAGGTTGACAGACACACCCCAAGTTTTCGCTCAGTATTAAACTTGACAAATACGACGCATCAAAAATGTAGCCAAGCCTAAAAATAACATCATAAATTAGTAAAGCCTGGGAGGACCGTCAGAACGCTGCCGGCCTCATATTCTTCTTCTGCATCTTCTTCCTCTGTTTCAATTCTGCGCTCAGTGTCAGGGTTCACTTTGTATTCTGGTCTCTTCACGAGACACAGACGCACAAATGTGAAACTGCACACACCTGATATGTGTACATATAGCTCACATGCAAATGGAGTCAGGCCCCACACACAATACAGGGTATGTCCTGTATTGGCATGTTACAATGGAATCGACACAGTGTGTACTGTGTTTCAAGAGGCTGAAGCATGATGCAGCAAAATATCTGGAGCAACATCTCACTGTGAAATGCATGTAGTAATAATGAGTGTGTGTGTGTGTGTGTGTGTGTGTGTGTGTGTGTGCAATATGTGTTTGACTATGTGGCTGTGCATGTTCCTGCTTGCAGTGATGCATTAGTAAAAGCATTTTGATTTCACACAGACTGCGTACTATTAGTGTGTTCATCAATTCTTTAGCAGCAGTTGGATATAGAAAATGACTGAGTCATTTGCTTTGAAAGGAGCCTGGGGATGCCTCAGTCTGCTTGTGTCTGAACTCAATGAAGTCAAACCTTTGGGCACTAGGACCACCTCCCTTGTACCTTCCAGTCCTTTCTCAGCCAATTAAGCTGAAAAGACCCTCTTATCGACCTGTCTCCTCCCCTTCACGTGCACCCCTCCTTCATCATATGACTCAGGCACACTTTCACAGGTGAAGTCATGAATGGGTGCCTCGTTTCACCTGCACCGCCCCACTGCTGGACTATTTTCTATTCATCTGTTTTCATGGGTGGTGGTGGGGGTTTGGAGGAGTGGGTGTCAGTTTGTTTACTTTATTGATGAAGACAGTTTTTTCTCATTTAAGCCACACCTTAGCGCTTGTGAATTCTCCAATCGTTTAACTAACAATGGGCTGGTGTGATTAAAGACTTTTTAGCACAAGTCAGCTTTTTATTTTTAGCATTATTAGTATTATTATTTATTTTTCAAATGTTGGCGTTCATAGAGCCAAGGTACCAAGATTTGCAAGCTAGCTGTCAGCCCGGCACTGAAACAAATACAATTTCAATTGATGAGCGTTGACAACACTACAGGCACATAATGCATTGTAATTCCTTGTAGCTGGCTGTACATTAGTGAGGTGTAAAGACCTTACTGAGTGGCGGCTGTCTCCTCTCTAATCCCCTCCTGAGCGCAGGGCGGGCCGTCCCGGTCGTCCTGGATGTCGAACAACTTCGAAAAGCGCCTCAAAAAGCCAAACCTCTCCTCAGACAGAGAGGAAGTCAGTTAATCCACATCACCTGGCGTTAGGGCGGCACGAGGGGCACCGAGCTGTGCCGGAACAACCAAAAAGGTGCGTCTGATAAAGTCCCAGAGCAGGTGAGATGCGAGCGGTGAGAGGCACGCGGCTTAAGCGACAGTAATCTTCTCTCACTCCCTCAACACTCCTCCATCTCTCTCCCCACTCTCTCTCCTCTCTCTGGCTGTGTCTTGCACACGCGCGCAAATTCACGCGCGCACTAAACTTTTGATAGTGATGACGAGGCCATCGCTTCATAAAGACAAAAACTGTGAGGCACCCCGCGAGCCCAGTCTACGTACGCCTGCACCTCACATTCTGTGCGCGTGGCTGTCCGTTCTCATCCGCGAGCTTCATGCACGTGCTTGCGTGCGTGCGTGCGTGCGTGCGTGATCTCGTGAAACCCTACGAGGCCATAGGCACAAGCAGGAGACCTAATGCTTGTTTACATCGCTATAAAAATTACAGGTTTCAATTTTAATTACATCACACATGTGGAAGCTAACGTTATTATAGTAAAATAAAATAATAACACGGACAGCCTAGAAAACACACGATAGATAGATAGATAGATAGACTCCGTTTGTTGTCCTCTGTCGCCTCCTACTGGCGTCAATGCTTTAATACCACTCACTACACTTTGACACCTGCTTTTCTTATTGCTGTAACCACAAAACTCAGTAGTCTAACTACTTCCACTGTACCTCCGATTCTCCCTGCAAAACCACACACGCCTCAAAACTGTTTAATTTGAGTTCAGTATAGCTGTATGAACAAGCAGTAGTGCCCATGGAGTGCCGGCAAAACTTCACCAGTTAACAAGGTGCATGGACCAGACCATGATGAAGGCTACAAGCATACTGTATGCTTGTGTGTTTTGTGATTGGGAGAGTGACAGGCTGCTGATTTTGTTCAGACAATGGAATTTAGTATGTTATGTTACTGTACGTTATGTTCAGTGAGGCAACCAGCAGCACAAAATACATACAGCATTGACTGCAGGCCCCTCATTATCCTGTAATCTTGTGGATCTATCATAACCTACAATCAGAATTATTTTTATTTGTGTTTCATACCAGTACATAAGAGAACTGCACATAATTAAAGAGAAACCAAACAAAAAACAACTCTGGTTGTATCTTCTGTGGTCTATATTGGTTTGGATTGTGTGGCCAACAGAACTCTCACATAAAGCAGTTAGACAGTAAATGGATGGATGCTGCATCTACCAATGTCAGCATTGTCGGTGTTGCTGATTTTTCTTCTTTTTTGTACACCAGGCTACACTGACATCGTAATACAGAGTGCAATATGTCATGAGGATTTTGTCAATATTGCTTGGTCTTGCCTGTTTGCCCTCTTGCTGGTTTTGAGGAATTTCGTAGCCTTCATTCTGAGCAGGGAGGATTGTGGTGCTGAGTTGGGCTGTCTGATTACACGAGCCCTCTTAGTGAATGGAGAGAACAAGAATACAACAACAGCTTTTTGTGGTGCAACTGACTCATTTTGCACATCTGGTCACAAGATGTCAGTGTTACACAACTGTACCGCCACCCCCCACTCTCCTTTTGTCTCTCTCTCTTTCTGTCACTTTCATCCATCAACACATGTACTGTACATGCACGTATACACACACACACGCAGCTTTAGCACTTCCTCCATGCCGCTTTTATTAATAATATCATAACCACACAGTCCACTTCCAGTCAGTGCTCAAGTCCCTTTATCCTCTCCAGGAAGCCCACACTGCTACGCACGTCTAGTCTAATTTAACAGAGATTACGAGAGGAAACTCTTTTGTTGCTCTTGTTTCGACCCCCACACTTTGTGGTCGGTTTGATCTCTGTCCTTGGCCGTCAGCTGGTGGACAGAACTATTTTGGGTGGGTGTGAGGGGATTTTTTGGCCTGTTGATTGTACTGAGTCATAAGAATTTGGCTGTGCATTTTAAACTGGAGGAGGAGACAGGCTGCAGTGAAAGCAGAGGCATATTCTAGAGCCAAAATCAGGGAAAAAAATAGGATTTTATCCACATGGAATGATGACAATAAAACAAAGATGATCGAACAAAGAGAAGATGAGAGGTTAAACAAGGTGTGTGAAGACAGGGAAAGACAGCAGTGTCAGAGGTCGTTGTGTTTGTTGTAGCTCGGGCTTAACTAAAATATGTTTTAGTTTGTCATTTGTTTCATTTTTTGGCACAGCTTTAATTGAACACACTGTCAATACTAAAAAAAACAGACATACGCTTCTCCTCTTGACCAAATGTTCCAAAAGTTTCAAAGGAAAGTCCAACAAACTATTGTATTGACTACAGAACTGAGCGTATACACATTCTTATTGCTTCCTTTCCCCTTTCCTCTCTATATGGAGATGAAAAGATCTTTCATGTTGTTTCCTCTTGTTGCATTATTTATTGCACTGTGGCGCTTTATTAGCTGGTTTCATCTCAGATTTCACAGGCTGTTTTTGGGGAAGCCTTTGAAATGTGTTTCTGACTCCAAACAATCCTTTTCCCACTTTCTTCCACTTGCTCCAGTTGCTTCCTCTCTCATGATAAAAAAAAACCCCAACATTTTCAAAGCGAATTGAGCTGCGCTCTGTGACGCCAAAATCCATTCAATACTGTCCTAAGGAAGGAAGATGTTGTTCTTGTTTCGTGGCTGACATGAAAGGAGAACAGAGGATCCTCTTTGTCATTAGCCTTATTAGCATCATTAGCACAGTATGGATGAACTTCAAATAACTGTCTTGGAGTTATTTGTGTTACCACAGAAGTGAAACAAGTACTTTTTTATGTTCTACATTTAAGACCATTGCATTTAGAATGAGGTGAGTGCATTTTGAGGAAAGCTGCTGTGTTTCCGATGCAGCCACTAGATGGTGGACCTTCCCTTGATTCAAAATGACGTGGTGGAAGAGGGAGGAAGAGCAGAATCTCTGATGGAATTATTGGTGATTTTTTTTAAACCACACAATCATGTTTCCACTATTAACAGTCATTTCCAAATTTTACACATCTCCCAAAGTCTTTTGAAGCACCTCCTATACAATACTGTACATGTAAAGGCTCTTTACCCTGCATCCTCACAGAGCTCACTGATGGTATGTGTGTGTCACATTAGACAAGGCAGTGTGTAACTGGATGACTCAACAAGGCAAAGTATATACTGAGTTCAGACAGTGGCAACAGCAATAAGTCATCTATTGTGTGCATGTGAGTCTGTAATTATGAAATGCAATGATAAGAGATGAAGACATCAATAATTCAAATGTAGACTTTAAATAACAAAACGCATACATACACACAGAGCACATTTCCATCCTAACCTGAGGAAAAGATGAGAATGAAGATGTTATTGAGACCAAATGTTACTGTCAGTAGTCTGTTTAATGAATAAATGGATGAGACAGCCTGATCAGAGAGTTAATACAACCAGAGAAATATCTCAGCCTGTAAATTACAGTGAGGACTGAAAAACCTCCATGGGCTTGTTAAGAGCTTAAAGCTCCAGCCTGACTCTGAATCCAAGGGTGCATCACATCAGGTGAGAGATAAGATGAAGGTAAAAGAAGAGCACATTTGGACAGCATGCATGCAAACAATTGGTGGTGAGGGTTGAAACTTATGTAAACTTAATGGTTCAGAGTTTTCTTTTCTCCCTCTGCTTCTTCTCAACATGGCTTCTTTAACAGGAAGCTCCAACCACTCTGCAGTTGATGGTGGATAAGCCCAGCAGGCCTGATTTGGTTTGAACTCGTTTTTTATTCATTCCATCTCTCCCAGTACCCACACCTCCACCATGGCCCGGTTTCTCCTGGCAGGCCTTAATCTCTCTCCCTAATCGGCTGCAGACGTGAGGCTTTGCCATTCCCCACGGGGCTGCACGTGGGATATGGCCAAGTTCTCAGAGTGAGTGCAGAGGTACGAAGAGCAACAAAAGCAGAAAGCATTGTCACTTTCAGGGTTCAGGAAAACTGCATGTATGCCACCTGGTGTTTTTCCCCAGATCTGCTGAGATGAGGAGTGGGAGCTTGCGCTGCTGTGGCTGAAGTCATGCTTACATCATGCCAAAATGTCAGCAGAATGAATGCACCTAGAGCAACCAGCTGATCCCAGCATTTGAGACCACTTAGGTCCAGCATCAAATGCACATCAGCACTTTGAAGGGATCTGAGGGAGTCTTCTTTAAGGTTCTCATTGTAAACCTAAGTCATAATAAACAGACATAAACAGCTCTGTCTTTCATGTCAGCCTTATAAAAGAGGAATAAATAAGTACAATCCACTTCAGTAAGGCCTTTGTGTAGAGGAAGCAGCTGGAGATGGCACAGAGCCCTGGTATTGTTTGCCAGCAGCTCCCTAATCGGACCATGGTGCCTTGCTGGCGTCTCCTGGAGAAGCGGGCAGGACACATCACCCACATGAAAGACACAGTTTTGAGTCTGAAGATGCTACGATGGCCACTATGGAACACTTTGTTGTCAGTTGTCTACACTAGATGAATGCCTCCTCACCTCCCTGACATTATTGTTCATGTCAGTGATTAATCTTATGGGACCAAGACAGATCGAATTACCTTTGATAATTTCTTCAGAATAACAGAGATCAAACAAAACTCCTTCTTAAGTGAGGATGGAAAATTGTGCGTAGTTCCAAGGTTTACTGTGGACTTACCCTTGTTGAACCTCTTGTGTGGGACTTGCATTAGAGAATGAATTTTGAACAATATGGTGTTTTTCTCTCCTCCTTTCTCTGCCCTGAGTTGGTGTTTTCTTGCTAATTCTGTCTCCCCCTTAGATGTGGTTCAGGCTATTTACAATTCCAACTTTTGGAATGAGTGTCCAACTCCCTTTCGTCTGGGATTAGATAGAGAAAGAGAGAGAGGGATGAGGGATAGGGAGGGAGTGAGAGGCGAATCGTAGCGCATACAAGTGCTGCTGAAGACTAACTTGAAAGGATTAGAAGGGGAAATTTGAAATGTCTAGCAAGTAATAAAAGTGCTTGTTATTTGTTGTCGGCAACAAAGGGAGATCAGAGGAGCTTGAAGGACATCTGATTAGTGCTGTGAAGTTAACAGATACTGTCAGAAATGTGCAGCCAAAGAAATGTATGGAATATTTACAGTCATACAGAGCATGGCTCTGGTTCCCAACCAGCTGGCAACAGATACTAAAGAGGTAGAGGAAGGCCAGCAACAATGAGACAACTTAAAGAAAGGGAGAGCAATGATTTTTTTGTTGAAACATATAAATGCTTGTGGGGAAATAAGGTGTTCATTAAGAAAGTGTTCATATGCTAAATCTGTCATTTGATCGTTATCAACAGGAAAGAGTTGCTGAAGTGTTCATTGAAATGAACTGAGCTGCTTGACTGCATGCAGACACAAAAGTGTTTATGCATGTTCTCATGTGAAACGCTTGCTGTTATAGAGGGAATTGAGCAGTGACTTATTTCAGTTGGCCAAACCAAGGACACTTTTGAGCTATATCTTTCATTGTGTTGCATATTTTAAAACACAAAGTGACAGAAGTAGTTGTGTGATTGAAGACAGTGAGACATCCAGATCCTGTAAAGACCCTCATCTCTGCACAGCATCAATTGTAAATGTTGCATATTCAGTTACCAAAATTTCACAAAGGTGGTTGAACCCAGAGTTGGAAATATGTGTGGGCCCATAGAGAAAAGTAATATGTGATGCATTCACATATGGCTGGAGGGGTTTTGGACAATATTTGTTGGCCTGATAAGGAATTCATTGGAAGCATAGACCTACCTCTGCCTCTACTTTGCTTGTTCACCATATGCACAGATGCAGTATTGTCCATTATTTTGGTGAGTGGTGGTGCTTAAGATGAGCCATTAAGGCACCGCTGTGATTTTCCACTAGACTTTGAAGCAAATTTCGACTAATTCAAACTTGGATCCCAAATATGCTTACCTCCACAAACATGTTCAATGTACTGGCACAAGGCCAAACATGAGGTCAACATTATGAGAGCACTGATTTCACTGAGAAGAGAAACAAGTTTAATGAAAGAAGGTTAAATTTATGTGTCTCTGAATTCCCAGATGTAACTCTGATCCACTGCAATGTTTGTTTCCAGTTACAGTACAGCTGTTTTGGAGGATGGGTAATACTCCTTGTTGTGTCATTTCTTAGTGGGCTATTGTTTACACTGCAGTTAGCCTATAAGAATTGAAGCTGTGCTTCGGTGAAACTCACATATAGTGAATGGCATGAGCTGAGTGATTACGTGGCGGCTGTGCATACCATCAGGACTCACACTGGACACAAAGCAGTCTATAGGTGCAGCAGGCCAACACATGCTAGCCTTATGTTCAAGATATCTGTCTTCAATGCACAATGTTAGACCCTTTTCTCTAACACACACACAGGAAAGAGAGAGACAGACAGAGAGAAAATAACCTTCATTTTTCTTTCCATCTGGCCAAAATAGCTGTAGCTGGCGTGCAAATGGATAGTACAGTAAATCACACAATGACTGAAGAAAAAAAAAGCTTTCCTTATCAGTGAAAAAACTTGAGATGGAGAAGCCCCCTGAGGATCTCTTTAGCTGAATGGTACCTTACATTTTTCCTTCAGACTTTCTGAATAAGCTGTTTTGGGGGATAATTTCCTCAAAAAAGCACAAATCCAGCATGTGTCTTTGTAAAAACCTTACTCTTACTGTGGCGGTGTTTATGCCATAGTGCCAACTTATTGTGCATGCAACTTGAAAATGATGATGTCACATAAGATTATTTTGTTTGTACTTTTTAAAATCTGATTTATTCACCAGCTGATTAACATGAAAAAAATGTCTTTAACTGCTGTTATGTCAAAACCAGTGCCACACAGCACCAAAGTGAGTACATTAGTCATCAACAGGAAACTGACGCTAATGGCTCCCAAGTTGTGGTTTTTGAAGGACATATGTCGTGACAATTATCCAGGGCCTGGAGGAAGTGGGTTACCGGCAACACAATGCCCCAGAGTGGCCTGATATATGCCTGTCTGATAAACACTTTGGTCAGAGGAAAACAAAGTGTCAGCCGGATGTGCTTTTGAAGTCTATTTGTATTGTTTTTTTTTTGCAGATAAAAGAGACAGGTGCCTTTTTTTGTTGGTGGCAGATGGACTGTGAGAAAGGAGCTACCATTTTGTGTCATTATATCCTCTTTCATATTGGTTCCCACTGAAAACGGCACGTACAGTATTTACAGGAAAGGCAAAGTTCCATTACCTGCTAGTTTTATGTTACCTTGAGATAGAGGAGGTTAAAAAGACTGCTGGCCTTTGATGAAATGGAGCAACACTTAAGCCCCAGAAACCAAGGGTCTTTGATCACTTAACCTGATCTACTTATATTTAATAGCAAGACCTAAGGAACAAGCATGGGAACGGGCTGCACCTCCTTTGATGATCTGAACCGGGTTTTCATGTGCACCTCCAGCAGAGGAAACATCACAAAGCAATAAATCATTTAACTGAGACAGGACTGTGAAGACACTGTGTCTGTGAAATGGTGCAGTCATACGTGAAAACCTGTACAGAAATCCTCTTCAGGAACAATGGCTCAAATGACAATGATGACAATTACAACACACATCTGTTTGAGCTCTACAGTACATGGTTTCATGGTGCAAAACTTCTCTGGTTTTGGTTCTCACTTACTGCTAATGTAAAAAAAAAAAAAAAAACATGGTACGGTAGCTGTTGAAGTGTATTATGGGATTTGTAGTGTGAGCGCTATATTGTCAGGCCATTAATAATAGAAACATAAAATTTTGTTGCTGGACCCCAGCCATTGAGTTTGACATGTGTGACCTAATGTTTCCAACATTTTCTGTACTGACTTTATAACCCAGTGTGTGTTGTGTTTTCAGATGTAGCACATCAATAATTGGAGAAACTCAGCCTCATGTTTGAGCCTCAGTCAGAGCCTGTATTGCACCAAAATCAGAGACCAGCAGACAGACCTGTTTGTAGTTAGTATCTTTAATTTGTTTGTTAGTTTTTAACCAGCAGTTGCTGACAATGTGCAATGCAAACTCTTTCTCTGTACCGACAGAGTTTCAGGTTTATTTAGCCCACCCCATCCCTTAAATTAGATTATATTCATTAGTTATGTGGTGTATGAATCTCTGGCTGTTTAAGAGATTGTTATTGGTTCATTGCTCTTCCAAGGGGGAAATATTCAGATAGGCATGGCTACCTACTTTTCATGAGAGGTCGTAACAATACTGTATAATACAGCTGAGATGAAAGATATTTTCCTCTTAAAATCCTAAAATGAGGGCTGTCTTTTTGTTGCACACATAAACGTCTAACCTACAAATGTGTAACAATTTGTTCCACTGCAGTTCATCCAAATGTTTTCATTTGAATTTGACAGTGAAATGGTTTTGAGGTGTTCAGTGAAAACACCACATCACGTTCACACTACAGTATTTTACAAATATCTATCATTAAATCATTTCAGTGAGTAATGACTCAAAATTGGATGGTCTCCTCAGGCGTTTGCCAAAATTGCCAGATGGCCTGTCTGGGTCTGGCTCCAGCTCTGCATTTTGTTTCCCCACTAATATATGTTACATCTGATTCACTGACTCTGACCTACATGGCAGTGGGAGGAAAGGAGGATAAATAAACCAGTTTTTCTTTACCCGAAACAAAGGAAAAAAAACAATTTGCAGCCAAGTTTAATGATGATGACAGTTTGTCTGTTATTTTCCCAGTAAAAAAAGCAAACCCCTGTTTTAAGTGTCCTTTGATGTAACTCCTTTCTGACTTGTACCATTAAATTTAACACTGGGTACAACTTGGCATAAACTCCTTTTCTCTTCGTCTCTCTTCCCTGTGAGCACTGTGCTGTGTTCAGTTTGATAAACTTCCATCAAAGTTCATGCACTGATCCATCAAACATCTTATATAGCCTGCGCTTCTCATTATTAATGTAATTGGGTTTTTTCTGGAAACATGGGCTCTTTCTTGTGGTCGTTATTATTCCATTGCAGTTAAATGGCCTCCTAAGTGTCATGGACGGCTGTTTGGGTGGGTACAGCAGATGAAAAGGTTTGCCTTGAGCAAAGAGAGGCACACAGAGTCAGAAAGAGAAGCTGATCTTTGTATGAAACAGACTTCACCATCTCACTTTTTGTTTCTTCTCCTCTTACTGCAGAGCTGACATCTAAAGGCTGCAGCTGCACAACCAGCACTTTATTTTCATCTCATTCTACACATGACGTGTCATACATGTACCATGGCTTCAACCCACATATCAGCTTCCCAAAGCCAGAGTACCTGGCCTCTCTTGCTCTCTTGTAACATATATAAAATGTCTCTTTCAGTGAGCATATATAACAAACATATACTTACAACATACTTACATATACTCACAACTGTACACTTCCTTTTTTTTTTTTTTTTTTTTTGCATTACTACCATGCTCTTATAATATTGGCATTGAGGAGGCAGCTTAATTTCTTCGCACAGAAAAAAGCTCTGACAAACCTCTGCACTGCCTGCCCAGCAGTGAGCACCAGACTGAAAGATTTAACAGCTAGCATTAGCATTTAGCAGCTACAAAGCCAGCTACTTCCCTTAAGGACTAGTGAAAGGAGAGAGGATACTGGACCATTCAGCAGGTGTTCAGAAACATGTTTCCAAATGAATGCTAATGTTGCTTAAAGTGTAAATAGGCAACTGTTTGCTGACAAGCTTGCCAACTTAAAATGATAATATATAAATATAACTGAGCCCCCCCCCAACTGCCATAAAACAGCCAAAGTATCAGTTACTGCAAAAAATACACACTTATGTATTTACTTAATACTGGAAATGTAGCAGAATGTGAAAAAATACCTTTGAAACTTTGACAGCCTCATTCATGAGTTAAAAAACACACTGACAAATACCCTCACAAGGACACACTGATCAGGTACAACATATGACCACTGAGAGGTGAGGTGAATAACACTGAATAACTCTTGTGGGCTGTTCCTGGTCTGCAGTGGTCAGGATCTATCAAAACTGGCCAGACCAGCTACTGTTGCTCAAACTGCTGAAGAAGTTCATGATGCTTCTGATAGAAAGCTGTCAGAACACACAGTGCAGCACAGTTTGTTGTGTATTTGGCAGCAAAAGGGACTGAGACAATATTAGGCAGGTGGTCATGATGATATGACTGATTGATTTACATATACACATACGTAATCTATAAATGTAAACACTGTATTTTTCTTTTCTTTTTTTTTTAAGTTTTCAGGCAAGTTACAGCACAGTGTGGTGTGATTTTGCTAGTAGCATTCATGCTAAACTGGGCACTCTTACAAAGTGCCATTGTGGGATCTTTAAAGAGTTGCTCAACATTAAAGGGGTGGTAGTGGTAGCAGGTGGTGTGCTGGAGGAAGAGGATCTCCCTGTGGTCTCATTCAGGCCTGAGAGAGAGGACTGAGACAGGTGGTCAACCCCTTTAATGTTCCTAGGCTTTTAATCTGTGCATGTGGCTGTAAAACAGGGCACACTGTACGCTGACCAAGAGCTCTTTACTGGCAGACCTGTGATATAGTTTCTGCTGCTGCTGCTGACTGTTTCATGTGCTCCCACCCTGCTTATGTGTGCAGTCACAGGACTTTGTGCATGGCATTGCTACTTAATCCACCACTGACATATGTATTGCTCTCTGTGTTTTTGACACGTAATGTTGTTCAAGTCACCTGTCCACAACAACTGGCATTTGCCTGATATCATTTTCTTTGTTTCTGGTTTGTTCATGGGTTATTCTTGGACAGCCCTCTATAATGGTATTACAAAAGATGAAAGAATTGTTCACATAATCCTGGACAGCAGGCACATAAAACACAGAGGTGCTGTCCTGAACAGCCACAGTTTGGACATGTTTGGATTTTTGATTGATGTTACACTTCCTCTCTGCTTTAGTGTGCCTGTAGTCAAGGCACCAGTCAGGAGCCATTAGGTTAATGTGTAAAAGAGTCACTGGCTCTCAAATGTGAACCTATTCTCCTCTGTTGTGGAAACAATCAGGTGCATTATGGCAGCCTTAAAGCAGAGAGGTATCACTTTGCATAGGGGCTGCCCCTTGTTGCTGCTTCTTCTTGATGGATTGCATCATTATCCCTACATTGTTTTTCTGTGTGTGCTAACAGGAGGAACTGTCAATATGACCGTTTTGGGTTTCATGTTCCCAAGTCCCGAGTGCCACACAAACAAAGAGAGATTTTGTTGTGGTTTGGGGTTGTTGAGGCTCATTTGTAACAGCCCCCCGTGTTTGTTTGATATCTGCAGGGTCCAGCCTGCATCTCAAGTTGTAATAAATCTGACAACAGAGTAGGTTCCCAGGAGCAAATACTCACCTCTGTCCAAATAGTTAAGGGTAAAGTAATGTTATGTTGTACTTAATCATGAATAGCTTCAGATAAATCATTAAAGCGGCAACAAATCATTGTGTTTATTTATCAAATTGATGATAATTTTCTTGATTTAACATTATCTGTGGAATATTTAAAAAACAAACAGACAAAAACTTATTTTATCAATCAAATCCTTTCTGATCAGAGAAAGTTTGACATTTTTGCTTGAAATAAGACTGAAATAGTCCTCTTGTGCTCTGACATTGCCACCATCAGTCAATCTAAAAGACATGGAGTGGTGCAGCATCGATCAAAATACCCTGGCTTTTTGAATGGGTCAAGCTCCAGAAGTGAGAAGGGTATCCTACAAGTCCCTTACACTGAGAAAAATATAGTGCTTGATCCACTTCAAAAAATTAAGGCAACTTTTTGCATCATTTTATCCCGTAGATCAAACAAGAGTAGACTTTGTATGTACAACATTAATTTTACAAGTAAAAGCAACTTACTTTTGCAGGTGATGTGAACTTACTTTTGCAAATAAAGTCAACTCAATCGTGTTACGTTGACTTAACTTGCAAAAGTTATCTTAACTTGTAAATGTAAATTGACGGTACTTGCAAAAGTTGCTAAAAAATTAAAGATACTAACTACAAGTAGATAAAACGATACATTCTTGTCATGGTGACCTACTTAAATCAAGCATGATATCTATGTGTTGGCCAATCTGCCCAATATAACAATTGACATTTTGGTCTCATGGAGCTAGAAAAAAATAACAAAACACCAAAATCAAGAGTATTAGGGTTAATATGCATAGAAATTTGAAATATAAACAAAGTGAATAACCAAACATAACATTAACCCAAATTTGCCAATAACTAGGAGCATAATGTAGTTATGTGTGTGGTGTCAAACTAAGGAACAACAACAAAGAAACTTCCTGGGCATGATTCACGGTGTTCATCTGCCTTTGCTCTGTGCATCCATTGGTAAAAATGAGAAACGCAGTTGGTGCTCCAGAAGGAAGTCACCCCAAAGATAGTATATGGTCAAAAAAAAAAAAAAAATCTAGACGCCTTCGTTATGCATTTCAGACTAACTAGCTAGCTAACTAGCAGCGTCGAGCTGGAATATATTCTTTGTATTTCGTTTGGGTGGCAGTGCTTGGTACGGTTATTTTTCTTATACATTTCTAGAACAATATCAAACCTGAAAGACTGTAGTACTCAAACAGCTATATCACTAACATTAACTCTATTCTTATCTTAAAGTTCAGTCTCCCATGTTGTCAACTTTCAGATGGACAGTTCGAAATATTTCGGTCCGGCACGAAGTACCCTGAATGCACCGCACGGGGCGCAGTTGGAGCAGAGTAAATGCAACGAGCAAATAGTTTGTTGTGTGGATCTGCATAAGAAGATTTGTTGAACCAAAAATCAAAATGACTCATTTGTTGAACAAATGTAGATTAATTCACAACTTGATATATTGAAGTTAAATGACAAACTTTGTTTTTTATTGTTATCACACATTATGTTACAATTACATACTCTCAGATTTACTTTTTTCAGTGTAATTCATTTCAATAGAATCTTTTGGCCTCTTTTGCCTGGTAGTTTCAATGTCTTTTAAACACAAAGACAAGTCTTCCAGCTCAGAGTTCATTAACCCTGTTGGTGTGATCAGGGTTGTTTTCTCAGGCAAGACGATGCTCCTCCACGGCCACAGACACAAAACTGACTCCTCATAGTGAGTAAAAAGAACTTACTATCTGAGGGCAGCCCATTTAAGTATATTTTCCATCTTGAAGCAGTATATTAGCGAAGAAGCCTCTCTAGTCTCTCAGTGTGGCGACTCAAACTCATGAATCTGTGACTGAAGCTCCAACTCCAACTTTCCCCTTGTGCTTCACACAAGGAAAGTGCTCTGGCTCTTTTTATTAGTGGCTGTTTGTTCATCCTTGGTAATGATCTCATAAGGGGCTTTTTAGTAGAACATGGTTCTCTGTGATTGAACAGTTTTATGTGGAGTCAAAGCACTCAGGTTTGCACAGCAGGGCGCCACTTCAGATCACTCAGCACAAATCCCTGTGGAGCCCTTCGGGAAAAAAACCATCGATTGGTGCTCAGCCTCCCTCTCCTTTTTTCCCTCTTCAACCCCCAATTTTTTTACCCCTCGCAAAATAATCCACTTTAGCCATCCCACTATGTTTCCTCTTTTCCTTCCCCTGAAACTAGTGATTAAGTGCTTAACCAGTTTTCACACAAAGAGAGATGTGTTTGAAATGCAAACAAACAAACACCTGGGAATTTCTGAAGTTGTTCACATTGTTTTATGAGGTGTTGTGGCAGTATTAAGTCCCAAATTAGTATCAGTATGTACATGTAAAAGGTTGTAGGCAGTTGCAATTGTATTTCCCCATTTTAGTCATTAAACCTGTAATAAATTGTCAGCAAAGCAGGATGAATATTTAAATATAGTTTCATTTGTATCTGCAGGACGGTCAGGTGTGATCCTGTGTATCATAATATCTTAGTATCTGTATGTAGGTATTCATATAGCAGAACAGTAATACTGCAGGACATGGGTACAATACTGTGAGTTGATAATTAGATGTAATAGGAATTGAGAGTAATAGAGTAATTTGCAATGTTAAATGATAACACAAGACCAAAATAACTGCATTATGAATGATGAAAAAATAAAATAATGAAATAAAATCACTGAATCCATAAATGAGTTTAGTCTTTGTTTCAGTAAAATCACACTTCAAAGGCAGAATAGTACAGTGGATTAATGCTGATACTTGAAGGTGTTTTTAGGTGAATAGTGAAGCTGTGTGTTCAGTCTCAGTCAGGTTAAAAGGCAGGTCAGATTTGAGTCCGGATGGTGCTGGTCTGGTCCAGTTTAAGATCCCATTCTACTGTGAGAGCTCAGGGATAATGGTGGCAGCTCTTCATTCTTGTTTCTCACTCCACAAATCCCAGAGATCAGGAGAAAGCACTGATCAGGGGCAAGGATTGTCACCACTCATCATAATAAACAAAACAACCAGACATCCAAAACTCATCATATGTCTTAATAAATGATCAAAAAAGTTACATCCCTCCTTCAACCGCCACCTTATCATGGTGGAGGGGTTTGAGTACCTGAATGATCCTAGGAGCTATGTTGTCGGGGGCTCCCAAGGCAAACAGGTCTTGGAGTTCTCCCCATTGAATGAGAGGGTCGCTTCCCTGCACCTTCAGGTCAGGGATATGTCTCTCACTGTTGTTTCCTTACCCGGCCTTCTTGGAAGGTGCTCCAACTGGGGACTCCATCATTTTCCTGGGGGACATGGGCAGCGACGGTGTTACCTGGAGGGGTGTGATTGGGAGGAACAGCCTCCCCGATCTGAACCCGAGTGGTGTTTTGTTGTTGGACTTCTCTGCTAGTCGCAGTTTGTCCATAACGAACACCATGTCAAGCATGAGGGTGTCCATCAGTGCACGTGGCACCAGGACACCCTTGGCTGGAGGTCAATGATCGATTTTCCGGCTGTATGTCTTAGACGCTCAGGTGAAAAGAGGGGCTGAGCTGTCAACTAATCACCACCTGGTGCTGAGTTGGATCCGCTGTCCGGGGAGGAAGCTGGACAGACTTGGCAGACCCAAACGTATTGTGCGGGTCTGTTGGGAACGTCTGGCGGAAACCGCGGTCAGGGAGGTCTTCAACTCCCACCTCTGGGAGAACTTCAACCAGCTCCCTAGGGAGGCTGGGGACATTGAGTCCGAGTGGACCATGTTCTCCACCCCCATTGAGCTGTGGCCGCAAGGTCTCTGGTGCCTGTCGTGGCGGCAATCCCCGAACCCGGTGGTGGACGGCAGAAGTAAGGGATGCCGTCAAGCCGAAGAAGGAGTCCTATCGAGCCCGGTTGGCTCATGAGACTCCTGAGGCAGCTGACAGGTACCAGCAGGCCGAGCGTGCTGTGGCCTGGGCAGTTGTGGAAGCAAAAACCTCTGGGTCTGGGAGAAGTTTGGGGAGGCCATGGAGGAGGACTACCGGTCGGCCTCGAAGAAATTCTGGCAAACCATCCAGCACCTCAGAAGGGGGAAGCAGTGCCCCGCCAACACTGTGTACAGTGGAGGTGGGCGGCTGTTGACCTCGACTGGGGATATCATCGGGCGGTGGAAGGAGTACTTCAAGGATTTCCTCAATCCCACTGTCATGCCTTCAGTAGAGGAAACAGAGGCTGGGGACCCAGAGGTTGATTCATCCATCACTAAAGCTGATGTCACTGAGGTAGTTCGGAAGCTCCTCAGTGGCAAGGCACCTGGGGTGGATGAGATCTGCCCTGAGTACCTCAAGTCTCTGGATGTTGTAGGGCTGTCGTGGCCGACATACCTCTGCAGCATCGCGTGACAGTTGGGGACATTGCCTCTGGACTGGCAGACCGCGGTGGTGGTTCCTCTTTTCAAAAAGGGGGACCAGAGGATGTGTTCCCACTATTGGGGGATCACACTCCTCAGCTTTCCTGGGAAAGTCTATTCCAGGGTACTGCAGAGGAGAATTCAGCCGGCAGTCGAACCTCAGATCCAGGAGGAACAATGTGGTTTTCGTCCTGGCCGTGGAACACTGGACCAACTCTATACCCTCCACAGGGTGCTTGAGGGTTCATGGGAGTTTGCCCAACCAGTCCATATGTGTTTTGTGGACTTGGAGAAAGTATTCGACCATGTCCCTCGCAGCATTCTGTGGGAGGTGCCTCGAGAGTATGGGGTCGAAGGCCCTTTGCTAAGGGCTGTACGGTCTCTGTACGACCAGAGCAGGAGCTCGGTTCGTATTGCCAGCAGTAAGTCAGACCTGTTCCCAGTGCATGTTGGCCTCCGGCAGGGCTGCCCTTTGTCACTGGTTCTGTTCATTATTTTTATGGACAGGATTTCTTGGCGCAGCCAGGGGCTGGAGGGGGTCTAGTTTGGGAGCCACTGGATTGCATCTCTGCTTTTTGCAGACAATGTTGTCCTGTTGGCTCCTTCAAACCAGGACCTTCAGCGTGTACTGGGGCGGTTTGCAGCCGAGTGTGAAGCAGCTGGGATGAGAATCAGCACCTCCAAGTCCGAGGCCATGGTTCTCGACCGGCAAAAGGTGGTTTGCTCCCTCCAGATTGGAGGACAGTTCCTGCCCCAAGTGGAGGAGTTTAAGTATCTCGGGGTCTTGTTCACGAGTGAGGGAAGGATGGAGTGAGAGATTGACAGGCGGATCGGTGCAGCGGCCACAGTAATGCAGTTGCTGTACCGGTCTGTTGTGGTGAAGAAGGAGCTGAGCCGAAAGGCGAAGCTCTCAATTTAACGGTCAATCTTCGTTCCTACCCTCACCTAACAAGATCTCGGATACAACGGCCGAAATGAGTTTCCTCCGCAGGGTGGCGGGGCGCTCCCTTAGAGATAGGGTGAGGAGCTCTGTCACCCAGGAGGAGCTCGGAGTACAGCCGTTGCTCCTCCACATTGAGAGGAGCCAGCTGAGGTGGCTCAGGCAAATGTACCAGATGCCTCCTGGACGCCTCCCTAGGGAGGTGTTCCAGGCATGTCCCGCCGGGAGGAGGCCCCGGGGAAGACCCAGGACATGTTGGCGTGACTTTGTCACTGGGAACGCCTCGGGATCCTCCCAGAAGAGCTGGAGGAGGTGCCTGTGGAGAGGGAAGTCTGGGCGTCCCTGCTCAGACTGCTGCCCCCGCGACCTGGCCCCGGATAAGCGGAGGAATGGATGGATGGATGGATGGATGGATGGATGGAGATGATACATTTCTTTAGTGCAAGCGATTTGAAATAACATTTACATCAACAAATCTCAGTACTGTGAGTTAAATCTCTGTTTATCAGTGTATACCTCTGTACTGCTGTTTTCTACAACAATATCATAAAGACAAACAAATAACAGCACGTTGCTCAGTATGAACCAGCTGAATGTCCAAAACACTGAAACAATTAGTCTAACATATTTAATGTATTTCCATGTGAACATCAACAGTTGACCAATTAATGTTAACTAATGCTCATCACTGCTTGGCTTGTTGATGCTAATGTTAGCTCCAGACATATTCATTCCAGCCCATCCATTTAAATATCTTCATCACAACTTACCCACTCACAGTTCCAGCACACAACAGCCTCAGAGACGACCTCGCAGCAAGCAAGTTGCAAGTAGCCCAGCATTAGACTAGGGTCTTCTGCTCTCATTTCATTCAGTAATTTGCTGTAATAACACACATTGTAGCAAATAGTTTTTAGCCTATTCTATGGCATTGAAACAATTCTGTTGCTGATCAGATATATTGATATACCAGTAAATTATATGTGGCCACTTGAGGGCAGGGCAGCATAGTCATATATGCTATTAGCATCTTACTCTATAAATGTAATGTCCTGCATTCATCTGGAGTTGTATTTCTGGCCACTTGGTGATTCTCACTAAGATGTTGATACTCACCTCAGCTTTTGGCCTCTTTTGGCATGAAAAGCTATTACTAGCTGCTAAATAGTCTGCTGTTTGCTGCTTGGCAAGGAGTTCACACACAGAAAAAAAAGAATCTCTGAAAGCATCTGGGATCAACACTGATGAAAGCAGTGAGAGGGAACCGTAACAATGAAAAATAAGAAACATTAAAACGCACCTTGGAGCTAATGAGGACTGCAAGTTGAGGTGATAATTCTCTGTGGGTTTATCATCTTTTCACAATCACATATAGTCATTTGATGAACTGTTACATAAATCAATTACCAATGTTTCTTTAGATCACCAATCCCGTGTTATAACTAACTTACAAACCCTTGATTTTAAATGGTAAGAAGAGAGGATGGACATTTCTATTTAGCTGGATGGTGTTTTGGAAATAAACCAACTGATCTATGCAACTGCTAACATGTCTCACTGAACTCCCACACCCACCCGCACATGCACTATCTATGCAAACAATCTTTAGATATCTATGAGAGTGCCATCTGCAAGGCTCAGCCTGGGCCTGTGACATCACTTCCTCTCACACATGCAGGCACTAGTGGGAAATTGTACCACCATGACATCATGTAATGGCTCCAACATGTGGTGAGAGGACTTGTATCCAACCGCCAGTGGATGTTGGAATGCAAGCTCGACTTCACAATAGACTGAATTTGTGTGTCCACCTTAACCACTGTGGTCTGAGTGCTGATTGAGCTCCCATTCATCTGGACTTAGATTTCATGTTTTGACCAGACCTGGCCTTGAAATGAAGCCTTTCCAGCCTACTTAAGTATCAACAGGCAACCAGCCAATTAGAGTCCATAACCACCTTAACTTTTAAAGTGAAACTGCACATTAATCCTCTTTTTAATGATGTCACAGTGACCTCCGCTCTCTTGGTCTCTGCTGTTATTATCATATTGCTCAAAGTCTCAGCCCAATAACTCAATATGACTCCTCAAACTCTTTCATCCTGTCTAAGGATCTTCACACATCTTGTATCCATCATGTGTCCCTCCCACACACCATACACTCCTCCTCTGTTCTCACGTTAATCTGCCCCTTTCCTTCCTCATTCATTTCCACTCTCCTCCAACCATTTACTCATGTGTGATCCCCCCTCTCTACTTTCTCAGACATGGTACACCGGGAAGCATTGAGAACAGCCAGTTGTGTGCAGCTAGCTGCATTTGTCTTGGCACAGACTCAGAGTTCTAATATTGCCACTTCAGATTAAGTGTACTAGATGACTGTAGAAGGGGGCTTCCTTCTCATGAGGCTGTAGCAAAAGATCAGAGGATGTGGGAGGAGATGTCCACTAATCCATCTACTTATGATTCTTGCCGTTTTGTTCCACTAACTTAAACCACCAGTCACGGAAAATGACTTGTGAAAGCTATTTACTGTACACGACACATTTTGGTAGCATCTGTGGATAAAACATTTTCACACGCAAGACAGTCAGCTCGCTCTCACAATCCGGAAATAAGAGAAAAACCAAAGATAATGCAGGGACTGTTCCAAAGCCTCCCAACTTTTTTGGCCGAGCCGGAGCTGTTTATGAGCTGAACTCTCCCCTCTTGTAGTTGACTCACACACATGCTGTCAAAGAGGGTAATAGTTCTGCCACTCCTAATGAACTTCAGAGAAAGCAACCCCAAATATGTAAGCCAGTGTTTGTGTATGTGTGGGTGTGTATAAGCTGCTGTGCAAATGGGGTGGCCTTTGATGTAGCACTGTTCGGATCCTCTGGTAGTTAGCCGTTCCCAGGCTGTCTGAGCCTGTCCTTTTCTCTTTCAAGGGCAGTGAGAGAGAGAGAGAGAGAGAGAGAGAGAGAGAGAGAGAGAGAGAGAGAGAGAGAGAGGCAGGAAAATGAGAGAGAAAGACAGACTTTTTCTCTGCTTTACTCTTTTGCTTGATGCAGTGAAAAGAAAACAAGCTAAGAGGGAGATTTTTCCTCTCTAATTGCTTTGTGGGTGTGTTTGCATTGAGTGTAAGGATGCATTTCCACATTTATGTGCATGCGTAAATTACACTGAGTGACATGTAAGCAGCCGAACAAACACTGGTCAGAGCAGCTTGTGATAGAGGGGTGAGGGCCCTGGAGCTTTTTAACAGATCACCTAGCTTTGGTTCCATTTTATGTTAAATGCTTTGAATGAATCCAAGATCCACTGTGGTCAGTAGTCCTGGGTCCTGTGTCTGGGTCCAGATTATCTTTAGTCTTATCAGGTTGATCCTGTTGTATTGCTGTATGATTAATACGCTAATTATTGTCATTATTGTCATTAGTGTCGATATGTCATGATGTGATGGTACCTGTCTGGAGTCTGCTTCTTTGTTTTTATAGCCTATTTAGTCTATTTAGCCTAGTAGTAGTAGTAGTATTAGTAGTAATAGTAATAGTAGTAGGAATAGTAGTAGTAGTAATAGTAGTAGTAATAGCAGTAGTAATAGCAGTTGTAGTAGTAGTGTGTTGTAAACTGAATGTATTTTGATACCCTGCTGCTGTATGTTTACCTCAGATATTGCTAAATCATTTTAACCCTCCTGACTTTATATGTATGACAGTATATGTGGCTCATTTTGGCAGAAAAAATATAGACTCAGGTGTCTTTGGTTACTCATAATAAATGAGGTAACTAAAGGAGAAATCAGGATGAACAAGAGTTGTTGAACTGCATCACAGAGAAACCTGGAAGAACAGCAGACTAGATACATCCTGGCTGTATTATTCAGTTTTCCTCATTTTTCACTGTTTTCCCTCCCACAGACAACAGAGTCCTCCTCTGGCTGAGCAGAATGGCCTGCCAGTCACTCCACATGCCAAAAATAACTACTTAATGAATTAATTACTAAACTTAATCACTAATATAACACTATGTTTTGTTTGATCTAATGGCTTCAATGATAAGAAGGTTTCAGAACCAGTGGAAGACTCTTAGCCTCTAATTCTGAGTGTGGCCATTTCTCCAAAATCACAGCCCCACACTGCTCCTGGGGGCTTGCTTTATAGTCCTGTATAAATCACTTCCTTTGAGGTCAAAGGCCACATATTTTTTCCTCCTCACACCTTTCCTGCTGTCTCTCTAAAACAGCGCCTTTGGAAACATCCAAGCTGCTCCTCCTGCGTCTGGGATGTGCTTTTAACATACCAGATAAAGCTTGTTTTACTGTGTGTGTGTGTGTGCGTGTGTGTGTGTGTGTGTGTAAGTGTGTGATTGAAGCAACCTGCAGGTGGAGGAACATCCAGTAACCTACAGTATCTCCTGCCTTCAAAAAGCCCCTTTATGTTCCAGATGTGGAAAGAAGCAGCGAAAAATTGTGGCAAAGAGCCAGAAGAAGCTGCTTTAGCAGGTCATCATGTGCTTCCTCGCTTTTCCTCTCTGTCTCTCGGTAATTTTTACTTTTGTTGAAATTTTCAGACCCATCACTTCAGCTCTCGCATGTGATGAGATGGACTGATGGAAGAGGGATCAGCAGCGGCCACATCTCTTCATCCAAGATAGTATCTTGTTTTACCTTTGTTTTTCTAACAGCTGATGTATGGATGGTCTCAGCCTTCAGTCAAACACCCTATGACCCGGTGACTTCACAAAACAGAGGCTCTGGCTGAATTCGCCCTCTAGGGGTGGAGAGCTGGAATGACAGCAGGAGGAAAGAGGAGGCATATCCACAACACTGAAGATCTCAGGTTCTTTTTCACCCTCATGCCTTTGGTTTGGGATTTGGACAAAGTCATCTTAGATCTCATCTTATCTGAGAGGCAACACATCTCAGAGATAAAAGGAACATTTATACAGCAGATGGGCAAAGATGTGTGCACACACTCCACCATCAAGTTTAGTCAAAGACATGATAGAGAGATCCAACCTGACAAGGGCAACACATTAAGACTAAACGAAGGTGTTAGTTCAGCCTGAACGCTGCTGTCTGTCAGTCGTTCACATTTCAAAGCTTGTAATTTTAAAGGTATGAAATGCTTCCTCCAAAGCTTTTCTGCCTGAAGGATGAAACTCTCAGGAAGAGGGTTCCCTCAGGGATCCTCTATATCCGCTATCTCACACATACCACAAAACACACACACATGTTCAAACACACACTCATATTAATGCACTCACATACACTTATCTTTGTATGGAACATCTGCTAAACTATACTCCTCACCCTCCACCTGAGCATGAGTAATCTTCCCTCTATTGATCCCCCATTAAGACTCCACAACTTTTCCCAGAACAGATGTCAAGCGAGCATCACACAGATTGATGTTTTTAATAAAAATGCAATAAGGAGAAAAAAAGCGGAGGAGGAGGAGGAGGAGGAAGAACACAGGACACTCTTCTCATGGAGGAGAAACCTGGAGGTAGGTGCGTTAGCGCATATGTGTGTGTGTTTGTGTCTTACTTGGCAGCCCTTTTCTCAAGTTTCGCCTCTACTGATGTGGTTGGCGAGAAACTTTTTTTAAAAGCGCATTTGAAGAATCTCAGATGTTACAAGACGAAACACCCACATGTGTTTGTGTGTGCGTGCGTGCCAGTGAGTGAGCTCAGATTGACTTGACTCTTTCACTTCAATCACGTCTTTGTAGGTCTGCTTGTGGATCCTATAAGCAAAGCGCGAGGGGGAAAGGTTGCGTTGCAGAGCTTCAATGGTTTCTTTGGATGAGCCATAAGGGATCTATAGCACCAGCAACCTGACTGGCAGGCAGATGGGTGAGGACAAAATGATAAAATATTAGATAGGAATCTGTCAAAAATGTAAAAAAAACCCGTACTGGTCAATAATCCATGTGCAGCAGCCGCAGTTTGACTTTTGAGAGACGGACAGACAAAGAAAAAGAGACAAAGAGAGATCAGCAGAGTGAAAGAAAAGAGAGGCGTGTGTGTGTGTGTGTGTGGGGGGTGTATTCACTTAACAGAACAGCAGATGGACAGAGAGTGCCTCTGAACGATACATCGAGCTAAAGGACAATCATTACCCTCTAAAAGGTTATAAATCTGAGGAGCCAGTGAAAACCCCACCTCTAACAAACGATCCCTGCTCTCTTCTCTCTCCTCTCTCCTCCTCTGGCGATGTATTTACCCGCCTGACAAATACACGTCGGCCCATCGATGAATTGAAAAAGATGTGCGTATGAATAATAAATCTATGGCAGCTGTACATTTTTAATTGATTCTTCCCAAGTACAAACAGCATGGAGATTGTGAGGCTTCACACACTTCCTCCGGGAACCGGTTTGATTTCCTTTTATCCACTAATGTATTTATTACTATTGAAGCTGGAATGAAACAGGGAGGGAAAAAGGGATGTGATGAATATTTGACAAGGAGAGCTTGTGACGTGCGGTGGTATCAGGGAGGTTTTTCCTGACTGTCAGTTTCATCCTCCTGCCTTTCAGGAGTTGCTGTTCCGTTCTGGATCATCTTTGATAACTATGGATTTGTAAAATCATCACCACTGTTAATTGTTCTTTCCAGTTGTTCTCACTCATCTTACACTGCCATCCATCAAACCCTCACTTGTAAAGGCTCAATTAATAACTTAACAAATAAAATCCAGGCTGCTAATTGTTGTTGTTGTTATGACACTGAACACAACGTCCTGACTGAAATGAAATGAAGGCAGACTTCATGAAACAAATGCAACAAACCCATTTTTTGAAAAGTACCAAGTATAATTACCAATATTTAATTTATTCATTCATTCATCCTGTGCTGATGCAGTTACTCCATGTGATGTGAATTACTGATTTGAGGACTGAAGCACCATCATTTTTATTTTGTTATCTCACTTTTCTCATACAGTTAATTTTGCATTATTAAATGCCAAACATATAAACTTAACCTGAGAGCTCCTCAGATCATTGTGTCCATCTGGGCACAGAAAACATGCATCATGTACTGTATGTAAATTATTGGAGGTCACATCTGAACAGTCTGTTACCATAACACTAAGCAGTCACACATTTGTGTTGTTATGAGGAACTGTATGATGCTGCTTTCTTCAACTACAGTGAGTAAGAAAGTGTAAATGGGCATGTGAGGCTGGAATAATCAGTACGAATAAGAAAACAGAATTGCTGGATCAATGAAACACGGCAAAACAACTGGGTTAAACACAGTTTATCCGGAGGCTGGGCCCAGACAGGTCATGTTGTAAAGCAAATCAACAAGAGTTTATTAAAAAGGTATTAACAGTGTTTATTCATAAATCAGACAATCTTGGGTCATCATTCAGCAGTCTGAGCTCTGCACTGTGCATGCTGTATGCAGATGAGATGTGCTTTGAGTCTACTTTTTGCTGTTGCAGGATGCAACATTTTGGGATTAACATTCAGTGTGACAGCAAATTACTTTTAGCATGCTAACAGGCTTACATGCTAACTGTAACACAAGGTAAGTGTGCAATGTGTCTCCAGGAGGGCATATATGGCTGCAAATAAACCTTGATTAAAATAATTGTGATACTTTTTTCTATATTAAGAGTAGACGACTTACATACACTGTATGGTGTATTGAGACTGCCCTGCTGTACTAACAAAAAAAGACTGACACAAATGTCGGCTGCATACACCTCTTCAGTTCAGGTGTGTCAGGTACTGCCAAGATGGGACCAGTGGAGCAACTCATTCTGGGCTTCAACACGATGTCATGGAGGCAATGTCTCAAAGCTAACTAAGCTGTAACTGTGTATTATTGCAACCGTGGCGACAACTGTCCAGTAGAAAGTCCCTCTTTTGTATACTCGGCTGACTGCGTCAATTTTCATTGGCTAATGTAACAGTGCTGCATACAAGCTTATTACTAGTGCCAGTGGTAGTTGGAATACATTTTGGCCATGAAGGAGTTCACCAGTAGCAGTGGGTGTACAGTGAACACTCATTATTCCGTGCAACAGCTCTGAATTATTAAAAACAACATTATAAAAAGTTTTGTGGGTGGATTTTCTTCTCAAGTGGCCTGCATTTCCACACCCACATGCACCAATTACAACATGATGCTACAAGAAAGCCAGAGAGAAATTTCTAATCGGTATACTTATAAAAACACAAGAGGTCACAAGGGATAGATCATTTCCAATAATACACACACAATGGTGCTTCCTTTTTCACTGCAAGGTTGTTATCTAATATTCATCTCTGTCTAATTTGAATGGACATAGTTTCACCCACTGTGTGTTTATTGACTTCATTTATGTGTAGTTAATTATGTCCATATTGCTGAACAGATGGTCCCCTCACTTTGGTGATTTCCTTCTGGGAATCTGTGTTAATTCCAGTCAACTCAATATGTTTGTCCCTACATGGTGACACATCACACCGATAATAGCGACAAGGTCAGTCATCATTGATGATTTCAAAAAATGGTCTCCTCTCCTATTCACACTTTACTAATTACTCTAAGCACTGCGAGGAACAGCTGTGGTGTCTTCCATACTGGGGTAGCAAAATCTCATAGTTTATTATTATTTTCAGTCTCTTTGTTCATTGGGCTTAATGTATTATTAAGGGTGGCCATGAACTTAAATCAACACAGTAATAGTGTTTGTGCTCTTAGTGGAAGGTCATCCTCAAAACAAGCCACCTGAATTGGGGCAGGGAAAGAGTGCTGAGAGATATTTTTAGATTTCTGACTCATGATGAATGGTATCCTCATTAACTGGATCTCATGAATTGTGGTAGAACATAGAAAATCCCCTCACTCCTATATCTGAGTACTATAAAGAGAATTTTTGATTCGAAGTAGATATATATGTATGGCAATGTTATTGTGGGCGGGTGGGGGGTGGGGGGTAATATAGAATACAAACAATGGATTTACATAAAGTTGTAAAATTGAATAATAAAACAGACAAAAAACAAAATCAAAAAAACATTCTGCCATTTATGAGTTAGTTTTGTTTGTCTGTCCAGGTCTGTGTAGAGTGACAGAGTGGCCGCTGCTTTTGTTTTTCTACAAGCAAGGACACAGTGTCACCCTGCCTCCCGCCCAACGGGACTGGATCCAGCCAATAAGCTGTATAGATATATAGATGTATAGATGAATGCTTTCAGCACAATGTAGGCCAGATTTCTGACTCTAATGAGCTGTGGGCTCCTGTTGACCCCTCTCTCATGTGTTGTGTATGGTTAAGTATTTAAGATTTGGGAGCAGTTAATAATTAATCCGTAATCTTTATGAAGCTCAAATATGAATATGTGTTCAAGTTCAAGTTTTACCAAAAGATGCTGCTTATATGATTTAATAGTACAAGTCCCAGGGTTGTTGAAATTACACTTTTATCAAGCCCTGAAACTCACTGAGGGTCAATCTGGAGGAAATAAATCAGAGGAACGTACAGCAGCCCTCAGAGCTCAGTGCACTGTTACATCAAGAAACACTTACATCCATAAACACTTGTTCAATGCTTTATGACATTTAAGTTTAAAAGCATTAACAACAAGTGCGTCACAGCCAGGTTCATCACATTTTAGTGTCCCCTGTTGTCTAATTGATCAAGCAGTTTTATTTACACATGTGTTTTCTTAAAAGGGAACTATGCAAGTTGAGTCACATGCTGTTTTGTGTCAGGGATTTTGGAGAGGACTGGACCCAAGTGCAGATGCAGGTAGAGTCCGGTTGGTGGAGTGAAGAAAAAGATTTATTAACTTAAAAAACACGAGGGCAGGAACACAGGAGCAGGAACACAGGCATGTATCACAACACAGGGTATGACTGCAGACGATCTGACAAGGACAATGGAAAACACAGTGGTTAAATACATAAGGAGAAACATGGCACTGCAGGTGGGGAAATCAACACAGGTGAGACACAGTAGGTAATCACAGCAGGGAGCACACAGGAAGACAGAACATGACTTCAAAATAAAACAGGAAGTAGGGAACAGGGATGAAAGACACAAACCTTGACAGTTTTGGTTGTTTTTTTCTCTGCGGAGCTCCCCCTACACTTTTGGTGTGAATATTGTAGAACACTGTCATAAAAACTCACAGCTGACCCTGCTCACAGCCATGTGCATTTGTTTTCAACAAAGCCGGTGAGAGGGCCATCCGTGGAGCGATGTCTACTGAGGTGGGTAACGTTAACAAGAGATTATGGATTACAGGGTGTGTTTGTGTCATAGTGCTGTAAAGAAGTCCATGTTTCTGGAGAGACCAGATCTGGGACACCAGGTCACAGACTCTGATCTTACGAGGTTGGTTTTCAGCCAAGAGACACTAGGTGGAAGGCAGAGAGCCTCCATTCTCCCTGTAACAAGACATTTAACAATCACAGTTACTCCAAAACTGTTGAATTAAGGTAACAATCTTGCATAGTTGTTGAGCTTGCACAGTCACTATAGGAACATGAACAACTTGTGTTTGCCTGCTGTTTTTCATCACTGAATTCCATGTTAGCAATTCAATTTACCACAAACATCTCTAGGTGAACTGAAGCCTTCCGCCCCCACTGTACTTCATCTGACAGATGATGGAACTTTATGATATACACATACATATAAAGTTAAGTGGGAACAGTTTTTTTTAATACTCCACTGAATGCCCTGAAATATTTTCCTCCTTGCTTAACTTTGAGAAAATTCTGATCACAACAAGCAGAGAGGACAATATGTGCAGGAAAGACAAGCCCTGGGCTCCACTGATAAGAACAGATGATCAATATTATATCATTTACCATTCCTGTTTGATTTTGCTTGGTAATGTTATCATCATTCACAGGCAAGACAGGAAAATGCCATCAAAGAATGACATTTCCCTCTGCTCACGTCCTTGGACCAGCGCTGAGTTTAGATAGAGAGACAAAGTCATCATGAAAGACTTTTTTTTTTTTTTTTTTTTTTTAACATTTCCACATCGATGATAAACTGACAGTCACATGGATTTTCACCCTTGGGCATTGGGTAAATGTACAATTTGCATAGCTTAAAGGTAATTTTCTGCCACTGGGACTGTGCATATTGACCTTGTCCTCACAAAACTATACACTCCGTCTCGTCTCACTCATTTCTGTATGAATATGTGTATTTGTGAGGTGAGAAAAATAGATGCATTTTCCTTCTGGTCAGTGTCTTCCATAGGAGCACGGCCAATGATTGTGATTTTTTCTGGAGTGCTGAAACGGTCACTGCTGTGTTCAAGCCAGCAACGTGCAACATCCTACACCAGTACTCCATAGTTGCCTGGGATCCTAAACTCCAGACTTGTACTGTATGTGTGACTGAGGCCAGTGTAAGTGCTCCACCAGCAGCAGCAGTTCTGCAGGTCCTCAACAGTCTGTGTATTGTCAGTGAGCTGGTTACGAAACACATCAGTCTCGCATTCAGATTGTTCCGCAGATGTGGGGCTGACTTGCTTCCAGCTCCTTTGATGTGACGCTGGAGTTTCTAGATTCCACGTCTGTCTATCTGCGTTGGCTGACGACGAAGGCTGCCGAGGGTTAGATCTTATTTGTGGAGCTCAGCGCAAACAAGCCGGTCGTGGCGAGCCAAGTCAACCTGACATCCAAAGAAGAGGAGTGTAAGCAGCGTCGGGAGATGGGGCCTGGGCTCTCTGTAAGCCACCATAATCAGTGACACTGAGATGGAATCGGAGCAGATGTGAGATGGAGGTCTTGCGCCATAAACAAAGGGCTGGGGACATTTATATCTAATCTTGCCACTGTGTTCTTATTCGTAACATTGTTTGGTAAACAGGCAGCATCTCAGGAGGGATGTCTTGCCTTGGTATTGGGTGACAGAAGTTCAAAGGCAATACAGGGGTCATGGGATGGAAGAGGCAGGAGGCAGGAGGGGATTCGGTTGGGACAGGGCTCCTGTTGTCCCCAGCTGTCCTGTCCATGTCCCCCCTGATCTAAGGTCAGCCCCAGGTCAGAGGGCCACGAAGAAGAAAGGAAAAGAGAGAGATGAGTGGGTTCAAATGCAGGCTATAAGCTGGAGGAGTCTGGAAGAGGGGTGGAGTGTATGTGTGTGTGTGTGCGCGCGTGTGTGCATGTGTGTTTTGCGACAACACACGCATGTCATCCACTCCCTTCCCCGGTTCTCACACACACAGGGACAGCGTTACCAGACGTCCCTTTGGCCCCTGATATATTTATATGCTCAGAGCAGTCTCCACTCAGAGAGGGAGACCCGCAAGATGCACCTGAGCAAATATTAACATCCTCCATAAGGAGCCTTTGATGTGAGGGGGCCAAAGCCTTGGGTCGGCACCCCTCAGTGGGCTTAGCTCAGAGCACAGGGTCTGCAGAGTCAATAGAGGAGTGGGAAGATAGTAAGGAGCAGATGGGTCAGACTCACAGCCAGACATGAAGACGACATGACACATTCTGGGGTCAGGGGAAATGTGCATCTAAATTATGAGGGTTATTTATGTAGAGGTATGATTCAGAGAGAGAAACACAGTCAGTGACCTGTTAAGCACATTGAAATGTCAAAGCAGTTTGCCACAAATCCAGTGTTTCTGATTGAAACTTGTCTCATGACAGTTTCAAGGCAATGCTTTAGTTTCCTGTGTTACAAAGGCCATAGTTAGCAGAGGGAATTCTGTCTCTCAACCCTCACTCAAATACAGTTGAAAGTTCATAAAACTCAACAGTGCACAAAAAACCCATACACAACTTATTTGAAAGAGGAAAAAAAAAGATTAACTTCCAGAGACTTAAGTGTCTTCGCTGCTAAATCCCTTTTCAAACGTTGGGAAGAGACTTGTGGGAAATAAATATATAAAATCATCCAAGAACCAGGCTAAGTGGTTTATCTCCTTTCATCTTGCCACCGCTATATGAGGACTAATCCTGCCTTGTGTCTTCAGTGCGGAGCCGGGGCCCCTCTGAACTACATTAAATAGAATAGATTAGCTCCTCCAAAAAGTCACGAGGTGGCATTTCAGAATCTGCCTTGTGTTTTTTCGGTGCCATAGATAGAGGATGTCATGAGTCAGTATTTGTGCTCGGCTTTGTCTTTCAGTGTGTGGCTGACATCTGAACTCTCACCAGAGCAAGGAGGGTTTTTGCAGGATTGCTGACGATAAGGGGACATTGGTTGTCTTTTGGTAACCAGGTTTATTTGAAGTTTGAAAAAATCTGTGTGCGAAAACACTCCTCGTGTGTATTTGTATGCAAGACGTGTCTGTGTTTGTAGCCGTGCTACAGTAACAGGGAGCAGAGGACTGATAAATCCATGTAAACCGTTGGACAAAAGCGTCGTCTGCGGCCGCATTGTTCTCCACCTATTCATCGCAATGTCCATTCCTGCGGAGGAGAGGGACAGTTTTACTGCAGGAAGTGGAGTGTGGGTGTGTAACACAATTAAATGACTCCCTTCTTCTCATTTGATCTGCTCCATTTCATTTGGTCTTACTAATTTGGAAGGAAATCAGATAAGGTGAAGCCATCATGTGTTTTCACATCAAAAGTGATGGATGACAATGTTTCCCCTATGTTTCCTCTTCATCTCCTCACTCAGACTTCTGAGGGCAACGGTGATTAGATCATCCCCAGCATCTCTACACAATAAGCTATTGTTGGGAGTAGCAGCCATAAATTGGACTTGTCAAAGCGATCTTGTTAAGGCTAGATCAAAGGCTTTTTACTGAATCCTACTACCTCTCATTCCAAGAAGACTTGTGTATATCTGCTAATTTCTCCTCTTTCTTCCCAGCTGAGCAGACGTGCAAGCTGATTTGAGGGTGATGTCCTCAGAAGTGAAAAAGGGAAGCTGGACAGTTTATCTGAGGACAAACCTGGCAAAGCTGCTCTGTGTACTGTGTATGTATATGCGAGTTGTATTTATTTTCAAAGGTGTGCGCATACAGTGTAAACATGGGTTACAGTGTACACATGGGTTGTCTGATACAGCCTGTCTGATACAGGCGTGTGGGATGTTCTCCAGATGCACTGAGTTGGGGGTAGGGGGGTAGAGGGGGTGGGGTATTAACAAGACCGCAGTTATGCCAGATATGCCCAAACCAAACAAGAGCAGCTGAAAAGACGCTGGCCGCACACAGAGAGATCCCAAATCAAAGGAAAAGGGAGAGGGGGAAAAGAAAGGTAGACGCCAATCCCACATAATCTCGTGTCAGATCGAGGCCAAGAGCATGGATTTCAGTGCGGAAAGAAGGCTGTGACCATTTCAGGGAAAATCATGAGGTTTTGATTTGTTGAATGATGGGCTGGGTTATTGTTTCCCATGTCTGATTGATTTGGAGGGAGCATTTATTAGCATGACAAATGCAGGCAGTTTGATGTTATCCATGGATATATATATAATTCATCCTGTAACTCTATCTGTGCACTCCTGCAGTACAATACAGCACATTTACCAAAGGAGTTTGAACCTGAAGGTGTGGATTTGGAGACACAGCCTATAAAAAGAATTCATCCTTGTATCTTGGTATTTACTATTTATACACATATACCCATACATACAGATACACTACAATACACATTGCATTTCATATACACCCACACAGTGTCAGCTGGAAATGGAAACACATTAAAATGACACAAATGCATTTACATAGCAATTAACAATTTTATGCAAGGGATGAGTAAAGTGCTCTGATTTTCCTTTAGCACATACTGGTCATATGTGTTATGTGTAAAATCTTAGATTGCTGAGTCGTTAGTAAATGCAGCTGTCAAATAAATGTCATATATGACATATGAATGAGCTGGGAACAAATTAAAAAGACTCCCATCTAACATGTTTAAGTGGAGAGTATCCCAAAATGTTATAACACAAGTCTCTCAAAAAGTCTGATACTCTCCACTAGCAAGTAGTGCTGCAACAAGCTAGAACCAGCTGAACTGAGCCAATATGGAAATGTACTGTCAGTATCAGGGTACAGAACAGGACCACACGCTTTTGCAAAGTTTTATGCAAAAAAGAGGATAAAAAAAGTACAAAAATAATTTTACAGATTTTAAATAATAAACATACAGTACAAACAAATGAATAAACATACAGTAGCACACATAGTGATGATGAAGAATATCTATGTGTAAGGTTGAAATCAGACGTATAAAAACCTCCCTAAGGCGGCTGTAATACCATCAAAGCTCCAGTCATGCTTTATAACACAGTATTAGGACTTGCCTGCTGTTCTATTTTGGTATATGTAAACAGGGGCCAGTGGTGGACCTCTGTCTGTCAGCAGAAACACATTTGCAGGAGCATCAAATGAAGGCCAGAGCTGAAGAGCAGGCCTCCTTATTTAATAATTAATCAAGGTGCAGTTCAAGGCACACAATCTGATGAAAGCACCGTCTGTCAGGGAAAATTAAGCCCTTCTATCATTCCATTATTGTTGTTAGTTTAGGCTGATCTCCCTTTCATTCCTCAGCCCCTCTATTCTCGCCTCCCTCCTTCCATCCATCCTTTCTGCCCCCACTCTCCTCTTCTTATCATAAGTTTGAGGTTGTCAGTGTGTCAATTAAAGCGAGCTGCGGCATGTTGTTTCATCACATGGGACGTTTGATGATCTTGATATAAAAGTGCTTTGAAATCTGTTTATTTTGCCTTTGCATTGCTCTTTCTTCAGAGCCCTTCTTCTTGTGGCTGATACGCTATGGGTTCCTCTTATCTTTTGTGGCTGTGAATTAAAGCGAGGAAGAAACTGCAACAAAGGTATGCAAGAGCGCTCTGATGATGTCACATGCGGATGATGATGACTTGAAAGTATATGTGCACCTCAAGGGCATGTAAGTCAGTGTAATAACATGTTGTTCACACATACAGTATAGACCAGATGGGATGGTCAGGTATGAAGACAAAGGAAGTCTAAAGCAAGCTAAGCTCAATTCAGAGAGTGTTGTCCTTAATTTCCTACTAACACAGAGTGAATTTGTAGTAAATCTATTGATAAATTGTAGAAGCAATATTGTCTAACATTGTAATACTGTATCAAATATGGTCCAATGCACTCTAATGTGAAAAGACCTAAACTGACCTGACCTTTCTGTTCAGGCCATTTAAACCCTCTGCTTACCTGGATCCTTCTTGCTCTGCTGCTGCTGCAGCCCGCTGCTGTCACAACTGCTATCTCTGCTGGTGCTATTGCTTGTGGCGTTGTTGTTGCTGCTTGCTGCTGCTCTGGCTGCCTATAAAATTTTTCAATCCCACCACCTCCCAGCATCCACCTGTGGGCTCTGATTCTATGATCCCCTGCAGGGGTCTGCTATTCATTCCCTGTGATGTCAGTCAAGCGATCATTCATCATGGAATAAAATGAACAGAGCCTGACGCCACACCTGCTTCATACATGCTAATATAATTAATGCTCTAATTCACTTATGCAAATATTTATTCTCTTAAATATGATTTTAATCCAGAGTTGTCTGACCGAAATAACTTGAAAGGAACCATTTGTCACTTTTCTCTGTTGTTGAATTTGGGTTCTTGGCAGAAGAACGTGGTGGTGACTGTCGCATGACAAAACCTTTGGCCCCACACTGTAGGGTCTCATTGTGTCTTTCAGCTAATTGTTTTGGTTTTCTATCAGCAGCCTTGTTTCGAGGTACAGTGGAGGGCTGTTGTCAGTGAAAAGATAGGGTTCCCTGCTCAGCACCAAACAGAAGAGATGCAAAATGAGCAAGAAACTGCACTGAGCACTGACAAACAGATATTCCCCTAAAACTTGGAGCTGACTCAAAGCTAAAGAGAATGAATGTTGACCATAGGTTTATTTGAGCCTAAAATGTGATTCAAAATAGCTGCAAAAAGAACAATTCCTATTAACATGTTTTTCATGATACTGTTAAATTTGAGTCACCACCAGATGAGATTTGCAGAGTTTTCTACAAGCATGTCCTTACATCTTGGTATGAGGCGGTTTTAATAATCCTGATGTCTGCTTTCAGTTTGACATCCCTGGAATACACTGCATTTTCCTTTGTCTGATGCGTCTTTAGCAAACATTTCAATGTATTACAAGCCAGCAAAAATGTTTGAGAAAAACAAAAGATAACGATTTGTTTTCACATATCTGGAACAACTTGGGTAATTTTAGGTTTTATGATGCCAGGTATGGAACATGTATGCTTCTTGTACAGACACAAGTTGAAAACTTAATCTAACAACAACCCAACAACAACAAACAGGGTTCTTGTCGGCACCATCACATCATTTATTCAACTGCTGCTCTTAAGTGTGGCTATTGTCCTAGTGAAATCACAATTCATACGAATGACGGCCAAAGAAGCTACACAAAGACCCAGTTTGTAAAAAAAATAGATTTTTACTTTAAAGAGGGGTATGCACACCTTCCATCAACACCATCCATTGACATCAGCTCTTGGCTCTGAAGTTAAAAGCCTTAATCAAACAAGTCTTTCATTGTCAGGTGTACAAAGCTGCACCTTCAACATTCCAAAACTCTACCACTGTGTGCTTGTGCTCAGGCCTAAACACATGCTCATTGCTCAAAAAATGTATACCCATCAAATCCATATGCCCACACACTACATTCCTCACTGGAGCCCTCAAACCGATTGGAATCCAGCAACATAAAACACAAGCAGAATGGACAGGAACAATGTGTGCAACAATAACTCTGTTTCATACTTGTACAGCAGCGTTTCTCCTGTATGACACCAACAAAGACTGAGAGGTGGTATAGAGTGATAAAAGAATGTAATAGATAAAACAAGATCTACACACAGTAAGTGCAGTACTCACTGGACATTCAGGCTCTTAAATGTTATTATTTCATAGGGTGATCTTGTTTCGGGCTGTGAGACGTGTGCATATTGTACACACAAAAATAACATGCTATCACCTAACAAAGTGGTTCTGTCAAATGCTGTGATGGATAAGTCCAGGTTCATACACCTAGTTTTTGGTCTCCACCTGTTCCAGAGATAACATCTGTATATCAACCTGACTGCTAACTTTGTCTGTTTGCCATTCAGTGCTGGACACTTGGTTTAACTGAACACTTTCTGCTCACTATAACAACATTTCGCTTATGCATACTCATTGATGCATGGTTAATACTACTGTAACATATTGATTGGTGCAGGTGTTCATCTCATGCAGCTGCATGTTAAGTTGACATGCTTGTTGTACGCGATGAGAATCTGGTTTTATATAATCCTTTACACATAGGATTTATTCCGGTTCAAAACTAGTTTAGTTCAAACTTAGAGAAATCTTCTGTCTTATCATCAGTCTTTTATGATGAGTCCGTACCTATGGGGGCACAATTGGAGGATGAAAAACATTTTACAGTACACTCTGCATTCATTTAAATGTGAGAAACTCTTTTTTTAAATCAATTACCATGAATTTATCAATTCTTACTTTCACAAGACTTTCCCATTGTTTCTTCTGGAATGAGGAAACATGAGGGTTTTCTGTTGAATAGACAATGTGGGCCTGACCGTGTGACTCTGCTCTTCCTTTTCAACTGCCCCCATGATGCTTTATGGGAATCTTCTGGGGCAATTGTCCTTTGCAAAGTCATCAAAGGACATGTTTAAAAAAAAGAAAATCAGATTAGACGTGGAAGGTTTTCAGAGCATGCCTGAGATCTGTGAGCAACATTCTTGATTCACATGTGCAGGTTTCACCTGAGAGGCCACAACTGCTTATTATAGCAGGACCAGCTATTATAAACACAGAGCATTTCAACAGTTTCTTTAACATTAACACTGCTGTCCATATTATCTGATGTGTATCGAAAAAGTGGAAGCAGATATGTTTAAATGTGAGGGCACACAATATATATGAGTAGATAATAAAGCTGATTTCAGTCATGTAATAAGGTTTTAATTCTCAGATAATACTGTAAATAAAACACAGTGCACAGTGTGCCTTCTAGTATTTGTATCAGCCTGTGAAAAATACAATTACACCCAATACAATTACACCTAAGGGTAAAATGATTAGATTTCCACTATGGAGATTCCCAAACGGCTTCATTATGTGCAGCCCAGAGGGAATTTACATTTCAATGGGGTAGAAGTATGATGTCATATACATGCTTTCACATAAATTATATATTTTGTCAGTGATGGAAAAAACAGCCTTTAAATGATACAATTGCTTAAAACCATGAAAAACAGCCAGCAGACATACAGCGTATAAGGCAGAGGACTTTATATATGAATCAGTGCTCCTTGGGTCTGAACAAACGTCTGACAGACAGAATTAGTTGAGGACGATCAACAATAGAGGTTCAGGAATTAAACTACAAGTCATCTAACAACAAAATAGACCGGAATGCATTTGAAATAAACCATAATACTAACCCCTACAGAAGACACAGCATAGAATACAGTTTCATAAATTGTCATTTTGCAGAAATGAACATGAAAATGAATTAGAATATTTCATACTGATGCCTTATCATGACATGTGCTTTTCATGTAGACCACCATTTATTTTTCCACAGGTTTGAAAGCCCTTGCTGTCTGAGGATATGAATATGTGTGTGTGTGTGTGTGTGTGTGTGTGTGTGTGTGTGTGTTGAAGAATTGGACCGGTTATAAGGCCCAAGGCCCCAGGCCTTTTGTTAAATAGAGGGGACGGTAATTAGGATGGACTTCGTCTGGGGCCAATGGTCTAATTCAGTGGTGCTGTTAACAGCCTCACTAAAGATCAAATGCAGTGCAAACAGATCAAAGTCAGCACTGGACTGGTTTGAAAGGGGAAGCTGCAACCTAAATTAATTAGGGCTTTTATTCTCAACAGTCAGGTGGTTGAGAGGAGACAGGTATGTGAACAGCAATAAGGAAACACCTGGTCAATGTCCTGGGGTGCAGTGTCAATTAAGCTGTAACTGAGGAGCGTGTGTGTCCTTGTTTGTATGCCTAACTTTTCCTTTGAATGAAGACAGCTGCACCACTGTCCTGGTATTCTTGATTTAGAGGATATATATATATATATATATATATATTCTCTTGTTGGTTATGGTGACATCAACCAGAGAAACCTCAGCTCAGAGATAAATTGTTCAGATTTGAGAACACACACATGATTGACAGTTGATGAATTAACTCAAAAGTATGATACTATGATATTTCTATGAATTGGGTATACCCAAAATACCCAATGATATGATGATACCCAAGGTGAAAGATAAAATTGGGTAAATGCTCTTTGTTGTTTTTTTTTTATAAATCACTGAATAAGTTGTATACTGGACCATGATTGGTTGTCAAACCAGCTGTGATGAATCTTGCTCAGTTTAACAGTGAGTGTTGCAGGAACTTCAATCCTTCAAACTGATAAAGAGACTTTCATCTTTAATCATGTTTTGCTCTCTAGAAAGATTCAATTCATGTCATCTTCTAAAAACAATTGATGTAAGATGGAGCTGTTCCTTGGTGACACAGTGCTGGTTGTTGTGTGTCTGTGTGTTCACATGTTAAATACGAAGGAATGGAGCCGCAACAATTGTTTCATTTCTGTTTTATTATTCATTATTCTTTTATGTGTTATTGTTTGACTGTGGTCACTTCCTGTTTTTACCACTTGTTTTTATGATGCTTTGAGGTTCCTCATTTGTCTTTGCAAGCAATTTCCCATCAGCTACATTGAAATGGCAATGAAGTCATAAATCCTCAATCATACAAACCCAACCACTTATTTAACACAGACACAACCTAACATAAGGTCATATGACGTGTGCACACGTGTGTGTGTGTGTGTGTGTGTGTGTGTGTGTGAGTGTGAGTGAGAGAGAGAGAGAGAGCCAGTGAGGCTGATGAAGTGTACTCTACAATATGTTTAATCAGTTTTACAGTAAGGCTTGTATGGAGGAAGGGAAGGGAATCAAGGAAAAAGAAAAGATCACAGTGGATAAAAAAAATGTGACTTACATGAGCAGCTCTTTTTCTAAAACGTAAAACATTAACATTAAACACAATGAGGCACTGCTCTTGAACATTTCCCGCTGATGTCACCCTCGATCAGGTTTTGCAGATGATGTCAGTGTTTACTCTGTGTTTACTCGGCTCTTGCCTGAGAGATATCACACCCGGCTACCACGTGGACCCCGGCCTGATGAGTGGATCCTGCAGTTACCAAGCCAGGGCCTCATTTAAGACTAATCTGTTTGGCCGTAGAAAACAATGATGATGTCATTGGCAATTTGGCCCCCTGTGTGAAGTACGGTGGAGGGGGATCTGGCTTTTATCTCTGAATTCCATTCCCAAACCCTCTCACCGCAAATTTCTGACTGTGTTTCTACAAAATTCCCTCTTGGGATTACTGAAATTCTGTTACCACTGCAGGAATCCCACCCTCATCCCTGCTCTCCTGGCTTCAAGAACAAACTTCTGTTCTCTTCAAACCTCCATGTTGCAGCAAGATGACAAATAACTTATGTGAAGTGACTAATGGCTGCCATGCATTATGTAGGACTATAAAGATTAAGCCCAGTGCTAAGTGGAATCAGAGGGCTGTTGGGAGGTAATTACATGCCAACCTCACAAACACCATGTTTCCTTGAGATGCTGCCAAACCTGCTTCAGTTCTCCTCTTTGAACTGGCTTCACCCCTGGCTGTAACTTGAGGGGGTGGAGGGTGGGGGTATCCCATGATCCCTGTTAATATTGGGCCACTGGGCCTTTGTTTTTTTTCTAAATATCTACATGATTATCCTCTGGATTGTGAACGTGAATTGGTTTATCTCCTCTCCTTTTGTGTCGTGAGCCTGAACCAAAGAAACAAATGACTTTTTGACCCAGAGTCGAGATAATGAGATCCAATGGAGTTCTGCTACAAATACCACCCAGAACCTCCTGATCTCATTTCCCCTTTTCATATCTATCACCTCCCTCCAAGTCTCTTCATGGGTGGGAGCTCTTTGAACGCTGATCTGACATCAACCTCCTTCTGTCACTAACTTCAACTGTTGCACGATGAATTATAAAGCTGATGCAGGCGCGGTTGAACTGTTTTGTGTAAGTACCATCCCCCCAGAGTCAGCTGGGTGTAGTGATAGATGAATGGGAGGAGACTGCTGACAGAAGGTGTGTATCTGGTGCCACCTCCAATCTGTCCATGCGAATGATAGTTACGCGGACGGGTTTGGTGTTAATACCCAGAGAAAGAGCAGGTCTGTTCTATACCTGCACACCCTTTGTGACTGTGCTGCTCTAAAAGCACAATAAGATGTTTCCTAATCATTTCATGCATGTCTTTATGCAGCACTGCACTCTGAGGACAAACAGATTGGGCTGAATAAATTACACCATTCATTAACAGCTGCCCAGTCTGGGAACCTGATAAATGACAAGATAGAGCGAGTGGCATACCGAGGAGCTGGGTAATTAACAAGTAATTAAGCATCCACAAGCTACATCAGAGTGGGAGAGGGGCTGCAGTTGGTAGGAGTTGTTTGGACGGAGCTCAGGCTGTAGCGCCGTGGCTCCTGCAGTCGGCAGCACATGGTTCAGAGGAGGAGAGGAGGGTTTGTCAGGGGCAGGATAATCATAGCTCCATAGCCCTGTGAACAACTTCAAAGTGGAGTGAGCAACATGCAGGATGCATATCAAGTGAATGGGAGCTACATGGGTGTGTAGAGAGCAGCTAAAAGCTCTCAGACAGGGGAAAGAGTTAGGTTGTTACTGTTGCAAGTGCACTTTAATAAGCCATTGGCCTTGGTGAAGGGGAAGTGTTTGCCATGCATAAATGCCAGTTGTTGTTGTTAAAGTAGCTTGTACTAAAGAAAGGCGCGATGCATTTGTTTTCCCTTTATCGGCCTCATTTTCTTTTCTCTCTCCTTCCCTTCTGTTTCTGTTTAAGGTTTCTATTTCTCCATGCAAATGAGAGAAGCCACATTGATTTGGCCTCCAGTTTCATGTTACTATGGCAACAACATAAAAACTACAAAGTGCTTAAAGCACAGCACTTTTATCCCTGTGTCCCTCTGATCATCACAGGAAATTAGCATACCGGGAAACAGGAGAGCTCACAGAGGAAAGTAATTGTGCATTTGGAAGGCCTCACTGGCTGCCTGAACAAAAATGGGTTTTTTTTGGGGGGGGGGGGGGGACTTGGCAAATGAGTGGGGAAAAAACACACTGGAAAAAAAAGGGAAATAATCATGAGGGTAATATAGACAAGTAGAGGAAAGAAAAAAAAACATTCTCATTGTTGGAAGAAGGTTTACATAGTATCGCAGGAAGCGTTCCCACTGTATGTATCAGTGTCATCCTGCACACATACATGTGCATGTTAACACACAGACTGCTCACATATTCTGTCTCCACCTCTCCCTCTTTCATACAAACATAAAAAACAAACATAGGTGCACATTCTTCTCCATTTCATCAGCAGCAGAGCGCTGCAGGAGAGTGGAGCTGCTTGTTTCCTGCTGGTGATGTAAATGAGTGAGCATCCGCCTGCGTGTGATGTTGACTGTGTGTGTAAAGGGTGCATTTGTGTGCGAGAAAGAGGGTGGATAGAAGGGTGGACACCAGGGCCAGAGCACCAAAGGAGATTTGAAGGCCAACATCAAAAGCCGCATCAGCTCATTAATGCATGTAGGGGTGACCTGGACCCAGCACGGAACAACACAAACACATCAAAAACACTTTCTAAAGCCCCCATCTTGACCGTCATCACACCAAGCCATAGGACGGCTGTGAAATTCGCCCACCAGCCCCATAGATTTGAATAGTTGCTCTGCTTATCATGTCTCAGTGAGCTGCAGAGACAGACAAAGGCTACAGATTGAGTTGGAAGGCATGGCAAGGGGCGGACAAAATTAGATTCACACCAACACCAGTGTGTAATAGGTGCACTTTCGCCATGCATGAGAGCAAGCCCAGACTACTTTTCTGAAAAGGAGACAAAAAATAGCCTTTTCTCACACTGGTTTCTGAGCCATTACATTGGTCAGATATCAATATTGTTTTCCAATTTTGCCTGCTGCACGAGGTGGTTAGCCACAGATGAAAAACGTTACGCTTCAAACTGTCTCACTCACTGAATCTGTCTGCCTGAAGGCTACCCAGCATGCAATTCTGAAACAAAGAGGCCTCTTTTTGATTTCTACACAGCGTGACCTTTTTTGATTGGGTGAGATTGGTTGGCATGGAAATCAATACTGCGTTGTGCATTTGATGCAGCCTTATCTCTTCTCCACACAGTCTGCAGGTAGAGGCAAGGGAGTTTCGTGTATGTGTGTCTGTGTGTGTCTGTGGGTATATCTGCCCTTAACACTAACAGTCTCTCACAATGTGTGGAACATAACAATAGTTCCTCTTCATGAAATAAATTACTTTTGTGTGCCAAACAAAACAAAAAGACAGAAAAAAAAGAGACAGACAAACAGTTTGAAATGAGAATCTGCAAACTGGAAAAGACAGAAAATTCAGTTTAGTTTGTGTGTGATAGTGGAAAAAATATTCACGTGTTCAGATAACAGTGAAACATTGTCTTCGTCATTACTCCAACTCGTTGGCCGGATGCAGAACTCCAAATTTCTGATGGTTTTGCTATTTAAATAAGTCGGATGTTAATGTTGGAGACACAATCAGCCTATCAGTTGATGTTGTCTCACATTTCATCTTCCCCACAGCTACTTAGCTACCTAGCTACTTTCTAAGAAAATGAGGATAAGCAGTTGATAAGGTACACTAACAGCAACCCATAAAATGTTCATCAGAGTTCCTTTGATGAATTTGAAACAAAATTCGCTGCTGGTAGCAACGGCTAACTTCTCTTCTACTGAAAATGACTTTGATGGAGTGGATGTGTCATTTCTTACTGATTGTTTAGGGAAAAACAAAACCACCCCCCCTCCTGAGCAGAAATCCAGAGCCAAAGTTATGACATCATGTCTGGGCTAGCCTCCGTACCACTATAACTTCAGTTGCTCAGTGCAATTTCTAAATTCTTTTCAATGCTGTTTCTGAGATTGGAGCATGTTACTTTGTGAGACAGATCAACATTCACTGCAGTAGATGCTAATATATATATATATATATATATTTTTTTTTTTTTTTTTTTTTATTTTATTTATTTATTTTTTTTGCCAAAAAACTACTGACTTATCTAGAGTGAGCAATGCTCTGGTCCCAAACTGATTGATTATTAGTATAGTTAGGCCAACATCAAAAGGATGGAACGGAGACACTGCAGTGTGTGTTATCTTTATATTAACATCTACATTTATTTTAACTCACTGTATTTACCAGGAAGTCCCATTTAGAAAAAACAAAATCTTCCTTGTAAGAGAGACCTGGCCCATGATGGCAGCCATTCACACTTATTCACACTCACCACATATTAAAATACAGCAGAAAACACCACCTACAAGACATAATAGCAACTAATCTCAATAACTGTCAAATCTTAATTGTAAAAAAATATACATATTTATATATGTTGTTACAGAAATAAAAAAAAATTAGTTGAGCCACTACATTGAGCTATAATGACAAAATAGGAAGGACAACAAATCTGTTTTCTTTATCTTTGAAAGCGAGTGCTGTTATATACAGTGCAGCCTTTCATCTGAAGACAAATATAACTTCATAGTCTCGTTTCTTTGTATTCAGATGCCATTCGAACATTAAAAACATCCCAGAAGACGCTGAGGCAATAATAAGCTCAACATCTCCTCCATGCTCAGTCACTTTCACCTAAGCTGGGAGGAGCTGAATGGTATGTGACCAGGAAAAATCAAAGGTGATTGGGTATAAAACTGTGTCCTGGTTGGCTCTTCTGTCTGTGGCATGCATGTTTTTGTGCTGCCCCAAAAAATCCCTCTTACAAGCCCTGAGTCGGAACAATCGCATCAAGTCAGTCCATCCAGTGATAAAGTCAAAGGACCCAGAAAGAAATTGAACTTCAGTGGAACTGACTGAATCCTACCCCCCAAAACACAGAAACTTCATCATCTTTCTCTCTTCTTATATGCTTATATACTGCTCATTAGGAAAGTCACAAACTAAGGGACAAACCTTTCTCATATTCAAACCATGCCTTCAAATGCACTGACAGTGTAGAATCATGCTAGTATATGTCTCACAGTTGCCATGATGTATTTTATTTATTTATTTATTACTTCCTTTGGGGCATCTACTAAAAACCCATTTAATCAAAAGCAATCTACAGTCTTTCAGAAGATTTTTCAAAGCCATATCTTGAAAGGAGATGAGAAGCAGATCGACTGTTGCCCATTGTTGCAGTTAAAAGCTCAGCTGCAATTTTCATACAGTAATTTGACAGTATAATATATTTCAGCTAGGGGTGTTGGGTAGTACAAATCAGTATCATGATAATCTACTAAAAACATCTATCTACATAACAAAACAGGATATATCAGGATGAACGCCATGCTTTGGCAAGACCCCGCCTGAATCCTGCCTACGAGGCTACTTTTACAGCCTCAACATGCTTTTTGTGCATATCAATCGCCACAGCAACCAACTGTTTCTCACTGCACACCTCCGAAAAGGCGCATTTGAAACCATTTAAATCAAAAGCAGTCACAGTTTCCACAGTGCATTATAGGCATTCCAACATGGCCTTTCACTCCGCGCTGCACAGCCTCGCTCGGCAGGGGAGCGCGGCATAAAGTGGGCACACAGCAACACAAATATGCAGCCCACTGTGTGTTCCCCTCAGGAACACTAAAGGAGGGAGGGACAGAAAGAGAGAGACAGAGCAAGAGGGGGGAATAAGCTGAACAACCTCTGAGTTTCTTTCCTCTGGCTTCTTGGGTTAAAACCTTTTCCTGCCTCAGATAAGAACCTTCCTTCTTCTTTGAATACTTTGTCTCCTGGCCAGATCAGGGGAAGAGAGAGAAGAAAGAGGAGAGCTCTTTTACTGGCACACCCCTGTGGTGGGTGCTCATACAAAAAGAGGAAAGGAGACAGAGAGGGAGAACAATAGGCAACACTAGCCTATGGAGCCACGCTTCATTTACAACATTGCGCCGAGCATTTAAACACATGTGTAAAGAGATTTTAAAGCTCTATTAAAGGATATTTCTTGATAGTAACACTGAATCAAATCACTCCCTGTCAAGTGGTGCTCTTCCTGATGAGTCCACAGAGAATCAATACACAAGGCTGAGACGGCACCACAGCAAACAAGGACCCAACAATCACAGCAGAGCTAAATAGTAAAGGAATGTATGATTAGACGATGTATTATCCATTTTGTTAACATTTTCATATAATTTGAAGTCTTCTTCAAGATCGATGTGAGACTTGTGTACTTACAGCAATCCACGGCCACTAACCACATAAAAATTAATCAAACAATGCTTCTCATGAGCTTTATTGCGTGCTGACACTGAAGCAGCTGGTCTGTCCTCTCAGCTGGAAACCATCATTGCCTTCTCTTGATGATGAGAACCAGCAGAAACAATGACAAGAAGCACGCACAAGATTTTAAACTCATCTCTGTCTTTTCACGTCTGTGCCGCTGATTTTGCAGCATAAATCAACAATGAAGGACCACACCAACACTACTGTACAAGGATACTGATAAGAGGCTATTGGCAAATACATTCCAGTGTTGTCCAAGTGTTTGCTTATTGGTCTTAACACAATTACATGGCTTAATGATTGTAGCAATTATTAAAGATGCCAAAGTTTTGTTTTTTGTCCCTGACCTTAGGCTGAGTCATATATGGCATCTCTGTGTGTGGCCCTGTGATAGACTGATGACCTGTCCAGGCTGTACTCCGCCCTCACTGGGATTGGCTCCAGCCCCCACGACCCTGCAGGTACAAGTGGTACAGACAATAGATGTATGGATGGATCTTTAACCTTGAATAAGTAAAGGACACTGAAAACAGAGCTTTCGGCTTTTTAATCTGTCACAGTTTATTTCTCATGAGCCACTTCACTGAAATACTGGAGGTCCTAGTTCAAAAATATGAATCTGATAAGCTTAAATTATTGATACATGGATGAAAGTTAGACCGGAAGAATGTGACCCATCAAGCTTAAGTGATATGATCAGTGAGAAGATAGAAAGGGTGTATCACTCTGTTGGAGCTACAAAAACACTCCACGCTGTGAAAGAGAGGGTAAAAAAACTGGCAGCTGCCACATTTACTGCTATCAGATAGCAGGGATGATTTAGAGACAATATCTTCGCCATTAAAAATGTTGCTTTGTCATATGATATTTGTGATTTTTATGTTAATTATATGGGAACGCAGGACAATTTTCTATGGTAGAAACTTGAATTGAAGGTGAGGAATGTGTTGTGTACATCCCACCAATGGCTACTGCTGAAGTTCTCCATGAAGTCGTTGCTAGGATACAGACTAAACATCCTGAGGCATGTGACTTCAGTCATGTCTCCCTGATGGACTCACTGAGGATGTGGTGGAGAGACACACGCTGGTGGAGGCCATTCTGAACAACTCAGATCATCCTCTTCATAACACCTTGATGGACCAAGAAAAGAGCAGTGGTGGATGGCTCCTCTCTCTTCACTGCAGGACGGAGAAATATAGAAGATCCTTTGTACCTTCAGACATCAGGCTTCTTCATTCTTCTGCAAATGGTTGATGAGCTGACAGACAAATGAATTTCCCTTTGGGGATCAATAAAGTAATTCATATTCGTATTTGTATTGTTTTTAAACCTCAACTGTTAAATCAGCAGTATACAACACCCGTTGTTACACTGACACCAAAGTTGTGGAAATGTTTTTGAAAATTTATATCACATTATTTTTGGATATTTAGATTTAGAGGTGATACACCATTTCATGGCCCCACCACCACAATACTTTAAATAAAGACTGGTATCAGCTTAGGGTAATGTCAGGGTATATCTGACCATTCTGGGAAGAGGCTGGAGCCCTGCCTGGTGGTGACAGTGCTACCCAGGGGCAGGGCTTCAGGGGGGACTGAAGGGTGGTCAAAGAACTTTTTTTTTTTGTAGGTTTTTTTGGGGGGGCTTTTATGCCTTCATTTTGACAGGACAGCTGGAGAGAGGAATTTAGAGGGAAAGGAGGAATGACCATAGACTGTGTATAAAAAGGGAATGACATGCAACAAAGGGCCACCAGGTGGAATCAAACCCGTGTCAGATGCCTATTTATGGGCCGCCTGCTCTACAAAGTCAGCTATATGACTTGGTGCAACAAATTCTGTTTGAGGAAACAGGCCCAACCCCCCATCATATGGAGCAGAACCACTGATCGTCAATGCTTTGACATGTGTCAAAAATGTAGCAATGCTTGTAAGCCCCGCTGCTGCAAGAATGTGTATGTTGTATGTAAGCGATGGAATGACGAGCTTTATTGGGTTTAGAGTTCTCAACAGACCTGAAAAGCAAAACCCGACCCGACCTGACCATGGGCGTTGAAGCCCAGACCCAATGCAACCCAACTCACTAGCAATAGTTCTCAGCCCGAACCCGACCAAAAAAACAGGAAGCCCAAGGCCGGACCTGAGTCATTCCAATATTTTCGGCCCAAACCAGCATGTCTGGTTGGGTTGGCCTGGTCAGCCTGGCCTGGCCCGTTGAGAACTCAAATTGGGTTTAACAGTTAACAGTTTTGTTAAGAAGTTAAGAAAGGAGGGGGGGGCTGATACAGACCAAACAAAATCCAAGCCTGATCAGCCTGATGCCAATCCTGGCTCAGGATCCATCTATGTTAATGGAAGTGACTGCACCATATTTCCCAAACTGATGCACCCCGGACATCATGTTCAATCATCCTACGGAGAACATCTTCGGCATACACATGTTAGTTACATAGAGGTATTGTGAATTTATTCATTTCACTCTTCAAATCATGAAGAAGAAAAAAACTTATCTGCCATCTGAGCACCTTTTAGTTTAAAGAAAAGTAAGTGTGCTTTGTTCCTTTAGCTGACAGAAAATTCTCTAATGAGAAGTTAATTTGTCAGTGGGAAATGTTGAGAAAACAACTTGACTAAAGCTCTAATATAAAGACAAGGCAGAGAAATGAGCTGTCATTGGAATAAAGGATAAAAGTAGGTGTTCTGTTTTTTTTAATATTTGATCACAACTCACTAAGGAGCAGTAAGGATTGACCCAAACATGAAAACCATGGATGCTTATAATGAGTTTTTAATCGATGCTAAGTTGCCGTGGCATCATTATATGAACAGTGGATATTTTCTCACCTGAGAATTGAGGGTTTGCTGCTGAACATGTAAAGAGACATGTTATCTGAGAAGCGCGACAGCCATGGATGCTAAATGACAGTGGCCACAGACAGAGAGGTCATCCATGCCTTTGCCCCCCCGCCCAAACAACTGTATTACCTCCCCAGGCCCTTTGGCCAAGTTTAGGCCACCAGATGACTCCAGTTGTTGCCTCCCTCAGGGTGAAGGCATCCCTCCCTCAGCCGGTGGTCTGCACTCATCTCATCTTTCATAGAACACAAAAGGCTCTTCAGGGATCCACAGGGATCAACAGATGCAGGGGGAAAGCCACAAAATGGCTTCCTCCTGAGCGGGCCATGTGGCGGCTGTGATTGTAAACCTTTGTAAACCTTCAAAACAACACACACAGCACACAACACAATACCTTGTCCTCTGGCACGTTGAGGTTAGGCCTCAATGAAATTGTCTTTCTTGAGGGGGGAAAACCAGCGACAAGTGATGTAGACACAATGACAATGCAACAGTACAGAGGAACGACCGAAAACCGAAGCAGAAGAACCGCTCTCCATGGTTTTGACAGTGAGTTTAGAAAAGTTAGATTGCTTATTCAGACAGGGAGACAACTTTCTTTTTGTTCTGTGAGAAATGATTGTGGAGTCAGGGCGGTGGAGAGAGAAACCTGCTGAATGCTGGGGTAAATAAATAAAGTAAATAAATCGGTGGATAATGTGAGGCAATTGTAGGGGTGTGCATAATCAGGGATTTGGAGGCTGCTCACTCTGCTGCTCATCTTCTGACTACAAAACCAGGCCTGGACAGCCCCCCCCCCCCCCCCCCCCCCCCTCCTCCTCTCTCCAGCCGGCGATAATCTGTTCCAGTATACTTGCCATGAAATGAGCGATGCAGGACTCGTAATGCACTGGACAGGCAAAGCCTAACAGATAACATAAGCCCCCTTCACTGTGCATCCACCCCCCCACCCTTCCTTCCCAAACCATTCGCCTCACCCTCCTCTTGCCATTACCAGCCCTCATCTCCCGTCCACTGGTAAATCAAGGCCCTTCAGCTGTAAACAAGAGGAGGAAGATTTGGTTCATTACAAGGAGAGTTGTTTTCTCTCCCCGGCTTTTCATCTGATATATAATATCTGTGGCGAGCTGTCTGGTCGCTTCCTGCTTGCGTCATTTTTCATCTTGACTCTTGTGACCTTCGCTGTCAGGCGTACATTGAGAGGAGGTGGTTTGCGGGTTTTGTTCTCAGCTCCTGTTTATAGTTGTGATTGTCATTTGGCTAATGTATGCATGCAAACATATACACGTGGGCCTCTAAGCAGAGCTGACAGTGGTAGTCTGTAGTCTCATGGGGTGGAAAAAAGAAGCCACTTTTTTGTTTTTGATAGCGATGAATATATAATTTATCCATTATTTTTCACTCTTCTACTTTTCTCTCAGCTCAAGACATCTGCCTTGTAGTCATCTCTCTCTTTCTTTCTCCTTCCTTTACCTCTTTTGATCTGGCTCTGATTTGAATGTCATACCATCTGGATGAGTTCACTCTGGATGAATCTTGCTCCACAAACACTTAAATAAAGGCATTTCTCCACAAATTCCATATGTTCATATGCTTTACTTTAAACCAAATACATTTCGCTCACACTTACTCTCTATGATAAGCAGAGTGGTCAAATCTAACACAAAAAACAGATGCTCTCTCAGTTCTTCAGAAGATGGTATAATATGTTGGGCTTGGTTTAATGAAAGCAGCTGAGTTTTAATACTATGAAGATTTTATAATGTGTTATTATGTTGTGTTCATGCTACAATCAAAGCTGTCACCCTGATCCTGAAGTATGCACAATACAAGCATTTCATGTGGGATTTATGTGAATGTTAGTGAAAACATTTACAAGGGCGCAGAGTGTATTCATCTGCGTGAGTGACTGTTGATAGGGACCTCCCTGGCAGCATGTTTGACAGCAAACAGCCCTGGCTGTGATCGATAGAGTCCCAGCCCCTGTCTTCCCAAGTGCCTTGTGGTTTGGGAGTTTTGGAAAATCCACCACGAAGTAGGGGCCCTCCCATCTCGACTGAACCAAACATTGTCCGGGTGGCTCCTGCTCCCATGCTCCTCGCTCAATGGAATGCCGGCACGCTGAGGATAACAGGGTTTCCTAAGATCCGACCGGGACCTCTCTAATTTGGGCATCCACTCCTGCCACTTCCCCTGACCAGAAACCATTTTAAATTGGTGGCCACGTAGGAGCTGGCATTCCCCTTTTTCCTCCTTTTTAATGGTTTGTTCACTTCTGTGGCTCTCTCCCTTTCATTCTCACTTGTCTCGTTCCACCTCTGTCTTGGCTTGAAACTAGCAGGCAAATTTATTCCCTCTCTGTATTATTGTCCATCATATTAAATCGTGGGATTCATCAATGCCACTCTGCACACACACAGACACTATCAGTGACAGGCACGGCGCAACAGCAGCGTGTGAGCAGACTCCCAGCTGTGTGTGTGTACGAGCAGGTTGTTCCTGCCAGTGAGCGCTGAGAGAGTGACAGACCACCCACCTGCTCTGGCTCTTCCTATTGATGTCAGTTTGGCATTAGTGGGAGGGCAGCTAATGGGATTTCGCTATCAGCACCTCAGTGTAGCCACCATGTCAGCTCTCCCTCCTCCGTAGCGCTACGCACAGTCAAGCAAGGTAAAACTGTGAAATGCATAAGATGTTCAACACAACACAATGCAGTTTTCAAAACAGACACTGTACAGCAAATACTGACTCATAGGAAATCGAGGTGCTGGGTGGCCAGAAATAACCCAACTTGAAACTGTCACAGTCACCTTATCGCACCGCAGCCAGTCCCACAGTGTAGGGTGGTACTGAGTAATACATCATTGGAATGTGGTTGCATCTTCAGTAACTAGGACTACGAATCAACTCATTTCTGTTACTTCACAGTCAGGAGTCCCACTAAGCAATATTTATAAGATCGGTGCAGGGGTCGGAGGTGAGGGTATCTACTTAAAGTTTCTTCCTGCTGAAAATGTCCATGTACCTATCAATCAACACCTGCTTCATGACCAGTAAAACTGCTAATAGTCAGAGTGAGGTGCTCAGCTGTTGTCATCTTGGCAGTACCTGACTCCTGACTCCGACTACCTGACTGGCTAATCCAAAAAAATGGGCAAAGAGGTGGAACTGATACTTTATACACTCAGCCACCTGTCACTGTGATTAAACTGCAACACCGATTATGCAAAACCTCAGTCCTTAAACTTTAAACTGGTGGGTTACATAGAAATCCATCCCTGTACAGTCATGATGAAGGAGACAATTAGCTGTAGAGGCCTAAATTGTTTTGTGTATCTGCCTGTAAATGTGTTTATTTCTGCTGTGCATGGGACAACTACATGGACTCAAGAGCTTGACTTGCTTTTGGAGCCACAGATGAAGTGCAGTTTTTAGCACTTCTGTGCTTGCTTCATATTTCAGTCCCAGAAATTGCTACAGGTTTTCTAAAAAATGTTGTGTTATGATTGTACAGAAGAGTTCAGCAAGCTTTATGTCTATACTCTAACCAACAGCTGTCGGAAGCTTGAGACATTTGGAAAGTCATGTTATGTCAAGTTAACTCTTGTTTGTATTTCAGCTTTTCTACTTCTGAAGTTAGCATGCTCTGCTCAGATGGTGTATTGTAACTTTTTGTCTTTCAAATGCAAAAATGGCTGATGCTCCGCAGTCATCTTAGTCACCATCACCTGTTCTCAATAAAAGATAAGAAACATGTTCAGTAACAGAGAACTTGCAAAGCTGATTGAGGTGGGCTGAGTAACAACAGTAAAACAACAAATAATAATAATTAGCAAAGACATGTAACTATCTTTTCAACGAATGATGCATGATGCTGCTTGGTGACCCTGCTGATTCTTTCTTTTTGTAAAAACGTGGTTGAGCTGAACATCCAGGAAACTTACAGTCTACAATTACAGATTCGGAGTAGTGATGGTTGGCATCATCATGTGTATAAATAGTGAAATATACCGGTGTAAAGCTGCCACAGTCTTTTCGTGTTTCACTGCCACATCCACAAAATCCACAGGCTGAAGTTTTGTGAATGGGGACTAATCAGTTCAAGGTGTTAAGAAGAGTGCAGGAGCTGAGTGAGCCTGGAAGAAAGGAGTACCTCATTACTGCATCTAGTCACTATTCCTTCACCTGGCGCTGTCACAACAACGCTGCACTTTTAAAGCCTTGCCTCACCCTCTCTTTTTCTCTGTGTCTCACTTTGTGCTTTTCATTTTTCAGCCTTCTGTGCTGCTCTCTTTTTTCTGTCTTTCAAAGTTTACAACTATTGTCTGAAAGTTTACACTTTTAGTTTGGTGGCATTGTTGCACTTTTTTTTTCTTCTCCATTTTTCTTTTTCTTCCTTGTGTGTTGCTCCACATCAGAGATCCAGAGAGGGGCCTTTTGTGTCTGACTTTGCCCCAAAGGCAGTCGTCTTGCAAGGCAGATTAATAATTACAGAGTACACAACATTGGGGAAAACAATTTCAACATCTTTGATGTCAAACATGAGAGAAACCAAAATTACAAAGAAAAAAAAGGATGACGAGGAAAGGTCTTGAAAGATGGTCTTTCTTTCTGTCTGCCTCTCTCTTGGCAGTCTTTCCTGTTATTGTTGCTTTCTACTGTTTCGCAGTGCATTAAAAACATTACGGAGGACTTAAAAGAGAGAGGCGTCTGCCCCTGGAGGGCCACATTCGAGAAGTGGCATGGCAACTATTCTTTGTGACAATGTCACTGAAGATGAGAGGGAGCTATGTATAATCTTTCATAGGATTTGGTCCATCTGTTTAAATCAGTGGGCAGATCACTATGCTCATGAGATGTTTGTTTGTTTGTTTTGTGTAGCATTAACATAAATAGAAACCATAGCCAAATATAGGAGGACAGAGCTGTCGTGGCCCTGAGTTATGATTATGGGCTGTAATTGAAAGGCCTAGGGTTCTCTTTCCTTTGCTTTGCCATGAAGCTCCCTACTGTATAACTGAAGAAACCATGGATCATTGGAATGAAAATTTAGAGTCTCTCTTGTCTTGTGTACTTCACTGAACCAACACTATTTTGTCTTGTGTAATACAAAGCGATTATCCTTGGCTGCCCTGTAATATGAAGTAATACCAACAAATCACAAACAAAGTGACAACCACAAACTTCACACAAAGTCAAACATGTCTCATGTGGAGTCTCACAAATCCCCTCTGACAAAAGACTGCACTTAGTCTGGGTTCACTGAGGCTAGGATTCTTTAGTAAACTGCCTCTCCTGCTGGAGTTGAAGCTTGTTTGTGATAATCATTATCCAAGATCCAGTGTCAATTCCAATATCTGAGATAGGTATAAAGGAATGCTGCCTGTATGTGTTGAGTGACAGGCAGCGACACCAAGAACCATGTCTTTGTGTGTTCTGGTGGGTGATTAGTCAGGCACCACATCCCATATGGGCTCTGGCCCTTGTGCAGGAGATCACTGGTTTGACTCCCAACCATGACCATCATGTACTGCTTGTATGTTCTTCCATTTTCTCTCCCAGTTTCCTGTCAGATTAACCCACAAACATAATTGCTTTTCCCGAGAAACAAACATAACAGGAGGGTTAAATCTAATTACATTGTGATACATTTGTTATACAATATATACTACATGACATTTAATACTCCATTAGACTACCAACTGTGAAACCAGACTTATACAGGGTGGGAGGAAGTTGTGGTCAGGGGTTAAAATCCTGTCCTGCACATATCTACCTTGTTTTAGGTCCTGGTCACAGAGACAGTGTGTGACAGCAAATACATGTCTATTTTCATCACAGAGACATATAATTATGAATGCTTCAGAGTATAAGATATAATTAAATATTAGCTTGAATGTATTTGTATATTTCATTTTCAAAGAATAAACACCTAAGCACCCAGTAATGCTAATCCCCAGCCCTGGTGACAAGACAAATAAAATTAGCAACTGGACCCTAAAGACAATTCATTCTGTCCCACTGATGCTAATTTCCATCTCATGGAGGTTGTATGATGAAGAACTAAGCACTTGTATACATAGGCCTATTGTAAGGTTAGATTTGAACGTGAAAGGAGCCATGTTAGAATACCTTGGGTGTGATTCATAATATTGATTCGTTTTCAGGTTTTACTTTTTAATTTTTGCCATTCTGACAATGACATTATATATTTTCTAATCCAGAAGCAGAGAGACAAGAGGTGAGGTAAAATCACATGTTTCTGAGGAGTACACTGAGCAGCTGTCTTCATGCTGTGACTGATCTGAAAACAGGCCATAGGAATATACTAGTCAGCCACAACAAAAAAAAAACTGTAATGCTGTAATGTTATATTATGGCTGGTTGGTGTACATGTCTAGATGTTCATAACCATAAACCAAGCCACAGCAGTGGTAAGGAGAGAATAAAGGCAGTGAGATCAGTGTTCAACCTGCTGCACTCAGCTTCTCCACTGCTCACACTCTGGATACGCAGCAGTGAATTTGACAGGTGTCAGTAAGGAAAGACTTCTCCACTCCTTTAAAGAAATGTTTGGAAGTGCTACACTGTGAGTTTTAACTGTGACAACAGGAACTGAGGTGTCAAAGCTAAAATGACACAGAGAAGCCACATTGCGCTTGAATCATGACAGCGAGCTCCCTGTTTGTCGGATGTTGGCGCGTCATCGCAGATGTACAGTATATCTGAAAAACACAACAGTCATCTGTAGCGGTTTTGACAGTTTTGGTGAGCCTTCTGTGGGAAAACAACAAAATAAATATATTGGAATATCCTGTCATACGGAGCCCATCTGACTGCTGTCTGTGATCGAGTTGAAAGGGTTCATCACCGGCTACACACACACAGCTCCATCAGTAGATCTGATACCTGTTATTACTTAACGTCACACCTCAGGTTTTTTTGTGCACTTTTTTCCCGTGGTTTGTCTCATTGGAAATGTTATTACTGAAAGAAGCCCCCTGGCTTCTTTCAGCTAATTGCAGTGATTAACCCACAGAGACTCTAAGACTACGGTTTACACATGGCCAGCTATTTTCATAAACGGACATTTCACCCTCTCTGTTTACAAAAACAACATTGTGCACACTTGTCCGTTTACAGAAAAGTTTTTTAATCCTTGTATATATGCCGTCAAGAGTACAACAAATCTGTAGGTGGCAGTGTAAGGAGAAGCTCAATCCCACGTTGCCGATCAGAATCCCGAAAATAGCATCAACAACAACAAGCAGCTGTATTTGCAATTTTATTTGCATTTGCAAATGCAAACAGACAAAGAGGGTTTGCACCATGGTATATGCGACTGCTACTCTGAATGCCTCCATGATCACCATGAAAATGTAAACATTTATTATGTTGCACTTTTGATGCAGGTGTAACTTCCGGTGCACAATGTGACTTTGACTGCCTAAAACTCTGTTTACATGCAAATGTGCAAACAAAGTTTTCTAAAATCTCCACTCTGGCCGGAGTCTTTAGAAAGAATCGTTTTCAGAGGTGAATTCTCCGTTTGCGTGTAAATGAAGAGTGCAAACGAAGTGAAATGTCTCCATTTTTCTAAATAACCGTGTATGTGTAAACAGGGCATAAGAGCCCCCTGGCTTCTTTCAGCCCATTGTTTTGGTTTTATGATCTGTGGCCTCTAATGTTTTGGTTCAGTATCATTCAGCTCCCATCAGCCACTGCTGTCAACTGTCATTTCAGTACATCTGCTGCCACCTCCATTCTTCATATCCATTCAGGCTGAGCTCATCAGCGCTACCCATCACATCCAGATCTCCAGCCTCTCCTCCACCTATCTCAACAGTGCCAAGAACCCAGGGAAGTTTTCCTATAGGTAACATAGCCTTGTGCCCACATCACATCACAGTCTTCTCAGTTCCCAGTTCTCAGTTGAGAGCAGCAAAGTGAACCAAAACAATGACCTGAAAAATGCCAAAACCAACCAACCAACCAAAAAAAAAAACTCACTTAGCTGAGGAAACAGCAGCCTCAGGGGATAACTCTCTGTGGATACATCTCTTCACTTCATCACTTCATATTACATATGGCCAAATTCTACCTCTAAACATGACCCCAGCTCTGCAGTCACACATTGGCTCCAGACTAACTCCAGGAATAAAAGCTCAAATAAACCACTCTAGACATGTAGGCTACCTTCAGTCAGAGAGCTGACAGTAGGTAGCAGTGTCTATGTGAAGTAACAGGGGTTTATGGGCACTGTGGGCAGCTGTTCACTCAGCAGGTAGGAGCAACAGTGAAACCACATGGAGCAGGTGTGTGTGTGTGTGTGTGTGTGTGTGTGTGTGTGTGTGCGCTGGGCAGGGACAGAGCTGACAGGCAGCAGCAGGTGCAGCAGAAGAAGCTCCATGCTTCAACTGATGTTTGTGTTGAGACACAGAATGGCTGATATATATTTATTATTATGACCTCTCTGGACAGCTTGTGTTCTTTCATGAGCTAATGATGAATCAGGTTACACAGGTTACAGGTCTAATATATATTTAAACTTGTATATGTTCTATACATATATAATTGCCTCCTCCCCTGTCAGGTGGGCTTTACTCTGATAAACTTAGTGATGAAAACCGTGATGATGATCCTCAACATACAGTTGTCCTTACATGCCCTGGCTGAACATGTAAAATACTGGCCATTTTTCAGAGAATGGAATTGTTCATGCAAAAAAAAAAAAAAAAAAAAATCTTTAAATGGCTAAGAGTAACCACGCCTGTGACTTGTTGGCTTGTAATTTGTGTCTGTGTATAAAAAGTCAGTGAGATCCTGGTTTGCACACAACACCTGCACATTTCTTCCATTGCTGCATTGACTTTGCTGGATTGTGAGCCATGGGGAAAGCAAAAGGATTGTCAAAGGATCTGAGGGAGAAGGTTGTTGAGAACAGGAAAAGGATATAAAAAAATATCCAAAGATTTAAGAATGCCAATCAGCAGTGTTCAAACTCTCATAAAGATTTCCACTTAAACTGAGGGGTTCTGTTGATACCAGCTCTCACGAAAATTGTTCAAGATGCAAAGAAAAACAAAATAAATAACAATAACAAATAACCTCAGCAGAGATTCAGTTTTTTTTTAATTGTTATGTTTTGTTTAATGGTTGTGTTATTATGGGATGTCTCGTAGTTTAATTTGAATCCCATTAAAAATAAGAGTAAGAGAAGAGAAAATGTGTTTTGCCTGACCACTTTTAGAGAATCGTATACATTTTATAAAATCTGCCAGGGTATGTAAACTTATGAACACAACTGTATTTGAGTCCTGTGACTTTTGCCAACACAAAACTGTCACTAGGGAAACTGCTCACTACATATTGACTAATAATAATAGCAATAATAAAAGAGAGTGAGCATGTCGAGTGAACACTGCACTGAGGTTCTTCACCAACAATCAACAGACATTGGTTGAGGTTGAGATGTGACGTCAAACTAACCTGCAGGCTGAAATTTGTTTTCTTCTTTTACAGTGAAGAAACAAAGACATTTTCTATGCCATTCAACGGGCATCATTAAAACCAGCACATAACGAAAAAATCCACTTGCTAAAGTTGACATAAACAAATCCACTTCCCATGGTTTGGTTTAGATGGAATCGGGGCAACGAGGATATGTGTCAGCCACATTAGTCACAGCCTGAAGCTGTCTCACACTGAAGATCAAACTGAGGCTCCAATGCTGATTGACTGAAAGTCCTACACCCACTTCCAAAGACACAGGCTTGTGATTGTGAAATTCCAGGTTTTTCCAGTAATGGCTGACGAAGGCATTCTGCTAAAGTCCCACAGAGACCTCAAGGGTGGGGGGAGGGCAGATGATACCATCCAATGAGATCCATGAAAACATAACTGAATATGCAGAGAACCTCTAGTTCAACCCAGTATTCTGACAGTAAAGGCAAAAAAAGAAAACCCCCCATTTCCTGAAAAGGTGTGAAGAAGCAGAAATGAAAAGGAGGGGGAAAAGTTACTTTAATACTGAAACAAACAACAGTGATGCAGCTGCATTCAATTTCCTGTGACATGCTGTTTCTATCACAAGGTCTTTTCAGATGCATCAACTGAGCCGGGGTTTGGGAATGGCCATGAATCTAAACCAGTCTCTCCCTCGCTGCACTTGGCTTAATGAGGACTACATGTAGGAATGTCAGTTCTCACCACACACCTTTTCCCCATGGGCTTTGTGGAATGATAAGGAAGAAACAATGGGGTCTTTAAACCATTTTCCATCCCTTGTGGCCAGAAACTGATTCCTAAACAACTTCATCCTGATCATTAGCAAAATCATAAACAATTTTAATATTTTCCACCAGAGCTGATGATGTAGTGACATATCCCAAAGCCAATGTGTTCCTCCTGACATCTTAAACTTCACAAATCAGTTCCTGATCATGAACACACATCTTCCACTGCTTTTACTGCAGACATATCTACAAAAAAAAAAAAAAAAAAAAAAAGTGGGACAGTGAATTTTCCATCCTTAAGCTTTCTGAAATGATATGTTCCATCTGGTTGCAAAGAGGATTGTTTTTATATGGCCAGATGAAATTGCAAACATCTCTGCATAATTATTTTTTTTAAAAAAAGCATCCTGTTTTGAATAACAATGTGCTATGAAGAGAACCGCATGCTGGTAAACAACAACATACTCCTCACATGGGCCTGCTTTTCCTATTAGTGGCCTTTATATCAAGTCCAGAACCTGTTTTTCATGAGATCATGAGGAACATGTCGTTCAGCTCTCGATGGAGAAACAGAAATATCTGCAGTTACGCGGACCGTTCTGAGCATTTGTGTGTATCAAATGTCACTGGAACTCATTAGCTGGTGTCCTTATTAAGAGTCTCCTTGCCCTTGCTATCCCCTAGAGAAGCCTGCTGAGAGTCTTCCCATGTCACCCCGCTACTCCCCCCAACCTCCAGCATCTCTTGCTCATTCCCTCTGTTTCTCTTCCTTGACATGCCCTTTGAACTTCCCTCAGTCTCCAGTCCCACATCAAAGCTTTGATAGAGGCTTCCTTTTTCCTCTTCTCAAGGTGAAGAGCTGGCTACATGTGCACATGTGTCTGAAAATGACTGAGACAGCCAAACCTTGAATTAAGAGGCTTTCTGCACGTTATGAATCATCAGAACTGTGATGTCTTGTTTTCTATACTATTGCACATTTAAAACTGTTGAACACTTGTTTTACTGTCTAAATCTATGTAGACAGACCGAGAGAGGTCACAAATGAAGGAGGATGGATCACATGAACTTTGTTTTTTGTGCTGCAGGGATGATATATGTTTTCAGGGCCAGGATGTTAGAACCCTTATTTCCTCAACAAGGAAAAAAACAGTTGGATTTTTCTTTTTGCTTTGGGTTGGTGCACAGAATAAAGACATGTTTTTTCAACAGAATGATCTTCACAAATGAGCAACACCACTTCTATTGTATTTGAAGTATGAACTTAAATACTTAAGCGTCACCACCTCTTAACTTCCATCTTGAAGTGATTTAACTGCTGCCTCGTCTACAAAAACCTACAGAGTTAGAAATAGTGAGTATATTTGTGTTCAGTGTGAGCAGCTTCTGGTCAGTAACCAAGTCTTTTATGAGATGTAAAATAATGTATTTATGAAAATTGTGTTGGAGAATAACACATGAACCCTGTGGCACATAGCCCTAACAAGATCCTTATTTTAAAGCAGAGCAAACCATCATCTTCCTTCAAATCTAACCAAATCATTATTTGTGCTTAAATCAAACTGATCCTTATCAGCAGCTGATCAGATCTATTTTTTTATATTGTAGACACACTCCAACAATGACAAAGTATGTCAAAATGTCTACATCCACACTATTTCATTTTAAACTGTGTTTTAACACAAAAACTCTGAGTGTTTCAGCTCTAACACACCTGAAAACACATCTACATCTCTTAGCAATCACATTCACTGGGCCTGCTCAGGCTGCTGCAAACAGGAAGTAAACTTTAGTAAACACTTTTATTTTATTATCGGCACTGCTAGTCCACACTGATAACATATAATTGGGAAGTGATGTGTCACCAATATTTTCAAATGTCTCCGTTTCGTCCAGCCAGACTAGCCTGGCTCCACCCACCTACGTACTTCCGCTCAATTTTCATTTCCGTTCAGTGCTCCACCTGGGGTTGAAATGCCTTTTCAGCTATTCCCCAGCAGAGAATCTATTGGCCAATCAGAGAACAGAGGAGTGGCTGAGGAATGACATCGAAGTTATGCGAAGTTGGACGCTGTAGTTCAGTAGGCCCAATGATAGTGGAGATGGACGTTTGCAAAGCCATTCATTCCATTTCGGTGACGCTGCTGTCGCTGACGGACATCTGCAGATCTGCAGTGCAGGATGGTTGTTGTTTATGTATCAATGAATTTTTGATGCTTGAATAGCTAAAGTCATTTGGTCGTTGCCTGCTTTGTGCTCCTGTGTCCTTTTTCCATGTGAGTGAAACTAAATCATTGTTTATTTCACCTTACCGGATTTTGTTTCAGTTTCTGCATTTGGCTGCAGTTCCCTTGGTACCCTGACAAAATGTAGCAAAATAAAACCAAAATGTTTTTGTGTGGACGTAGAAAAAGACCCATGTCCAACCAGAATGAACCTTTAGACTATTTTAACACGACACACACTTCTCACAGATAGGAGAGAGGCTTATGCCGATGTGGTTTCCAGTCTTTCTATGGCTGTTTGGTGGAAGCTGGAACCCATCTTGAAATATTTGTACCAATTCACAATCATCTTTTATGTATGAGCATGCACCTTTTTTTGTACATGTTTTTCTTTTCAAACACAGGCAGCCATGCCTGCTCTCATTTTGTTTGTGTTCATTCCTGATGATTAAATAATTTGCTTTCTTTTAAATAAAGAAATATGAAAAGTACACAAAATAAAAATAAGATAATTTTTTTTAGAGGCGCTTTATACTAAATGCCAGAAACCTCCAGCATTTACAGCAGCAACCAGACATTTCATGTTTGCATTTGGATGGAGATGCAGGACTGGTTGGAAGTGGTCTGCATACTCAAAGGAATATTTACAGAGGTGCTGCAAACCAAGCAATTGCCTTGGGCCCTGAGAGACAGCTGACATTGGTCCATATCAATAACATGATGTTACCAGTGGCTGTGTACACAGAAAAGTGTGCATCGTATGCACTGCATCCAGTAAGTTACTGCTACCAATGCCAATGTTAATTTCTTCCATTGGCAGTATAATAATGAATTTCTAAAATGAAATGCTATTGATACCAACATCACTTCAGCTGTCAGTAGATCAGCTTGGAAGAGGACGGTATTATATATCTCCTTGAATTTACTGGTATAAATGTTAACAGGAAGCATTTAAGTTGTTACTGCAAAATTGAATCATCAGTGGTTTTGGATTTGGAGGGTGGGAGCCCTCCCAGGTGCTTCTTGCTTGGGGCCTCCAGAATGTCTAGAAACGCCCCTAAACATTTATCGAGAAAAATTGTGTAAAGTCCTGTAATGTTCATATTTAGTATTTTGAAATTACTATTAATGTGTGGAAAACAAGTGGCTTATGCAACCATGTGCCTGCGTCTGCAGTTCTACTTGTGAGGCTGAAATGCCAGCCTCGTGTCAGTGCAGCAGAAATAGGTCAAGCCTAACACACAGATACACACTCACATGCACACGGGTAGATGAATTACTCATTCTCTTTCATGGCCTTTGTAGATGGAGGAAGCGGATGCCAATGCAAAAAGATCAAAACCCCTGTGCACGGAGAAACAAGTGTCCTCCTCCCAGCAGCTGAGCGGGAGGGCGGAAGAGTTGCTCAACAGGTTCATGTCACTCCTCTCTAACTCTGTGGCTTTTCACCGTGTGTCCTTGGCTGCTCTGTCCTGCCAGGTTTCTGTTTTTGGACCCTTTCTTTGTGGAAACTGTCTGCGCTATCTGCACCTGAGTTTGAAGCTGCTTTTCCTCTTCCTGTGTCTGTGGAAAACACAAACAAAGAGGAAAATCAATGTGTCCTCAAGCAATAGAAACAAAGTCAATACCTTTCATACAATCTATATTTAGAGCGGAGTGATGTAGAGATTCTCTCTTCTGCCCGGCTGCAATTTGCAAGATAGATCCGTTTCTCCGCATTCACTTATTTATCATTCATTATTTCCTCATTTCCTGGCCTCATGAATTATGACTTTTAAATCCTTCATATATATATATATATTTTTTTCCATCTAACTCAGGCATGTATATGTGTAGATCTGGGTGTGTTTATGTGTGGCAGATGGTGGTGAAGCTAGGCTGCTGAAGGTAATGTGGTGCTATCAATTTTCTGACAAGACTGAACGTTTGTACCATTTTATTATCTCTGCTATTTGCCCAGGTTCATTCCAACTTTTATTATATGAGCTATATTACATCCTGGATTTATCTAATATTAGCATCACCTAATCTTGATTAATAATCTTACTTCATTTCACTCTATGATTGAAATATTTCATGCAGATGACTGTGTAATATATGCAGAGAACAGGTCTGTTGTTTGGGGGTAAATGGTTTCTTTTGAAGGAAGAACTCCTTATTAAAATCTCATCCAGAGCATTATCTCAGGGCGTGTGTGGTTACACATGTATACAATACAGCACCCCCAACCCATACTGGATAAAATGCTTTAGCCAATCCACCATCAGAGCACTGCTGCAGGAGGGAGGTCCTAGCAACAGCTGGATACCTGTTGGCTAAATAGTGGTGTTGGCATCTAATCCAAGCTGCAGATTCCTGCCCAACCATCAAATACAACACTTCTGACAGAATATCATTTATTCCTCTGCTCCGTGATCCTGCTGCAGCCATACAGACTCGGTGAAAAGAAAGAAAGAAAGAAAGAAATAGAAAGAAAGAAAAGAGCAAAATCCTTTGGAATTTTTTTAAATGAAGAAGTCCCTTTGATGGGAAAGAGAGCAAGGAGGGGAGCCTCCTTCCAAATGAAACTTTAGATCTGAAGCCAGTTTATAATTTCTTAGTAATAAGTGTGTCAAATTCTTGATTAAATTTCAGCCAAGTCAAGTTCAGGGCCATGTAAATCTGTGCTGCTTTTTGGGCCATGTGTCCACACACAGATATCCACACACACATCTGTAGTTTTTTTTTTTTTTTTAAATGAACATTAACAAATGAAATATATAACACTTGTGAAATTATCAGAGCGTGTAATACCTCTTTAATTGTTCAGTAACTAGCTTAGCTCGTTTTTCTTATCTCAAGTTATAGTTATAAAGTGAATAAATATGTCATCCAATACATCCAGCAGATACCGGATGGCTAAACCTACAAACCCTGTGTTGTGCTTGCTTCCCATAATATCTGTGGTTGGTAGTGGTTTTACTGAGGTCAGGTAAGTGTTATATAGTGAAAAAACTATGGGCAAGGAGAGGAAACTAAATCACTTGGTAAACTTTAGAGAAAGGTCATCATCAGGGCTAATTAAAGCTAAAGGTTAACGTTATGGTTAACATTAAACTTGAACTCAAACACATCCCTGTTCTCCACTTTGAGACATCCACAGCCTTATTCACTGCCTGATGATATTAAGACCATGCTGCTTGCCTAATGTGACTATAATCACAAAGACACTGTGCTGATGAAATTGATATGGGAGAAGATATCTTCTCATCAGCTGTACTCTATTTTTGCTAAATTCACTACCTTTGATGACAAATATAAAGACAAGTTGTTTTAATTTAATTTTAATTCTTTTAAGTAGTTTCAGCACTTAACCTAACCAGCCTCTACCATTGAACAGCTGCTAAACTACCTTATTACTATATGCACAAGCTCACCCCGCCTAACAGTATCAAACTGCTGATCTGCAAAATAACACAGTGTACATTTGTACGCAGGGATATGGTGGTCAGTGGTTTGCAAACTGTAGCTCCAAAGACAAAGACTGCGTGACGACAAAATAAACAGGCCAAAATATTTGACAATAAGAACTTCAACTGATTACAAGTATGTTTTTTTTTTTTTTTTTAGATATAACATGTTTTGCAGATGACTCTGTCCACAGAGCAGTCAGTGTCAAATATCCTGAACCATCACTGTTTATCATCTGACTTCATTTCCCCCTCTAGCAAAATCAATAAAATTAGGTCAAGACACTAAAAAGACATGAAGACCTACTGCACTTAGTGTCATATCTTCTTTTAGAATGGCCATGTGAATATTTTCATTGTTTCCCCCTTCTCTAAAATGATTACACATATAACTAGAGACAAGTTGTAAATGATTTTGTGGTGACTTCTTCACCTGTGTTTTAGTACAAACACTTTGATTTGTTGTCAAAATGTTAACCAGCTGAATGTGCGGGCTATCCCTTCCTGCTCTGCTTCATCTTAATATAGTTCCAAGCTGCAGTCATTTGTGGTCCTTCACTGCTAATAGCAACCACTTAAATGAGCTCCCATTTCCTCATCTCATCTGAGCCCAGCATGACCCACAGATAGGCCCTTGTAAATTCTCCCCCCATCTGGCTCCTTTTAAGTCTATGTCAGACTGTCCGTAATCGCTCTGTCAAAATGGCATCCCGTCACCACTGCTTGTTATGAGGTAGCGCAGAGCAGGAGGCTGAGACATACCAGAGATGGAGCAGTCTAGCAAGCCTGCCAGCCCCCTTCATGTAACATGAGGAAATGAGTTTGTGTCAGGACTATTTTGGAGTTGCTTTGAAGTCTTATTTTACCCCCTTTGCCTCCAGGGGGACAGCACTGAAAGCAAAGGCGAGTGGGGGGGTGGGGTGGGGGGTGGGGCTAGTGGTACAATGTGGGGGAATCTGCCGAAATGCTCCAATAACCCAAAAGGCAACTGCACTCATGATCTCGTGCCTGGGTGGTCAAAGCACATAGATCTGATATGTATGTCACTGTGTTACATTCTGCACGGGCATGTTTATGCAGCAGGGCTTTGCCTTTTTATGTTCTGCTCCTGCCTCTTTCTGCATGCATAAACATGTCCTTAGGACAGAGTTTCATTATCCCAAGGCCCTTATTACTCTCTGTTTTATTTATGCACTGTCAATTTCTAAGTCAGTTGTAATTCTTGTATAGCTTTAAGCTTACACTGGTGTCGTCATATATGTAGTACTACAAGAAAAACTACACCTGCAAGAAAAGTCCTCAGCTCTCAGTACAAAGTCACTGCTCACACAGATTCTCTTTTTGAACTGAAATGTGAACGACAATACAGGAGGGAAATTAAACAGACACATCACAATCCCACTACTGAAAAAGACAGATTCTTTATAATCATATTGTACAAATTCATAGATCAATACACAGCAGAGGGTCAGTCAATATGAGCCAGGAGCAACAGACTCCTCAGTGGAAAATTAGGGGGGAGGGGGGAGGGGGTATTCCTCTACACCAAATGATGATTTTTATTCACTTACACAACAATGTACACACTGTCTTAGAATAGTGCTTTAAAGGGTAGTGAGCCCATATGATGCCAGTCAGCAGCAACATGACCTTAAATACAACTTTGTTTGGTCAGGAATAGGGAAGGGGGGGGGGGGGTCCCATCACATCTCAAAACATCATCTTCCACCGAGTCAGCAGTACCCACAGTGAGAAACTGCAGAAAAATAATGTAAACACAACTTGAATTCACACATGCGCACATGCACACACGCCGCCCCACATACACACAGGGTCTTTTGGTGAAGATGGTGGACGTTTCCCACCCCCTGTTGCGTCCGGAGCGCTGTTCCTGGAGTGGGGACAGGCAAGAGGGGCATCCCGCAGTGCTGTTTGAGCGTCTTTACCAGCGCCAGACAACTTCACTATCCCTGCCCTAGCAGGGGGCGATAATCACATCAAGCTCCCCTGACAAGAGGCATTGAATTCAGCTTCGGTCCCCTTAAGAGTCTGGCATCCAGCAGTCTGTCCTGAACATGCTGCTGACGTTACAATGAGAAGGTTTGTGTTTCCATTTTTTTTTTCAATCTGTGGCATCACACTTCTCTTTTATTCCTCATTTTTTTTGTTGTTGTTGTTGCCGTTGCCGCCTTCGAAATGTGTTTAGTAACGATTTGGGATTCTGTGTCACTGGGGCGAAAATCTGAAATGGCAGAATCGAGTGTTACCGCCATTGCCCTGTGGGAAGTGTTATTGTAATGGTGTCTTCTGTTTGTCATGGTGAATTCCATACAATAAGTAGTTTTTGTTAGTCTGTCCCGGGAATATTCTTGGGGAAAAAAAACTATTTATGGGAAATTTACCGCTTTTATGTATAGCATTGGGAATTTCCGTAGATTATATCTTGCAAGCGAAATGGTTAAAGAACTGTCAGTGATTCTACACACAATAAAAGGCTGAGGGCTGACATATTAGTACACTAACACTGAAGGTCTAACCCATGCTGGGCGGTGGTCAGGCAGAAAAGGGTGCTATCACTTTAAGAGATCCACGTCCTCTCCCAAACCACGCTCGATCACTTTGTGCCGGCTCGTCTGGTTAGTAGCAGTACTTTGTTTTGGTTTGGGTTCTTTTTCAGTTGTCAGATTTAGTTTTTTCCCATACTGATGCTTCCATGCTCTGGTTTTGTATTGTGGATGTGCCGCACATTGACGAGCTTGCCATCGCTCACTCTCCCCTTGTTTATGTTCTGTGAATACCCGATAGCCTACTTGTTTCATATGGCTATTTTTGGAAAATGCTGTCTACTCGTCAAGACTTAAAATAACAAGGACTAAGCAGGGGCATTCTTCTTCTTTCTTATGAAATCCACCAAAACAGATGAGAACCACACTGGACTCTTAAGCAGCTTTGTGGGCCCGCGGAGCTCCTCTGCTACCCAGGGAGCCTGGCTTCCAGCAGCTATGCCCCATTCATCACCTGCTTTCAAAGGCCACCACCAAGCTGCCTCCAGCTAGAAGGCCAGGTAGGGTGCCGGGTGGTGCACAATGTTTGGGGGATTAGTAATCAAAGGAGTGTTGAGGCTAGGGCCCTCCGTCCCAGCCTGCTATTCAGCCATAGCAGGGGACACGAGCTCCAGCAGCGGCCAAGGTCATCGTCTCCAGCTCGGCAGGAGGTAACTGGGAAAGAACCCTGGGAACCGGCCGCCTGCTCTGTGCTAATCATAGGCTAGCAGGCTAGCAGCACAGCAGGTGTCTCACCCGCCAAACATTCTTCTGTTTGTGCCGTGGATAACATGTCTGACAACAAGATAAAGCCTTACTTTTACTTTCCTCTCACTTTCGCCCACTTTTTCCTCCATTCTCTCTCTCTTTTGTTGATCTCTTTTGCTCTGTTCCAGCCTGATTTTGTGGGATTTGGTTTCTCTTTCTTTGAACTGAACTGTATGCTGACTAAGTGGTCCTCAGAGTTTCCTGGGAGAAGTGGTGGGGTACAATGACAAAGGCTATTTGAGGATGAAAACTGAAATGTCTTTCTAAAAAGTTTTACTCAAGTTACCATGGTTTCAAACAAACTCGGTCAAACTGCCATTCTCTTTGTAAACATTTTTTTTCTTCTTTTTTTTCTCTTTGTGGATGTAACATGATAATGCCGCGTCATAAGAAAAAAACTTTTGTTGTTAAAGTCTGAGGTCACTCTTTGGATCTTCTATTGCTACCGTCAATCCCGTATCATGGAGTAGTGATTATGACCATCATTTTAAGCTGATTTGGTATCCTGTGGTGTGAGACACTGGGTTTTTTCAAATCCTGATCAGACAGCTGGTTGCAGACTCACCGATTGTGGCAGAGTGGCCCATAGATCGCACACTGGACAGATTAGCTTAGACCGCTAAGGTCTGAGCAGGGGGAAGCAAGCAGTGAGGTGACGATGATGTAAAATGAATCATTGTCGTTTTCCAGTCAGAGGCAAAACGGCTACCATGCCCCGCCACCCCACCCTCCTACAAATACACCCCTGTCGGGATATTGGCAAGTTGTCATGACGACAGGGATGTTCTGCTGATGAAGTCTCGCTCAGCACTGTCCAATCAGATCATGGAGCTACAACCGCAGCGTGAACAGGGGAGGACGCACCTATTCCAGTTGCACAATGCTGAGAGAGGACAGGCGAAACCCGGGACCACCAACGGGAAATTGGCAAACCGGGGGATGCTGTCAATGGGCCGCCATGGTTCGACAATACACAAACAGCGGGGGTCGTGGATACGGGGGCTGCCAGGTAGGGGGTCTCCATGATGTCTGTTGCTATTTGCCGCGATTCTTTGCTCCTATTAATACAAAGTATGAATGCATTATTTATTGTCACTGTTGGCATGTATTTATTGACGACTGCCATTAATACAGCTGATGTGGTGTTTCGGGACATTAGTCGCAGCTACTGGACTGCTCCAGGTGCACTTTACCAAATTGGCAAATCACTCCTGCAGGTGGTTTTTCTTTCTTTTTTTTTATCTTTTCTTTTATTTTTGTTACAAATGTTCAACAGCAGCAAGAACCACAACAAAAAGTAAGGACCATTTTTGAAAAGGAGGGAAACGTCATGTGGCATTAACTTTAATGCAGTTTTGTATTCATTTCACGGCGGGATATGGACCAAGAGTAGAAGAGGCTAATGTGCACAAACTGCAGGAGGCAAAGTGAATGAAAAACTGTGCGAGTGTTAGTTTGATCCAGGCCTTTTATTCCAAACCCTGGGGAGGATTTGTCTTTTTATTTTGCTGCTGGCTGACCAAAGGAGAAGCCCAGGCTGTGTGTAGCTCCATGAAAGATGAAGGGCTTGGTGGGGGCGCACTCCGGGTTTTTTTCCAGGCACTGCAGGTAGCCATTACGGTCATCATCTTCTTAAGCTTATTATTACAACCTATTGAATTGTAGCTGCCTACAATTAATATTCAGGTTTTCTTTCTGGCTTGTTCATAAGATGATTATGGTTTGCATTTATTTCTCTCAGCATTCATTTAAGCAACAAACCCCCTCTCCCCTCTCCTTACCCCTCCCTTGCTGAGCTCCTGTCCCTCTATCATGGGGTCTCTGTGGGACACCATTCGACAGGCTGACCCCCAACACTGGTTGTGTTTGACTCTTCAAAATTGAGAATCAAATGTAGTTTGTCAGCATGGCCAAACCACCTTTATTATCTCCTGGCAGGACATCAGCATGTTTCTTTTTCTTCAATTTTTTTATGTTCTCTTTAGTTGGACATTTTTTGCAAATTGTGGCTCCACACTGAGTTGACCAGCCCAGCAGGGTGGCTTGGTAATTTTACTGGTCAAAACACTGGTGAACCATCACTGTCTTTAAAATAGACTAGGTCTATTTGTGTCATGTAAAACTTACATTTCATACTGAAAGGATTTTTCATATTATCCCAAACTGTTTTGTGTCTTGTGTCTGTTTTTTGTTTGTGTGTTTGTTTGTTTGTTTGTTTAAGTAAGTTTAGTTTTGGTGTGTAGGCCATTAAGGTTACAGTTAAAAAATAAAAATCTGTAGCATGGGCATTACTGATAGTGGGATAAAGTGACAACATAAAAACATGTGTGCATGTTTGGGTATTTTATCGGAATGAAGTACAATTTCCATGTATTTAGTAATTTCAGTAACACTGAGTCAGTTCTGTTTTGAGCATACACTATATTTCACAAGTCTGAAACCTGGCCTGAGTTACATGTACTATGATATCATACTTTAAGTGCTGCAACTTCTGCCCTTTAACTCAGTATTTTTTATTCCAAACAAGCAAATATGTCACTTTACATGAGAGACTTCTTTATGATGGCATGTCAGTTTTATGGGTATTATGAAGCCATTTACTCATCCACACTTGCTGTATGCATGAAACAGTGCCAAAAGCAGCTCTTTACTATACACAGTGATCGGTCCACTCTTGTCATTCATAATGTCAATCAATGCTGCCCAGCACAGAGTAACAAGCTTTACTTGTTTAACCTTCATGAGACTCCAAGTCCACTACAATTCAAGCTAATAGCAGATGTGGTGGAAAGTGGTAAAAGTGTAATAATAGTAAGAGTGGGATGAGCTACAGACTGTAACGTTGTTGCTGTTTTTAATGGATTACACTGCATTTGGTTTGAGATTAATTATATACACTCATTTATGCTCCTACGTTTCCATCACTAGCTTCATGAAATGTGTTAAAACATCCTCACACAACCATGAGACCAGCTAAACCAGCGAAAAGTTGCCTATTCACTGTCACCTCTGAATTGGAACGACGGGGTTTTCCCATTGCTTTGAAATTACACACCACAAATGTTCTGGAGAGTTTGCGGACAATGATGTCAGCTTGTCACGGGGCGAGTGGGTTTGTAGCAGGAAAACCACTGAAGTGAGATGATTGCCCTTCTTGTGATGCAGATTAGTAACATTTTGGTGACTGGGGTCAGATGTGGTGAGCTTGTCGCCATCCTGTTTACATTCTGACCTTGAGGCTTAGAGAGATGTTAACAACATTGTGTTGACTGTGAATGGGGGAACCTAATACAAAGACTCCAAGAAATGTTAACATGCAAAATTAGTCCTTTTCGTACAAATGTCACAGTGTTTATTGGGTTTTCATTTTTGCCTTTAAAAGGATGTTTTTCCAAAGTGCTGAGGAGGCTTGATGCTTGATGAAGATGTCGAAGAAACCACAAAGGCCTCTGGGAAACCCAATGAAACCTGCTTGGAATTCATTCATGACGTGATGTAATCAACTGCTGCTGCCATCTAGATAAATAACAGCTTGCAACATCCTAAGACACAGGGATAATCGGCTGATGTTTCATGGGCTGAAATCAATCACCAAAGGCACATGTGTCAATAAATGTCATCGTGAGGTTGATTGGACCACCCAGAGGTTGCACATTAACAGCCATGCGGTTTCCATTGAGGAAGTTCCAGGGTTGCACCCTAAAGGCCATTCCCCCTCCCCACCAACCCCAAAGATCCAGGTCCTGTGATCTATGGCTGGGGTCCCCTTCAGCTAATTACTGTGTTTGAAAAGAACCCGAGCATGGACGAAAGAGGAAAACACGGCCTCCTGACTGCTCCAGAGGAAAATGTCAGTCCTAACAGTTTAGCCTGCATTCCTCACAACAAGGAACCAGAAATGGAGCAAACCGCCTGATGACAGTCATACAGCAGACACTTCACGTTTCACTCAGACCCCAGGCTGGAAGTGTCTATGATGACCATGTGAAAACAAGGGGAGCAGTTGGCGTGAATTAATTGCCAGTCACTTGTCAGTGCAGTGCAGAAAAGCTAGCAATGTGCAACTGTTTCTCTGAGCAACTGTCAGCCAAGGACAATGAATGCATCCCATTTCTTCCCCACCTTTCCTACATCTGACTTAATGGAGAAAGACATGGACCACAGACAGAGCTGTGAGAGAGAGTACACAGCAGCAATGTGGTCAGGTTGTAAACACACACATGAAGAGGAAGAGCGGGATTACAAACAGGTTTGATCTCCTCGGGGCTGTCCAGACTTGCTGACAGTGGAGGAGGAGAAATGGGAGGAGGCGGTGGAGCAGTGATTTGGGCTCCTTTTATTCACTCGTTGCCCGTCAACTACCTCTCTCTCTCTTGCCAGCAGCATTGTCATTTGGGCTGTCCAGATACAACTGAAAGTCCGGCATTGATAGAAGCACCACAATGAGACAGACACACAGGCAGACAAATTCACCTGGAGGCTGAAGACTCAGAAAACAGCTGAGACCCACCAATTTGTTAACAGTACAATTTTCACTAGAGTCATAATGTACACCCCCGCCCCCCATATCTCAACCTCTCTGTTTTGTCTTGGTCCATTGTTCATTATTTTGAAGGCACTGAATGAGAAGCTAGACTAATTTCTTCATCCAGAATGGTCAAAGGAGAGACCAAACTACCTTTAATGCCAAACAAATCAAATTGAATTCATTATCATCATTCCTTTTTTTTTTTTTTTCAAATGAATCAAAAGCTTGTTTTAATTCCAGTGAAATTGAGTTCCATTTATCTTTATCCAGTTGTAATATTATCCTCTTTGTTCATATCCTATTGGTCTAGGAACAAGTATGGATAGGCAGATCAGGAGATAATGATGGCGAGCCTTTCTTCTAGTGATGAGGCCCAATGCGAGGATGACACGGTCCAAAGATGAAGCACCTTCCTCCCCAACCAATTTAGACAGGAGAATTAAAGGTCCAGCACATCTAGAAAGTGAATCATGCCCTTCAAGTTAATGTGTGACATCTAATATCATTTGTGGCTAAAAGGCAGATGTCTGTTCTAAAAGACTGAAGTCTGCAGGAGAAATGTGACCGATCCATTAAATCCCATCTCCTTTAAAGAAGGCATGCGTTAAAGAAGAAGCTCTGGTGGTGCAACGTGATATTAATCCATCCTCATTATTATCTGGATTTAAGCTATGAAACAACTTTAATGATTTATTTCAGTGTTCAGCTCCCTATGTTGTATTCACTGCTGTAGAATATTGTAATTGCTCTTAAAACATTCACAGTGTTTGAATATTTAATGCTTCCAATTCACAGATTCCCAAAACACATGTAATGTTTCATGCACGGGCAGCTTAAAAAAATTTGTTTGTACATGTAGTGTAATGCAAATTGTATTGGCAAATGCTCAAATGATAAAACACCGTGTCTATTTTAATTAGATCCCTAGGTAGCAGATGCTATAACTATATGTATCATCACACAGAATGCCTGCCTATAATATAATAGAAGATATGTTACTGTGCCATCTGCACATGATGTAGCCGATGTATTTGAGGCAAATCTGCTTCTAATAAGAATTTGAGCCCATGATGGGTTAATATATGTTAACAGTCAAAGACCGAGTAGAGGGAAATGACAAATGATAATGTCCTGCCAGTCAGTTTAGACACACACACACACACACACACACACACTTGGACATGCACATGCACACATCAAATGGAGCTGGAACATCTGTCAGACACCGGACCAGTGGTTTAGTTAAAAGATGAGGAGGGGTCTGGTGAACACTCTGCTATTCATTTATCTCGCATTGCTGCCCATTGGTTTTAATTATGGTTGGTTCTTTCAAGTTAGAAATAGGCATGCTTCAAAAACAGAGCTGGCCTTTTTGTGTTTTCCCATTGTTTCTGTGGGGCTTTGCACATGGGGGCAAGGGTCCATATGTGTGTTTGTGTGTGTGTGAAATTTTTCTGTCTGTCCTTCAGTCTCCCTACCTCATCCATCTGTCTATTTGCATGTCTACACTTTTTGCAGTTCAGGATTGTTTCTTTGCATGCATGTGTGTGCATGTGTGGTGTGTTCTGCCATGTATGTGTAGAACTGGTCTGCCTTATTTTCTCGGCACAGCTGCAATAGGACTGCATTGATGTGTAACCCAAGCCGGCACTTTAAAGGGCAGGAGGCCTGGACAGACGTGGTCTTGCTAGTATACCAGATGGGGCTTTATGATGAAAAGACCATAATCCCCATCCAGGCATCACTTCCATCACTTGTGCACTACAAAGCCATTCACAGCTTTTTTTTTATTGCAAGAAATAATCTCTTTTTTCCATGGTCCCAAACAGAGTACAGCTTTTTAAGTTTCTTTCTTCCTCCTCTTGCTTTCGCTGTATTTCTATCTTTATCTTTCCCATTTCACATCCCACTGTTTCTCCATCCCTCCATATCACCCTCATCTCTCTCTTTGACCCCATCCCCCCTTCAACCTACCCCCCCGTTTGCTCTTCAAGACTTGCAAATGTGGCATTAGCTAATATTCAGAGAGCCAGGCAAGCGATCCCTTTTTATCCGCCAGGGCCCTACTGATTGAGCTACAGTGTGTGCATTGGAAATGAGTGCTGCGCTGGGGCTGGCAAACCCCATGCCTCTGATTGGTATTCAATATACATGTCACTGCAGGACATGCTAGTTTGGTGCTATGAGTTTACTCTCTCTCTCTTTCTCTCTCTCTCTCTCTCTCTCTTATTCCCTCCTAATACCAGCCATTGAAAATCCCTTTCTTTGCCACTGTCACTTAAAAAGAGGACAGCAAATTGGACACAGGGGCAATTAATAGGCTGGCCAAGGCTTACTGTAAATGTGGTTGACATATTTTTCCATTTTTTGTTGTATTAAGTGTCATGGCTTTCAGACAGTCCGCTACATTTAGATGTATCCCCTCCCCTCACTGCTTGGTAAAGGGCTACAGAGGACTTTAAAGAAAACATCCCTGCCTCATATTGACTGGAATCTTCATTGTACTTGTATGTCCCTCTCTACTTTCCCTTCTCTCTCCCTCAGAGTCTCTCATGCATGTACAGTATATATGTATTTCTCATTAATTCATTGGCAATTATATATTTACACGCTTTAGCAAATTATCTTTCCATGTCCGTTAAAGCGTATGTGTGTGTGTATATCCATTCACATACTCTCTGAAATCCCCCACCCATTTAAAACTGAGTGGTTCAGTTTTTGCAGTCATAAAATCCACACAGAGAAGGTCCTCCCTCACTCTTGGTTGCCTGTTTTCTTTCATTCCTATGAGCCTCAGAGAGTACACCAGGGGAATACAGGATTTCTGTCTGTCTTCCACTTACATCACAGTTGCAGAATATGTCAGGGATTGGACTTGCATTTACATGAGGTGTAGCCTGCATGAAAACTGACATGGCAGAAGTGGTGTGTGGCTTTAGCACAAGTTAGCTGCGATATCCTCAGTGGGACCCCGGCAGTGACGTACACCAGAGCACCTGGTGCGTCAGTGGTGGATTTGCTACTGTGATTTCAAGGGCACATTAATCACATACGGAGCAGGAGGTAGCTGGGGAAAATAACCATCTTATACTAATGCAACACATACATTTTTTTCATTTTAAAGCATCCAGGTAAAAACCAAAAAGGAAGCATGAATGAAGTATTCCTATCTTACCTGTGTTTAGTCATAGTACATGAGAAAAGTAGTTTATAAGAGGACTATATGTGAGGAGATATTTATATGATGAGAGCACACTGAGTCTCAGTTTTGTGGGCAAGCAGACTGTCGAGCACATGGATCTGTTTCCAGTTCAAACTTCCTCTTGTACTTTCCCTTTAGGAGGGACAAAAAGAGAGTCTGGTGATGTCGGTGGTGAGTCAATACTCTACTCCAGATCAAGACACATTCACTCCTCTCCTGCTCAAATCTAAGGGCCTATCTGTTGGTTCCTTCTTGTGGGCCCTGTTCCAGGTTTGTCTTGGCCCTCTTCCAGGTGTGGGAAGTGAAGTGTAAACAGTTTACAGATCTGCTGTGGCTGGGGAGGGCCAAGGGCTTTAGCTGGGAGGAATGTAACCTGAACACCACTTCACAGGGAGGCAGCGCTGTGAGATGGAGCATTCATGCATATTGTGTCAGGGCCTAACAGGAAACTGACCCAACAGTTCAAGGGAGAAGCAGCTGGTGAGAACGCCTGCTGACGTCAGTGATCATGGAGGGGGCGTGGGGGGTTCTGGCAGAGGCAAAGAAGCTGCTTGGCTTTTGCCCCACAAGCTATCATTCCTTACAGTTTACAGGTTTTACATCACGTACATACAGGATGGATGTGTTAGGCTAGAGTGAAGCATAAGTCCTATATCTTTCATCAAAGCAGCTAACTACATTCAAATATACACCATCACAAATGAATTTTGAAACCTGATACTGCCATTGTCATGTGTTTTACTATGCAAGTAGCAGCTTTTGTAGCAGCCTTATCTTTACTCTTTTATCAGTACCATTGGATCCGGGAAGTGAAAGCAAAAAGTGCAGCCATATTGTGGGACTGCAGTGAGTGTGTTGCACTTACATAAATCAATCAAAAGTGAATCAGAAGCTTAGACACCTTGCCTGTGAGTCTCTGGTATTGGTCAAGCTACACAAAGGCTGGATCCTGTACTTCATGCAGCTCAATGGTTTCTTTTAGCAGGCCCTTGCTAGTTATCGAAGAAGTGGAATGGACTGCATTTGTATAGATCTTTTCTGGCCTTATTAACCACTGAAAGTGCTTTAAAATGGAAGCATTACTGAGCCATTCATGCACCCTTTTTTTCTACACACAGCACTTTTCTATCACAGGGTCATGCATATTCATACAGGTTGAACTGCGGTTTTGTTTGACATACTGTAGTTGATTCAGCTTGAGCCTGTGTTCAAGATTCATTTCATTTCATTTCTTGTTCAGACAGGAAACAGTTAGTCATGATGACAGATGACATCATCACTGTCAGTCCCCTATACGTTAAAACTGTGTTTTTAAAGACTCCTGTTTTGTCTGTTTCTGATCTCTCCATACTATCACACCTGAAAACACATATCACATTTGTATACACTGGGCATGTACATGCTGTGATAAACAGGAAGCAGATTGTCTGTTAGTTGCTGAAAATAATATGATGGGGGAACAGCACAGGCAACTGTGGAGTAAAAATGTAAAATCTGACTGCACAACAGCTGCCGTCAAAGATAACAAGGTTAGTAACCAAAATGCCAAATGCAGCAAAAAAAGGAAAAAAAAAAAAAAATTTAAAAATAAATGGTGGTATTAGAAAAGCTAAAGGGGTAAGTGCATGGCTGTGCTTATTCAAATGACATTTTGCTTTTGTGTAATTATACACTAAATGTGCAGTCCAGAGATGGTGATATCACCTGTATTCATGCTCTTGCAATGTGCATTACTTGTGAGCTCTGCATCATCCATGTGTAAAATCACCTGGTGTCACATGATGTGCATGTGCTGTCTCTGTTGTCTAGGAATGAATGCAGCTGAGCCCACTGTTGCTGTGGCACTAAAACTCAGTGCAGGAAAATGAGGTGCTGGCAACAAAGAGCTTTGAGAAAGCAGACACGTATCTCCAAGGACACATACCACCCAGCAGATCAAAGGACCTAGAGGACGTGTTTAATGGGGAAACCACACTGGTTTTCAAAGCACTGTAGTCCTGCATCTCACTTGCCCACCGAGGCCCACGATAGAAATTCTAATACATCTGCCTGTCAGTTAATTGAAGCCCCATTCTGTCCCCTGGGGGACAGCAGGCTGGTCTTTAGAGAGCATCTTTGTCCTGTCGCATGCTCGTCATTAATTATTATTCCTCAATCACCTCCTCAATAACACTGTTTGCTGTTCGAGTGTGTTTTTGTGTCTTGTCACCTATCTCTTGTCTTGGGAGAAGACGCTGATGTTTGACAGAGAGAGAGATCACAGACTATCCACACATTCGCACATATCAGATCAGCCTACCTTTGGGGATGTTGTGTGTTGGCTGTGGAGATGTTTGGTTGTCAGTGTTGTTCCATTTGATCATGGGGTGGGGGGATTCAGAGTCAGTACCTTGTGTTTGTCTGCATAACAACACAATATATGGTAGAGGACATGGGAAGGGCATGAGAAGAGATTCAGCTTGATATTCGAAAATGATTGTATTTGGCAAAGCAGAATCATCATATATTTTACTGTGGACAGATGAATATACATGCATGTGCGTGTGCACATGCACACACACACACACGCAGCAGTCCTGTCATTCCAGAGACACGTCCCCTTCCCCAGAGACAGGCAATCTTCCAGACAGACAGGAAGTCAGCCCTGTCTGTGTGTGAAGTTCGCAGAGAGGAGGAAGTGATGAGCGATGGTAGCCGATCTGAGCTTAGCCATGTCTCTACATATGGAAGAAGTGGTGTGCAGTGTAAAGTATACATTTGATCTTTGCAAAAACAAAAAAAAACACATATGTATAAATATTCACAGAGCTCAGCAACCCCCCCCCCCCCCAACCCTAACCCTGTACCAGGCTTATCTTATCAGAAATTGTTTGTGACATGCAAAAACCCTTGTATGTTTTCTAGCTTTACGTGTCTGTATGGCCGGTGAGGGGGATGATGAGGTATCCTGCTGACAGTCCTGACAAATAATTTCTTAAATCCCTGATGAATAGCCTAAATTTGCAATTATATCATAGTGTGTCTGCAGCTGTGTCAGCCTGGAGCAGTCACCAGGTCCTCTGTGGATGTATATGATACTCAAGTAACAGACACTGGCTCTTGTCTTGGGTCCAGAGAGCACTTTGACCTCTTGAACAGCTCACCTCCCTCAACGTGGTTCATTGTTGTGCTGCGAAGCCTTTCTATAGTTTCCCACTTTGTCTCTGTGACCTCCTATCTCCAGACCAAATGACCGGTTAGGACATTGAAAGGGAAATTGCGTGCATTCCTCCATAATCGTAAGAGGTATTTACATATGCTCTCTAAATAATTATGTGGTCCAGCCGGGAGCATCCAATGAATTTTTCACAAAAGCACTTTCTGCTATTTACATTCCTAAAATGTAATGTGGTTTACTTATGCAGCTGGACGGCCCAAATCAAAGCATTCATTCCCAGGGAACTAAGTGCAGGCAAGAAAAGAGGGAGAAAGAGAGAGGGAGAGAGACAGGAGGGGGGCCGAGGAAAAAAAGTTCAAAGCATGCGAGGTCAAGCTTGAGGGTCACTCTCTCAGTGCCTTTTCACTGCCTGCGTGAATACATAACCGGCAATTGACTTTCTAATTGGGAGGGGCCTCATAAAATATGCAGTTTAATAATAATAATGGTTATCATGGGTACTGATTTGTTTCCATCCTGTGTTTTAGTCCAGTAGCATCCAAATGAGCTGTGTATTAAATAATGATCAGGATACTCGTGCTGCTGCTGCCTGCTTCCCTTCGACTCCATATTTTACCTCCAAAACATAAAATGACAGCTAACAACTTCCCTCCTCCTCTCACTCATAAAATGCCTTGCCTTTTCCTCTGATTGGATCAAAGCTTTGACCTGTGTTGCCAGGTGACCTTTCCTTATCCTGTTCGTGCCTCCAGAGTAAGGACCCTTCCCCGGGCACCAGGGAATACCTCGACGTTGGCGTTGTCGATGGCTGTCACCAAGCTCTTGTCTGTTTGATGTCACCTCCGACACTGGCCTCTGAAGTGATCGCCGGGGGAGATCTGACGCCCTTGCTGGGCTGTGAATAATAGAATATATCTCCCTGTCTTCAACCGCCATTGTCACCTGTGCTCCCAATGATGAAATGTTCCCATGCTTACCTTCAGTTGTGATGTCTTCTTCCTGTCTGTTGCAGGATACAAAGCAAAATGTCGGTGGCCAGCCATGGGAAAAAGCTGTCGTCGAGGTGGTTCGGCTGGCAGTGCCCAGGGCTCCCAGGGGGCCCGAAGTTGCCTGAAGTGGAGAGACAAGGACACTGATGGATGACAAGGGACAGCTGGAGAAGCAGAGGACTCTTCACTCTCAGCAGAGACACAATGGACCACAGTCAATAGTGAGAGGCACCAAGTGATCATCAGTGTCTGCTACTTTCTCATTTGTTCTGTCACCAAACCCCCACTGGACTCATTGCAAGTTTGTTTTGCATTTGTTTTTGATATGTTTGTGTACACTGCAGTGTGAGTACAAATAGTTTCATTTGTTCAATGTTCTTTTTTTTTCACTCTGACTTATTTTGTGCACATTCATGATTTTCATTTCATGTGATCACTTGTTGTATTGACTCCACATTACTCTGCTATCTGTGGACACGTTTTTTTCAGTTAGTTTGACCAGTCTTGTCAGTGACAGCTCTTCATGTTGTATCCACATGCCGGTGGTTGCAAACAGACCTCGGGCCTGTCGGGTTTAACCCCAAAGAGGAAGAGGTTCGAGAGCCACACCCTGTGACAGCCACACCCTGTTCGACAGCTGTGCAGGAGGTCAACGCTTTAATATGTCAATTCCTGTGATTGAGGTTTTGAGGACTGGCTCATGCAAATGGATGGGTGGATGAACGGATGTTGTGGAGCTTGAAGAGGGTGATGGACTTTGTTTAGGAGAAGGACAGGGTTGTCATTCTAAACATCAGTCCCCTAAAGGACAATAGTTGACAGTTAGCTGATAAATCCAATAGAATCTCAAGGTGCATTCAATTGTTTAAAGGCTTACATTGAAAGGCCTCATCCACAGTCCTTCATATCAATAAGTACTAATACATCACAGATACATGTAGAGAAAATCTGTGTGCAGGAAATAATGATCATAGCTGTGCAGCCACAATGGTTTCCAACAAAGCCACTGTCCTCATGGATCACACATGTGTGTCAGACATCATCTGCTGTGGATTACTGTGGTCTGGGAATGCCTGTGGGTTGATCCAAGCCCCACTATTTAGTCACCATATGTCACCCGTTCTACCTTTTTCAATAATTGTGACATGTTCTATATGGTCTGCATGATGCAGCAAATATAGATTTCACTTCCCAAGTCCCTGTTTCTCCCTGCATAGCATCATAAAACAAAATTAGGGCTCATGGTATTTTTTCTTGGTCTCAATGGATGATCCAATATTGGATAACAAAAAATATGATCTACAGTATATGCTTGCATTGAACGGACCTCTGGATCCACATTACACTGAACAAACAAGCCAGATTTAATATCAGTGTGCAGCAATAGACTACAGTTATTGAGGAATTATTGACTGTGGTGTAAACTGTACTGATGGTGAAGGCAGAAGTGTTTCCCCTCCGCTTCTGTCTCATCTTGTCTTTCTTTCCATGAAAGAGCTGTTTGTAATTTTTGCCATTGCTTCATATACCACTTTAGCAATAACAGCTGTTTACTCACCAGTTTGACCTTAGCATCAGCTATCACTGCATCACTGATCAGTCATATCATCATGACCACCTGCCTAATACTGTGTTGGTCCCTTTTGCTGCCAAATACACAACGAACTGTGATGCACTGTGTATTCTGACAGCTTTCTATCAGAAGCAGCATGAACTTCTTCAGCAGTTTGAGCAACAGTAGCTGGTCTGCTGGATGGGACCACACGGGCCAGCCTTCTCTCCTCATGTGTATCAATGAGCCTGTGGCCAGTTCACCACTGTTCCTTCCGTGGACCACTTTTGATAGATCTTGACCACTGCAGACCAGGAACAGCCCACAAGAGCTGCAGTTGCTCAGATGCTCTGACCCAGTTGTTCTTGTCAAACTGGATCAAATCCTTACACTGTCCATTATCCTGCTTCTAACACATCAACTCTGAGGACAACATGACCACATGCTGCCTAATATATCCCACCCACTAACAGGTGTCATGATGAAGTGTTACTCAGTGTTATTCACCTCACCTGTCAGTGCTCACAATGTTTTGTGTGATCGGTATAGAAGACGGTTGAACACCACAGTGACTATTGACAAGTGATGAGACTAAGTCAGGACTATTTAATTTGCACGCTGACGAGAAAAGAAAACATGGAAATAGAAGATAAATGTGAAGATTGCTCCCCACAGAAGGAGACAGCTCTTGGTGAGTGACTCAGTGAAGTTTGACGTTGCAGTTTCTTTTTGACTAGGGACTGAACAGATGTTAATGCTAACAGTGGCCATGTAGCAGTAGTGGAACTGACAAATAGCTCCTTTAATTTCTGCCTCTCAAACACCCTCTATCTCCTTTTCTCCCACACCCTACCTACATCTCCACTCTCTGACTATACACCTCTTTTTGCTTCTCTCTAAGCTGGCTGGAGAAGGATTCCTCATTCATTGAATGCACACAGAAATGCCCATCGCTCTGCCGTCAGCACTTCTCGAAATGGGCTGCTGCTGCTGCCACTGTTACAGCTGGTTCAGCTTCAGCACCCCCCTCCTCCATCCTGGGGGGAGAAGGAGAGATGAGAGTGGGAGGAAAATCCATTAAATCCTCCAACTCAGGAATGTATTTTCATTAAACAAGTTTGAAGGGATTGGGAAGGTGGAGGAGAGAGACGGAGTATCAGAAGTGATCAGGCCCAATGGCTCAATGGCTGCACTGTGCTACAAGCATTAGAGCAGCAGAGAATGAAGATACATTACAGGAGGTTTAGACACATATGCAGGCTGGAGACTTCATGTGGCTGCAGGACTTGCTTGCAGAGTTAATCAGATGGGGAAGGAGAAAGCTGGTGTCTCAAATCCCTGCTTGTCACATAGACTGAAGAACAGGTTATCTATGTGTGTTAACGTGTGTGTGTCTATGTGTCACCTCTACCACTAGCTAAAGACATCATCCTTCTAGATCTCTCAATATCCAGTCCACACATGTCTAGATTTATTTCTCACCCTGGTCAGTCTCCAGGAGAGGTAATTACCAAGCAAGAAAACACAGGACTTCCTGGAAGAAGCTTATCGGAATACACACACCATCCACTGTCTTCAATGTGACTGGTGAGCTGGGACTGACAACACAGAGCTACATTATCCCTCCCTATCCCTCCACTGTGGGGGTACCAGGGTTTCTCTCTTTGCATACACCACAAAGACAGGTCTACAGAGTTATTCTCACACTATCCTGCATTTTCTCTTAAAGCTGCATTGATTAATACTTTTCATTATAACACTGGGAAAAATGAAAATGAAAGATTTATTGTCCTTTTCAGCATCCCTCATCTCTATGAGGCATTATAGTGTTTATGAGCTCATTGTTTTGGTTTCACAGCACAGCTTTACTCACCACTCACATCAACCTTGTTGCCAGCAGCAGTCCTCAGACAGAAGGGTCAGATAAACCCACTGTATGTTAGGTCTAAGTGAGCACAGAAGGTGCACTGGTGCAACGTGGACCAAACATCAATTTCCAAGTCAAAGGAGCTAGATGAACTCCAACTTCATTAACAGCTGTTTGTTTATGCAAATATTTTTAGTTCATCATAAATCTTTACACAGCAAGAGCCGTCTCCGGTGGTGGAAAGTAACGCTGCTTTCAGTTTTTGTCTGACCTTTGTTTCTCCTGCCCTGAAGAAGTACCACTGCTCAGAGAATGTTTTGAGACTGTATGCTCCCAACAAGATCCCACCATGTTTGGCAACTGAGAGGATTTTCGTATAGTAGCCTCCCTACAAGGAATGATTCCAGAACACAACAACTTGTCACACTGCAGCAGTGTGAATGAGATCATGCAGAATTTACTTTGGTGGAGTACCTAACAAAATATGATGTCCAAAGTTACAAAAATGAGACCCCAAGCTGAAATAATTCTCCTGTAATACACAAGCCAGCTCTCCACGTAGGTGTTCCACCACTGTAACTTCAGATCATGTATTTTGGCAGATATCTCCCTCTCCCTATCTGTTTCAGTGGTCTCAGATACCTCCCTGAGGCTGTATATTATCACCAAACAGAATGAAGCCAGGAAGAAATTTATCAATCAATATCATTCTGCGGCTTTGGTAATCCCTGCCTTTGTGTAAGAGGCTGCTAAAATTCACTGTCTCTACAAACTGACTCAGTCAGATGAACAGACCCACCAGGCCTTGTTGGCTGCTCCTCCCTTGCTGCTCTGCCCTTGATCAGCCCAGAGTGGTGGCTGCACATGGGGACCACCCCTGGAATAAAAGAGACTTTTGCTCCCTTGATCACTGGGAATGAACTCTTGCATGGTTTTATACATAAACAAACACACACACAGAGAAAGGCACATGTGGATGATTACATGTACACAAAACAAGAGGGAACATCATATGGCACAATAATATGCATCTAATTTGATGACACACAAGAATACACACAAATTGACATATCTAGCCATTGCAGAATGTGCATGCACACACATAGAGGGGTGTCCCTCATTAAAGCCAGTTCCACTGTGGCGTGTGTAGGCTCCTCAAGTCAGTGGTAGTGTAGTGTGAGCTGACATCTTGGTGTTGTGACGCTGGTGTCAGGGGGCTGAAATGTGCATGAGTATCAATTCCAATTAGTATTAGCACATACAATTACCACATACCAGACTCTCTGAGATACTTCCTGTCAACCTTTGCCTTTCTCCCCCTCACCTCCTCTCCTGGCTGTTGCCATGAGGTACAGAGGGGCAGTGGCAGGCGTTTGTTAGGCTGGTGCAGAGAGAGAAATGGGGGCTGGAAGATGGAAGGGCAAAATGAAAAATGAATAGGGAAATAGAGGAAGATATGGATGAAGGAAACAGGAGGGACTGAAAAGAAGTGGAAAACAGAGAATGAGAAAGAAGAGAAGAAGAGGAGGGAAGGAAAGGGGAAGCAAAGAGAGTGGATAGTGGATGTTCCTTTTATTTTTGCTTTCTTAGAATAGCTTTAGACTCTGTGCCTGGCTGATAGCACTGCTACTGGCACACAAACACACATTATACATGTATTCACACTCACGCACACAAACATACATACTTATTTTCCTTGCTCCACACATGGCAATCACCATGGTAACAAAATGTACAGAACACAATCGGGGTGGGATATTTTTAAGTTTTAAATGCATGGAAACAACGATATGGATGGCGAGGGGAGGGGGAGATGAGGGAAAGACAGGGAGAGAGCAAGTCCAATCTATGTGCAAGCAGACAGATATGTGTGTGTCTGTGTGTATGAGTGTGTGTGTGTGTGTGTGTGTGTGTGCCCAAGGTCACAGCCCAGAACCAGGAAGTGGTTTCAGTGCTGACACTGATGTCTGTGGATTATCCAGAATAATTGGTAAACTGTCTCTGGAAAGATAAATTGCTGCAGATTTTTTTGCCCCATAAGTTAAATTCCAATCTGATGTTATTTATTTTGGGGAAAGGACCTAGCTATCTTAAAACTTATGCAAATAAAAGTAAGAATGCATATGTGAAACTGTGGGTAAGTGAGGATGTGGATATATTGATTGAAAATGATGTATTGCATAGGTGTTACTGTCATATTTATGGTGGTTCTCTGTGTGGTTAGTACATACACACACACACACAAGCACACACCTGTGCCTGCTTTAGCTGTGGCCTTATAAAAAACAGGCCTGTGTGTGTTTGTGAGCGTGTTGAAGTGAGCAGAAGCTCATCCCTCCTGTCTGGGTGTAGATTTAGCAAGGACAGCTGAGTTCATTTCAGAAGGTGGAGGGGGTCAGAGGTCAGACCCTGGTGTAGGTGGCCTCTTGTACTTAGACCACCAGCTAGCAGTTGCCAAATAAATCAGGGTCTCGCTGAGTGGTTTGGCGAGCATGGCATACCTCCCTCACTCACACTCTCTCTTTCTCCTCTTCCATCCTTTCTCTCTCTCTGTCAGGATCTCTTTCATGCTGACATGCACACACACAACAGCAACCGGTAAAGCCACATCTGGCCAAGTTCTCTTCACTGGACATGAGCAACACTGCCACCTTCAAAAACCCTTCCTTTGTCCGAATTACTTTAACTTTAACTTTAACTCATATATAATTCTGTCAAATACTCCTGATCCAGATATTTTCTTTTCTTTCTGAATTTTCCTTCAGTGAGATCAAGTTTGGCATGTTATTGATTTATTTATTTGTGTCTTCATACATACATCAGACGGCAAATCACATCCAGATGTTAGGACTTGTTGAGTGCAGGCAGCACACACAGCAGCGTACTAACATGCACATTCAAGCAGAGCACACACATGAGGACAAAGTATGCTCGCATGCAAATGTGTGCACATGTTGTCAACACAGAGCCAAAGTCCACCCCCCCCCCACCCCCCACCCCCACCCCACCAACCTCTCCTCTGCTCTGCTTTCACACTTGTTTACTGTTGTTCCGATTTGTGGTACATTTACGTAATGCTTTCCCCATCAAAGTGTAGCTGTTTACAGCTGTTGCCAGGAAACAATGTTGGCCTACGCAGGGAAAGTGAAGAGCAACCTAAGAGTTGGTGGAGCTTCATGAGCAGTCGGCCCACAAAGAATCATCTAACATCCAAACTAAAAGTGCATGTCAGGCCTGAGTGTTGCTGTCTGCCTATGACAAATGATGTAGCATTGATATGACCAGTGGGAGTGTGGAGCACAGTGTGATACAGTTGATCAGATAGATTCATAATAATGTTATCTACTAAAAAAGATATTTTTGATTATCAATGCTACAGTTAGAACTTTGTTATTTTCAAGAGAGATTTTTCTCTAATAGGGATTTCTAACAGGTTTTCAGTTGGCTAAACTCAGTAGGAAAAAGATGATGTCATGCCCAATCAGTAGACTGTGTGTCATTGTCTATCAAATCTGATCAAATAACCCCCACACAGCCCTGATGGAGCAGAGTGGTCACAGATGAGTTGTTGGAATAGGCCTATAACTGCTTTTAATTGTTGCTCATTAAGTCACTACTATTTAGTGTAATAGTGTTACAGTTGTTTATATTATAACAAAGTCAGTTTAAGGTAATCTACTGTGTGTGTCATGACTAAACCATGTGCTGTACAGATGTTTACATAGACACCAGTTTCATCTCAGGTATGATCTTTCAAGATGGTTTGGGTCAGAGTGGTCAGAGGTCAAGCTGCGGTTGAACTCTGCAAAAAAGTTTTTATACAGTTTACTTTGTTTTTCCAAATGAATGCTTTGATTCCCTGAGTAAACTGATCTTGATTTGAAGACACAAACATTTACAGGATCTGTGTGCTTCAAACAAAGTGAGACAGACAAACTGTCTGAAACCTCACTGAGATCAGAATTGGAGAAATGCATCAAATGCAACAAATTTGACCCTTTCTTAATGTCAGACAGACATAAAGAGGTGAGAGAGTCTTTGTAAGCTTTGAACTTGTTTCTCAAACTTGTCGTGCTTTATATACATATATACTTCATCCACTTGTTGTTTGTTTGTTTCAAGAAGTCTCCCTGATATTGAAGAAGTCTGAAAGTGCCCTTTATGACGGGGCTTATATGCACACACAGCTGCAGTTGCATTTTGTGCGTCCATACGTTTACATTCCTATTCGGTCATGAGGCCTCATGCTGCGCTCAAAGAGTGAGGTGGATACTTCCTCCTGTAGATCTGGACTGTGCTGATACCAACGAGGCACAATGTCCACACAGGTCTCTGGATTGCTCATAACATTGAGTGTGTGACATCTCCCACCCTCTTTTTTTTTGGAGTAATGATCCAAACTGGAGCCGACAGACCAGCATCATGTGTGGATACAGATAGGGCAGGTTGAGCTCTATGTGCATGCGACTTTTACCATGACGATATGCCTCAAAAGATAATTTGATGATCTGTGTGTTTTGCTGCCAGGTTACCCCACCACCTCCACCATTTCCTCCCGACCCCTCCTCCTCTGGTGCCTTCACTGCAGTGGTAACTTATTAATTTCTGTCAACTGGTTTTCCCTGCCATTTAGAGATACTACCAAATCACATTATGCCTGTCATGGATTATGTGTACAGGCAATGCATCTCCTTGAAGAAGAATGGAAAAAAAAAAGATCAAAGATGTTCTTACAATCACCTCAAGTGGATATGGGTTTGTGAATGTGTGTGTGTGTGTGTGTGTGTGTGTGTGTGTGTGTGTGTGTGTGTTTGCACTGCATGTATGTTATAATGGGGGAAAAAAATAAATTACTCTAACTCAGTTTCCACCCAACATTATATAATTATCAGTATTATTTATCATTGGAGGCTTGTGATGAAAGCAGACTGGAACATTTAAAGGTCATTCATGCTGTTGTGTTAGTTGTTGACTGAATGAAATGAGAGATGTGTGTCTCAGTTTTTACTGAGCGGAGGTCTGAATTTGAAAGGCCACAGAACCATATTCACATATTTACCCATATTTGTGTGTGTGTGTGTGTGTGTGTGTGCATGTGTGTGTAAGGTGGGGGGAGGGGATGGTAGAGGATTTGAAGCTGTCACTTTGTAATTACCTCAGCAAATACAGGCTTGGAAAGAGTTGACTGAAGTCTTCCAGTTGGACAGCCCTGGGAGAAAATGAGAAGTGACAGACCACATAAAACAGCGTGGGACGTAAATAACTTTTACCCCCATTTCTCTCTCTCTCTCTGTCTTCGTCATAGAAACATGGATGATACTTCAAGGATTTTGAAAGAGACAGAAAGAGAGAGGAAGAGATGAGCCGAAATGAGAGAATATCCCTCGCTTTCATCTTTAGAAAAAATCTCTGACATCCTCTCTCACTTGCTTTGATGAAAGTCTTTGGTTTTTTGGTGTTTTATCCTCTTACATGTATTATAGTCTGTGTGTGCGCATATCTGTGTGTGTGTGTGTGTGTTATGCACACGCATATTTTCAAGTGTTGTGATGAACACTGGCATGCACTGATATTATTTTCTCGCTAGAATGTGTGTAGGTGGCATGAGGAATTTTCTTTTGTGTGCATTTGTGTGTGTGTGTGTGTGTTTGTTGGAGGGGGAACAGCACCAGTTGGTATTAGAGGGCCTTAATTTATCTTTCTGCATCCCCATCAACTAGTGTTGCAGCTGACTGCCTTCATTTTATTGTCCAGGACTTATTCACCATTGTGTCTTCTCTGAACTCAGGGCAGGTTGTTACTGAAACAACAACACTATTGCTACAATGTGTGTGTGTGTTTGTGTGTGTCACTGTGAGTCCGGCATTGATCAGGGCAGAAACAGTTCTGGTAGAAATGGTATGTCTTGCAGATACTTCAACCCCCATATATGTACATTTATATATACAAACTTACACATATATAGCGCCTCCTTTCAAGCTTTACCATTCCGCCCCTGGCTCTGTACCACCACTGTCTTTCTCTTTCTCCTTTTTCTCTCTGTTCTCTCACCCTCCTTGCACTTCCACTGCTCTGCTTGGCTCAAGTCCAGCTATAGATTGTTAATTACAGTTTGTACGTGATGCGTGGTCTCGCCTCCAAATACTACAGCAGTGCTCTTTGGCAGACATCAAAGTGTTGGTGTTTCATTCCATGGGGATTAGTGATGGTAGTGTGTGATAATGCCCCTGCCTGCTCGCTGAATTAAACGCCCATGGCTGGGCGCAGGTACTGGGACTCTAATGAACACCCTCACACTCGCATTCACACACAGTAGATGCACTTAAACAATGGGAAGTGATGCAGGAACATGATGCAGTACATACACTCGCATCTTGCAAACACAGAGAGAACATGCTGCAAAGAAAATACTCTCAGCCTGATTATAGAGAAATAATATTAATGATTAAACAGTGGACTAAACATCCAAGCACAGTCTCATCTCTTTCATCTTCTCCCAGAAAAAAAAACTGTATGTTGGTCAATATGTCCACAGAGATGCTCATTGACCATCCTTCAATCATCTCTCCTCTTACACCCCCGTGGCAAATTGGATTTTTAAACGGCACATTTTTGATCATTCCCTCATACTCATAATTGACTGTGGTTTTCTTCCTCACTGTCTGTTTTCCTCTTTCTCCTCTTTCTCTGTCTCTCTGAAACAAAGTATAAAAGAATAAAAAAAAGCAGTCCATAGCAACTCTTGCCATGATTTGTACAAAGGACAAATGACAAGTGTTTAAAGGGCTGTGGGGCGTTTTAATGTTCGGTTTGTGTTTTCTCTTGTCGACTGAGAAGGTCTCAGGAGACAGCAGAAAACACAGCCATGAAAGGAAAATTACAGAGACAGACGGAGGGAGAGGGAGAGGCTGAGGGAGAGAGAGAGAGCGATAGAAAAGTTGTCCTTGGCGATCAATGCATGTGCTATTGTCGGTTCTGGTTCTTTGTCCACAAGGACGAAAGCAGAGGAGAGGAGGCAAGTGATGCACATGAGCAGAGTTTAGGGCCCTGAACCCACCAGCTGGATGTGAAAGTAACTGTCCAGCTGGTGGCACACTGATGTGTAACTAAGTCATACACATTCAAACTTAATGCGTGCACTGCACAGACAAATATGTCCGTATAAAATGCTTCAAGTCATGTCATTGGTTTATTGGACACCGAATACAAAAACAAAACTCATCTGCAACATCACCACCAACGATGATCAGACAGGTTTTAAACTGACCCACAGGTTAGTCATAGTCAGCTTTCTGTGTGATTAAGAATCATGGCCAACGTGTCAGATGCACCTACTCTGGGTTAAATGAGGTAATTTAAAATAGAAGATCATAAGATAATCTTGAATGGTCAGCCAATATTACTTTACAACAAATGTATTCCTATTGGTGAATCTAGCAGCCAATTGTATAAATGCGTTAGTGATATACGTCAGTAATATAACCATGTGTGTGTCACCTAGAGTGCACTTCTGCACCGATCACACATTCTGAGCACTGACAGGTGAAGTGAATAACATTGAATAACACTTCATCATGGCACCTGTTAGTGGGTGGGATATATTAGGCAGCAAGTGAACATGTTGTCCTCAAAAAAATGGGCAGTGTAAAGACTTGATCCAGTCTGAGAAGAACAACTGGGTCAGAGCATCTGAAAAGCTGCAGCTCTTGTGGGCTGTTCCTGGTCTGCAGTGGTCAGGATCTATCAAAAGTGGTCCAAGGAAGGAACAGTGGTGAACCGGCCACAGGCTCATTGATACACATGGGGAGAGAAGGCTGGCCCATGTGGTCCCATCCAGCAGACCAGCTACTGTTGCTCAAACTGCTGAAGAAGTTCATGCTGCTTCTGATAGAAAGCTGTCAGAACACACAGTGCAGCACAGTTTGTTGTGTATTTGGCAGCAAAAGGGACCAACACAATATTAGGCAGGTGGTCATGATGATCAGTGTAAATTTATACTGTCCCATGCAACATTCTGTATGAATATTCAAAAACAAACAAACAAACAAAAAAAAAACGAATGAATAAAACTAAACAGTGTCTGTTTCAGGCCATTAAACCTCTGAGCGCACACTGACAGGTGTGGTGATGTCACTGGGTGCTGGAGTCTGCAGCAAGGTGGCGGTCAGAAAAACAAAGATCTGCTGGGGCTCTTACATCTCTCATCAAAGAAACCTTATCAAAAATCTCAATATTTCAAATCACATCCAAACCACTGCTTTGTCGACAACCTGTCTGTTTCTGATTCCATAGGATAATGTTGTCATGGAAATGTGTAGTGTTTTCAACTCATACATGGGATAAAAAATGTGAAAAAGATGAAACTCTTTCCTGAATAAGAAAAAAGGAGTAAAAAGAAGGAGCCTTGAGCCTGTTAGGCCGAGTTAGAGTTACTGTGACAGTGTAACCTGCGTCATTTATGTGATTATTTCTGCTCTTCACAGCTTTAAAATGTGTCTTGCTTACTGACAACACTGTAATCCTGTCCTCTGTTTGTTGTCATGACATCCTCATCATTTGTCTGACATGCCTCTTCTCTACACAGCCTGTCATTCACGGTCGTTTTCAGCTTTGGTGACACGGTTTGTACATACAGTACATGTATGTGGATGTTTGAGGGGGTGGAGAGAGAGAGAAGCTGGCAGGATGATGGACAGAGAGAAAAAAAATCTCACCAGAGACAAAGAAATGACCTTTATTTGTCCTTGTGAACTGGTTTAACAGCACATGGTGGTAACAGAAAGAAAGCTACTGATAAGGATGGTGACAACAAGAGAAAGAGTCTGAGACAGATAGTGAAAGAAGCAAAGATAAAAAAAAGGGCAAACAGGAAAAAAAAGAAAGAAAAAGAAAACACACGAAACAGCGAGAGAGTCTTAGCAGCCAGACAACTGCCTCTCTCCACCTGTAATCACCTCCTGCAGGTCAGCTTGTGCCTCAACTCGCCACAATCCTCCAACTAACACTGAGCCAAGCCATCAAATGACTGTCTCTTCTTCTACCTCCCCTTCTCTCTTTTCTCTTCTTTCTCTTTACACACACAGAACAGACCTTGATGTTTTTCCAATAATTGGCAGCAGAGGTTGACTTTCTTTTCTCCACCCCCACCCCCCATTTTTTCTGTTTATCTTTCTCTCTCTCTCTCTTTCTGTCGCTCTCTTTTTTTTGCTCTTCCTCTTCCTTTAGAGATGAATAGTTGGCCTGGGATCAAAGGCAGACCCCAACCGGCCACTCTGGCCAACACAAAGGGGCGTTGGGCGCTGGCGTGGGGCCAAGTGCTGCACATGGTCACATAGCCGGGGACAGGCCATGCAGATGGGGCCTGCGGAGCCTTTGTCGCCCCCACCCCCACTCCTGTATACCAGAGGTCAGTGGCTAAAGTATCAGAGTGTGTGCTTCCTGAAAGATGATCTGGTCCTGTACAACCGACTCCCCTTTTCGTCTGTCTCTTCATAGCACTTGTGTCTCTGTTGGTTGGTTTGTTTACTTCTGTAACTGTCCCATCTTCTCTTTCTCTCCACACCTATAGCTCACTTGTCTTCTCACTCAATTCTCTGTGTCCTTTGCTCCTCCAGAGTGCAGATCTGAGAGCGTCTGGCAGCCTGTGCAGCGAGAAGAGAACCAGCTGAGGTAAACATCTTGCCCCCACGGACAGAGCAGTGTTTAAATGTTTGAGAAGACCTGGCTAGTTTAGTCGAACACTTCCCCCTAGCCCTCAACAGCCCTTGTTTAAATGTATAAGGTCTACAGCCAAGGCTGATGTGGCTGAGGCCAATACAAATAAATTGAGGTGGAGGACACAAAAAGTGGGATAGATAAAACAAATGAACAAGCCCCTGTAGTCCAAATATATATGCAACACCCAGGTTGCTTTTCAACTCCTTCAACTGACACGTTTGCAGAATTTCTCTGAGGACAGCCAGGATGATGTTACAGAGTCAGAGCAGGATTGTTGGACTCTGGAATTACAGATGTTTTAATGATCATCTTATGTGAATGAGAAGAGTCTTTATTTTAAAAAAAACTGTTTGTTTTTTCTTGCTCCCAATACAGCTTTTATTTGTACTACATTTGCACTACATCGACACAAGAACACACCCACAAAGCCTGGATTCATACCAGTGTCTCCCTTTATCATGTCCATTTTGTTTCTCTGTAACAAACCCCTGTAAAAAGTGAAATAAGCTTAAGAAATGTTTGGGAACATACGACTGTCTGAAAGGAGCAAAATCATCCAGGGCATAAAGGAGCACACATACATTTTCAGGAGGAAAAAAAGACAACAGCAGTATTTTTCCACACTGCATGCTGTCATGCATGTATCCCAGCTACGGGCATATGTTTAAGATTAGATGTACTCTTTTGTTAGATGAGAACACAGTCAACAAAGTTGTGCTGGTTTCCCGCTGGTCGTGAATCAGCTTGGCTCTGTCCACGCCCTCTCCTCGTTGTCTTCATCCTGTTAGATACAATAATAACAGTCGTCACATGTGAAAAACAACACCATATTTACAACATGAATGATGCTGTCATGTTAACTGGCATGCGCGTGTTCCTTTATGAACAAGAGATATGAGTGTATGTGTGTGTGTGTAATGAGATAAATGTGTGTTATGCAAATGTAAGTTTACATTAACCTCTTGCCCTATGCTAATACAGTGCTAATGCTGGCACTGAGGTTTCTGTTCAGTGTTCAGTGTGAAGGCTCTTTGAAAAGTAATTACAAATGAGTAGACTCACAGTGATAAATGAGCATGACACTGTTTAGGTCTGGTGATCCGGTTCTCTTCACCTGCTTAACTGTGAACTTTGCACTCTGTGTTGTTTTAGGTGGGGGGGGGTACACTCTGAATATGGGTTCAATAACTCAGCACTGAAATAAAATGTGCAAAAAACAAGAGGGATGAGGAGCACAGGACAAAACTATGTTGGCTCATCAGCAAGAGTGAAGCCATTTACATCACTAATGGTCACTTGATTCATTGTTTACATAAAAATATTGATTCATGCAGCATTAAAGTGATACTTCACCTTGGAACAAATACACATGGCGTGTGGCTGCACACACAAGTTCCCCTTTAAAGTAATTGAGGAAGTATGTGTAGCAGGTAGAAAACTGTTTCTTTAGGGTCATGGTGACCACATAGATACACACAATGTGACTATTTAGCAATAAAGCAGCAACTCTGGCAGCCAGAGTAGCATTTGCAATGATGAATGAGACTCTACAGGTTGAGAGACATGGCCTATATGTTCAAAGTACAAGTACAGTGTTAGTAAAACTAGTGTTGTCATGTTGTTTGCCTGTGGCACACACTGCCATGCTCATTCTGATTGCAATGCATTTGCATTTATGAAAATCCTGCTCTTTCCTCAAAATTTACCCACACAATGGATATCAGCCAGACAATGCAACAACTCACACTGGAGGTGAGTGCAGTGTAAACAGGCGCAGAGCCTCAATCCTGACAGAGTGTGTCAGTGGAGGATTTAATCAGAATCACTGATCACTCTCACAGGATGATGAAGAGAGACTCTGAACACCTGAAAGTCTGACAACCTAACACAGTTTTCACCCAAAGCCACCAGTGTGCTGTCAATTTTCTCAAACACAGAAGCCTTAGAAATGTCAATTTAACATCACACACCGAACACGCAGTGATAATGTGAACCTGAACACTGGTGTTAAGTGCTGCAACTTCAGTCTAATGCTGTACTCAGAGCTAACAGGCAGGTTTCGTTCCTCACATAATGGTCATCGCTACTTCAGTAGTTTTGCAATTCACACAGTTGTATGAGCAGATTTTTCATGTTGATCTAATAAGCCTGTGACATTGCTGGGAAACCTGTTTGTAAAATTTGTTGTCTATCATTATGGAGAATACAGGCAGAGGGTTAACATCACAGGGGATGTATAGACAATGTATAAATGTCAAAACAAAAAGCCCCACCCTCAACCTAGTAGTATTGCTTGTATATTGCTTCATATGTTACAAGATTTTGCACCTTTTCTGCTGTTCAACACACCTGCTAAGATCCACTAGCATCAGGAGTTTTCAGGCAGCAGGAACTGGTACATTCACAATGCACTTATAGATGTGGTATCACGTGGAAGCATCTCACACAGCAGCACCAACTCAGGGATGAGATGTGACTGATCCATTTAACCAGTTTGAATGGCAGCTGTGTGTGTGTTCTGTACAGTGCTCCTTACAGTTGTGTAAGGACTGTGTGTGAGTGTTCCCAGCTCCTACAGCAAGCAGTGTTTTTACTTCTATCTCTGCCACATCATTTACCACTACAATGAATGATATAAGTAGTATTGATGTATATCTGATTGTTATTAGACTGCACAAGTGTAACAACTACATAAACTGGTGATCATGTTAGTGGAGAGCAAAGATTTGGAGAGATGCCGTTTTTCTTTATCTCTTATCTGAGTCAAACAAAGAGCATCCTGTGAAAAATGAGTCCATTTCCAGTTCTCAAAAAAAAAAGATTTGACAATGTCATATGCATAGGCCTCTCTAAGCAGGTCCACTGTATGCAGTCCAGGTGAAGCACCCCCCTGCTGCGGAGAGTAAATAAAGCCAACTAAATAAAACGCCATGACACAGTTAATGTGACCACTGTAGAAAAAGCAGTTAGTTCCAGCCAAGATAAAGATCCATGTAACAAAGAAGTCTCACAAATTAATAGAGCAGAGAGAGAAAAAGTGATAATGCCATTGCCTAAATAGGGTCAACTGGTTGGTTGTTTAACTGCAGTGGTAACTTCTTGGCTGTTCGAAAATTATGTGCAAAGAAGTCTGATGTTGTTTTTCTGTAATAATGGGCATTATTTTCACTTTTATGTGTTCCTCCTACAGAGAAAATAGGCCTGATCTCTCCCTTTGTGATTGCTCCAACTGCTCACTTCCACCACCCACACAACACATTTTCCCAGGCAACAATGTTCCTCCAAAGTTTACACACAATAAATAACGATATGCCCAAAGCAGTTAGCAGTGGCCCCGCTCTCCGTTTCCTGGCTGGAGTTGAAATGAAATGGTAATTTTGACTTGAGGAGGATTTCAAAGGGATGGCCTCTACTTTTCATCTTGGTGCATACCACGAGCTCGCCGACACATTCACGCTGGGATTTGAAAAAAAGAAAGAAGGAGAGAGAGAGAGAGACAGAGACAGAGAGAGAGAGAAGCAGAATTTTTAAGTTTTTCTATGAACTTCCTTCTCTCTTTTTCTCTGCCATTTCTCCTCAGAAACAAAGCTGTAACGTTGCTGAGATCTCTGCCCCAGATGGACAGCATTTATATAAACAACCACCCCCAGTCCAGGGAACATTTGATTGATGTGTCATTGTCCAGAGATTGTTTCCAGGCATTTGAATAGATAATTCAGAGCATTTGATGTAGGCATGTTTTCTTCGTGGGGCAAAAAGGTCATTTGTGGGGGTAGAGCAGGGGTGTCCTATCTCCCATGCTATTTTTGCACTCAAGGCTCCAACCAGCCTGTCTGCTTTTCACTGGGGAGATTGACTGACACTTGAATCGTCTTTCTGATCAAGATTACAGGGTGGTTTCCAAAACTCCATCTGAGATCTGCCTGCTAGCTGTGTTATGCAAAATACCTTTGTCTCAAACTGAAGGCCGTAACACTGTGTGGATGTGTCCTGTGCTTATTTGTTTTCTAGGTCAGTCTGCGGGCTGACAGGGAGATTGGAGGGAGATGCAGCAAAGGTACTCGTCCAGGAACTCCATTATCTCAGCGATAAGGAAATAGAGATGGAATTAAAACACACAAAACAAGGTCTGTCGCACCTCAGCACCACCAGATCCCGTCCTCCTATGTTTATAAATCTAATGCTACAGACTTCCACCTTTGTTCACTATCTTGTTTCCAACATCACAGCTTCACTTGCCGTGACCTGGCAGCCACAGCAATATCCAGGCTACGCTTTCCATGAGCTGTTCGATCACATTCCAGTATCAGTCAGCCATGAGGGAAGTGTGTAGGTGACAAGAGCGGGGTGAGAAAAAAAAACTCAGGGGTGTCTTCATTATCTCCTATGTGTGGCCCATGAACAAGGCCAGGGTTAATTGCTGTTGATTGGACATCAGTGCACATGGCTGAGTAAGCATGCATATCTCACTGAGAGGGCCACAGATGGGGAGGAGGAGATGATGAGGTCGCTGACAGACGGTGATGTGGAACCAGTGTCAAGTGTTCACCTTCGGTGTGTTCAGGTGGCTGGTGAGCAGATAAGGAAGGTAGAGGAAGTAACGGGTGCATGTGTTTAATCTGGCTGTGTTTGATTAACATAGCTCAGTTCACTTGTTGCAGAATAAATGAGGAGCTATTCACAACTGAGACAGAGGAAACATCATGACCCCAGTGACACCATTGTATATTTGTTGGTGATTAAGCTGGGTTACATATGGATCTTTAGCATTTTAGCTCCATTTGTTGTTGGTCCACCACAAAACTATTACTGGGTGGATTGTCATGACATTCATAGAGGATGACTCTGGTTGACTTTGATGATCTCTCTCATTTTTGGCATTTTTCAACGCAAAGTTGACATTTGTGGTTTTAAATAGAATTTGATGGGATTATAATTAACTGTTATAACTTGGTTCATTTTCATTTGTCCAGAACTTGGTCCTCAAACCTGTATAATCAAATACTGCAGTTGTTTGTCTGTTGTACATAGTCAATAGGTTGACTGAAATACTGGACCCATGGCAGCCGACTTACTGCCCATCACTTGAACCCAGAAAACGTGTGTGAGGACTGTATGACGTAGCCCAGGACACTCCTCTGTTGATGTAGATAAGGTTTAACTGTTCAGTAGTTGTGGTGTGTGAGTTTGTGTTAATGCCTCTCCTGTGAAATACAAACCACCATCATCCTGACTGTTGCTGGTCTGTCGCCAAACTGATGTCTGTCTCCATTTGTGTGTACTACATAAACAAGCCTCTGAGTCAACCCTGGGTTATGTTTATCTTGAATGTGTGAATTTATCGCTCTGTTGCTTCTGTTGCCAAAATAACGACAAAAGAGTGGAGGTGGTTCGGGCCGAGGTGGGGAATGACGGCAGACAGGGGAGAGTGGGACGTTGTAACCTTCACGCCGCTTGCACAGTGAAAGCTAGCTTTGTTTAAATTTACCAGATCAAAGGGTGCAAAACAAATTCCTGCAGCTTCCACACCACCATTTGATGTTTTGGGGAGCCAAATTTTTGTGGTGATTACAGTAGCTGTACACAACCAGAGGAGTGGGCCAAACAAACGGTGCTTGTTGTGACTCTCAATTAGTGGTGTGACATCTCAACACCCAGCGTCTAAGAGGCATTCCACAATACGAGAGGCTGTTTGGGCTGATAAAGTGATTTGGCTTGGTGGAGCCCTTTCATCTTGCACTGACGTTGGGGTATTTGCGGCTTCTGGGTATTCTATCTGCACATCCTCACACCTCCCCTTTATTGTGACAATAGCGCCACTGTGTTCAGCGTTTCAGGGGGCTGCAGGCCTTCTGCACCGCAAGCAACTTCAGCTCGGTTGATTGTCACATAGAAGTGTTGTCATAACTTGGATGCTTCTGTGATGTGAAATTAAAAAAAAAAAAAAAAATTCTAAAAGAACAGGCCTGCTGGGACACTTTAAAGTAACACAAAATGATACATGTCATTTTATCATCATTTAGATGTGTTCTCCCTCTGCAGCTTTTCTTTTAGAACAGGTATTAGATATCACACCATTAGCAGTAGTCTCATGTCTGAATATTCAAACACGCAGCCATCTCTGAAGTTAACGACTCCAGCCTTGTTTTTTTGTTTGTGTGTTCCTGAAAGCCACGGCGAGCAGAGAGGATAACTTTGCCTGTGGGAAGGACAGAGCAGCAGAGGATCAGGTTCAGCTGTATTTCTGATAACACTTTGCATTCTGCAGGCACCAGTGACAGCTCTGATGCCTGCCGTTTGATTGTCTCTTTCATGTTCTCCTCCTGCCTTCAGTATATAAGCAGCAATGCCGGGGTGGAGGTGAGCCCGACAGAAGCGGACTACCGCGGTGGAGGGAGATTGAGATGTGATGTGTTTCTGCCAAGGTGATGGACAGAGGCACTGGAGGGAGGTTGGTTTTCAGACCCTCCATGCTCTCGTACATGTAGAGCGAGTTGGAAAAGGTTGTAGTGTAGAAACAGCGTCAGATACAATTACCATCATGAAGTGAATCTTTAACTGACTGATACTGTACTGTAGATACTGTAGAGCAGAGTTGGTTCATCATGAGAGCTGCTTCAATATTAACACATTAGAGGAAGCTAGTCCCTCATTTTCATCTTATTGTTTTACATCTGTAGTCATCAAATTAGTCTCATGGCATGTCTGTTGACATTTTTGTCACTGTCAACAAATCCCTCAGAAACATTTACACTATTTGTCAACAGTAGTTTTAGACAGTATGTCTGAAAACACTGCATGAACGATGCAGTTCAGAGGATACAGTGGACCTGAGTTACTGAGTTATATTTGCTCAGCTTTTGTTTCTCATGGCAAAAGATCCAGATATCCAATGACTAAACTCTTTCATCCAGTGTAGATACATAGTTGGAAAAAAAAGGTGTAAAACAAAAGGTTACTAATGTGGCTTTGAACGGGATAAAAGTATATTTTGATCTTCAAGCAGGCTACCACAACACTGATGCATCCACATAGAGGATAACCCTACATCACTAAAAGATGACCAAATGACATACAGTAGGACAGCACAACTCTACACAATGGTAAATATAATCTATGTCCTGTTTTCATTATCGTACTGTTATTAGTGCAATTTTGATCTTTTGTTTATTAGTCTAGACCTGCTGCTATAATTCACATTTTATCAGGAGTACTAAAAAAAATTAATATGGGATATTATATGTTGTGCAATGCAGTGTGTGGGAATGCATCATGTACTACATTGTCTGTATTTCATGTTTTATGTGAGGGACACAGATGGAAAGTAGCTTCCTACTAAATCTGGTGTACACATCTTGTCATGTTTGTAAATGATTAATGCAAGTGCACACAAATGAGCCACATTGTCTCTTATTAGCAGGAGCAGACTGTACTTTATTTTGAGCCAGTGTGACAAACTCTGTCTAGGTGTCTTAAATACTCGCTGCAGATGATGCTCCTCTCCTACAGACACTCTGTTCACTCCTGTTTAACATTCGCTAAAAGCTTCAGAATTCACAGTGTGTCTAAGCTGAGACATGATAAAGCTAAAAGTCAGAACAATACTCCTCATCACAGTTTTTCTGATCAGCGCTGTAGCGCATGTCTCACTCTCTGAGGCCTGCAGAGCAAGTTTAAAAAACCTGTAATGTCCTTTTCCTATGGCTTTATTCCTCTGTGCAGGGCTTTGTGCTGACTGGGGAACAGCTATTCAGGGCTGTGCGAAAGCGCCCCCCGAAACGCTCCTCCTCACTAAGAGAAACATATAACAGTATTAGATCTAGTTTAATTACACAGGGGCTTGCGGATGGGCCCCTCTTTTCTCTCGGCAGTGAAAATGCTTAGCGTTTGTTGTCGGTTCAAGGCTCTCTAAAGGATGTGCTGGCATGTGTAGGGTTCTGGCAGAGAGGAAACTTGTGGTGGTGGTGGTGGGGGGGTTGGGATGTGGAGGGGGCTGAACTGTTATTGTTTGAAAAGCATGTAAGCGGCCTTCACAACACCGCATCCACGGAAATGAAGCAAAGACAGAGCGAGAGAGAGAGAGACAGAGAGAGAGGAAGAAAAGAGGCAGAGAGAACAAGAAAGAAAAAAAAATCTTGCACAGCTTTGACTGACGACTTAACAGGCGAAACCGAATTTGTCTTTTGCCGGGAGATGTCAGATGCCTTGCCAGTGAGAGAGAGAGAGATGGAAAGAGAGAGAGAGAGAGAGAGAGAGAGAGAGAGAGAGAGAGCAAAAGCACACCACAGAATCTCTCCTGCGTCTTTTTCTCCTCCGGTTTAAGACGGCTCGGTGAATGCAACAACATCAAAGGCCTAGCACTCAGAATGTACATTGTTGTTCCAGTAACCACATGAAACAGAAAGGGAGAGATGGAGAAAGGCTGGGAGAGATGGAGCAAGTTTTTTTTTCCTTCTTTTCCTCGTACATAAATAGGGAGCTATGGAGGGAATCGGTTTAGGAACGGTGGAAGATTAACTCTTTTATCTCTTCATTTCAAACGTCCTCCATATCCACATCTTCCACATGCTAACCACTGTCAGGATCTTCATGCCTGACCAACACCACTACAAAGCAGAGGTGTCTCTCGCATTAGGACACGTACAACTCCTCCACAAACAGAGCTGATGAGAGGAGAAATGGAGACGAGGAGGAGGTTCACACAGCTCCAGTCCTGACTCATTGTCATTAAGAGAGCTCTCTGTAATCGCAGCTAAACTTAGAAAGGAACAAGCTCTTATTTTTTGCCACAGAAATTCCACATGTGTGTAAAAGGGGAACGTAACGATACAGTCCCAAACTTGTGCCTCAATGTAACCAACAGGCTTTATTCCTGTCTGCCCTTATCTTTACACAGAGACCACCCAGGAGCAACAAGTCAGTTCTCACCTTTAGTCTGAGTGTTTGTGTGCGTGTGTGTGTGCAAGCTTTGTACTTTATAAGCACAAGTGTACGCCTGTGTCTGTATACAGTCTTGTGTGTGTGTGTGTGTGTGTGTGTGTGTGTGTGTGCGTCTGTGAATGAATGTGCTTTCTGTGCATGTGTGTGTGTTTCTGCCTCCCACCATCTGGGCCCTGTTTGGAGAGATTTTCTGTAAAAATCACAGTCACGCCGTGGCAGGATTACCACTGTGAAAAGCAGCACCTGGAAGAAACTCAGTGCTCCTGCTCCTTTCCCTCAGATGCTCAAAGAAGTTTCTGGCTTCCCAGCTTGAGGCGCAGGATTTGTTTTTGACCTACATGGGCGTCCTAGGCCTCGTGTTCTTTTCCAAAAAGCACCAAAAAAAAAAAAAAAAAAAAAAAAAATGAAGAAGAAGAAGGCGGCAAAGACGAAGAACACATCTCAAATTCACACTAGGCTACATCCAGGGAGGTTACAGTATCAACGCATTACACTACATAAACAAGTGCATGCATGTGTGTGCGCACTGGGTTGCACACTACAAACATTTAATCCATATATATCTTATTTATTTATTTATTATATTTCAAATAAATCTCAGACTGGGAAGGCCGATTATCCGCATTGAGATATAAGCCCATGAATGAAAGTGCTCAATAATCCCAGATGTAAATTGAACTGAAGCATCTCCACTGAAGATTTCCCATTAGAAATAATCTTAGTCCAGGATTGGCCACAATTAAAAGTGTTTTGATGTTCCCCACACAAACACACCAGTGGCGTTTCCATAGTTGGGACAGCTTACAGAGCTGAAGCAGCTGCATGAAAATAATATAAGACTGAAGACTTGCATCTCTGCTTTTACTTGTATGCAGATTGAAAAATGTTGAAATTTTTAAATGGTTTCATGTCGGTCACTCTTAGAAATGTTAATAAATGTGATGTAAATGGTCCCGTGCGTCACCCTCTCACAAAACATTTGACATTTCCATCTAGTCAAAGCTCATTGTTCATGTTTATGTCACGTCTTTTCCCCTTGTTAGTTATTTGACTTTGTGACTGAAGGGAATCTTCCACTGAGCTGCCCTCATCGCACCACATCTGTCACATCATCTTATCTTTACCAGGAAATCATCACATTATCAAAACAAACAAATGTTGTGGTTCTTAAACATGAGTCAATATCAGTCAGGGTAAGGGTTAATAAAACACTCTTGCCCCCTCCTCTCTGATCTGACTGTCTTGTTGGCAGGGCAACATCATCTGTCAGTGCCTTCCCAAACCAAAAAAATAAACCCCCTTTTTGAACTTAACACTGCTGTGGTGACAGTTTGGTTAGGTTTAAACACAAAAACACCTGGTTAGGAAATGATTGTGGTTGTGCTTAAAAGAAAGTTGACTGTTCGTTGGAAACAGGAAGCAAAATAGTCATCTACCATAAAAATCCTGTGTATTGTTTATCCACTCAGCAGACAGTAAATCATTCTTCTCTTTAACAACATCACTTAACTTACTTTTTGTTTTCCTGATGGGCAGTCATCATCATTCCTACAGCCACCAGAGCTTTGTTCTTTTGAACATAACCATATGTTTTGTTGTATTGGATCATCTTTCATGAATGCTGTCATTTGTGCTGGGACAGTCTTGTGCCAGATGGCTCATCACCAGCTTTTAAGGTGAAACATTGGGCCACACAACACAAATACAGAGGTTTTATCACCAATCTAGGCAACAGTGTGTGCTTTGAAGTACATGGTGATTTGATCTGTAAAGTGACATCTTTTCCTTTTGAGAGAAATTAATTAATGTCATTTTTCTATTTAACAATTGGAGATTTATGGGGGTTGTCATTGTCTTTGCAAAGCTGAACTAACATGTTTTCTCAGTCTGGATATATTTGATCAGAGCAAGATACACAGCTGCCCATACATACTGTCAACAGATCTTCAAGGTTCAGTGTCTCGTTTTGGCCATCAGGCTCAGGACAATGTTGAACTCTTGTGCTTTTCATGAATCTGTGGTTTTCTTCATTGTCAGTATTCATTCAGCAGTCATACTGTAGGTGAGGTACTTGGTGGTTGAATAATCAAGTAACGGTTTTAAACACAGGCCTTAAACCACATTTTACCCTTATATTAAAACAGTGGGTTGACTTGGCTTAAGATACAGCTCACCCATCACACTCCCACTTACAACACTCTAAGAATGAATGCTGTGTCTGTGATTACTAAGAACAAATTATGCCAGAGAATGTGGGCATAGGACAGGCTGGAGGGATTGTGGTTGAGGGTGAACGGGAGGATGTGTTTTATGCTGGTAGTCTGGAGAGAAACACTAATGCTGACATCATCCTTGGTGTGTTCTCTGTTTCAATTCACACATCAGCAGATGCAGAAATAAAAAGACTGTTTCACAATCTTGAGGCTATCTAAAGCTTGCCCTCTAAATATTTCTACTGAACACTGGTGGAAAGGAACCTGGACTCGTTGCAGATCAGACATGGGAACAAGCACTAGTGTGATAGTGGACGGCAGTTGGAACAAAGTACTAACATAAAACTCATCCACACATTTTACCTAGCGTTTCTAGATCACAACTCAAAAAATATTATGGGTGACAGAGTCTTGTTTTGGACTGTTTAAATGACTGCAAGCTTAGGTTCAGGTTAGGCTAATTAGTAAGTAAAGTGTAAATTTAATTGTGACTGAATGTGTCAGCCTGGTTTTGTCTCTTGTTCCCTGTTTATGTCCTGTTTTATTTTGAAGTTTTCGTGTCTTGTCTTCCTGTGCTCTCTTGGCTTTTTATGGTTTATTGTGTATTTAAGATCCCCACCGGTCAAAGCCCCAGCTATTCTTGCTGGGGTCAACAGTTACAGTATAATTAAAAAGTTAAAAAATTTCTTATACTCAGTGTGAATATGTACACATTTCTATATAGATACACATACACACACACACACACGCACACACACACAGAGTGCATACAGAAGGTATTCAGACCCCTTACATTTTTCACTATTTGTTATATTATATCTTTATCATCTTAAAAAAAAATAATATGCTCACATACACACTCAAATATATGATAAAAACAACAATTATACTGAATATGGAACATGTATGAATACAGCAACAATAGCAGAAACAACACACAAAGCTAAACTTGAACAAAACTAGGTAAAGAGGAAGCAGACGTACAGTAATTAACAGCAGAGCAGAGCAGGAATTCTAAAAAAACCTGTGATCACCTCATGTGTCTCACCTGTGTGTGATTGCTCCACCTGTGTCTCGTTTCCCTCTCATGTATTTTTACCTCAGTGTTTTCCTCTTGTCCTTTTGTTTGTTCCTCTGCATGCATGCTTTGTGCTACTTTTGTGTTTCTGTCTGTGTTCCTTTGTTCCCATAAGTTAATTAATCAGCTCTTCATTTGGCCATTTGACCTTTCACATCTGTGTCTCCAGTTCTTCCAGAATCCAAACAGGGATATGGGGTCTGGTCAATGAATGAATGAATGAATGAATGAAAATGTGTCTTGATTCCTTGCCACACATTATCAGCTGGTTGTTTCGAAGCCCAAACTGAAATGACCTCTGATGACATCAGTGCAAAATCATCAATGGCTGTTTTGTATGTGTAGTGTAGTGTGCTCTGTACCACTACTACTGTTGTGTAGTGCTGGTAAACTAATTCTTAGTAGAAAGTTAGTTTCACTGTGCTGGATGTGGCTGTTCACATGCTGCTCTAAAAGAACAAGGAAGACAAAATGATTCTGTTGCTCACTGAGAGCACCCCTCCTCAGGTGACAGTTTACACATGTTCACCCCTAAATCCAACATAATTTGTCTTCTGTTGAAATCAAGTATGCCCTGAAAAAGAAAAAGAAAAAAAAAAGCACTTGTGAATTCTCGATCAAGTAAAAGCACCATGACTGTCTGAGTGTCTCCTTCAGAAATCTACCAATACAATCAATTTCCACTAGGGGGCCTGAATCTGATGCAAGGGCCCTAATAGCTGATTTAAAATGCTTCTCGGGAGTATCTGACACTCTCTTACTCATCTGCCCATGGTTGAAATCCACAAAGCTATTCACTTGATTTTATTATATGAGACAAAGTGGGAAAAGGAGAAATACATTTTGCACCCATACTGCCTACTTGTGTATATAAATAATGGTTATAGTGGACCACGGTAAAACAAATGTATGCGTTCTGTCTGAGCAAATGTGTGATGTGATGAGTTATTAACTATCATATATTATAAGTGATGTTCATAGATATATATTAGTGTCTTGTCTCTGTAACAGGACAAGACAACTGTTGGGCTGTATCCAGGGAAGTTTACAAGCCACATCACAGTTTAATCAGCCTGCATCATCACCAGTCAAAAGCTCGTCTTGTCTGGATCTCCCTCATTCCTCCTTTCTATACATCATTGTGTATATTTTGCTTATCTAGAGGGCATATTGCTTTCAGCCACTCCACAGTACACACAGAGACACACACTCCTCATTCACATCCCCCAGCCTCATGTCACTGTTACCATTTTGCCACCCGCCCTCACTCTTGACCCACTGACCCTCTGCATGGTGTCTGGCAGTGTTGGGGTCCGATGGCGGTGACATCACCCATCACAATGAGTCCACTGCCACCCCCAGCTCTACTGTCCATTGTCCTCCCAACAGCAAGAGGCCTTGTTCCAGAGGAGGATGGTGCTGGCACGGCACGCTCCCTCTGTAAATGATGAAAGAGAGCGAGAGAGTCGTGCTGAAAGCGCGGGCTTTGTTTGGCCGACCGCGCTGGACGCTGGGCTGATCGGAAGGCGCCTTTCTCCCCTGACAGTAACTTCTATGATCTGCGCAGATAAAACAGAAGAAAGAATGTGTTTGATGTTGAGATTTGAATAAATACCCTGATGTTAATCGTTTTACTGTGTTAATCACATTTGGTGATAACATAGCTCCTTGTGTGTGTATGTGTGTGTGTGTGTGTGTGTGTGTGCCAACATGAGCACATCTATTCTGTGTGACTGAATGAGTCAGAGATTGAATACATGGTATGTGAGGATATGTCACTCTAACAGAAACATTCCCGGGCCTGACAGTCAAGGGGGGTAAATGCTGTGCCTTCTAATTCTTCTCTGCAGGCTTTAAAATTTTTATGACCCTCCCATGTTTGTTTTTTCTTAATGATGTGGGTCTGTTTTGGTTAACAGAAAGGCCCGTGATTAAACCTTCATATGTAGCAGCTTAACAACATGCAATTAAGACCCTCTATATAGAGTGGAGCCAGAAATACTTTGATAGTTCCACATTCAAGACATGAAACATGACAAGTTCACAAGACTGCATGTGTGTGTAGTTGGTGTGTGTATGTGTAGTTGGTGTGTGTGTGTTATTCAACAGTGATTGAATTTGCTGTCAGAGTAGTCTTAACCTGTTGTTTTTGACACATATGAGACATACATGGGGATGAACAGATCAGTGGAGATAGTGCACGTTTCCTGGAATTCCACAGGGATCCACATCTGGAATGGATCTTTTTTAACTGCGATATGAAAGCTCTGACTGCTGAGCTGAAAGCTGAAATGAGCAGCAGAAGCTCAGATGTTGTGGTTAGCCCAAACACTGCACATCAGGTAGCCTGGAGAGCAGCTTCAAGGTGGTAAACTTGCGTGTGTCTGGCTATGAGATTACTACCAAGCCTCTAAACAACTCTGATAAACTATAGTGAGGAGAATATTTTTAGTCTACTTAGCTGAGTGTTCTTTAAGGCAGACGTCTTGTCCGTCTCCTGCAATCTGTTCTATTATATATTGATGTTTTATGTAGTATCTGATGTGATGTGCCTGTTTGATCATCTGTCATACCTTTATTTCCTGGGACAGTTCAGGGGCTTTTGTGATGTAAATTCAACATCCTATGGCCCGTGTCCTTTGAAGGATGGAAGAAGTTCAGACAGAACTCGATGGAGAATTTTCTCAGGAATTCACCGTAGGTGTCACAGAGACAAAGCCTGCCCTCCTCTCCTGTCAAAAAAAAGAATTTTGCTTGCTGCCATACCATATGGAGAATTGTCCCAATTTCTCTTCCTTTATATCAGATGCTACGTGTTTCAACTCAAACCTTTTTGTAGCATATACCACATGCGATTTGGGCTCTTGTGTGGCGACGCAAACTTTGCGACTTTTTTGATTTCTGGGTGAGTGCTGTCTGACAAGTTTCTGTCACTCACACTTTTTTTTCCCTTTTCTCTCTCCACCAGCAAGCATATTTTCTACCCCATCGATTGATTAGCATACATCAAGCCCCTGTCGTCATGGCAAAACTTCATTTGAATCTTCAGTTCTTTCCCCGTGTCTTTCAACCAGCAGCTGTCAGCCACATCAACACTAGACGCGTTCTGTGCCAGACAAAGTTAAATTGAAGCACACTCTAACACTATATATAGATAAAATGTCACTTCTTTCAAGAGACAAGGCACCTTCGAAGTCGTCAATACAGAGTGCTTTATCACGGGCAAAATAACTTTGAAACTGGAAAAGAGAGTAAAGATGAAACGATTATTCTCTCTTCCCACTTTGTGCTTGAAAGAGGGAAAAAGCGAGATTATTCTAAAGTGGGTAGAAGCATTTAAGGGGCTTGCTTTTTGATCTGCCTGTCCGTCAACGAAAACGAAGAGCACCTCCTGATGCTTCTGATCGTTAGGTGTCCTCAAAGTGTCTCAAAGTCTCTTTGTTATCGCTGAGTGCGTCGATTAAAGGGAGGAATATCATTTATTCATTTTCTGTTGAGCGAAAGAAAGAAAGGATTCAAGAGCTTAGCATTCATTTTCGTCAAACTCTCGAGGTGTGGTGATGAAGTCAGCTTTCTTTTGAGAGACGAGCAGAGTTGAGGTAAAGAGATGTGGAGTGAAAGTTTTTGCTCTGCAAATTTTGAAAGGCCTCACTGATCTTCCAGATAAAATAAACGGTGTTCAGACTTTATTAAACTTTTCTTTTAGCGGTGTGCTTGCAGGACGGCAGTTCTGAGCAGAATTCTGTCTAACAGGGTGTTACTGATGGTTGACGCTAATACATAAACATATGCACATCACCGCACACACACGCACGCATCTCTCTCTTCCTATTACATCTGTTTATATCTGTCTCCTGCGTGTACACACAGACAGAGACACACGCATATTGAGGCTCATTTAGACTGAGGATATATAGAACGCCTAACTATAAATTTATCGGGATGTGTCATATTGATTTTAGGGATGTAGGCACACAAAGCACGTCAGAATCAACACAATGCTTATGTGTCTACTTCCTCTTTTCACCAGAGGACAATGCCATATTCATCTTCGCTCCATTTTCCAAACGCAGTATCTGATTCTTTAACACGCCTCTCAGTCTGGAAGTCCCTTCCATTCCTACTGTTTCAGGCCTTTTTTTCTTTTCTTTTTTTCAAATACTCAATCCTGTTGCGAGGTGCCTCTTAGAACTTGAAAAGTTCTTTTCAAGCTCGAAGTTTTTGCCGTCTTCACTTTTCAACTGGCAAGATGAATATCGGTGGGACAAAGCATAGAAAGGAAAAGCTTTTGACAAGACTTCTGAAGGCCCAGGAGCTCGTCCTGTCTCTCCCTTTTGCAGTTTTCCCATAACTGGCTTTCTCGTGTGGCTGCTAAAAAGACACCGTATCAAATGCAAACTGAGAAGTCACAGTCTTTCAAGATCAGTGGGGCCCTTGTGGAGATGCTGCTCTGCTTAGGTTTTTCACAACTTTTGAAAAATGAGAAATTGGTGCATTCTCTCTTGTGTTATCAGAGCTGCTGACAGCAAGTTCATGTTCTGTATATGCAGGAAGACAATGCCACGAATACATGACCCGGAGCAAAGTCGAGTTTTAAGGTGCAACTTGTCAGACTATCTCAAACAGTATTGTGATTTATCTCTCGCATTTTTTTTTTTTTTTTCAGAAACAATATATTGCTGTCAGGAAGTCACAGATAAGCTGCTCACACTTCAATGTTAAGCAGACCTCTTTCATTCATAAAAATCAGAAATGTGTGAAATGCCAAAGGCAATTAAACAACATGAATGCTCAACTGCTTTATTTTTGTCTCATACAGATGCGAGTCGCTCTTTGTATCTTGCACTGTCTGGACGATCTGTATTGGATATTTGAAGTCGAAACAGTCAGTGTTTTGTCTTCACCAAGGTTGGGGGGCCAGTGGTTTAACACTTTCAAGAACCACTTTGTGGGGCGGCCTCAAGAAAGCCTGAAATAGCTGAAACTAGACCTCAGTGCAAATAATCACCCTGGGCCTCTGTAAACCATCATGTTTATGCATTGTAAATTGTGAAAAGGAATGCTTTAACATTGTGTGGCATATGTATTTCAAGGCTTTGAATGTTGGATGGTATCCGAATTTCACCCACACAACCACAGGCTTTTGCTCTCGCCTTTTGACTGAAATATCATTCAGATTCCAAAGAGCCTAAAAAAAAGCAACCTTTTTGAGGCTGCCTAAAGAATGTGTCTGAAACCATTCCCAAGCTGTTTCCATGCATTTAGCTATCACTGCTGCAGGGTCAAAAACCTTCTACCAACTTCGCACTATTCTAAGTTCTACTTTGGTGACCATGCATTTTTGAAATTACACAACAGGCTTTGAAAGGTTTGCCTGAGCCTTGGCTTCAAAAAACCTTCTAAATCCATAGAAGACAGATTATAATCCTTTGGTCCTCCACTAAAACTGGACATACAAGGTAACAATGGAGTTCTGGAACACACAGCCAGATATATTTAGATGTTGCGTCAACTTCTCCTCAACCTTTGAAGGAGTTTATAAGACGGCTTTTGGCAGGGTTGCAGTCACCACACCGGTTATCTCTTCCCTACACTGTAATTCACTTCATTTGTAACACACCTCCTCCTTTGATGGGTGGTTTCCAACCCTCCTCTCAGAACCTGTTTACCCACTGAGTCCTCAGAAAGACCGGAGACAGACTGGGTCAAGACAGAGGCAAACAAAGTGACACCCACTCAGAGTATCATCAGCAGACTTTGATACCTAAAGTATGACCTAATGTCACAACACTTGTCCAAGAGGTGTCGGTTGTAACATATCTCTTCAACCACGTATATGTTTCATGTTGAACCAGACAAACATTGAAAACAAATTTTCAAAGGGGCTCCCTATGGTCCGTGTTGTATTCATATGAAAGACTGGGATGATTTTAGGGTTCAGAAGTAAAACAAGTATTTCAATCCTTGTCACAGCTGCTGTGCTTGGTTCCCATTTTTCAAAAAATAATAAAAACGGTTTTTGGACGTATGTGTGGAAATAGGATTTACGATTGTGGGCATTTCCTATGAGAGCAGTGGTTGACTCCTGGGGGACAGCAGCACTGGTTTGGAGGGTGCATTGTCAGCTTCAATGTTGTGTTATTAAGTGTATATTTTAATCAGAAAGTGGAAGCTAGTTGGCGTTGCTTGCTAATTCTAACACTGATTCCTACTAGACATGTTAATGACCATACAGTAACATAGACATGGTCACAAATGCAACAGTGAACAACTAACAGCTCGGCTGGTTAATGGTATAAAACCACTTCATGTTCTCTCAGTGCACTGAGCATGCTAAATGAGCGGTCATCCACTCTGATGGCATGGAGAGCACTGCTTTCAACCATCCTTGTTTGTACTTGATGAGGAAATCATTGTGTTTCAAAAACACAGATTGATCCTCTCAGAACAAAGAACAGTCCGAACAAGGTTCACAGACAATGACTGTCAACATGACAGGTTCAACAGGCGTGTGAAGATCTTAAAACTCTGCAGTCATGCTGCCGCGGCAGCCTTGATCTCCACATTTGCACACACACACACTCACATGTGTGCACTTGCACACACCCAAGTAAAACCCACCCTTCTTTGTGAAACAGAGAGGTGATTTATATAAGGCAGAAAAGCAAGTACGGTGACATTTTGAAAATATGGAAGAAACATGATAAGTAATGTCTTTGGAATGCCTTGACAAGAATGTGCAAGGATTCTGAACTCTCATCTCATCTCTGTAGCTGCTGAACTCCAGTTGCAATAGCTTGTGCATTCCTATTCATTTGACAAGATGCAGCTAGTATTTTCATCTGTGCCATATCACACATCATCCCCACAACCCACCAGGTTACGCAGCCAGTTACAAATGAGCACCAGTGTCATGATTCATCCTCCATACATACCTGCCTCCAGTAGTTTCCACCCACCAGTCCCCTGCTCACCCTATCTGCCAGCCACACCCACCTCGTCAGTCACTCCAGTCACCTGTTCACTCAGCTGCAGCTCTTCAGCAATCAAGCCTGGTGAAAAGCTCCTCTCTCCTCCACACTCACTGCCAGATTGTTCTTTGCCATGCAAGACTCTCCAGCGTTCTCCTGCCTGACTTCCCGGTACCGACCTCGCCTGTCCCTGATTCCCCTGCTTCGTCTGCCTCCTGGTAATCGTCTCAGCCTTCTGTCCCTGACCAAGATTTCAGCCTCTGTTCTCCTGATTCCTGTTTGCCTGTGTTGGACTGATCGCCTGGTTATTGTTCCTACTGCCTGCTCCTCATCGGATTGTTTGCCTGAGCTGACGTCTCTCTGGTCCCAGACCTCTGCCTGTTTTGACCCAGCCGTCAGCCACTGTGTTTTTGAACTGTTTGTCAGTAAACCTTTGAACTCTCTCCATTGGTTCTCGGTCTTTTGTGCTGCAATTGGGTCCATACACCACCCGTTACAGTACAATCTGGCCAGTCATGGACCCAGCGCGCTCTCCGTCTCCACAGAACCGCTTGGAGAGAATAGAGGACGTTCTTCAGCGGCATGAAAGCATGATGGCGGCTGCCCTCACCCAGATCCAGCAGCTGTCATCCACCCTTGCTCAGGCAGTTGATACGGCGAGGCCTCCTGCACCCCCACCACCACCGCCTCCTGCCGGAGCCATCACCGAACCTCGGGTCGGCGCACCCGAGCGTTACGCTGGGGATCCTGACGGCTGCAACCCGTTCATCACGAACTGCTCCATTCTGTTTGCTCTCCAGCCCCTCACGTTCTCCACTGAAGCAGCCAAAGTTGCCTTCACCATCAACCACCTCACGGCCCGCGCCCGTCTCTGGGGAACGGCGGAGTGGGAGAAGCAGACTCCAGCTTGTGCCTCCTTCCAAGCATTCTCAGAGGAGCTACGCAAGGTTTTTGGAATGGGAGTTTCTGTGTCGGGCGCAGCTCATGACCTGCTGAGTCTTCGACAGGGGAATCAGACAGTGGCTGACTTCTCCATTGATTTCCGCACCCGAGCCCGCCAGAGCAGCTGGAATGAGTCGGCCCTCCGTGACTTCTTCCTCCACAGTCTGGCCGACTACATCAAAGATGAACTAGTGTCTCACGACCTCCCATCAACTCTTGACGGGGTGATCGAGCTGGCCATCCGAGTGGACCTCCGTATCCAGGCCCGACGCCGGGAGAGGAGACGGGGAACGGCCGGTGGAAACCCGCTCGCACGACTTCAGGAGATCGCCTCAGATCCTAGTGCTGCCTCCTTTGCCGGGTCCCGGGCGGAGGGATCTGAGCCAATGCAACTGGGTCGCACGAGTCTCTCCCCGAAGGAAAAGGAGCGACGTCGACAGGCCAATCTCTGTCTATATTGTGGTCAGGCCGGCCATTTCGTCTCCCGCTGTCCAGCAAAAGCCAGGGCTCATCAGTAGGTGGGGAAATACTGTTGAGCCAAACTTCTTCCCAAGCCTTCCCCAATCAAAGACCTGTGTTCCACGCCAGGCTCCTCCTCCCTGACGGTTCCCATGTCTTAGCTACATTCATCGACTCTGGGGCCGATGCCAACATCATCGATGAGGATCTAGCACTGCAGTTGGGGATTGAGCGCATTCCCCTGCCTCATCCGGTCCCTGCCAGGGCCCTCGATGGACACCTCCTGGGAACTGTTTCTCATCAGACCATCCCTGTACCCATGTTACTCTCAGGTAACCACCATGAGACTGTCCAATTCCACATCCTGTCCTCCCCTTGCATCCCTCTGATTCTGGGGTACCCCTGGCTCATCCGTCATAATCCTCACATTGACTGGGCTGCGGGGACCATCCTGGGGTGGAGCCCTTCCTGCCACCAGATCTGCCTGAGACACGCCGGCGTTCCCCAGCATTCAGCCTGTTCCAGCGCCCTGCCTACCTTGTCCGGGGTTCCCCTTGAATACCATGACTTTCGAGAGGTGTTCAGCAAAGCCAAGGCCACATCCCTGCCCCCTCATCGCCCATATGACTGTGCCATTGACCTGCAGCCCGGCACCACTCCACCCAAGGGCCGTCTCTACTCTTTGTCTGGCCCAGAAAGAGAGGCTATGGAAACCTATATCAATGACTCTCTGGCAGCAGGAATCATCCGGCCCTCCTCTTCTCCGGCGGGGGCAGGTTTCTTCTTTGTTGAAAAGAAAGACAAGACACTGAGGCCATGCATCGATTATCGGGGCCTCAACGACATCACCATCAAGAATCGCTACCCACTCCCTCTCATCTCCTCAGCCTTTGAGCTTCTCCAGGGGGCCACCATCTTCACCAAGTTAGATCTTCGCAACGCCTACCATCTGGTCCGCATCCGGGAGGGTGATGAGTGGAAGACTGCCTTCAACACCCCCTCCGGTCACTACGAATACTTGGTGATGCCCTTCGGCCTCACCAATGCCCCTGCTGTCTTCCAAGCCCTGGTTAATGACGTGCTCCGAGACATGCTCAACCGCTTTGTGTTTGTGTACTTGGATGACATCCTGATCTTCTCCAAGACCCCGGAGGAGCACGTCAGTCATGTTCAGGCAGTTCTCAAGCGCCTCCTCGAGAACTCCCTCTTCGTCAAGGCCGAGAAGTGTGAGTTCCACGCCTCATCTGTCTCCTTCTTGGGCTACATTGTGGCTCCAAATAGCCTGCAGATGGACCCGTCTAAAGTTTCGGCAGTCACGTCCTGGCCCATCCCTGACTCCCGCAAGCACCTGCAACGTTTCCTGGGGTTTGCCAACTTTTACCGTCGATTCATCCGCAACTACAGTACTGTCGCTGCCCCTCTCACAGCTCTCACATCCACCAAGGTGCCTTTCCACTGGACCCCTGCAGCTGATGAGGCCTTCCAGACCCTCAAGGCGCGCTTCACATCAGCGCCCATCCTTCAGGTTCCTGACCCAGACCGCCAGTTCGTTGTGGAGGTTGATGCCTCTGATGTTGGCGTGGGAGCCGTCCTGTCTCAGCGGGCTGCATCAGATCAAAAGCTCCATCCCTGTGCCTTCTTCTCTCGACGATTGTCCCCGGCGGAGAGGAACTATGACATCGGCAACCGGGAGCTGTTAGCTGTCAAGCTCGCCCTAGAGGAGTGGCGCCATTGGCTGGAAGGGACCAGACTGCCATTTCTGGTGTGGACTGATCATAAGAACCTGGAATACATCCAGACTGCCAAGAGACTGAATTCCCGCCAAGCCCGCTGGTCCCTCTTCTTCACACGATTCAACTTCTCCCTCTCCTATCGCCCCGGATCCCGCAACGTCAAGCCAGATGCCTTGTCGCGACAGTTCAAGGGGGAGGAGGAGTCAAGTAAAGAGGACGACTCCATTCTCCCTCCTTCCTGTGTTATTGCTTCCCTGACCTGGGAGGTGGAGGAGAGGGTGAGAGCTGCAGTGGAGAATCAACCAGGTCCCAGCGCCTGTCCCCCCAACCGTCTCTTTGTTCCTTCAGCTCTGAGGTCTGACGTGCTCCAGTGGGCTCACTCCTCCAAACTTACCTGTCATCCTGGAATCCGGAGGACTTGTGATGTACTGAAGCAGCGCTTCTGGTGGGCCACACTGGAAGAGGACACTCGCGAGTACATCAATGCCTGTCCTGTCTGCAGCCAGCACAAGCCTTCTCATCAACCCCCTGCTGGTTTTCTGCATCCCCTTCCGGTGCCTCGGCGTCCATGGTCCCACATCTCCCTGGACTTCGTCACTGGTCTTCCCTCTTCTGGTGGGAACACAGTCATTCTCACAGTGGTTGACCGGTTCAGCAAGATGGCACATTTCATTCCTCTCTCCAAACTCCCTTCTGCCAAAGAGACTGCTCAGCTGGTCCTGCTTCACATCTTCCGCCTCCATGGCCTTCCCACTGATGTGGTCTCAGACCGGGGCCCGCAGTTCACCTCCATCTTCTGGCGGGAGTTCTGCGCTCAGCTTGGGGCCTCCGTTAGTTTGTCCTCCGGTTTCCACCCCCAGTCCAATGGCCAGGCGGAGCGCATGAACCAAGAGATGGAGACCACACTACGCTGTATGGTGTCACAGAACCCCTCCTCTTGGTCCCAGCAGCTCCTGTGGGTCGAGTACGCCCACAACTCTCTCACCAGCTCGGCAACTGGCCTCTCCCCCTTTCAATGCTGTTACGGGTATCAACCTCCACTCTTCCCAGCACTTGAGAGGGAGGCCACCTGCCCCTCTGTCCAGGCCTTCATCCGTCGTTGTCGCCGCACCTGGACCCAAGCTCGAGCGGCCCTTCTCCGAGCCTCTGACCGCTACTCCTCGTCTGCCAACCGGCGTCGCACTCAAGCCCCGACCTACCAAGTTGGCCAAAAGGTTTGGCTCTCCACCCGGGACCTTCCTCTCCGGGTGGAATCAAGGAAGTTGGCTCCCAGATTCATCGGTCCTTTTCCGATACTGAAGGTCATCAACCCGGCGGCAGTGAGGCTTCAGCTCCCCCGGTCCATGCGCATCCACCCCACCTTCCATGTCTCTCGGGTCAAGCCTGTTTTGGAGAGCCCACTGGTGCGCCCCACTCCTCCTCCACCGCCTCCTCGCCTCATCGATGGGAGTCCGGCCTACACTGTTCGTCGCCTGCTGCGCTCCCGCCGTCGTGGTCGTGGGCTTCAATACCTGGTGGACTGGGAAGGCTATGGTCCGGAGGAGAGGTCGTGGGTCCCTGCGGGTCATATTCTTGACTCTCGCCTCATCGCTGATTTTCATCGGCAACACCCTGACCAACCCTCCAGGTCGACCTCCTCCGCTGGGGCTACTCATCGGGGGCCATCTGCTCCTCCCACGCCTGTCGACTTGGAGGTGGAGGGGGTCTCTTCCTCTGAGGAGGACTCGTCCTCGGATTACGAAGGTGCCCTCCCCCAGACCCCCACCGCCCACCCAGCTGCTGTGATGGACTGGTCTGGCTCTGAGGAGTTTTAGTCCCTCCTCCTGGCCCCCTCCTCCCACCCGGCTTGGTGTGTTTTTGGGACGTCAGGAGCCGTCCCTTGAGGGGGGGTTCTGTCATGATTCATCCTCCATACATACCTGCCTCCAGTAGTTTCCACCCACCAGTCCCCTGCTCACCCTATCTGCCAGCCACACCCACCTCGTCAGTCACTCCAGTCACCTGTTCACTCAGCTGCAGCTCTTCAGCAATCAAGCCTGGTGAAAAGCTCCTCTCTCCTCCACACTCACTGCCAGATTGTTCTTTGCCATGCAAGACTCTCCAGCGTTCTCCTGCCTGACTTCCCGGTACCGACCTCGCCTGTCCCTGATTCCCCTGCTTCGTCTGCCTCCTGGTAATCGTCTCAGCCTTCTGTCCCTGACCAAGATTTCAGCCTCTGTTCTCCTGATTCCTGTTTGCCTGTGTTGGACTGATCGCCTGGTTATTGTTCCTACTGCCTGCTCCTCATCGGATTGTTTGCCTGAGCTGACGTCTCTCTGGTCCCAGACCTCTGCCTGTTTTGACCCAGCCGTCAGCCACTGTGTTTTTGAACTGTTTGTCAGTAAACCTTTGAACTCTCTCCATTGGTTCTCGGTCTTTTGTGCTGCAATTGGGTCCATACACCACCCGTTACAACCAGTGTGGGAGCAACATGTGCTGGCCTGGGTAAATGATACAACTTGCAAAGTTATGAAACATGTGTGGATGTGGAATTTGTTGTTGTTTACTTGGAAATGATTTAACATTTGGGTTTGTTTTGTTTTTGTTTTTTGAGGAAATGTCATGAAAATAGAGCTGATATAAGTACATGTGTAAGTGCTTAACATACATCCCAGCATTATCCCAGCATTACACTTGCCTTGAAATGTTTGTTCGTAAAACTTGAATGATCAAGCACATTACATTACATTATGGTTTCATGTATAGTCCTTACGACCAGTTTATGGGCATGGTAGTGAGACAGCAAGAATAGATGCAGCAAAAGTCCTCAGCCAGACTCAAATGCAACAAGAGATGTTGCACTGACATAGACAGCATCTTAACCTACTACACAATAGTCACTGCATTGCAAACAGTGGCATTTCTCCAGAGGTACCCACAATTTTTCTGTAACTATACCGTGCTGTAGTTACCATCTGCCATACCTTCTCTTCCCTGTTGGCATTTGAACCTATCTAATTGATATGTGAATATGCAGATACACTGCATGAGCTATAAATGCTCCAAAAACCATTCAGTCAGGACTGGTTAAGTTTACTTTAAGCAACAGTGGCTACATTTGTGTATGAATGCATATCGTGTATGAATGTGTATTTTATTCATTGTCACATCTGTGCTGTGCATTAAGGTGGTTGCATGAGTGGCTAAGATGTTCATGGCGATATGTGAGCATGTGTGAGAGACAGAGACTATGAAAGCAAGAGACTAGGAGAGAGAGCAAGATACTGAGACCAAGTGAAGGTTAGTATAGAACACACATGTGCAAGTTTTGCATCTGTATGATACAGTTTAGAAAGATGTGTGAATAAGATTCATGTATAAAACAGAATTATTCACGTAAGATAAACAGGGAACTTAGAAATAGCCATTGCGCAGGGACCCTGATTAAATGGGTACAACACACAAGCACACGCCATTAGTCCACAGAGCTCCAGCTGCCCAGGGCTCAAAAGTCACATTGTCCAAGTGTGATTGAAGGTCCAGCTGGTAGACCAGATCTTTTGATCCCTTTCTCTTTTATGAGAAAGACAAACAGCTCCTCGTCGTCACCAACAGTGGAGTGATTGATACACACGCATTGTGATCGCAGTTAGGCAAACACGTGCATGTACACATTTACATGATGATGATGGACACACACATGCACGCACACACACACATGTCATTTTCTTAATGGATGTCCTCCTTCCCACTGTAATCACTGTGCTAATGAACCTGTTTGAACTCTGAATGAAACCCAGAACAAAAGGTGGAGAGGACGATACAGTTAAATGCATTGTGTGAGCACTTTATATACACATTAGTTTGAGGGAAGGGGTAGTAGTTATAACTGGTAGCTGATTTAAATTGTTGTTTCCTTTGTCCTGTACTGTAACACCTAAATAACTATGAATATCATAATATATGACTCAGCTGAGAAATAAGAGAGCATGATGTTACATGGGTATTTTTTTATCCAGATTTGGAAGCTGTCTCTGTGTTCACATTTCTAGTTCAAAATCCCAGGAATACAATATTCTGTCTTTTAGCTGGAAGAGCTGTGGCATGATTATAGAACTCCTCAGCTGCTTCCATTCATCGTGCTGTGGATCTGCCTACAACTATTGTTTTGGTTGTTGTGTCTGCCTGGTTATAGGCAGCTCTTGCTGTGACTGCTGGCTCCCTTGTGTTATTTATTTGTATGATACTCTATGTGTTTTGAGTTGGGGGGAAAAAAACTGAGTAAGTGTACATCCATCTTAACAAGTCATTTTTCTATTCCTCCTACACTATTGCTTTGGCCTTTTTAAAGCTATACATTGGCCACTTTGCAATTTATCATAATGGTGAGAATGAGAGAGACAGTAAAGTAAAGCCAGGTAGAGGGGATGACATGCAGCAGGGGGCTAGAAATCATACTGAGTGCTCACTTTTTGTGGGGACTGCTGGGTTTCTGTAATAAAATAAGAAGTGCCTTGAAATGTATATATTTTGGCAATATAGACATTAAACTGAAATCAACTGAACCGAAATTGACTGGTACACACCCCACCAAGAAAGCTATCAGGGCACCACTATAATTTATCTTTTACTGACTTGTTGTCAGCAAAATGTTGTTTCTGTAAAGCAAATGAGTGACTAAACAACAGGTTGAGAACATATTTCGTGTGATTTCTTACTATAAGTAGGAGAAATGTCTTACTGTAAATAAGCAACACTAGACTATTTGTCATATATAATTTCAATGGCTCCAGCATCACTTTCCCTCAGGTGATGGGAATGCATCCTGTGTGTATCCAGTTCAGACATGTACTTATTTTTTGTACAAAAAATATACAAAATAAATTGGTCTTGGGTAGCTTGCGTAGAGATTTACAATGGTTGAAAATGAAGCATATGTTGTGAAAGTCATGACGCTAAAATCGTGCATGACACATATGTAGACACACTGTTTCTAGCAATAGTAATAAGTTTTATTTCTCCTTCTTTTCACTTTGGTCCAGTGGGGCACTTTGAGCCATACAAGTACCAGCAGCAGAAAGCATTTAAACACTTCTCACTACATTATCAAACTTTTTCTTCACTTCAGCCTTGAGGCCTAAATAAGTTGTTAAGATTATTTTCAGCACACTTCTACAAGTGAAACATTTATATGTATCTGGAGCAGTTGATCTTCATATAAACACAGTTTTAGTCTAATTTAACAGTTTATCTTATTGGGACTGAAAAAAACCCCACAGAAGGCAGAACAATCATGCTGTGCAAGCTAATCCTGAATGAATGTTTGAAGTGAGGTTTTCCAGTGACTGCCTTTTTTAAGTTGTTGAGTGAACCTCTGTCTCCCTTTGACAAATGGAGGGAACAATAGAGGGACAACAGAGAGGGAGTAATGAAGAGGAGGGGAGGCCGGGAATGTGCAGGCGGATCTACCCTTACTGGGTTTCTGTTGCCCTAGAGGCCATTTTCATGGCTGCCTTACATGGGACCCATCCATACATGGAATTTACATGAAACTGACTTTGACGGGATCTCCCTGCAGCTAAAGTGCCGGGACAACTTGCATTCATATTCACAAGTGGGCACTGTATAGCACATGAGAAAGAGCTTCTGCTTAGAAATGGGTGTCATCTTTCTCATTTTTGCACCAGAGGCATCAGGATGTCTAGCTTTGTTTTTTAGATGGCTGGTTTGTAATGATAATCTACGAAGAGTGTGGCAACAAAGTGCACACCTAATGTGCTATAAATGATTATCTCACAGTGGCAGTATAGAGGGAGTGAGAGCACAAGAGGCAGGGTGAGAGGATGGACAGGATGAAGGACACATACAGGCAGAAACAGACTACAAATAAAGATGGAAAAAGATAAAGAGTTTGAAATCCACTAAGGCATACAGACAGAGAAACAAAGGAAAACTCAGCAGAGATATGGGAGAGAGGAGAAGGACAAGTGAAGTAAAAAGGACAGAGATGGAAACAAAAAGATGAAATGAATGGATCCAGATACTGTGAGTGGTAGAGGTTACCCCCACCACCACTCCTTTCTCTTACGGTAATCCCTCCAGTAGCAGTGAGCTGTTAGACTCCTCCATAAATCAGCATTTGTATGAAATACCAGCGGGAGCCAAAGGTCAAAGGAGAAAATTAGCAGCTGTCTTTTCCTCTGCTTTCATGTTAGCCACAGGGCTAATCGCCAAGTGCGCCATCAGCCTCATTTCCACTTTAAAACAAACTCTCCGACAAGCTGGGGAGGAGCTGTTTGCCCACTCTTACATTTTATGGCACTGGATTTTATTCTGAGGGAGGAGGAGTAGGGGGAGGAGGGGGAGTGATTGGTGTGTGTGGAGGGCTACTACATGTGTTCTCCCCTCACTTTCTCTCACCCCTCTCTTTCTGCACTCCATCCTTCCATCATCCTCAGGTGTGGGAGGGCAAACAGTGGAGCTTGCTCTTCTCACACTGCTTTGTTGACACAGCAGCGCTCAAGGAGCAGTGTTGATTGGCAGCCCTTCTTTCTGCTCAACTCCAAGGTGGTGCTACTCATTAATTCAAGGCCTAGTGAACTTTGTTGACCTTTTCACTCCCACAGTCTTTGTTATTCTCCCACCTTACTCCTAAAACTTCCCAGTGGCCGAAATGCTTGCATGTTTCAACTAGGTTGTTCAGGTGGTTCCTTATGTGCTGAACAGTGATGTCTTTGAGTTCAATTATATGTTATTTATAATTATTGTATCTTCTAATTGCCATTTTCTCTGGCACAACCTTTCCCCTACTCTGCAGTTTTTCCATGTGTTTCTTATTTCTGTGCATGCTGGGGGTAGATGTACAATACAAATCATTTTGTCTTCACAAATACATTGCAAAAACACAGGAAGTCTCTCTTAATAAATGAAGCGAAGTCATATTTCTGAAATGTCCCTCAATATGAGAGTACTTTACATTAAAAGCTGAAATGGAAGTAAAACACATGAACTAACAATAAAACTATAGTAAAAATAAACAACAATAAAACCAACAGGCCAGTTTTGAGAAAAGATTTAAAGGAAGAAACAGAGTTGGCCTGTTTGCCACCAGGAGGGCCTTCTGGCAGCAGATAGGCTCATGGGTAAGTGGCAGATCATGGATGTATGGAGTCAGATCGTTCAAGGCTTTAAAGACAAGCAGTTAAGTCTTAATCAATTGTAAAACTCACAGGTAACCAGTAAAGGGCAGCCAAGATTGGTGTGATAAAGTCACTTCTCCTAGTTCAAGAAAACGAAACAAAACAAAACAAAAAAAAACATCAAGAGAGTTTGTCAATCAGCTCCAATTTGTCTGCTGATACCAGATTCCAGTGCATTACAATGGTCTAATCTTTAAGAAATAAAAGTGTGTGTGACCTTTTCAAAATACACAGACAAAAGGGAATGATGTAATATCAGCTACCTGCCTCCTGTGAGCAAAGCAGCATTCCACCACTTGGGTTACCTGAGCATCAAAAAACAAAAACAAAAAACAATCCAACTGAAAAACAACATCCGGGCTGCGAGCCTTTGGTCAAATATCGTAAGACCAGGTCCCAAGAGTAGAGGGAGGATAAATGATGCTGCTAGTACTGGGGCTTAGAGGCATAACAAGAAATGGAGTCAGTTACAGGAAATAGCCCATAGATTGATATCTCTGAGGTAGGACAATGTTCCTCTCTAGAAGCTAGTTTTACTCTGACATAAATCTGTTTATCATCTGCATAGCCCTGTAAATTAATATCAAGCCTATGGATGATTTTCCCCAGTGGTAGCTTGTGAATGGCAAAGAAGAGTGGGACCAAAATAGATCTCTGAGCAACCCCACAACACAGGAAAGCAAAAGAAGAGGAGGTCCTTGTGGACATATCTTTTCTTCTTTTTCTGATGTTCTCAAATTTCTCTAGTGTTTTGTTTGTTACATATAAATTCTGCTGTTAAAGCATATAGACATAACCCTTGAATAAAAGAAGCATATTTTCTTTCTTCTTGTATTCATCCATCTTTTTTGTCTTCTCTCTCTCTCTTTTGACCTTATTCCCCTTTTAGTGTACATCTCTTTTTGCTTGATCTACACTGTTCCTCCATCTTTTTTTTCTCTCTGTGGGAATGTTTTCCCTATCGTTTGTCAGTGCAGTCAGTGAGGTGCAGAGCAGCAAAGCTTTGTTGCCATGTTCCTCTTTGCCTATCTGCTGTGCAGTGTGTTTTGAAACTCACCCTCCCTCTGCACACCTGCTGCGTAGCTGCATGACACTGGGAAACATCCCACAATAGGGTCAAAACACTTTTATCTTAGTTTTGGTTATGGATTTAGAAACTCTCACAGGAATAAATGAACAATATGCAGCTGGCCAGAGCTGAGGTCCTGGATGATTGCTCTCTTTTGCTGTATCAGGAACTTCCTTTATTCACAGTAGGTGGGGTTAACTCTTCATCTTGTAAAAATATCATAACCTCAAAAAATAAAGTCAAGGACTTTAATCATACGGTGGCTATTTTGAAACCCTTTGTCCCACAAAAGAGCAAAAGAGAACATACACATATGGGTTTAGGACTTCAAAAAAGTCAGAAGAAATAGGCTATGTGCATCCATGGATATGTATGTGCACTTACGTGCACATTATACATTATATACAACATGTTTGTTTTCCACTGAAACATTAAAATCACAATGTCATTTGAAAACAAGTTTGAGTTTATGATGTTGCGGCTTTGCCTGTAGTGGAGGATTCCTCATCACATGATTTATGTCCCATGCCAACATTAGGGTGCAATGTGCTCTTCAAGGGAAGAAAAAAGTGGTTGGATTCAGGACTGTCAGGACTTCTGTAACTTTGTGATGTCACAACAGTGTAGTCACCACACTCATTCACGCCCTAAACCTCTCCCATCCAACCTTGCATGATTGGGTTATACTGAATGTTTGCCTGAAATCTGCTATATTTTTGATTTGATCACTTTAGCCCAGGGGTGCCCAACGTCTCAGTCGATCGCGAGAAGTAGCCTTGACAATGGTAAATAAAACTTATCAACTCTTTGTTGTGTCAGATCCCGGTTCTCCTTCAGACTGTGTCCCTCCTACTGTTTCCCACGGAGCTCTGTATGTGGAAAGACATCACCTCCGAGATGTAGAATGTGTATTATAGAAGAGAAACACACATTTCAGGACTGCTGACTTGTATCATCAGAACAGACATGTCCTGTGATTTTCAGCCTTTCAGCAACTCACAAAATACTGGATATGTCAATTTCTTGTGTGCATTTATACATCACTGATAGGCTGTCGGCAAGCACTACGGATGACTGTGAACTAGTTGATCTTGACAGACTAAAAAATTTAAAGTAGATCTTTAGTAGGTTGGGCACCCCTGCTTTAGCCCTTTTCAACCATAATTAGCAAGTAAGCAAGTTTATAAACACATATTAATATAAGCCCATTGATGCCTTTCCACCTCTAGTGTGAATGCTGACTAGATTTTGTTGACTTGATAACACACCTTAAAAGCCACAGAACAGCGTCAGCTGTTGTCAGTATTCTACATAAAACTGGCATACTTGGCATCAAACACTGTTTTAACATTGTCTCATTGCAGCTACATTCAAAATGACCTTGGTGGCCAGCAAAGAGTTGTTTTTATTTATTTAATTATTTCAGTTTTACTACTGTAACTGATGCATTTAGAATCAAGAAACCAACTATTTTCCCCTTGAGAACTGATAGTTAAAGTTAAAGTAACTTTTCAAGGGGTGTTTGCATTTTTTTTTTTGTCCCCCTTGTGGTAGTTATGCTCACCTCAAGCCCTGTATGAGTTGTTTTATTATTCCCATACATTGTGGCACACAGCTTTAAATAATGTACAAAACTGTATGTTTTGACAAGGCCCTTCAGTAGTAACAACAAGTAACAATAAAGACAAATTCTGTACATCAGTACAGCCTGGTTATGAAATGTCTGTCAGGTTAATGCTACCCATACAGTAAACTATTTAGTTTTGGCACATAATCTGACACTGTGACATTGCAGTCACCCACATTTTTCTTCTGGAGCGTGTCAGAACTGGCAGGATATGGATTGATATCACAAGGGCTAGTTTGTAAGACTGTATTTCAAACAATGAACCATTGTCATGTCTGCCTGTTGGTTTTCCGGTGTCTCTTGCTCCTGACTTGTCCTGAAGTTAACAGTTGAACACTGGAACATTTGATCAATAGGTCCAATTCGTTTCCCTTATCAGTGCATGGATTTGCTGTCAGGGTGAGCCTTAGCCAGTTAGCTGATGTCAGTTTAAACCACTGGTCTGTAACAAGACTGCTCAGCCTCTAATAGGCTTGACTGCTGCCTCATATCAAGCATTTTTCTACATCATTTGTCTGATCATCATTAAGAATGGCTAACTGAGCTCAAAGTGAACATTCACATTTCTCTCGCATTCACAATCACAATGAGAATCTTTTGATTCGTTGAGCATGATAAATTGACAAACAAATTAATACACATGAAATTGTTTCAGTAGAATTACTGCAGCAACAACTGATACAGATACACAGAGGACTCACTGGGGGAGGACAATGCACTCTTGTAACTGCAGTCTGAACACTATATATCTATTGTTGTTTTTAATATTAAATTGACCATGGTTCTGTGCATTCATGCAGTGTGCAAAGGTTGTTTTTTTTTTCAACTGTTGTATTTTGTCTTGGAGCATAGAAGGACTGGATAACAGACGGACAACAGACACACACATTGTCTGTCTGTACCGACTGGCTTGGCAAATATTTGCTCACATCAGATAGGGTTTTAGTTACCACAAAGGTTTGCCAAGCCAAAACGGATTAGGCCAAGCATCACAGGCATTGTTTCTATACATTATTAAACTTTTAAGCCACCGAAAAACAGGATTGTAAGAAAAAAGAGGGAGAGTGGGAAGAGAAAGTAATTATTCGTCTTCAGTGCTCACACACACACACCCACACCGTCTTTAGTAAATCCCTCTCTCAACTTTCAAAAGATGACCATTCAATTTTACCTTTTTTTCAACCTTGTTGAAAACTGAACATGGTCGTTGTCATCCTTGATTTATTTAGACTTTTCACAAAGTTGAAATTAAAGTTTATTTTCTCAAATTGGGCCTTTTAAAAGGAATGGTCTTAATAAGCCATAACAAGAGGATGAATGGCTGGCTTCTCAAACTTTAAGGGTGTTATGCACCATGTCCGACTTCAAAGCCCGTCTTAACTCCACACTTTAATTGTATCTTCTTCAAGCCTGTCTGCCTGACCGCCATCTGATTCTGCTGACAACTGCACTCCTCTCTTCTTCATGCTCATCCGTCTATCTCTCTATTCCTCCGTCTCTGTCTTTCTCCATCTGTCATGACAGATACACTCCCCCTCCCTTCTTTTTTCTTTTAGCTCCTCTAAAGTCACTCTGCTACAAGTGTCAACTCAGGCACAAGCCTAAATTATTTTTTGGATGAGTGTTGACATCTACCACTCAGCTCATGCAAACAGAATGATGCTATTTGCCCCTCTTTTCCTCTCTGTCCCCACTCTATTTATTTCTCTATCACTACTTTTTTTTTTCTTTTTCTCTCTGAGCCTACAAACAGACATTCACGCTTCTCTCCATATGGGCTTTAATTTGCCATTGTCCCCCAAGATATTCCTCGCTCAGGCTTGAGATAAAGGGATAATCACTTCAAAGGGAAGCTACGGGGGAGACTGCCCCCTCCCTCCCAGCTGAAAGGAGAAGTGGACAATACGCTAATTGAGAGGGGGAACTGATCACAGGGTCTGTTCAAAGGGACGCCTGGCCACGCCCCCTCCTCCCTCCGACGCACTTAATTTTATTAGTGTTTATGGTGATGCTTCAGCCAAAATTATCACTCAAACCCACCACAGCCTTTGAACTCCCAAATATTGGGTTATTTGCAATTATCCACCCTCTCTTCTTTTTTTCTGTGCTATTTCAGCTCAAGTGCAGGATTTGAGGGGATAAAAAAGGTGATAAAATGCTTCACAGAATTTATTGTTCGCATTGTGGTAACATATACAGTGGGCTGTGATATGATGCAAATCCAAAAGTTCTTATGAAAAATCAACAAAAAAGGGAGAATGCAGCCTTACTGTTTGACTGATGAAACTAATGATACACCATCAAAGACTTTTGCAGTACACTATGAAGAAAGAAAGAAAGAAAGAAAGAAAGTAAGAAAGAAAGAAAGATTTTTTTCCCTCATACATACCTACATATCATCCATACATATCCCTATAATTAAGTCCTTTGTCTGTTTCAGCGTGTCCTGCCATGACACCTGTACTGACAGCAGTGAAATACATACTTTCTCTGTGCCTTTAAATCAGACTCTAATTAAAGAGGATCTTCATTTCGAATCTGCGGTGATACACCAGATGTCTTTAATTTCTTCTCAACCACAAGCTCTCAATTAGCCTCCAGGTCACCCCGTTTTATTGGGGCTTCATAGAAAGTCAGTGGCGGTAGTCTTGTCCTGTATTGTGCTTTTAAAACATTTGGATCTTCCTGTTAAATGGCTAGGGTCCCAACAAAGGGGTCAGGGCAGGGTCAACATCAAAAAGGGGGCTTCTTGGGACTACTTTACAGCACCCTCTTTCTTTTGTTACTGCTAAACACAAGAGTGGGCATTCAAGGGTCAACAGATGTGGTCTCATGGTTTTTGGATCTCATGACACATCCCAAATAAATCGAAAAAGGCAGCAACTTGTATTTTGACTGTAACTTTGGTGATCACAGAAGTTTTGGTTGTAGAAAATGGATTAAAACAAATATCCTGAATAGCTGAACAGACTTTACATGTCATTCAAAACAGATGAAGCAAAGCATGAAGGAAGCTTCCTGCCTGTCAGCAGAACTTGAATTGTCTGTGGACTCTTCTTTTTTTCTTTTGCAGTGATATGTGCGGCCTAATTTAATTTGAGTGAAGATAACATCTTATCCTAAATGTGAAATATCCCACTTTTAAGATTGTCCTGCACTTAAAAAATTACATTTTATAACCCCTCTATATCTCAGTTCTCCTTTCAAAGCAGACTTTAAAGGAGTTACTGCACAGATAACAGTATTGCTACATATTTCATTGCTTTAATTTGGGCCTTGACGATCAGCCAAGTGCCCCTTGAACGTCATGGTGCCAATGCTACTGACCTATTTTGTGATTTTACATTCCGTCTCACAGACGGCGGGCACTTTCCTTTTGTGAAGCGTTGGAAGCTTTTTGTGCATTGGTGCTGGATTGTTTGGATTTGTGGCAGCAATGTTTGTCTTTCAGAACCCTCTAGTATAAACAGTGGCTCTGAATGACCTTGTCAAATTCACACTGTCCCATGCATATATTTGTGCGCACATATAGACACAGACAGAGAGACAATCAACTGTACTATCTGTGTGAAAATGTGAACATTTCTTGAAAGACTGAGTTTGAAATAAGCTGGACTCAATCATCACACAAGCTCATAACACACAGGAAGAGGCTGGCAGAATTTCAATGTAATCAACTGGATTCCTCTGCATTAGGCTACAAAGACAACCAGAGAGATTTGCTACTTCATATATATTTGTAAGCAAGCTGCATTATGCAAAAATTAGCTGGAAAATTTGGTTGGAACTAAGGTGTCCAAGCTGTAAACTCAAGGAGGGAGGAAACTCAAACTCCACATGAGAACTGCTACATAGCATGCTTATTTCTCTATGTATAGCTCAACATGAATTAATCACCACTTGGGGAGAAGTTGGATTTCATTAGTTCCCTTGTCCTGTACCATCACAAGAGTTTTGTGAATTTGAATCCTCTGACTTATATAATTATATTCTCCTTTAAAGTTGATTTTCAACATCAAAGGGACAATATAGCCTTTGAAGTACCATGGGATTGGATCACCGTCTAACCCACTCTTTAAGATTCTGTCACAATGACATTAGGGAAGTCATGTGAATTAAAAGACTAGAGAACAGCTCTTGCCTTTGCTCTCTGTCCAATTTCAATCATAATGTCATGCTGTGCCATTTTCCCTGAATGTGGAACTGGCAAGTGTGTTAGGTTGACATCTTTGTGGCTAAAAGTCTGTGACTAATATGCAAATTATTTTACAGTTACACTCCATAGGATTATCAAACCAGGGATAAAACTTAAAGAAATAAAAATGTTCAAAGAAAGAAAGAAAGAAAAGTTTTTGGCAATTTTCGACTTTGTTAAAATATTATCTTTACCCAAAAAGTTAACCTCCACCCCTCCACACCGGCCATACATCGTGGGCTACACCAATTAGAAATCTAACATAAAGTCTAACAAAAAGGAGAAGTAAATCTCATCATAATGACTCTTCCTCAACTAGGTGGACAGACTGAACTCACTCCTGTCAGTTGCTGAAGCCACGGGCAACAAAAGTATCGCTTTTGTTTTCTTTGTGTTACTGTTGAAACTTTGTGTAGTAACAGACGGACTGTAAGAATAATGCTATTGGCGCGGTAGATCACTTACTTCTGACGCTCCAAAGCCTCGGGGAGTTGGCTCTAGATTGCCTGTCTTTGATAAGGTCCTGGCACAAAAGTAAATCTTTTCCCTGTCAAGAAAAGTTTGGTCAACGCTATCGGACGTCTAAACGCAGGAGTTTGTGAGCGCTGACTTATTTAAAAAAAACATCTACCGTAATTTGTGGCATTTTGCGGTGCTTTATCTCTATTTTTGTCCATTTATTTTGTATTATTTCGTCGGTTATTGTGAAGATGAAACGCTGTGTTTTTATGTATCTTCCGGGACCAGACCAGCGGTTCCTTACTTTGAAGTCCACAGTTAAACCCTTAGCCCAGTTGGTGTAGGAACAGCCCGGAGGATTTCTACCGCCTGCCATGACTTCTTGAAACACTACCTGAGGAGAAAAGTCGATAGCGAGACGCTTCTTTTCATTTATTCGTGGCTGCATTCAAATTGTCCAATGTGATAGGACATTACAGGACGAAGAGTAGTGCCAGGGCGGTTTTAAGGCACAATCTGTTGTTGGACTACTTTACTTTCACGTTTTCTAATCAGTGAGGCTACTCCGGTACATGGATGGTAAGTTGTAGGAAAGCTGTTCCACAGGCCCCCTCTCTTGGCCGCTTTGATGTGCTGCTGCTGAGCTTTGAAGTTGAGAAATGCGGGCTATGTTTCTTGTTTGTGGGCGAGAAATACGGTGAGATAGATAAGAAGCTTATGTGTGTGTGTGTGTGTGTGTGTGTGTGTGTATTCTCTTGCGCGCGCGCGTCTGTCTGTGGCTAAGTATGTGTGCGCGCGCGCGCGTATGAGTGTATGAATGTGTAGACCAGATAAAAAACGAATATTTGTCGGGTGGTGTGTCTTTTAGCTGGGAAAAAAGTGGGATGTATTCTTCAGTCAGACCCCCTCCCTCCTCCTCCACCTCCTCCTTCACCTCCTTCAGATTTTGACACCCCCAGTGATCTACATAGGGACTGAGCCTGCCTACTCTGAGGTCAGTTGTTGAATGGGACAGGGTGCATTAAACTACAGTGGCTGTTGTGCAGCGAGATAGGACACATGTGGCACGACACAGGCTTGAACTAGTCCGTGGTCGCTTCTTCTGTACTGGATTACTGTTCGGAGAGTTTTGGACTGTATCCAGCTCGACTGAAAATGGAGTAGCAGTTCAACTTTTTAACGGGTTTTACTCTGCTGTGGTCTACTCTGCGATGGTATGTTTTACACACGCTTATTCAGCCTCGTTATTAGTCACCCGCTGGATTTTAGCATCGTTTGTCTTATGCTAAAGAGTTATACTGTCTGTTGAGGCTGTAGAAATTATTCAGTGGCATTTGCAGCTGCACAGTTTACGCCGTTTTAGTTGCACATCATTGCAACAACGTTGCAGTCCATACTTTTGACGCCGTGGCCCCGATTAAAATCACTAGGGGGCTGGATGGGGATTTTACCACTAATAGATCAAGTCTATCCCCTGTTTCCATAGTTCAGACACGTAGCGGTGGCTATGGCTTCAGTAATGTGCTGTAATAGCCTTCTCTGGTGGATATTATGGCGAATGATCACCTACATTTACGCATGAGCGGCTAGTTTTTCCCGCGGGGCTTCTTAACCCGCGTGCGTTACAACGTTTAAGGTCATTGTGGTGCTGATTAGATGCTTTTCCACTCGCCTGTGCATTTCTGGGATCGTGGGGACAAGTGTAGCCTCGGAGGGGAAACGCGTCTGTGTGTGTATGATGCAGACAGGGGTAGGGTACGGTCGTCCGAAACAGATTGGGAATTAATTGGAGTTGAAGCCTGTGACATGGACTCGTTAGGAAAACACGTGTAAGCCACAGTTGTGAGAATACGTTTTTGGAGCGGAGTGAGGCTGTGAGATGATTATTCTTGTAAAATGTTTTTTGATGTGACAGATCAATGCACGCTGAGAATGTAGGCTGCAGTTGATCTTTCATTTAGATTATAAATAGATAAATGAAACGAAAAAGCCTTTCATATTTCCTTTCTCTGTGAACCCGGCGAGGGTTTTTGAAGGGGACTGTTTACTTGATGTCTTTCTTTGAAGTTCAGCAGGATCTGGCTTTGATTAGATCAATACTTTGTGTTTCAGAGTGAAGAGGAGCTAAGAAGCTCCCCCGCTGCTTTTAGAGAGTGAGGAGGATTAGGCTGGAGCTCAGTGGAGGCACGACGGCACTCTCACACGGCAACCGGAGCTGGAGCCATGAGCAGGGCGCTTACGGAGCACATCAACAGTAGCTTCCGAGAAGATGCTCCTCGTCCTCCTGTACCGGGGGAGGAGGGAGAGTCGTCATGCTACAACCCCAGCAGATCTGCCAAAATGAGAGCCCAGAGCAAGGTTAAAGATATCCCCGCCGCCGCCGCCGCGCCTTCCGGCTCCACAGCTCGGAGGAACGAGGATGGACTCGGGGAGCCAGAGGGGAGCGCGTCCCCGGATTCGCCGCTAGTCCGGTGGACAAAGTCCCTGCATTTTCTCCTAGGCGACCAAGACGGCGCTCACCTCTTCAGGACCTTTTTGGAGCGGGAGAATTGCGTGGACACTTTGGACTTTTGGTTCGCCTGCAACGGCTTCAGGCAAATGGACTTAAAGGATACCAAAACGTTGCGAGTTGCCAAAGTTATTTTCAAGCGGTACATCGAGAACAACAGCATTGTCGCCAAGCAGCTGAAACCCGCCACCAAGACCTTCATAAGGGATAGTATTAAGAAACAACTCATAGATTCTGCCATGTTTGACCAGGCACAGACGGAAATTCAGTCCAACATGGAAGAGAATGCATACCAGATGTTCTTGACCTCTGACATATACCTCGAATACGTGCGCACCGGCTGCGAGAACGCCGCGTACATGAACCACGGCGGTCTCGGCAGTCTCAAGCTGATGTGCGGATACCTTCCTCCTCTCATGGAGGAAGAGGAATGGAGTTGTAATGACCTAAAAGCAAAAACGTTAGGGTCTGTGGTTGGACTGTCCGCGAAAACCCTGAGGGCTACTGCTACCATCCGGACAGCAGCTGAAGTCCTGGAGAACAGTTGCAGGTAAGACCGGCGCTCACCTCAGCAGTGCATGTCTGTGTCATCATTTCTTCATGCATGTTGATTTGTTTGTTTGTTTTTTTTCTTTTTTCTTTTTTTTTGGGGGGGGGGGCATTGCTCAGGTGTCTGTTCTCATGACTACCACAGCTTCATTAATATAAAGTATCTCAACACAGTGAATATGTGGCATTTGGAAGTTATTTCACAAACGCACTCAGAGATAAAGGCACTTAATCAAAGGGTCTCAGAGGAACATGCCTGTGTATTTGTGCCCTCCTGCCTTGCTGTTAGCCAAGGGGTTGGTGGGGTGTAGGGGCGGGGTGGGTACAAAACATCAATGGATCTGAGCCTTCCTTTTAAGTAAATGGTGTCTTGCAGGCAGCCCTCTGCTGGCTTGCTCAAGTTTCCTGTGCTTTGAAACCCTTCCTCCGGTTCAGGCACAAATTCAGACACCAAGTCTCATGACTGTTACAGCTACATAAAACAGTCTGATGCTGTTGTACAGTTATCCTGTATTTTTGTTCACTCTGCTCACTATAGAATAGTCACCAAAATATTATCATATACTGCCAAAAAAATCCCCCTAACCCAGAGAAATGCTAGTGGAGAGTTAAAACAACTTGTGCAGTCTCATGCCAAGCAGCGCTATTGTTTTCTTGGTCAGAGATGAAAGTTGAGCTGTTTGTGGAATCATTTGGACTTTTATCTTAAGAGCCCATCCCACACGTTGTCCAACAGCTGAGATATTTCCTAACCAGAAACATTTTCAAAAGCTGCATCAAAGGACACTTTCGATGCAGTTTTTCACTCCACTGCTTTGTCCTCACATCTGGACACCATTATTGCTCAGAGGTTGACATTGTCTTAATATTTGGTTTTGGGAGAGGGGGGGGGTAATTTATAGATAATCCATACTTTTCCTGTCAAGTTGACAAAACACTTAGAGAGACCAAGGCTTAGAAATGATCTTCAGCATGACTTTTTTTTTAAGATATTGTAAAAACTAATTGATTAAGTCTAGTAACTCAACTTTAACACTCCCTCAAGGATTTTACCCTCCATGTGGGCACATGTCAGCTAACATGATAACACAGTGAACTCAAGTGGTTCAAAGTGATCACATTGAGTTTGGGTCTAATAAGCACTGGGTTTGTTGACATGTGGGCATCTCCTGGTTTCCTGGTGTGCTCCCCTGCATTCTTGTTTTTCACTGAAAGAGAAGCAGGAGGGAGAGAGCCCCCTCTTTCTCCCTTCCATCACCCGCGCTCTCCCCCTTTCCCCCTGCCCCTCACCATCTCTTTAGGTCAACCAATTTCCATCTCAAACATGTGGAACTAATTTTGCCACTGCACAGATTCCTTTTTTCCCTCTTTTCGAGAAACCTCCCATATTCAACTAACAACAAAATGACAGAAAAACACAACAACAAAACATCCTCAGCTCAGTTATACAGCTTCAACCACCAAAACCACTTTGCTATAGATTGTGAGAGTGTGTCACTGTTTTCCTCCCTCTTTCTCCTCTATCTAGCACTTTTATCTCACTCTTTTTTTGAAAAAGAAAATCTGTCTGACAGAGACTAAGTATGCTTTGGTGAGAGACAGGGAGAGACAAGAGGAGGGGAAGGGGGAAGAAAGACAGCAAGAAAGAAAGGAGATGGAGAAAGAGAGCAGGGGGTGCAGAGAGCCCAGCTGTGCTAAATACCTGACTCTTTGCGCAGACCTTCCAAAGGTCAGGTTTGTGCTTGGGGCCTACGGCTTTAGTCATGCTGGGGTTCTCCTCTCAGCACTCCCGGCAGAAGGCATTCTCATAAAGAAAGGGGCCCTCCTTCCCCCTTTCCATCTTTCCCTCCCTCTCTAAAGCTCAAGTTCCCCCTTCCTCTTCTTCCCTCCCTCTTCCTTGTCCACCCCCTTCACTACTGGAACAGGAATGCAACACAGCAGGAGAGAGTAGAAAGACAGAGAGAGAGAGACTTTAGAAAGGAAAGCAGGGGAGAGTGGTAAAGGAGGGGCCCCAGAGTGGACGATAGAAAGAGGGAGAGATAGAAGTGGGAGAATGTGAAGGAGAAAACATACTGAGGACTGGGACTGGGGTTTCAGATGGGAAAAGAAAGAGCAGGAGTAATGGCAGAGAGATAGAGGAAGAGAGATAGAGGAATAGATAAGGAAGGGAAATGCTGTTGTTCAGTCACACAGCCAGGCTGCTCACTTCACCCACTTTACCATGATCATCACTGAAGTCAACCCCCTACACACACACCAACTGCTCCTGTATGCAAAGGAAGGGAAACATAAAAAGAGTGAAAGAAAGAGGAGAAAGGGAAAAGCATGGCTGCATCTCTAACACTTGCCACATTACTTAGGCCCCAAAGTCTCATAAAAGTGGCTGTTCATTACAGAAATCTGCAGATAATGTCACAACAAAACAAACTTCAAGTTGCTGTAACATTTGCTTTAAAAAAAAGATCAAGATAACAATAGGAAACCAGAGAGAATAAACTTTATCCAACTGTGTTTCATCTCTGCCCAGTCTTTACACCACGATGAGACATCACTGTAAAGAATGTCTGGATCTTTTACAGGTCCCACCGTCGAGGAGACCCCGCCAGCCCCTACTTTGTCAACTCTGGCTACATTTTTGCCCCCGCCACTAGTGCCAACGACAGCGAGATCTCCAGCGATGCCACGACAGATGATTCCATGTCCATGACAGACAGTAGCGTGTAAGTGTTTTTTTAGCTTTCATTGAAATCAACATGTTTGCTCGTCAGCTTCACTGGAACCCTGCTTGCTCTGGAGATAATATAGCAACTCCAAAGGGTTCATTTCCATTCAGCTGATCCCGGCCAAAGCCCTGCGAATTTTATTATTTCCATAGTATGTAAACGTGCCTGGGCTAGAGTTCAGTCAACACCTTTCCAGGAAAAAGTGTAGGGGTGTGAAGAAAAATATTTGGCCTTTAAGTTTTACAGACTCAGCTTTTCAAGGGACCAGCGGACTGCAGTGTTGCAAAATAATGGCCTGTAATGTATTTTAATTATCCTCTGTGATTTACTACAGGTAATTCTATTAAAGTGTAGTTGTTGCTGTGGCCTTGAGGGAGATAACTCTGGGAAAGTCATTATGTCTGAAGACCTTTTGAAGTATATTCTGATGCATTACAGGCTGGAGAGAAGGGAGAAAAAATGAGAACGTCTTGATGTGGGTGGGGGCGTTGCCTCATTTTCCTCAAAGTTGAAATGTATCCATCCCACCCTTCTGCCACAACAGACTTGTTTTTTTTTTTTCATATTATCTAATCGCTTTTTCCCTTTGAAGAGCTGGAGGAGAGGGGGAGGAAAATGGCCATTCGGGCCTCAAGACAAACTCATTGAAAAATGTTGGCACCAAATGAAAGGAGGCTTACTCACATGGTGGGTCGGTTTCCTGCCACTGGCCTCTGCAGCTTGCTGAGATCATGTGTCTGCGAGGCTTTCACAGGGGTTACTCATTTCTAGACCTTGGGACAAGGCATAAGGAACTCCCCCTGACCACACCAGGGCACCCCCCAAAAAAATCACCTCCACCCACCCAGCCCTCCACAACTTCTCTCCTCCAGCCTTCAGAGCCAATAGCAGGAGTGGTGAGGCTCAAAGTACTAGGGAGTGAGAAAATAAAGTGCATGGAGTATAAAGGGCTTAACTGAATCGCTTTCAGCCTATTGTTAGGTGAGGGGAGCTTAGGGGGATAAGAGGGTGGCTGGATGCTTTGAAAATGACTTGCACAACTGAATAGGAGATCCCCATAAAGTGAGGGCCCATGAAACCATGAAAGAGTCCACGGCTGTTTTCTCTTCCCTAACCTGGACAAAGCATCCAGCCGTCACATGGTTTGCCAGGATGGGAACAGTTTGGACATGATAAAGCAGTTAGTGAGAAGGAAGTTGGTGAGCTTTGTTTGTTAATGATGTTTTGTTGTTAGGTTTGAGGTTCTTGTTTCTGCATAAGCTCCTCTGGGCTGTTGAGTTTTACTTTTGAAGAGTTTCCTGTGTTTCTTCCTGTGCCTTGAGGGATGGTGGCTTGTAGTCTCAAGGGTACAGTTTGTGAAACATTGATTTTTGTTGCAAGGGCCTGCAAGTAGCTTGCCACTGTTCAGCACCATCAGATTATTCTTGACAGTGTCACTCTCAAATGTAAGTTGTACAACTTGTTCAGATGAAGTAAAACAAAAACTCCATGATGTTACAAAGCCATCTTTGAAAAGTTATCACCAAGGTCTCTCCTGTCCTTGTCCCAAGCTCTCGCTCCTCTCTGCCCCTAACTGATATTCATTAAAAAAAAAAAACAGCTTCTTCCTCTCTCATTTAAGGGAACAATTTGATTAGTGTGTCCTTTTATAGTGGTTAACAGGCACACAGCAAATTTGAATCTCATTTCCCAGATAAAGAACAAGGAGGAGGATTTGGGAAGGGGGGGTGGAAGAAAGGGTGGGGGCATTTTTTTTCTCTTTTTGCTTATATCTTATTTATGGATTTACTTGGACACTGGGGAATGCTGCTGCACCAACTTCAAACATTACCTTATCTTACAAACCAGCCTTTTGATGTTGCTGAGATCAGAGGCTCACAGCAGAGCGCTTGCCAAACGAAGATGGCAGCGGGTGCATATGTGCATGAGTGTGAGATTTCAAAGAGGCAGCAGAAAAAGTAGCGTTTGGGCTAGGTCAGACACTTCTGAGCAGCCAAAATGGTCAAGATAATTGGCCTATCTTAAGTGGCAGCTGACTAGAAAAGCTAGCAGACACAGAATGAAAAATGGGGAATAAGATTCCCAGAATAAATGCTTAATTGTCCGGAGACTGCTAGTATTCCGCGCTACATCTCTATTTTCATATTAATATAACAGAGTGACAAAGCCAGCAGCGCTTAAGCCATGTTTGCTAGGCTGCTTTAACCTGCTGTAGTTTCTGACCCTGACCAGCTTCTGAGGTAGCACTAATTCTTCAGCTTTTTAAACAGCCACTGTCAGAGTTGACAAGGACTGATGTAATCTTATCAGTGGGGCTCTCCTTTGAAGCCCACAGAGATGTTTAGCATATCTCTCCCATTGTCCTGGTGTGTTTTGTTATGTGTGTTTTTGTTGCCTTGGCTTCAAGGGCTCCCGGCCTTTTGATTTAGCTGTAATGTGCCTAGTGGGTGGTTACTGGGTGGTGCTTTGTCGGGCACTTCAGTGATAAACTGCCTCCATTGGGGACTGACTACTGGTACTAATGCAACAGATGTTGGTGAGGATGCATGATGAGTAGCACTAAGTCATCAAAACTAATGCCTGATGAATAGTTATCAATAACATATCAGTTGATTATACATAATGACTATTTGACTATGCTTTTCTCCTCTGTTTTATTTTATTTTATTTTTTTTACTGTAACCAAATATAAATGTGTAATAAATACTGTTTGGTTTTTACAGAGATGGAATCCCTCCATACAAGCTGGGCACCAAGAAGCAGCTCCAGAGAGAGATACACCGTAGCGTCAAGATCAATGGCCAGGTTACGCTACCCCACTTTCCTGTAAGTCCTACTTCCTTAAGTTCTACTTCCTGTCTCAGTGTTTCCTTTTTTGTAATCTGCTGAACTCAAACTTTTACAGCGCTGACAGACAACTGGGTCCCGATTCCCTCGAGGAGTTGTGCTTTATTTCATTTTATTTTTTTCAGAGCTCGTGTTGTGACAGAATACTATATTTCATTCCCCCGCTCGTTTTCATATAAAAGTCAGGGTAAATGAAAGGCAGGATTTGCATACCACTTCTTCTTCAGCTGTTTTAAGCCCCTCCTTTCCCCCTGTCCCAGATGCTTCAGTAGGGCTGTAAATATAAACTTGTATAGTCATCTCTGTATTCTGTCTCAGTAACTGTAGTGTGCCACAAAGTGTCTTAACTTCATGGTTTTAAGCATCAATGTCAGCAGAGATCATTTTATAGGCAGTAGATTACCTATGGGACAATGGTTTATTGGCTATAGACCGATAAACATGCATGGGACAATGCTTTATTGGTAATAGATTACCAATAAATACAATGAATTATAAGATTACCCCTTGACTGGATTAAATATTATTATAATACAACGGTTTACATTCTTAAATTGGCAGCACATCGTTATGGAACATAGTTTTCTCTACTGTACCCCAATATTTAGTATGTAATTAGTCTATATTTATTATTATCTTTATTAGTGTTTGGGTCAGACAGTGTAGGTGCTTTGATTTCAGGGTTTTGTTGACCTGCTTAAGTTGTTGTGGTAAGGTTTAAGGAATTGTGTTAGGACAGACTGACACAGGTTAGGAGGTGGGTCTGTTTGAGGCAAGAAAAGAAATGAAATTCTTTTGTCTTCATATCCAAACACAGGTATGTGTATGTGGAAGAGGTGTGTGTGTGTGTGTGTGTGTTTGTGCATGTATTTGACAGTGTTGTCTGTTTCCCCCTTTTTTCTCTCTTCTGTCTTTTCTCTCTCTCTCTCAATCGCTCCCTCTTTTCCTTTCCCACTTGCACTCCTTTAATGTCTCCCTCCTGATTTGGAGATGGCTCTGTCTCCCATGATGCACCAGCCCCAGGCAGCAGGGGCCCCGTGCAGGGCTGGCGCTCCTTTGCCAGCAGCTCCGCTTGCCTTTCTTCTTCTTCCCTTCATCGTGTCTACAAAGAGATGAGAGGAACAACAAAAAAAAAGAGTCAAAATCAAGAAAGCCAGTGTGCCAAATAACAAAAAAGTAAGAAAGGGAGAGAGAGAAACCAGCGCATATAGTTAAAGAAAAAGGAGGATAATGTGACCAGAGTACCTCTGAGCTGCCCTGCATGCAGCCAGGAAATAAATTACTACTTCCCCTCAGATCTTCCCAGTATTTGACTCGTCTATCCTCTCCCTCCCTCTTTTCCCTCCTTCTCTGTCTCGCTCTCTCCCTGCCACTTTTGCCACTTCAGAAACGCACATCTCAATCCTCTTCCTCTTTTTTTTCAAGCTGTTAATTTTGTCCCCCTCTCCCTTTTTTCTACTCCTATCCTCACTCTCTCTTCTCTGTCGATATCTGGCTTTTATTCGGAGATTTAAAGCTGCGTGTCCCTCCCACCCCTAGTGTGCGTTTGATGTTTGACAAGGGCCCTTTGAAGTGTGCTGACTTCAGAGGCTGCCTAGCTGATGGCTTGGTCGGGCTACAGAGGGTGCAGGCAGGGGGCCTCCCCTCCGAGCGAGACCAACTGCTACCCCACCATCACTACCCCCTTCTCTTCCCCTCACCCAACAGCCTGGCACTGCCAAGGGCACTGGGCATGAGAAGATCTGGGGAGGGCTGGGCGGCGGAGAAGGTTTGGGTTAGCTCGAGGGCAAGGGCATCTGGATTAGGCCTTTTGGAATAGTAGCAGGCTTTTTGGAACAAGATAGGATTAGGGCAAGGGCAGTGGATTAATGCACCATATTGCATCTGTCAGAAACACTAAGCAGTTACACTCACACACACACACACACTCTAAAGTGTCCTTCCCCCTGTGTTGCTTACCCTACAGAGGACATACCGGCTGCCTAAGGAGATGACCCCTGTCGAGCCCTCAGCCTTTGCTGCTCAGCTCATAGCCAAGCTGGAGAAGCTGAAGCGAGAGCAGGACACCATGAGTTCACTGGAGGAGAGGCTACAGCAGATCCAAGAGGTACGCAGGCACACAAGCTTGCTCCACCAAGCCCATCACCTCCACAAAGCCCAACACTCCACTTCAATTAAGACTGGCTGCCACTTAGAAATTCTTACTTGTATCTAAGTTAGCATGGGACAATGGTTTGCGTATTGTACTACAGAAGCCAATATGCTTCAGCTTCAGCTTGTCAAAGAACAGGGAAAAACCAAGGGATTTGAAAGTCTGTCTTGGTTTAGCTACATCTTCCCTTTTCCTCTCTGTCCTCCATTATTTCATCTGGAGGAACTTTCAAACTTATGTTTCTAGACACACTTGAAGTTCCTTCAAATAGTTAGCACTTAGTTACTCTCCAGTGGCACGTTTACTGAGTATGTGTAGCGCCAGCCTCTTTGTGAAGCACAGGCACAGTCTGCATTATAGATGAAGTGCACCCAAAGCCTGTTAGTGAAGATAACAGTGCGGCAAAAAGGAAACTCAAATCAAGTTATCCAGGCGTTTGCTCTCACTGACTTCATAGTGTGATAGATATAAGTTGGTGTAAGTTGAGACATAAATTCCTCAGCTTGCTGCCTTTCCCACATGTGACTGTGTATGAATTTGTCAATTGCCATTGCCTTTTTGTTTTAATTATTATTTTCTTTGCTTGTCCAGGAAGAGGAAAGGGAGGAGAGCACCGACCTTGCCAGTAGCACCAACCTCCATCACCCTCTTCTCCCATCTGGCAGTCAATGTGAGGAAGACCCCCAGGCAATCCTCGATGAGCATCTATCCCGTGTTTTGAAGACACCTGGTTGCCAGTCACCGGGCGTGGTTCGGCACTCGCCGCGCTCACGCTCACCAGATCGGACAGGCGCCGCAGTATCCTCTGGGCCTTTCTTTGATGCTTATCCTGGGGCAACCAAGGTTCTGATGACAGGCAAGCAGTCCACAAAGCACATCCACCATCACTACATCCACCATCATCACGCTGGGCCGAAGACCAAGGAGCAGATCGAGGCTGAGGCGGCTCAGCGCGTACAGTGCCTCTGCCCTCCAGGGGGCACCAATTATTCTGACTTCACCCCTGCGTGAGTGATACCCCTGAGCTGCTAGTCAGCATTGCACACGATTAGTAGCGAACCTCCTTAACTTTCCTGCCAGTAAAGCTGGTCATTCTCTGACCCTAACCGTCCCTCCCTCTTTTTCCAGTCGCTGCAGCACTTTGTCCAGACGGCCAGTCAAGGCCACGGATGAGGGCGTGTCTTCACCTCGCCTTCCCCTTGATGCCACTGATCGCTCTCAGAATGTCTGGCAGTGGATCCTAGAGAGTGAGAGGCAGGGCAAGCACAAGCCACACAGGTAGGTGTCTTCTAGGAATCACCACATCATTTACACCAAATACACAACTCATGTGATATATTGACCTTTTTTTGAAATCCCAACAGCACTCAAGGCCTGAAGAAGTCCAGCCCACTTGACTCCAAGCTCCTGCCCAGTCGGACTCACTACTCTTGGAGTGGGAGTGGCGTCAGCGGCGGGGCTCACCTCCGTGGTCACCACCCTGGCCACCCGTTCATCCAGGATCCAGCCATGCCACCCCTGCCCCCGCCCAACACCCTGGCACAGCTTGAGGAGGCCTGCCGCAGGCTTGAAGAGGTCTCCAAGCCACCAAAACAGAGGTAGGCACATTTGGACAGCAAACCTAACACCAACCCTTCATACATATTCCCCATGTTTCATTTGATTCTCATCAGCACCAGAGTGCAGTGTAAATGATGTCCAGTGATTACTGATCAGTAATTGATCTTTGATTTTCCACAGGCATTCAACAGCAGCCACCAGCCTTCAGAGAGACAGGAGCCATCCAGCAGCTGCCTTCCCCACTGGAGGAAGCCCTCTATCCAGCCCTGCACTCCAAACAGACGAGTACGGCAGTTTCTTTTACTTCCCTCTTTTAGATCTATAACCCTGTCCTGCCTTTCTTTTTATGGCTCAATTTTTTCTTTCTCAACTGCTTTCTAACTTTCTAGTTTTTGGGATTTCATTCCTCAGACACTTTTTTTTTTAGCGTTCCCTCTCTCTCCAAGCTTGTTTTTTTGCCCCTCTTCCTCTCAGATTTTTCTTGCTCTTCCCTTCAAAGAGAGATGTTGTGAGTCAGCATAGCTATGTCTTTGAACTCCTCTTCTCTCGCTTTTTAATCATTTAAGATTAAACATGCTTTAATACAGAATCCCAGCTACCCACCAGTCTCCCAACACACACACTCTCCATTGGAACCCAACAAAGATGTATTAAGTAGCCCCTGGTAGCTCAAATTTATCAGACCTCTTCATACATGTGTTGTTGAAAGGGGTAGGTATTTGATGTTAAGCTGTAGCCACCTGACTGTGAGGCCTCTTTAGTTTTAATTGGATGACCCTCGGTGAGCCAGCTGTCTGTTGGCACCCTTAATTAATAATACTCCAAAGATTCTTTGTCTAATTCAACACTCTGACTTCTTCTCCTGCGAGTTCAGCTGGTGAACTAACTCAACTTTTCATTTTGCAATTTTAGGTCTAAGGAACTTGTGGTCACCTACTTCTTTTGTGGTGAAGAGATTCCTTACCGCAGCATGATGAAGACCCACTGCCTCACCCTGGGACACTTCAAGGAGCAGCTTAGCAAGAAAGGCAACTACCGGTAAATATGATGTACTGACAACAACACGCACATCGCAGTTCATTACTGCACACTCGGGTAGATTTGTATTGGCACCTGTGTGGATTGATATGGATGTATATGTATGTGTATACTTGCATTTGTTATTGTTGTTGTCTATGCTTGTCTGCTGGGTGGAAGCATGTAAACCTGGAGCCTGATTCTTGAAAAGAAACTGTATTCAGAACTTACAGAGAGAGAGAGAGGCGAGAAAGGCGAGAATGGGGGCAGGGGGGTTGGATTTTTTTCTCACATCTGGTACTGATTTCCATGGTAAGGCAGCCTTTAATAAATATGGCTTTGAAGCTCGGGCCATTTTATTTTGTGCACAAAGACCATTGCGAGGTCTCCATACTATTGCATCAGACATTAAAATCAAACGCTGCAAGCACCTTCTTCAGTTAATGACCGATAGCTGTTAACACAGCAAAATACCTCCAGTCAGACACTCAGTAAGTTTAAAGACTTGTAAGGTTATCTGAAATACAATGGCCAATCATTTCAAAGAAAAATTTTAAATCAGGGGTCCAATGGGCCCACTTTAGGAAGTAGTATTTTTTGTTTGTAGTATTGCATAGGTTGTATGCCACTGAAAAGGCATACAGCCTGCATGACCATGACATCAAGATGAATTTACAGGCACATCTGCTTGTTAGGCAACAGAGAGAGAAGGTGGCCCACAAACAAGTCATTGCACCCCTGCTATCCCATAATTCTTCAGCGAGCAAGTAAAGGAGGAGGTGGATGAAGCGTCTGGCTTCAATGGCAGCAGAATGTGTGGAGTTGGTTAATTTGGACATGGCAGTGGTACAGCAGAGAACAGTATTCTGCAACTCTGCCAGATGATATTGGTGCCAGATGTTGCGAAGAGAGAAAAATCCTGCCACATAAAACATGTTCCAATGGAAAGACTCCCTCGTTCTCTCTCTGTCTCACTCTCTGAAACAAAGTGATGACTTTGAACTATTTGTAAGTGAAAATGTAGCATTTTAATGGAGGAAAAAAAAGCCATTTAAATAGTGAATGGTGATGCATTTATTTTTATTATTGAGGACAAAAAGGTTAAATCATGCACAGCAAAGGTGAGAAAACAGAAGAATTTAGTTTTAATGCCTCATCACTCCTCTGTTGCATCCCTGCACATTTGAGACTAGATAGTCTTGCAGCCGTGGTAAGGCAACCTCCTCCTTAGTTTATGTGTAATTAGAATCAACATGGAAAATAAAACAGTGTGAGTACATTTTTGTATGCCCCTCCTTTGTTTGAATGACTCTAAGCTGAGCGATAAAAGAGCTTTTCCCCCCCTTTCTGTATTCTGAACACAGGCACACATGGGCAAAATGAGGCATTTTTCCATTACAAAGCTTATCATTAAATCCCCTCCCGCTGATCTTTTGCTGGGTTTAAAGTAGAGAGGAGAAATCATTAGGAGCTCCAGGAGACTTCACAGTCACTGGGACCAAGCTAACCCTGGCAGTTATCTCTGCTTGAGAGAAGAAGAAGAGTGGGCTAGCTAGGTGACCTGTGACCTCCAGGAGACTGTCTAAGCAGCCCCCCCCCATGGCTCAGCCTGCATCCAACCTATTGCACCCAGTCACCAAACCAGGAAAGGCCTCCACAGTGCATCCACTTTCTCCTCCTCCAGTTCCTTCTCTCTCCCTCTGTTCTCGGTCGGTGATTGGAAAGCTGCCCGAGTGCGCATGTGTCAGTGATGGCGACAATGTGTGAGAGAGAAACATGCAGCATGTGTGCTCATGTGCAAGTAGTGGAGTGTGGTCCTGCAGTCACAGGCAGACTCTCAGGCACCTGAAATGTCAACCTTTGTGACAGAAAGGCCCAATTAGAAGCCATGGAGACACAGAGAAGGACGCAGGGGGTGGAAGGGGGGGGGGGGGTCTCTATTGAAGAGAGAGGGGGGGGAGGGGACTTAAGACAGTCTCTAATTAACCCTTCAACTTTAATAAGACCTTGCAGGACAGATCGGCATCTGTAGAATGGCCAGCAGTCAAGATGAACAAGTGGATGAGGAGACAAGCACACATGGATGAATACACACATACACACAAACACACACACACACACACAGGCTGTTCCTAGCGGCTTGAATTATCACAGAGAGTGTTTAAACGGAGGGTTCAGCTCTGTTTGTGCAGCGGTGTGATGTGGAGTCAGGCTCTGCCTTTGAAGTGTGCAGGGATGGCATTGAAGGCTATGACTAAGTTGTTTTGAGCAGGATCCATTTCTGGCTCTCAGAGTGTGTGTGTTTGTGTTTGATTTGGACTAAAGGGAGTTGTGCACAAGCATGTATATGGAAGTAGTTGTGTAGGTGCCTCAAAGCGGTTTAAAACACGATGAAATGTATCAGATGCTCTCCTGCTGCCACTCTGTCAGGTTTCGTTTAAGTTCAGTTCTTCTATTTTTTTTTCTTTCCCACATACTCCCACGCTCAACATTTCCTAATCACAGGCATTTCTCTTTGTTTTTATTCCTCAGGTACTACTTCAAGAAAGCAAGCGATGAGTTCGAGTGTGGCGCTGTGTTCGAGGAGGTGTGGGAGGATGCCACCGTGTTGCCCATGTATGAGGGCAAGGTTCTGGGCAAGGTGGAGAGGATGGACTAAAAGCCACTTTGTTGCAGGCCAACGAATGCCCTTCCCTGCCCAACCAAAAGCTAAATTGTCTCTAAAGAAAGAAACTTGAGCAAGAGACTCTATGTAATTAACAAAAACACTCTGGACTCCTTTGTTGTTTTGTTTTGTTTTTTCTATTTCTTAATATTAAGCTAAACAGAGTTAATATATCCAGCACAAGAGGAGTGATTGAAGGAAGATGAGCCAATGAAGTATACCGAATCCAGAGGAGGTGCCGCCCCTCCCTAACTTTCTCAACCAATCAGCCTTAGAAACACAAGGGAATGATACGACAAACTTTAAAAAGGCCAATGCAAGGATGATGATGATGATGATGATAATCATCACGATCAGGACGAGGACCAGGCCTCTTCTTGAATATAACCACTGAAGATGTAGATGACAGTTTTGTCGTGACGTGATGAGAGACTGAGGCCGAGTGCATCGGACTAGCAGGCGCCGAAGACGCAGCGCCACCAACCTGCTCTTAACGTTAACACTCCAACATCGTTACAAAAACGTCTGTACGTGTGCATATACATACATGCATATATGTATATATACATGTATTATATATATAGATGCTTTTTGTCATGAGTTGAAAGTTTTTATTAAGTATTTATTGAAAAAAAACAACCCATTCCTCCTCCTGTTCTCCCTTTCCCGAGCCTCCCTTTAACCTGTGTTCCTCCCTCTCCCTATTTCCAGCCAATGGGCAAGCTGCTTTGAATGTTGGGAGAATACTGTGGTGATATTGTTTGTGTTTGTTTTTGTTTTAACTTTTACACAAAAGGATGTGACACTAGCCTAGCACCCTCCATAGCCTTGTAGCCCCCGTCTGACCCACGAATAACAACCTGAGTGGTGGTCTTGAGTGAGGCGCGCTCCCTCCACTATCTTTATGGGCAATCCCAGTCTTAAATGCTGCTGATAGTTTGTAATGTTAAGTTTGTCACACTAGCGTTTCAACTCCCTCATTCTCCCCTCCCCCCTTTCCTCTCTTGTTCTCTTTCTCTCAGTCCGGCGACAGAGCTCAATCTTTTTTGTTGTGCCTTTGTTTGTAAACCAGGCATTGCACAGGGGGGTGGGGGTGGGGGGTGGATGCAGATTCACACAGAGGAGACCTGAAGCACAAGCTGTACCACCTAATGACAGCGTTTGCAGCCTGCACACCAAAATGACTTGTGTAAACAGAAAACCAGTTTGGGTGATTGAAAGTGACTTCTGAGAGGGAAGTCAGCTAGCGTGTCAAAAAAACACAAAAAAGGAAAAAAAAGTGAATATTGAAGAAATATGGCTCCGATATCCTTTGAATGTTGTTACAATAACATCGTATATAGCAGAGTTCCTGTATACATTGTAATTATGCATTCTGAAGTATGGATATTGACACATGTGATGCACAAAGACAATACACAATACACACATCACACACACTATCGCTGGTGTTTTATGAGTACAGCACCTGTGCCTACATGGATGCCATACCATGTGCTGCCCTGTTTCAGGGTTTTAATATATATCCCTTGATTCTCAGAAGGGTTTTATGTTGAAAAGATATTTTTATGCTTTTAATATCCTGTAATCATATTTTGTTTTGTTTTGTTTTGTTTTGTTTTTGTTGTTTTGTTTTTTACACCACGGCCTTTTTTTGTTTTGTCTCTCTATCTAATATGTAAATTATACATTATATAAAGAGTTTCATTTAAAGATTTACATGGACCTATAATTATTGTAATTATTGAGAGATGTAGCCTTTATTAAAGTTTTATATTTTTCAAATGAAAGCTGCAGTGCCTGCAATGATTTTATTTGACTATACAAAGATTCTCACACCTTGTGTCAGCAGGATATCTTCTCATACACTTTTTGTCCTCCTAAATCTGGACATGGCTGGGACACGTATAAACACGTACAACATGTCAGATACAAAGCCTCTTGTAGTTGTAGAAATCTAGAAAAAAAAAATTGCACGGATCAAAACTTAGCGTATCGTCCTGGTGGCCTACTGGTTTAAGATGTGTACCATGTAATTACAGTGTCCCTAGTATGATTCTGGGCCAGAGACATCTGTTGCATGTCACACTGGCAGACAGGCTGCACCAAACAGTTATCACAATCCCAATAATACCGTGCATGCACCCAGGGTTAACTCAGCTTTTTCACCAGTACACCACGTCAGGGAAGGTGGGTGTGTTGCTATAAATGCCTCTAAGAGACATCACTGCCAGCTGTTCAGCCATGTAGCACTAAATGATAGGAGATACTGGGCAGTAGAAACTCCACCACTCTGAGCTTATAGCAGGGTGATCTATACTGAAAAGGACAGAATTTGAAATGCAGAAACCTCCTCCTCACACACTGGCAAGAATCGTTGCTGACAGTTACCTGCCGTCTCTGTGACCTTCATGTCTTCATCAGTAATAAGGAATGCAAAATGTTGTTCTTGTCATCACCATTAAAGAAGTACAGCAGCGTTGGTGTGGTTACCACATCACAATTCAGACTGATGATACAGAGGTGAATCCACATTTACAACAAAACACTTTGAAGCTATAGCTCACTGGGTTGAGCATATACAGAGGCTATAGTCACTGCAGTTGCCCCCGGTTCGATTCCCCCAGTGGCCCTTTACTGCATGTCATCCCCCCTCTCTGTCTCCTCTCAAAAGCCCCTCATGAAATTAATTCAAGTTTCAAAAATGAGAGATGTGATGAGAAATACTAGTTTAAATCCAATGCATTAATAAAAAGTGTAAACAGAAATCACTTAAAGCTGCAACCTACATTACAGTCCCACTGCGGTTCAATATAAAGGCTCCGTATTCAACACTTAAATAGGAGACATTAAGCATGGAAATGGGGGCATGGGCTAATTGGTCCTATTAAAGAGCAATGAGGACCAGCACCACTCTCCGACAGTCAATACAAACATTAATGAAGCACCCTGCATGGCCCAGCCATGTTTGCCTCAATTATCTGGATTTATTTCAGCGACGGGGAGAGAACACCGTTTAATACCGGGGAATCATTCGCGGGGGTGAGAAGACCGATGCTGTATGCAGTGGCAGGGCGTGCTCACCCTTGCAGCACAGTTCAAACTGTTGACGTTAAAAGAGGCTTGCAATTGGCAAAAAGCAGAGGGAGCCACATAACAAAGATAACAATGGCCGTTAGTGATGAGCTTTCACTTCTCACAAGGTGATTTTCTCATTCATTTCTCCCCCTGATATCTGTCCCTGGCATTGTGGCCAAAAAAGGGAGAAAAGCAGACAAGATGCCAATGCCTGTCACATTTATGAGATACTGTAGGTTTTCACTTTCTGAAAGCACATACACACACACACACACACACACACATATATATATATATATATATATATGCATATATATATATATATATATATACAGTGGGGAAACTCTTCTGAGTATTTTTTTGACTCTGTCAGAAACCTTGCAGGAGCAAGTGGTCGTGGCTGCTGTATGAAGAAATGATGTTCTTTTCCCTTCCGGCCCCAATGGTGCATTCAGGGGATTAGAAACATGTCTGTAACCAATGTCAGTGTGTTTGTCAACATAAGGTTATGAAGGTCTCTTTGCTTTGACCCATCATGAGATTCTTCTTCTGTGACACCTTGGTGATGAGAATCCTTTTCATAGGCATCAATCAGTAGTAAGAGCCTGTCTACACGGATAGGGATTCAAGAGAATCCGCACAAGTTTCGGCATTTTGTCCAGGTGGAAATAGCATTTTGGGGGGTGAAACCGGTATATTTGGAAACGGGTCTCAGAGTGGGACAATCTGAAAACTCCACCCCAGCGTTTTTGTGTGAAATGGTGATATCACACTCCCCCACTGCTCTAACCCTTACCTGAGCCACCCTGCCAGACGTATATGGACATAACGTAACAACAACATCAGCTGACTACTGTCAGTCCCTCATACACTACGGCTGAATCGCACCTGTTAAATCATCATCGATCTTCATATTTGCACTGACACGACTCCCAGTCAACATTTAGTTGATTTATAATGTTTGGATTTTGAATACAGCGGAGGAGCTTTCCATCTTCTTCTCTGTTTTTGGTGTGTATGTGTAGCAGTGTTACAGTGCCACACACAGTAACGCTGTTTGGAGCCACACGCTCCAAACAGGCCTGGAGTATGTACTACAGCATTTTGAGTAGTTTTCAGTTCAAGCTGATATTTCTGGAAACAATGCTATGTTTATGGAGATCCTTTTGGCTGAAGCTCTGTTTCCATGTGGCCAAGGCCTAAAGCAGCTGATATTGATGAGCACTGATAGGAGACAAATACTGACAGATTCCAGCTGCTTTCTTGTCTTTCATTCATTTCTGCACCTCCTCCTTTTCTTCATGTGTTCAACACTTATTCCCTGTGCCATTTCACTTTATTACACATAACTTCATATATGGACATATATGTTTTGACTTCTTTGTATGTGTGGATTACTTGGGTTGGTGACCAACCAGACCCAACTGCTGAAAATTTCAGTAGCCCCATTACAGGTATATTTACTGAGAAAATACAGAAAAAATGTTGAATACTTATTTTTGTATAATATAGTATTTGTATAATATAGTATATATTTTCTTGACATAAGAAAATGCCATTGAAGTTAGCAATAATTAGAAGATGAATTTCCAACTCTCCTTTCAAAGGCACAGAATAGTGAAAACTTCAACATGTAATCGATGCATTACATACTCCCTAAAACCCGAAAATCAATTCCTTCATGGTCTTAACTTCACAATGAGGGGTTTAATCAGGCTGAACCAGCTCGTTTCTGCTGAACTCTTTGGAACAGGGGCAGGTGTAACCCTCCACCCTTCTGCTGCTGCCCCCCCCCTACACACACACACACACACACAACTCTATTTTAACAGCCTCTTGGGGCTTCTGCTTTGAAGGGAAACCTATCCAAGAAAATTGCTCGCATTTTTCCCCAGCAAAGCATTGATAGATGGACATTGACTGTCGCATTCCCTTTCCTGCACATCAGGAGCCAACCGCTACCCCTCCACTCCCTGTCTTCCCTCAACCCTTTCTGTGGCATTCCAGTCCCAATAGGTGCTTTGTTGAAGTGCATTGCAGGTTAAATGTTGGCTCTGAAGCTCCCGTTTTCACAGAAACTTAACTTCCCACTTGGGCGCTTTTGGCTCCTTAATTTTTAATTTGAAGCACACAATTCTTTCACGGTGCCTTTTCATCAATGGAGAAGATTTCTATGGTGTAACTTTGATTTTATTGGCAGCGTGCGCTTTTCTTTCCCACCACTTCATACGCCTCATACGTCCCATATCCCACTACCTTCATCCCTGTCTTTTCTCCAAACAGTGGCATTCATTTCCCCTTGTATTGTGGTAATTGGCATAGCATGGTTGAGGCTATTGTAAACATGGCTGTGTGAGACTGGTATAAAGAGGCACCAGTCACTCCCCAGGCTAAGCTAGTGTGCGAGGCAGGCAGGGGCTGCTGCCTATTGTGCTGCTGAAGCCTTTGTAGATTTGCAGCGGGCCCCTTTTAATCGCCTTCTCATACACTGCCTGCCGACTCGCTTTGCATATTTAATTGCCAGGTAAAATCATTTTGTCGACAATCCGTTTAATTATTTGATTGTACAGTAACCGTAAAGAGTGAGCGAAGGGAAGAGGAAGGGATAAAGGGGGATAGAGAGAAGAAGAGAGACAGAGAGAGAGAGCAGCAGGCAGCGGAGAAAGAAAGAGGTCTGTTGCCAGAATAGACATCAAAGCTGTGCCTTGATGTTGATGTTGAATGGGCATTAATGGTTTCTGAAGGCAAGAGATTGCACAGGAAAAAAAAAGAAAGAGAGAAAAGAAAAAAAATAAATAAACCCTCCTTTTTCTCTGACAATCCCGCCAGCAATCTCAGTAAATGCATAAACATTGGAACCCGGTGCCAGATAGTGGGGTTGAACGCAGATGAGGAAAGTGAGAACAAGAAAAGCTATACAGTAGTTGGACTTATTCACTTTCATTTCCTGTAATGACTGAAGGGTGAGTAATGGAGAAGATGGGTCAAATCGACTGACCGGAGGCTGGCAGTCATTAAGGAGGCCATCACCATGTCAGACCTTTAGGTTAAAGACCAGAGGATTTAGATCAGTGCCATCGTGAGTCATGAACACCTCGTGTCTCCTCATGACTGAAACTGGATGGATGCTACATCATGTAATCAGTTATTAATGTTCAATTTAGCCCCCATGATTTAGCATCCTATAATGCTAGTCAAATCATACAAACATAGAACAGCCCAAGAATGACTCAAGTGATAAACTTGCATTTGCTCAGAGCCAGGATAGCAAGCTGCAAACACAACCCTGACACCTTATAAAGCTGATATACTGCACCCCAATGCCTGTTTACAACTGCAGACTCAAGTGGGCAGGAGAAGGTTCCACATAGCCCTGATCATCTCTCTCTTTTGGGCGATATAAAAATTTCAGGCGCCTGTTTTCTATATACCTCTTTCATGACACACTTTCATCCTCAGCCAGCTCTGTCCCTCCCTCTGCCACACTTGAGGGAAGCAACACATCGCACACATGATACTGTCAAAAGAAGTCAGGGTACAGTAGAAGAAAGATAAGATATAAAGAAAACAACAGGTGTGGGTGTTCTGACAAACATCGTACACTGTTGGCTTCAGAAGTCAGCCACTTGCATCCTAAAGAAACAGGCATGCACCACTCACTGGATTACAGAGTTTGAATGTATGCTCTGTTATTATATCATGTTATAATCATTATCAGTCTCATAAATTAGGCCACAGTTCATTAGTTTTTATACAGATGGATCTGAGTTTGAAGCTGAACTGAAAGAAACATCTAGTATAAAGAGATTATGTTAACGTGCACAACAAACAAGTGCAATGCCAGAATATTTTTTCAGCATGACGGAGGGATACTGGATATATTCCTGTATTTTCATTCTTGAAGCGAACCCCAAACAGTGGGTGATGTCCTCTCTGCTGTTACTAAACACCTGAATGTTTTCTGGTTTTTCATGATGTGTGTGGTGGGGCTTGGCATTTGCGTGTGAACAGTCCAAGCTGGGGGTTTTAACTACAGCTTACCTCTGAAACTCCTCCAAAACCACCTTGATCCTCTTTTCGGCTGGCACTGCTGGAGATCCCTCCTTCTTTCTCTCTTCCCCGTCTCTACCCCTCTCTCTCTCTCTAGTCTGGTTGTCTGTCTCTCTCAGCCTCTCTCCCTCTTCTCTTGTGTTGTCAGGTTTAATTATCTTTCCATTTTTCCTGAACTATCTTGTTTCTCTGTCACTCTGCTGTGAGGTTGATGTGTATGTGGGTGTGAGGGTGTTGAGGGGGTATCTACTATCTGGAGGGAATATCAACATAACCTCCACTAGCATGATGTATGTTTGTTGAGCAAGTACACATCTCTGTCTGTTCTACTGACTATAGCTGATAACATAATTTGGCATACTATGACAAACAATGGATAGATAGATAGATAGATAGATAGATAGATAGATAGATAGATAGATACATAGATACATAGATACATAGATAGATAGTATTTTACAACAAATTATCTCCATACAGCCATTAACTCCCATATCTGTGCATGGTTGCTAGGGGGTGGAGCCAATCCCAGCTGACATAGGGCAATGGTGGGATACACGTTGCCAGCCATTCACAAGGACCAGCCAAGGGCAACGCATGCAGACAACTGTGCATGTCTTGAACCCATGTAGAACATTCCTAGGCCCATGAATCAAACCCAGAACCTTCTTGCTGATAGGTTGGTTAGGGTTTTCTGAGTGATCTAATGAATATATGGCAGATTTCAGGTATTCAGACATGGAAATCTCATTCTAAATAATATGGAAGCTTTAAGTCCTTCTAAGTGAATGGGAACACATTATAAAGGATGGAACATCTGCCACCAAAGATCCATCATTTTGCTTTAGAACAAGTATTTAATGGGATTTAATTTACAGGGTTGTGTTAACTTTTGTTTGAGAGCGGAGAACTTCTGTACTCTGAGTGGTTGCCACCAAACTGCATCTCAGGTCATTACCATGAAGTTTACCAGTATATCTGTTATGAAGGGACCTCAGCTGTCATCTCATGGCCTAAACGTGAACCTTCAGGTGAGGGCTAAATCCCCTGTCTTTATTGAAGGATAGTCTTTTGCAGCTTCAGAAAACTCTGAAGAGAGATATCAAGAGACAATGTTACACCATGGTCTGGGTGAATACTCAGTTCTGATGGGCTGCAGGGTATCCGCTGAAAAGGGTTATAGAGGACACCTATAAAGACATTCTGGCCAAATTGCCTGATGATAGTTCTAAATTACTGTGCTGGCTCAACCACTAGTTAGTAACCATGGCAACAGAGACTCAGAGCATAATAAGTTCTCTTCAGCGCATCATCCTCGAGTGTGTAACACACAAGCGGTGAGAAGTGTGCTGGCTTTCTGAAACAAAACTATATATCACATAATGTTCATCGTCATCTCACTTCCCTTCACTGATCAACCTGTGGCAGAGTGGCCACAGCTCTACACTGTGGCCACAGTGGGTTTCCTTTTTATGGCCTGTGGACAAAAAGTATATTAAATAGTCCGCTCAGCCGTGGCTTGTGAAAACTCATGATTTTAATTGTCAAACACCTTAAAGTCTAAATAATTAATTAAATATTTATTTCCTTGATAAATGACCATTGTACAAGCAGGATAATGCCCTTCCAGGTGTCCTTTACCTCTTGTCCAGGGCAAGAATGAACTTCTCTGCTCAAATTTTGAGCAGATTTCTTGAGAAATTGTGGATAACACTGATCATCTCATGACCAGCAGTTCCGTGCTACAGTGATCAGAGTCTGCCCATAGGAAGAAAAAGCTTATAGTAGTTGTCTGGCCCTCTCTGCTCTGATTTAAAATCACTCTTTTTGGACAACTTTTGTTCATTTATTTTGGGCGCATCCATCCGTCTCTTTTCCTTTCTCTCTTCCTATGCCAGCTCTGTGTCAGCGGTGGATAAGCATTGTCTGTTTTGTCTAACTACCCCCTGTCGGGTCTCAAACCACCCCCAAGGGAAGCCTGTGTTCTTTGGGCAAGATAGAGCTTTGGGCCCAAACCACTGTCAACAAGGGGAACAATTTGGCTGGCAAGGGCCATATTTACAGATTGGTGAACCACAGCTCCATTTAGCAGTCTTCTTTCGTCAGTAAACACCACAGGACGGTATCTTTCTCAGATCTCAAGAGGAGAAACAGAGATAGAATTATGCCATGCAGCCCAAAGTTGGTCTATGCTGACCACCACTCGGACCGCCATTGTTTAGAACCTCAGAAAGGCCAAATGATCCGATAACGCAAGTTTGTCATGGCACGCAATTTTGTCCACATTCCTCTGTAACCCATCGGAATGCAGTCCCTCGAAAGGCTTCGCCTGTGGCCTCAGTTTGGAGGGTGTGTGGTGTATTTTGAATCCATCAGACTCCTGTCTTTTCTTGTACCATCCAGAATATTGGGAGCGGCATTTTCTAAAAATACAGCGATTAAGGCGTTGTCTTTTTGTTTTTCACATGAACGCTTCAACCGAGCTTCCCTCAGGCCATTGTACATACACAAAGTATGTTAATGTGTAAAGATATGGCAACCTTGAGTCTTGTTAACACGTCGGCCCACATTACATTGCGGGCAGTCTGGTATGCAAACAGAGATCTGGTTTGGAGTTTGGGGTCAGAAAGGCTTTGAAGCTAAACATACTCCTGTCATAAAGCTATATCTGGGACAGATGAGACCAATAAACCAGCGCCACACTCAAACCCTGCAAGTCCAGTCATGAGTTGGTGGGATGGACAAGATGGAAAACTAAAACCTACTACAGATTGAAGCTGTCTCTCAGTCATTGTTTACACTGTTGTGGTTGTTCAACAACCCCTTTTAAAAATGTTACTTTAGTATTAGTGAGTGCGAAAGAAAACTGGGACAAAAGTAAAGTTGCTCTCATTCAGACATCAAGAAGAAGAAGTAACAGTCAGATTTCTCCTTGTGCTTTTCCTTCCTTTGTTGGGTGTGGATTCATTGCAACATGGAGCTGGCTGTCCAGTCTGTGATTTAGTTTTATTATCATTATATTATCACCTCAGTTCAGTTTGACTCAACCCATATTGCAAAAGTGCACAATGGAGTTTTGCTATCACAGTGCACATGTACACCCAAATGTTCTGTATTTTATCAGTTTAAGACCAAAATGTATCAATAAATAGCACAGACAAATTGAAGGCAGTAATAATCTCATTTTTATTTATACCTGTTGTTACAGCTCAAACTGATTCAAGGAGCAGTTTATGCTCCAAGAGCCTGAACCACAAAGAACCTGCAGCAGCAGACCAGACATTGTCATCCATACATGTCTCGCTTGGGTGTGGCTGCCACTGACAATATTGAATTGAGCTCTTTTTTAGAAACTGGGGAATTTCTCTGTGCTTTTATCCTAACACAGCCATAGTGCTTCAGTGTTGTGCCTCACACATACCTTCAGGTCCACAGTCCATTCCCCAGACGGCTGTGGGAAAAGTGGTGAGGCCACTCTGGGTTTGGAGGCCTCCCAGGAACCACGGGGATAAAAAACTAGCCCGCATCATGTGATGCAGTCACATGACTCTCACAGAACTGGTGTCCTATAATGAGGAGAGGCAAAGAGGATTTTCATTGGTTAAGTCAATATAATGATATGTGAGCAGAATGCATATGTATTATATCTTATTTCATGATCCCATAAAGCCACAGCCTTCTCTCTCCTGTGTTTTGCCCTGCAGTGAAGATGAAAACCAGATCAGCATTTAGTGTCTAAAATGATCTAAATCTTTTTATTTTTATTTTTTCACCATGCAAAACAAGTTAAACCACACCAAGAGTTTACACATGCCTAAATGAACCTCTGCAAACCACCTGGGTTGTGGTTGTATGAGCCCTGGAATACGACTGTTTCTCATTGCAGACGCTCTGCCTGGCAAAGCTCGGGGCTTAGCCACCATTGTTTACTCTTTTACCCACAGAGCCCAGCACCTGTTAGAGATTGAGCTGTACACAACCCAGCTGCAAACCATTTCCATCTAACACCCAAGAAGATAACCATCCCTGTGGCACAAATGATTAGGTTAAACAGCCATGATGATGGGAAGGGACTAAGTTGGATGAGGAGGGAAGAAAGTTGCGAACGCAAAATGGCAGCAGCCTACTGAGGGAATCCACTCGCCTCCAACAAGCTAATGGACGACCAGACAACTCAGTCATCTCTTAATGAGGACTGTAGTGGCTCCGTCTTTCCTTGTTTGTGTTCTTCATCCCACATGCCACTTACTGATGGGCCAACATGGCCCCCCTGGCATGACAAGAGGCCACCATTGTGAGGGAATGGCTTTGCAGTCTGCAGGAGCCCACAGCAGTTCTGTCTGTCTTTTTTTTCCTGCTGCCTCCCTGTCGCCAGCTTGTCCCTCTTCCCCTTTGCTTTTCACACACAGGCAATTAAGTCAGTTTCCCAACATCGTGATCCTCTCTAACATTCTTTTTCCTTTTTTTGTTGTTGTTGTTTTCCTGTTCCTTAGGTTCTCTCCCTCTGTCTTGCGGGTTTGTTTCTCGGGTGAGGAGGTTGAGGCTGGGGGCGGAACAGAGAGAAGAAGAAAAAGGAAGAGTGTCTGTGTGCGTGTGCATGCGTGTGTGTGTGTTCGTGTGTGTGTGTGTGTGTGTGTGGGGTGGGTGGGGGGGGGGGGGGGGGGGGGGTGGGTCATTTACAGCTTTATGACTAACCACATGTGTTTCTGGGTCTTTGTATTTACATGTTTCTCATGGAAAAGAGGGTGGTGGAAGAGGATGACGGGAGAAGAAAGACAGGCATATGGTTCTTGTTTGTTGAGTTAAATTCAGAGCCGGACTGTTTGTTTCCTGTGACGAGCAGAGGGAAATAGGTTCTTGTAATCATCTTCAAATTTGACTCCTCCCCAGGCACTCATGAAGCTTCTCCTTGAAAACAAGTTTTTACTTTAATATATACACATATATATCATTTTCATGTACACAAAGATACTGCAGATAAAAAAAGAGCTGCTTTCTTTTGTTTAAAGCAGAGAAGTTGATGTTTTGCTTTGTTGAAAGACATTTATTGAAAATGATGAGGTTTGATTGTGTAGTGAAAATAGTTACTCACTATAAAGTGAGACAAACTTTCCCACTTTCACATTCTCTGTGTCTCTATGGCCGAGGCTCAAAGGTGCACACTCCCCTGCTGTAACTCTTTCACTCTGTATGCCTTGGGCACCACAACTGCTGGCACCGGCTTCACCATTATAGAGCATTCATGAGAACCAAAACCAGGTACTTTGCTCCCCCCTCCTCCTCTGTCTCTGAGGTGTGCCAGCTCCTACCCACATAAGTCGGTGGTTGTCCAATTGCCTAGTGGGGGAGGCAGCAGGGAGTGTGGGGGATTTCATTCTGCTTTGCACACCTTTGACTTGTAATCTGCTCAAGACCAGACTTTACGCACTCTGTGGGAAGTATTATCATCTTGTAATTTTCACAGATTGTGGGATGTAAAGGTTGTGTGTAAATTTATTGAAGCTCTGGGTCTGGTTTTATAATGAAGGAAAACTACACCCTTGGATACTCTAACACTGTAAAACATCACCAATCAGTGATTCCAGGTGTTTCTATTGTGATGCAACTTTAATTCAAATACTTCAATACTTTAAGTTTCCATAATTAAACCAGAGCTCTTAGTTAAGATGTAACTTCTCACAGTGCTGCTTTGAATACTTGTTTCAGCATCTCTATGTAACGGTTGATTTCTCCCTGTGTGATCATTAAACATCAAAGTACAGATCACCAGGTCAGAAAAGAGCTTGAGGGCCTGAGATTAAAACATTTTACTGCAGACGATTGTGATGCCCATCAAGTTGCCTGTAAATGAAGTACAAACATGAACAACAGGTTGTTATGTCATGGTTTTGGAGAAAGAAAAAGTAGATCAGTGTGGTGGAGGATTTGAAATGTGGTGGTTCATTCAGTGTGTTTGGACTCTCCCAGTCTTTGGATAATTACCTATAGCTTGTCCTGACATGTCTGGTTGCACCTGTCCTTGTTGACAGAGTCATTAAAGACTCATCAAAAGAGAGCCAGCAGTCTATACAGGTGTTGTATTTCAACTATGGACACTATGAATGTATTACAACAGGACTCTGGTTTATTAATCCTATTGAAGTCTGAGCTGTGAGTTCATTGAAAATATGCACTCCAAAACTGTAGGGGGAGCTCTGTAGAGAAAAAAGTGATCAAAACAGCCAAAAAGCAGTCAGACTTGTGTAGTTTGCATTTAAATATCTAGAACATCAGAATCAAAAACACTTGCAAACATGTAGGTGCTAGGAACTAACATTACACTGAGTGATGAGCAGTGAAAGTTCGTCCCTCAGCAGAGTGAGCACTCAAGCCTGAGCAACAGGCTTTTAGCGTTCTATTAATTTTACCATCCACAGCATATTGACATGGGAAGTGTCAGTGTGGTAGCAGCTAGTGTGCAGCTCAGGTCTAAACAACACCAGCAGCAGATAATCACAGTGTTTCTGTGACGTATATACACTCTGCATTCATTCAGGTCTTTCTGAAATAGACTGAATTCAGTTTGAGTCTGAAGAACCACTAATAACACTGATAATGGATAACACATCCTGTGCCAATAGATGTGGTACCTCGAGCTGTGAAAAATCTGTATCTTGAGCTTCCTGCTGATAATATTTGGCTCAACCAGTTCTCCTTGACTCATCATTGCCTTTGTTTGGATTAAATTTGTTCCAGTTCATGTCAAAGAGCATTTTTGAGGCAAATAGTTTGTGGCTTATGTACTGGCTTTGGTGACAAATGAATTTTTAAGAGAATAACCAAAGGAAGCAATCAGTGCAAACAGGAATAAGAGTGGCTCTCAGTAGTTTCTTGAGATTTTTTTTTTTTTTTGGTCATTTCCTGCAGCTACTTCTGGAGAGTAGAAGAAGCCATCTGCTCCAGCTCTCTGGACGTGATGTAGAGCATATAGTGATAAATAGATGATGCTGGTTTCTATGGTTTGGGGGAGAACGAGCAAAGTGTTTTTTGTTGTTTATGGTGTGAGCAGGTTGTGTTTACTGCTACAGTCTGGGTCCTTTGGTTCTCTGTTTGTTGTGTTTGCTGACTTAAATGTTACTCGGTCACTTGCAATCCAATTATTATGTGGTGTAGCTGCATTTAAGAAAACCAATGACAACTTCCCACTGCAGAGGAGGTGGATGATGATGTGCAAAGAAAAGTTCAGATTTCAGCTCTGACATACAAGTTAATTATTACAATGTGTAATATTTAATAAGTTTGTTTAAGATATTAGCTCACGTGATATTTGATATTTATTGTTTAAGGGCCTTCATTTAGTGGGACATCATAAAACAACCAGTGGTGTGCGGTGACTTTCGCAGGTAGGCAAGCAGAGCTGAACCACACAACCAGAAATCACTATTTCAATGTGTGATTAAGTTGTTTAATAAACCATCCCATCCAAGACACAATTTCATGACTCTGTGCTGCCTGTCTTTTCTTCTAAGCTCAAAGTCTCTCTCCTGCGTCTTGCTGCACTCTGCCTGGACATCTTCAGCTTTACTACACGAAAACACTCTAGATTTCCCATTAGTAATATGGTAACTGTGCAAAACTGCGTCGAAAAGAAGAATTAATTAGAATTACTGTAAATATGTAAACTGACCAAATTAAGTCTTTACAGACCAGGTTAAAAGCAAGACTTGTAAGAGCAGTGAGTGCTCACACATGATGACTACAGTGGCCAGTCTACATGAGAAATGATCTATTTGTTTGTTGACACACAATAGGGATGTTTTAAAAGCAGCTGGATGAAACAGTACAAATGTTGCACAGGCAGTGAAGAGTGACAAAGACAAGGGTGTTTTATTCAAACATCTCCCAACAGACAGAGCAGCAGCAACCACCCCAGAATCACACCAGCAACACCACCGATGGTAAAATGGCACCCTTTTATAAAGTGTTCAGGTTAAAGCCCTACAAGGAACTTTTAACTGGATATGCAAAAGTCTCTGGTTTCTGCTGATGTCTCTGTGAGACCTACCATAGCAAATCAGGCCTTCAGAGGGAAGTAAGCTATTTCTAAATAGTGTAACTCGTTACCTTCGGGAGGCAGTGGACGGGTCGGTCCACCGGATGAGGAAACGATGTACGACACTCAGACCGTAGGAGCTGGCACATTTGACAAGGCTACAAATTAGCATTGAGTTGTTGCTATGCTAGTGAGTAAAAACCAAACTCAATTTCATCACTATATTTTCATCGGGGCTGATACTGGGACGGGATCCACAAAGAGAATCCTACTGCTTTTGTCCACAGGGGTCGCCAAAATCAACTCAACATGAAAGTTCTTTGTAGAAGCTTTATTGACCCTGGGAAGGTGTCATTCTCCAGCATGTACACCCTGCTCAGAGATTACACATCATTTTCCTTTTTAAACATATTTACTAACTAAAAAAAAAAAAAAAAAAAAAAAAAAAAAAAAAAATATATATATATATATATATATATATATATATATATATATATATATATATATATAGTATATATAGTATATAGTTTAAAATGTAAAGGGAATGTGTCATCTGTAACTTCATGCCTTTTGGAGATCATCTTCCACTTGCTTAACTGTTTACATTAACAGAAATTTTGACCATGGGTGCCCAAACTTTTGCATGCCACTGTGTCAAGCCTGTACTTGAGGAAGCTGAAACGGGCAGGACCATCATCCTCAGCTCCTTCTAAAGGTGAGTGGAAGAGAGCACGCTGTCTTCCTGCACCGTATACCTGTCTTGTATTGTAGCTGCACAGCAGGGGAAGCAGAGTGCTGAACTCTGCTGAGAGGACCATCAGATGCAGTTTACCAGCCCTCTCAAACATCTACGCCAACCGATGCAGAGACAGGACAAACTGCAACGTGGGAGACTCCACCCACCCTGCACATGGACTGTTTTCCCTCCTCCCCTCTGGCAAGAGGCTGTGCAGCATCCAGGCAAAGACCACCAGGCTGAAGACCAGCTTCTTCCCGGATGCTGTGAGATTGGTGAATTGCTCCACACTGTCACACCTTTGAACTTACCTCTAGCATTTGCTGATAAATCTAATATATGTTTATTCACTTTTACTGTAGACTTTTTCTATTTTAGTATATAGAAGTGAGTTTCAGATTTTATTATACACACTTGAGAGCTTCTGATCCCCCATGTACCATATTGCAGCCTGAGGACTGCAGGCAATGCTCTCTTGGTTCTTCCAGGATCTAGGCATGTGGGCAGTGGCAATGGCCCTTTTCAACTAGTGCAATTCGGCTTGACTTGCCACAGCTCTACTCATTTTTTTTTGCTTTTCCACTACCTGGTACTTTTTTGGTAATGCTTCAGCCCAGGTTCCAAGGGAGCTGAGGCAATACTAAAATGTGGCATCAACTGCCTGCTTTCCACTGACTGGCCGGAGTGTCATCACTGGAAGAGTCACAAGCGCGATGTCCAATACAAGAATCAAACCTGCTATTTTTGAAAACACACTAGTAACAGTGCCCATTGATCTGTACAGAGATGTGTTATTCTTTCACATGACTTAAATTGTTGCTGTGCAGAAAAACACACCCCGAGTGAGTTTGGAGCTGCCAAGAGGGTCGAAAAATGAGAGCAAGACCATAGCAGCTGTGCTGACGACGTTCAGGAAGTACTATGAACTACTCAGCTGGACCTAAACCGAGTTGAGGCGAGATGAGTCGAGCTGAATAGAGTTGTAACTGTGTTACTTTAACTATTACACTACTACTGCATAATGCTACTATAGTGTTACTTTCATAGAAAAGTACATGATTGAAATTATTTGTGATTTAAGTATTAAGTATTTCTGACCTTCATAACAAACCAAACCGTTTGAAAACCGGTCAAAAACTGAGCGAGTTCCGTTTTATAGTAGATCACACACCATAGGCTTAATGCTCTGAGGGAGCGAGCGGACTAATGCAAGGTGGCAGCTGTGTGGCGATGTCGTGTCAGCGTTGGGTGACTCATCTAGTCTTCTTATAAATATCTATGGTGAAACCTGTGCCGACTGCAGCTTTAACGAGCAAGCTCATCTGTAGCTATGGTAACCAGCTATTGGCAGTCACTCTTCAGAAATCCCAGTACTGTGCTTAATGCACATGCGCAGACCTCCAAAATAAGCTGTCCTGCCCTCCGCTTGACTTTCTCCAGTCTTTGTCGACAAGACACGGTCACGGTCACATAAATGACAAAAGTGATGAGCAGCACGGGCTGGTGGTCAAGCTAGCTTCCTAAGACAGCAGCGACAGGGGGCAGCACTTACAAGCAGCAATATCAGATCCCGTATGAGACGGATGGCTGTGAAATTAGATGTAAGGAGAGATATCGCTTCCACTTCGGTAGAATTTAGTTTTTATTTCTTTTGTTTTACTAGTCAAGCACTGCTTGCCTTGCTTGCTCTCACCGCACGCCACTGAAAACAACAGAGCTATAAAGACATGTCAAAACTCAGCCAAACATCAAAGAGGCACGTTCATTCAAAACAGTTGAGCACTAAATGAGTCACAGACATCTTTCAGGAAGGATGGCCTGTGGTTTGTTGCAAATGGGACACTGAAAAGGCAAACAGATTATTTATTCATGTGTTGATTTGATGCTTGTTTTTGTCCCCCTTGTCACACTTCCATTTCAAATGTCAAAGGACCTCATTTGGGGCTGTGTCAAAATACACCACGTGGAGACGGAGAGGAAGATGTCACAGCTCGTGTGGATGGAGACGGCTGTTTCAGGAGATCCAAGTGGCTTTAGCTTTCACTGTAACTTTGGAAGTACCTCATAAATATGGACCACGTGCAGAAAAGAAAAGGGGATTCATTTTCCTGATCCTGTCCTCCATCTGGGAGCGTTGGAAGTGAATCACAGCACGTTTGCAGTGAGTGGAGGTGGGAGGTCATGTGTGATGGCGGACGAATGTGAGCCAGGAAAGAGAAAGATAGTCAATATTGCTTTATTTTCCTGGGTGTAGGCTGATGTAAACAAACGCGGAGCTTATGCAAGCTTTTGATCTTGTGAACCGTGAAATCTTCTTGGTAAAAACAGGAAAATTAGGCCTCACTGCAGGGAGGGAGGAGGGGCAGAGTAGGCAAAGGCTCATGGGAGAAGATATTTAGTCTGAGATCAGGAGTTCCAAGCTATTAAATGAACTTCCCCCTTCTGACTTAATTTGATACAGCTTAACACTGTTTCCCCCAAATGTTTAACCCTGAGGAGCTCATAAGGATTGGTATTGGCGGAATTATTGTTTCCTCATCAAAGTGGCAGAGTTGTAATCGAGCCCTTTGTAGTTTAATTGTCTTTATTCAATGGCAGGTCCTCGTGGCAAAACACCATTCAGCTGGGGCACACTGTGGATAACAAGGCACCAATAACCAGACGATTAGTTCATTTTCACTATAAATGGGGCTCCTAATGATAGATACGGAAATCTGAGCTGAGGACTGCTCTTTTCATGTGACGATCCAATTGAGTGAGCTGATTTTCATCAGACGGCCACGTTCCCAGCGCCAATTTTGTTGACATTGCAATGGCAGCTTGCGGGGATGGGGGCGGCGCAGGGCAGCCGGGTGATAAAAGGGGGGGGGGGGGGGGGGGCTACTTGAGAGAAAGCAAAGAAGGAGTCAGTTGCTTTGCCCATGATCCACACTTTTAATTTTTTTCCCCCATCACGTAGCTCCCTGGTAGGATGTGTGAGTATGGTACAGAGGTGAGCAAGCCCCCACCCCCACCCTTCCCCTCCCCTCCCCCTGGTAAGCTTGTGCCCAAGAGCTATCCATTTGAACTTCAATGAGAGGCAGCCTTCTTGTGAGGACTTGAAACAGGCATCTTTGGGAGCCTGTTAGAAGTGCCCAGGCATGCCTTCTTTACCTGATGTGATGTGAAGCTCACTTTTGTTTGATGATTCCATACATAGATACAAACTGGTATCCTTGGCTGGAAAAGAGTGAGAAGAGGAGCAGAGAGGGGAGGAGAGGATGAAAAGGGACAGGACTGACATTATAGCTGCACTACACCTGTTAGTGTGTTGTTGAGGTTAGAGGAAGGAAAAGCAAGATTTAAAGGGCAGGCTTAGATTTTGCAAGACTGTCTTAAAACACAACTAGAAAATATAACAGTAATTATTCTTCTTCATGTCAGCCCTCAGACAGTCCTTTTTTATAGTGACTACACTGTGGCAAACTTTACAGTCCTTGCTCCATCAAGCCACTCTTTTAAGATGAGCTGAAGCTGATATGTGGCTCCAGGAGTCTGACTTAGATATACATGTACAAAGTGGGAGTCATCATCGTCTTGTGTGTACGTGGTAACATTTTCATCTCATCATGTCTTACTGATCACTCTGGTCATCATGTGTGAAGACAAGGAGTTGAGGTGTATTGTGGGGTAGCTTTATCACTCTTCTCATAACGCTTTATTTATCTAACACACTTACAGTTAACCTTGTAACACAATGCTCACACCTTTGTAATATATATTTATATGTGTATCTGTGTGAGATCGGAAGTGTTTCTCTCTGGTTTCCTGTTGGTCTTGTCTTATTGTGAAATTCCCTGTGTGTTGTCTTCCTTTTCTCTCCCTCCTGTGACCAGTGTCTCACCTGTGTTGATTACCACACCTGTGTCTCATTTCTCCCTGTGTGTTCAGTGTTTTCTCATTGTCCTTTGACTTGTGTCTGTTCAGTAATCACAGGCAGGAGAGCACAGGAAGACAAGACACAGGGAATTTCACAATAAGACAGGACAAGCCAGAAACCACAGAGAAACCATGAAAGTGGGTTTGAGAAGATTCTGTCACATTGTCTGTTAATGGTAAATATTTGATTAGCATAGAAGTGATTTATACTTGCATTTTTCTGAACAGGGACTGGGTTTTGTTTTAGTCTGGCCAGGTTACCTCGCTGGTGTAATAAATAGATAGATCACACAATGGAGATAGTGGTCAGGGTTGAGTCTCCTATCATTGCTGTGTATTAAAACAAAAATCTAATCTACATACCCATAGTTATTTTATGCCATAGTGGACATTCACACTGAATACAGGACTGTTTTGAGACAATACAGATACTGTTTTTTGGTTGTTAGAGATACTTGGGACACAAGAAAATATCCATGAAGTCCTGTTAGAGTAATATCTCCATGAGCATGATGTGGTCAGACAAGAGTTGAACCAGGTCCAACTGTTTTGTCTGCGGTTCAGTGCTAAAAGCAACTTCTGTGTTGTCACTGGACTCGACTCAGTTTTGCACACAAGTGGGACTGTGGCTCTCTCTCTTCATCTCTAAAGACAAAAAGTGTTTGTCAAGTTTAAAAATGCATTAAAGTAGAAATGTTTGAGTGGGTTTTAAACAGCCACACTCAGCCAATAATTTACACCCACTGTAGGGACATAGTTTGTCACTGTCTTAAACTTTACATATTACGTGCGTGACCTGTGTCTGTTCATATGAGGAGTAGGATAAAATGTAAAACCCAATAATAAGCCCAGCTCGTACCTCAATTGTCTCCATATTATATTGCATTTTATATTTAGAGGCAATAGGGAGAAGGTTGTTAATGTTAGCAGTAACCCTTTCAGCACTGTGTGGCAGACAAACCAGAGGAAGCTATGAGCCTATTGATTCTAAAGACTGTAACTGTATTGAGTAATTTAAAAGCTCACTATGAAAGTTAGTGCTCTTTTTTCCCCTTCTTTCAACATTCACTCCTCCATCCCTCTCCCTTGTCAATAGTCATTTGTAAATGCATATGTCTTCAGTTTCACCCAGCAGATACTGACATGATTTCACTACCAGATGTTTGGCAGATGTCTCCACACACTGCAACAGTGAATACCCAAATTTCACAACACAATTGAGATTTTTTTTTTTTTTTGGCTTTTGTCTGCATTGGTTGCTGTTCAACTAATATATCAAAGGTTTCCCAATCTAAGTTGTTTGCCTGATGAAATGCAGTCTTTGTGTGTGTGCTTTGTAAAAAAAAAAAAAAAAAATCTTTTTGAGAGCAGTTGAGAGCAGCAGAAGTAGCCCCAGGATGACAGGCATCGTGTTAAAATGGCCAAGTAGCAAAAATGTCACCAAAAAGCACATTCTGCATTACTTTTGATGGAGATCCGCCTTTTAACAAGTTCTCCTTTTAAGATCTTTTCATATCATAAAGAGAGAGAAAGGGCAGAAGACAACAGACAAAAGAACCCAAATGCAGCGGCTTCACTTCTCCCTTGAAGATGTTAAAATTAGAGTCTTAAAAAAAATCAAAGGCTCAACATTAAACACTGAAAGATGCTTGAAATGTCGACACTGCAGTGTTTTAGAAAAAAGGACATAAGATGAGAGATACTTGCAACAGACTTTGGTGTCACTTCAAAGCCTTGACTTTAAGAAAGTGGGCTAATATAATACTGATAGGAGAATCTTTACCTGGCTCTGTTGACCTCATCTGAGGTTTCTGACAGTCCAAGCACAGATCCTGGGACCGTGCCTTCCCACCATGGGGTAAGGGGGGGCTGTGAGGGTCTGCGGGTCGAGGGGGCCAGGTTTGACGTGTAACCCTGGAGGTCGTCTTTGGTCTCCCGCTCTGTGATGGCCTCTTTCTTCTCTTGTTATGCTCAGAAAAAGATGGCCGCCTTTGAACTCCACAGTAGCTATAGAAACGGCTGGAGTTCCTCCACTTTAGCGCTTGGCTGTCAGTGTCTGACTGGGCCATCATGATGGGCCAGCATCATTAGACACCGGCACACACAGGGCACACATTGACACATTTGCTGACACGGGGTATATAAACAAAGCCCCGTGGAAGTGTGTACGTGTGAGTGTGTTTGTTTATAGGGGGGTACGGGGGTCATTTTAATTGGCTTGGCCTACGAACTCATGAGCAACAGCGAACCTACAAGCAACAGAAGCCTGATGTGTTTGGACTACTGACAACTCGCTTTTTCATGTCACAAATTTGAGACTTTGCTAACAAAAGTTTCACATCTCTTGTTAGTGATACATGCTGAATCAGGGACAGAAGCTCGTGGCGCTGGAGTTAAGTTTCTCATGGTTCACTGAGAAGTCACTGCTGCCATAGGTAGAAGATGAAAGGTTACCATCTGCCGTGTGGCACGATTATGACAAACAAAATTAATAAATCCATTAAAATGACTGCAAGTGCTTGACATCTTCAGCCTTGTGTTCCTTCACATCCTACCTAATCATAAAACCTTTCTCCTCCTCTAATTTTTTGTAAAGACTTTAATTTTCCAGTCTCTGGAACTTCAAAGAACTGACGATTTGCAAGTCCACATCCCTCCGAGCACTCCATTCTTTCATTTCGACGGCCCCTTCAGTAAATATGTGCAATCGCCCCGCTTTTCAAACAGATTCGTTTCCCATGTATTTATTTTAAATGAATATTATTAGCTGGCCTGGCAAGAAAAGGTTCTTATGCTAATCCACAGAAATCGCAGGCATTTCCATTTAATGCCTACTTATAGGCCATTCTTTAACGACTATTTGCCTCACAGTCTTAGCAAATGAGCTCTGCATCCCAGACTCCTCTGCGCTCATAATTTCATTGGAAAGAAGAAGGAACACCCCCCCCCCCCTTTTTTTTTTTTTTACTTTGATCCCAGAATTTGTTTTTGAATCTGCTGGTTGTGTATTCAAACATCAATAGAGACGTGGTTGCAAGTGCTTGCTTTCATTATTTTTCACAGAGATAAAACGAAAGAACAGAGGGATGGGAGGGGACAAGGGGGGAGAAGGAGGGGGAGAGGAAAAAGACATGATGAGAGGAAATGAGGGAGAAGGGTAGGTGACTGTCTGGGACAAACCTCACATTGCCGGAGAGACTGTGTGTCAATATGCGTGTGTCACAGCCTTATCAGATTGTGTGGTGCTTATTAAAAGCCCTGACCTCCCTGCCAACCCACCATAACCACCATCCTCCTCACTGCAGCTCTCTGTCTGGCCATACAGCCTTATCTCTGGCCTTTCTGACTGAAGTGACAAAGATATCTGTGGCTGACTTCTCTCATACGAGGCCTTGCTACAGCCACCGGTCTCAGCTGGATTGTCTATTAACCAATTTTTTCACCCATTTCAGGGTGATTGTAATCACACTTTGAATTTTTGGTGTTTTAACCTGGGGAAAAAAAACAATGTTTGAGATGTCCCAGCTTTGCATTTGACCGCTGTCAATTTTTTTTTTAAAAAAAGGACTGTGAAAAGTTTTGACCTTCACCTAGAATCCTCTGCCTGTCATGTGGCATCCTGTGCCATGACTATGGGGAATGGGAATTGAGGCATCCCACCAAGGTATAATGAGTGATGGGGCTTCTTTGATTCCTGGAAAGCTTTCATCTTCAGTCAAGGCCTCCACTGGTAGACTGCACTTTCTCTCTTTCTGTTCTTCTTTGTCTCTTGCCTTGATGTTTGATGGCGAAGACAGAGAAAAAGATCTTTAATATGGTCCCCATTCCATTACCAGTCTCCTCACTGTGATACTCATATCATGCATCTCTTCTCCATGCCTTCATGGTTTTGTAATTGGGATACTATCACTGAACCACAGGAACCAATTTTTCCTGTTGTCAGTGTGTACTAGAAAGTTAGGAAGACAACATTTTTGCGTATGCAACAGCTCAAAATCATTATTGCTTGAGCTCATAGCAACCCTCTGAGAGAGGCTTTTTGGGGGCTTTAAGAGCACAGCAAGTCACTCGGAGGCGAAAAAAGATTGCAAGATTTGTGGCGAGAAAGAACAAAACTTGAAAGGAAAACAACAAAGAAAGCATTTGTTCTTTCTCTGCACTTGCACCCTCAGTCTAGGGTTCTAATCTCTTATTGTTTCAGACCCAAACAGAGACAAAGGAGTCGCAGATCAAAACAAATGACTATCAAGCTATCAAACAAGCACCACCCTGCTATGATTCCAAACGCTGACTGCGGGAGAGCAAGAAGAGAGTCAGAGTCAGGCGGGTCGCGTATTGTTTCCAGTCACTTTGATGCAGAACTTAAAACGCTGGCAAAAAAAAAAAAAAAAATCAAACGCCTACCATGAAAGTAGGAGAGAGGGAAAGGAGAAGAGAAAGAGGCGGCGATGCGAAACATGCTAACACTGTTTGCATATGTGCACTCGCCTTTGTTTCATTAGTGGTCCAGCTGATAACCTTTATTAAGCCTGATCTGGAATTAAACTCATGGACCAGCGGCACTTTGAAGCTACAACTGGCTCTTTTTCCTGTTTGTGCTGTAAATGCAGGTTGTGGTGCAAAGATAAAGCACTTCTGAAGGATATTAAGACTTGAAAGTCCTTTGGCTATTCACTGGTACATATTTGATGTTGTTCTTTTGCTCCTTGGCTAAATTAGCATATCTCTTTCAAAGCCCCCCCCCTTCAACTGCACACACACTGACAAATGTAAATGTAATCCTCTGCCATCATGTGTTCACTAAAAGTCATAAATGATAGAAGTACATTGTGTACGCCACTGACACATCAAAGTGTGATAACACGATTAGCTACAATGACTTGAGTTTGTTTTCTCCCCTCCCATCTTCCCTCTCTCTTCTTCATCACTGTAATCAGCACCCGTTTGCTCCCGCCTGTATTTTTGTCTCCTTCATTTCCTCGCACATGATAGTCACCGTTTCAAAGTCGTCTTACCACTTGCAGCGGGGTGAGACAACCTTTGGCTCAGTTTGTTCACTTTCATTCAGACTCTCACTGCAGAAAATGTTATCACTGTCTAATTTTAGTAGCGATCATATCGTCTCTCAGTGTGACAGCTCTCTCTTATCCCACTCCTTTACTCTTCCCAAATCGAGTCATGTGCAGTGGGTGACAGGGCAAATGTGGCACACTACTGTAGATGAGCAGTAGTGTGTAAGTTAAACTGTGAGGCACACTCTCTGCCTCATCACAGTGCACACATCAAAACAAAAGGCAGTGACAGCCCCATTGTGATCTATTATTTAGCCCCCTCCGTATTTGATCACTAGCGTGTGCCATAGTGATGATCATGCAGATTAGGCCTGTTTCTTCCAACCGCCCCTCTAAACTCCATTGCTTTTATTGTTTTGAGATCTACATTTTTGCCTCTCTCACAAGTGCTGTTGTGAGCCAAAGTGATGATATTTTTTTTCAAGTATGACATGCTTCCAAAGGAAAGTTGACACCCTAGGTCATTAGGTAGTAATACATTAATAAGTAAAGCAATATGTAAAACTGCATGTGCACACGATGAGCTGTTCATCAGGTATGCTGTCGGGAATGTGAGCTAATGTGTCTGTGTAGGAATATCAGCTTGCTGGTTATGTTCAATGTTAAATATCTATCTCATGTGTTTTCATACCCACTGATCTCCAGAGTCTGTTTAGAGCTGAACAAAACTGCCTTTTTGTATCATGCACCCTGGGAATAGTCCACAAGATGAACTTCATTTGGAAACACTACCTTTGTATTATTCAAACATCACATCCAAAAAAATCTTTCTTTATGCATGTAATTGTGTCACAAAGTAGACTTTTAGCATTTCTGCCAGATGCTGTCTGTAAATGTAAATGTTTTAACATTGTTGTTCTCACCTTTGACCACTATTGTACTCCAGAGATAACATATCTCCAAACATGCAGTCGTATTAAAACAACAATGGCATGCGCATTGAGCTATTGATATTTTGATATATCTGATATCTAACGCTATTGATCACCTACTGTATTAATCTACAAACTCATGATACAATCTGGAAACTGTAAGGCAGTGATGGGCTCCCTTATCTAAAAACTACATGTGCAGTATCACATGTGGTCACTGGGATATTTGGACATTGCACCCACTGTTCTTTTTGTTTTTGTTTTTTTTTTTTGTTTTTTTAATGTCTGAAGCCCATATAAATTTCCATGTGAAACCACATTTGTTTGTTTGTTTGTTTCCAGGTTTCTCGCATCACTGTGCTTATTAGAAATATTGTGGTGAAATTCTCTGCAGTATTTGTAACATATTATAACCTGTTATGACATGTTTTCCACATGTGTGGACAAATGAAGGAAACACATGAGAATAGGTGAAATGCATGTGATTTTTTTGTGAGAGTTGAACAAACCTGATTTTTTGGAGAGAGAGGTTCTTTGACTCTCCCAAGTCCTGATGTAGAGTTTAACTTCATTTTTCAGATTGACTCTAAAGAAAAAAGAGGTGGTTCAGGTACTTTAGGTGAATCATTCTTGAGAGGGCTAAAGGGACACACCAATCAGAACTAATCTCATTTGATTCCAAACATGAACGCTGCTCCCTTTAACCTTAACCACTCAGCTGTGCAATTGTTCAGTAAGTAGAGAGAGCAACTCTGTGTGTAATTAGCGGAAGGCCCCTTTATGAATGGAATTAGCATCATCTTTGTCCTCTTACCAGGAATATAGGCCTAATTATCCATCTGCATGTTCCAAGGGAGGCCATACACAAGGCAGAGGAGGACAATTGCATTCTGGCCCTTCTGATGGCCCTCGTTTGCTGAGCCGAAAAAAGATTTAGAAAAAAAGTGCAGACTTTTGTCCAATGAAATGAGGGCAAACTCTCAAGTGCTAATTGAAGTCTGACTGCAGATGGGTCTCGTTAATTTTCCACCACCGGGTCACACTGTAACCTCCAGCATGGTCCTTTATATGAGTGAATGTGTGTGTTTGTCTAAATGTGTGTGTAGTGATGGTCTGCATGTGTATGTGAGTGTGTGCGCGTGTGTGTGTCACCCAGTGTTTCTGGGTGAGATCATTTTAGGGGCAGAAGTGGGGGTGCCCAGAGATTAAAGTAAAAATCCAGCACTGGTTGCCTGCACAGTGCCCAGCCTTGCCTCTGATTAAAAATGCTAATGTATTTCCTTTGTGCTTTGATGTGGGACGAACAATGGTGGCGGCGTTGGCGGGGGGCGTTACCGTGAGAAGATGTAATCCTTTATTTGTCGCCATGCAATGACACCCAGCTGAGCACTGTGACAGTCCAAATCAATCATGTCACAGGGAGCCGCCATGAGTCCGCCAGCTAACTATCCCCCCTACTCTTCAACTTCCAAGGCTGCGCAACTCTAATTAGCTTCCCTCTCTCAACATGGTTCAGAAGGAGGGAACCAAGAAAGATATGATGAGAAAAAAAATTCTCCAGTCCCAGCATGAAGTGGAACCACTAAATACACTCTCAGGCGCCAGATACATGAAACACACTAACAAGTAACACATCACACTCTGAGAAGAAAATGGAGCCTCTGTGAAAATCTTTTGTCCAGTCTGATGGATGTGTTCGGGTGGTGGAAGCAACATGGAAAGAAGTGATATTCCTGGTTAATTGTCTTTTCTACCTGTTGAGCCCTCTCAGGCTTGTTCTTATAGCCACACTTGTCACAAGTCAGCCTGGTTAAGTCTAGAGTTTGAGAGTGTGTGAGGTCTGCAGCTTGAGTTTTGGAGAGCTGTGTACACTGAGGTATGATTTTTTTTGATGACACTTTCTTTCAGTGGAATAGTGTGTCACTGAAGTCTTAGTCTTATGCAGTATATTAAAAACAAACAATGAAACATTTTGTGTCTGGACACAGCACAGTTCACATTTGAATGCCTGCAGACTGGTTTGATCTAACATGTGGACCTGTCCAGCTGTTTTCAGACAGGTGCATTGTGATGCTGCAGGCTTCAATAGAATGCATTCTTTTTAATTTCCAGGATTTCAGGAGACGTGGGCCAATCAAAAGCTTCTGTTGCTGACCTTGCATGACCAGTAGGGACTACCTATACAGCTCAATGTGTTATGAAAGGGAAAATGCACATATTCAAAGACAACAGTCACTGTCAGCTGAGTGCAGTTCTACACCTGTCAGAGAGAGATGGGTGTGGCACTTACTCTTGAGCTCTTCATAAGCAACTTTGACAAAGCAGTGCTGAGAAACTAAGTGTTATGTACATGGGACTAAATGCTTCATAGTTGTTTTCAGTGCTTAATACAGTTCACCACTGGTGCAGTATATACTGTACTGTGCACAGGGTTATAATAGGCAATAATAGGCCTACATCAAATAAATAGTCTATTCATGCATTGAAATGTAATTTTAATAAGAGGGCCGAATGAAACAAAATCACACAATCTCACATTTGTATGCACATTACACTTGCAGATTCAGGGTGAATTGATACTTCACTTTTACTTTTATTTGTTTATTTTCACAGGGACTGTGCACATTAATCAGTATTTCTGTAAATTTGACATATTAGTTAAATGGCTAGTTTTCAACTGCAGTCCCTGGGCAAGATGTTACCTCCCAGTCTGTAACAAAACAATATTACATACATTACACACTATACACGTATAATACATTACATCCCTAAAATAATACTACAGAAAAGCATACATGTCACTTAAATAGTAATATGTAGAAACACATAGGCAGCAAACAGCAAATAGAGACATATAACATCAATGTGTAACACATGTAAGCACGTAGCTTGGAGATGAAGAGCACAGCAGATGCATATGGATATGTTTCCAAAAGGGATGCAACTAAAGCAGAAAAGCAGACAAATGACACAGTAATCATGCAACAATAAGCATGCCACAAGAAGCTAACATAGACATAGAACATGCATATTAAGCAACAGTAGTAGACATTAAAGAAGCAGTAGCATGCATATGAAATGTTTGCATTATCCCTCAGCTGAAACAGGGCGAGGGTGAGGTACACCCTGGAGAGGTCACCAGTCTATTACAGAGAGACCAACAACACACACACACACACACACACACACACACTCACATCCACACCTGTGGGCACCAATTGTGAGCAGTGTGCATGGATGCTGTTTTTACTTTAGCACTAATTGCAGCTGTTTTGTCTCACACTGCTCATCACAATCCAAACAGACCACACCTGTTCATCAACTGTGCATCCACAGAGTCTACAGTTAGTCCACTGTCAGCCCAAGTGTGGAAACTTGTATCCTCCTATTGTATTGCTCACTTTCAGAGTTTTGACCAAAATTTCCTGGCATGTTTACCATGTTTACTCTGCTTTCATCACATCACGCTCAGGATGTGACACTGCCGTGACTCTGTTTCAAGACGTTTCCTCAGCTTGAAACCATCATCGTTGTCACACCCTGGCGATCTGTCGTTCAGCTGCACGCGCACAAAGCTTGAAGATATTCTCTTCAGAGAGCTGCGTGTATGGGGTGTGTGTGTGTGTGTGTGTGTCTGAGAGACAGAAGAGGGGGTGCTGGGATATGAAGTAGAAGGGCTTTTATCAGCCTCTGAGTTGGAAGTCTTTGAGAGCCTCCTCAGAAGCTCAGCATTTCTTCCATTGTTCTATTTCCATCCCTCGCTTCGCTCCTGTCACATGTAAAATTACAAAAGGCCCCTATACTCCCTACCCCCTCCGCACCTACACCCCTCCTCTTCACTCATATCCCACCCCTTTTCCCCATGTTCCAACGTCAGAGAGGCATATAACCCACTTAGATTATTCTCAAAATACTTCACAACTTTACAGTCTTCCCACTGCAAATTAGAGTTCAGGCAAAACAACTGGAACTGGAAAGCTGAGGTTGTGAACTTGTTTTAAAAGCCCCTCTCCTAATTTCACCCCAGTCATTCCCCCTGTGGACACGAAGGTAACACTGGTGTGTACCACAGCTTCCCAGTGCCACATGCTGTGCACACATGGTAACGGTGTTATGAGATGTTTTCTTGCCTTGTCTTGTCCCTTATGTCAAGGCTGTTATTGTAAATATACGGACATCAGTGCAGCTTTAATTTGAAAGATACACCTCACACACAGGCATTCTGCTTGGTGACTGAGAATCATCCTCCGGCAAGAGGGTGTGTGTATGGTGTAGTGAAATTCTATCATACAGAGGGCTAATTTTGTCTTTCTCTCCTGGTCCCCCCCCCCTCTCTCTCTCTCTCTCTCTCTCTCTCTCTCTCTCTTGCATACACACACGCACACACACACACACACTCACACACACAATGATATCTGAGACCTTAAAAAGCCTGCCTGCAGGCCTGCACCCGTTAACAGGTGATGCCGTTGTGACATCTCAGCAATGAGACAGTCAGAGCTTCGTCCTTTGCTCTCCTTTCTCTTCTTCAATTACCCCTTATCTTCCCCTTTATCTTGTCTTTGCTCCCTGTACTCTGCCCCCTTTTTTTTTTTTTTTTTTGCTTTTTGACACTTTTTTGCTATTCCCCTCATTCTATTCCATCTCTTCTTTCCTCTCTGTCCCTCCTATAATCGTCCCTTCCCCCTTCCTGCTAAAAGGTACAAAGTGACTTCAGGTTTCAGTGGCAGACACAGGAAAAAGAGAATTAGTTGGCTATTTCCCTAAACACAAACTGCAGCAGGTGGATTGGAAATCCCCCAGTCTTGCTTTTGCACGGCAAAGATCACTTTGATTTTTGAGACACATCACCTGAGAGCACACAAAACCAAACTATGAGCCAGGGAATGCAAATAGAATTATGAGTCTGTCACTGATACGTACTAAACATGAAGTGTGCGTTGCCAGTGCTGTCATAGCTCCACAGTGTACCACTGCCCCCCCCCACCTCTGTGCACCAACCCAGCTGATCTCTGTCTCTGTCCAATGTAATCAAATATGACACCGGCTTCTGCAAACAACAACCTGCCCATGTTATCTGTGCTATTTTCCTCACTTCACCCCCCTTCTTCTCCTCCCTCAACCACCCCTCAACTACTTCTTCTTTTCATTCCTCTACCAAAGATAACTAAAGGTGATTTCAAACTCTCTGTATTCAGCTGCTGTGCACTCCTCAGCATGTGTTGTATGAGAATTCAGGTGTGTGTGTTTGTGTGAGTGTGTGAGTGAGTGCGAGTGTGTGTGTGTGTGTGTGTGTGTGTGTGTGTGTGTGTGTTTAAGTTGAATAAAGGTATCATTGTTGTTTGCAGGTGTGTGCTTGTGCCAGGCAGACTTCAGCGGAGGATCTGGAGAACAATGGTTCTCTGTTGGAGGACACACCTGAGTCAGAGAGGGGAGGTGAGAGGGCCTGATCGCAGGAAGATTACACAAGAGCAGACTTCATTAAACCTGGGGAGGGGTGAGCAAGGGAGGGAGAGATAAGAAGGTGCAGGAACATGGAGGGAGGGATGGAAGAAGAGGGGAATGTGGACGGAAGGAGTGTGTCTGTGTTTAGATGTGTGTGTGTGCGGGGGGGTAGGCAAAGGCAATCTGAAAGTTGAATAAAAACTAATGTGGGTATAAGTGTGACAGAGGAGTCAAGGTTACTGTGTGACACAATAGGTACCTACTCATGGCATAATGGGATACATCGTCATAAAAACTACATTAAAATACATTAAAAACAAATGATGAACATAAATGATGAAAAATAAAAGCACACAGGTAGGCAGTGTCACACCACACATATCATCAGTGAAATCAGTTTTTGTTATAAGTATATGGGTTTAATTACCACTGAAATCTTAGCCTCTAACAGGCTACAGGCTAATCTATGCTAATTTCCTTCAGATGGATGGAAGGGTGCCATTTGTGAGCTTGCCCATTCTCCGCTACAGCTGCATTTCATCCAAAAATACCTGGAACTTGTGGTTCTGGTGCTTTTCTTCTGGAACTACAATAAAAGATTACTGTGGGCAATTGTCATCTGTGTTTCCACTGCTGCCTTGAGACCTGGGCAGGTTATACAAATCAGGCTGATGAAAGCAGTGGAGGTCAATATACTGAACCTTTGATATTCTGTTGATATTTTTGGCTAAGACCTTTTCATTTCAGGTCCCCAATTCCAAATCCCATGAGATATCATCTTCCGCATAAATGCTGAGCAAGACCTCCCCCTCTCTGGTGGTCTATCTGTTGTACAGATTCCACCTTGAAACATGATGATAAATCAATCTTGAATAAAAATAACACAGTCAGTTTGCAAATGTGGGCTTTTAAGCATTGTGGTGAAAGCCAGTACAATAGATCAGAGCACTACAGACCACACCCCTATAAGTTCCTGAACCCTAACTACCGCCCGGTGATTTTATTTTATTTATTTATTTTTTAATTTAGAGCGCAGTTCCTGTCGAAATGCATATAGTTGCTCTAAAGGTTCCTGTAGTTGTTGTTAGGGAGAAAATCCATGGTTGAAGCTGAGAGAAAAAATGCACTGGAGTCTCAGATGTCTTATGCTGAAGATGTTTATTGAGCTTGGCCAAGGAGAACAGAAGAGTCATTGATACAACAAGTGTTCATGATGTCACGGCAATTCTTGTGGAGCCAATCCCCAAACCCCAACTCTTATACTCACTCGTCTCTGTGTTATCATACATGGCTCCATACTAGAGTCTCACAGCTGTGTCTAGTTGATGACAAACACTGAGATTTAGGCTATAAAGGGAGGCAACATAGTCTTGGCATGAGCCTCAGAAGGAGTGCAGGGACAGATAACTGTCTTCTAGCCGGATGTCTATGTGAAGAGGGCTTACCTTTAACCTCATGTGGTTTCTAAAATAACATCTAAAAATTTCCCTTACAATTCCCTCTTACATAAGATGAATACCTAAACATGATCAAATGAATGAACAAAGTGGAGATCAACTCCTCAGAAGAAAGGACACCATGCATTACATATCATGTGAATTCAATGTTTAAATTGAAACCATCGAATGTGAATGAGTAATAGTCTGACTGTGAAAGATGAAACAAGTCATCATAATCATACGTGTGTTTTTGATGTGTAGTTACAAAGAAATGAAAACAAAATAGAACCATAGTAATAACAGCACCCCTCTTATGTGGCCATTGTCCTCCACAGTGACTCTCACACTGGCCATGTGGGTGGGGATAGTCACAGCCATGTCTGGCTCTCTTCTGGGATCTTCAAGACTTCCCAAAACTAACACAAACAGTGACAGTGTTTTAGTGGGTGGTAGGCCAGTGAGGGATGAAATGTCATAGAGTTGTATTTCAAGAATGATCATCAACCCTGAGAGACATTCACATGTTTCAGATGTGCTTTGATTCATTCATAAGTCGTCATTTATTCAGCATGACAGAAAACAACAGTCATTTTTACTAAACTTCTAAAACCATATTGTCATGACTGTGAGACACTGTTCTTCAAAAGTTACAAAAACTGAAATCAAATAATAAGAGAACTCATCAATTTCAATGCTAAGCAAGAGCAGTGTGTGTAGGATATATTGTTTGAACTTCTCAGTTAAAACAATAGATTGACATATAAAATAGAAATCAGACTTTTTATAATTGAATGAAACCTGAAGTGAATGAAACTCCTTACTGTGCTGCTTTATTTCTGCAGTCTTCCCTGACTCTCTGACACTGTACCCCTGCTGGGGTTACATGAAACACATGAAAAGTTTAAAGAAGAGATATTTTGGCACCACGTATACAAATGTTTCTTTCCAATATGGAACTGTTGTTGCTGTATGTTGTCTTTATAATAACACATAGAGCACAGGACAGAAACAAGAGGTTTCCTCATGAGCAAAACTTGAACTAAAGTTCATGATATGAAGTGGTGATAATAATAAATAAGTGTACACACACATTTAACTCAAAGACAGACTGAGAGGCGATGCAGTCAGGGAGGAAGAAATGAAACAAACAGTGATAAATTCAACATGTTGATCTTGTTTTGTAGCATTTAAGACCATCTCATACATTAGTTAGGCAACAGTAATGGCTAATATGCCTTGACAAGTGTATGATGAAGTGCTCCAGAAATGAACGATGTTTCATGCTGCTGGATTACAGACAGTGATTACAGGGGGGAGAGGGAATCTCATTCTGAGGCTTTTGTGATTAATTTATGACATGTTCACTGTAAGGTTGGATGAGAAGGAGGAGACGTGGTGACAAGATGACAAAAGAAAAATTGCATTGAAAAACTTTCAGAGTAATTTCACTCCTCCTCCCTCACCATCCTGCAGTCATCCCCACCTTCTGTCTCTTTTTCTGCAAAAGTTCAGAAAGTCAAAACGTTCCTACTTTCTCACAGGATGAATGCTGTTTCCGTCTCAACTCCTCAAACATGAAACGCAAATGGTATGTAAATGTCCTCTTTGATTCTGTTTAATGTATCCGGGGTACAAGGTGCAAAGAATAAAAGAGTCTTCTCCTCTCTGCCTGTAAAGCGTTACGGTACACCTTTGCAGGACAGTGGATCCCCTGCTGTGAGGATAATAGGGAGAAATTGTTTTGCTATGAGATGAAGAGATAAAGGGAAAAGTATGATTTTTCAAAGACTCTGCTGCCTCTCCTCAACACCCTCCAAGCATCCCTTCTGGAGTGCATGAGAGAGAAATTTTTCAAGCGCTAATTGAGTGATAGCTGATTGCTGAAGTGTTCATCTTTGATTTTTTTTTTCGCCTCCTCTTTTTTCTGTGCATGTAAATGAAACATCAAGACAGCGCTGGATGTTTTGTGAGGAATTAGGATGAAGTTGGGGTTTGAAGAAGAGTGTGTTTGTGTCTATCATTGTTTGTTTGTGTGTGTGTGTATGTGTGTGTATGTACATTCTTCCTGATGGACACATAAAAAGACAAGTGCATTTGAGAGGGAGAAGAGAAGCTAATGGCACAAGTGTGAGGTAAGAAAATGATTTTTCAAGGTGTTAGGTTCATCACCTGATCAATGCTCATGAATGAACTGGCATCAGTTTGTGTGTAATAGAAGCCCTGTGTGATGTCCATTCACATCAAAACCAACACTTTCAGGGTCCTTCTATTGCTACCACTTTACAATAAGACCAGTCTTATCAAGGATTTAGAAATGGTTTATTATTTGGTTATGAGTTAAAATTATAAATAACCCTAACATCTACAAAAGTCTTACTGTATGTGGCAGTATCAAGTTAATGCTCATAATAATTTACAACACAGGGCCTTATCATTACTATTAGTTATAACTGGCAATAAGGCTCCCCTTTGACAGTTGTGAACAACCTAAACCAATTCATTAATACATGGTGGCATGTTTTACACTAATAATAGTAGAGCTTCTTTCGCTAATTCCAATGTTTTGTAACAAGACCCCAAGAAACACGAAGATGGATGAGGGAAGAATCAGCTGGTCTATGTGTAGGTTCTCTCTCAAACACAGTTTCTTCCTGGAAGTGACTGTCACATGACACGAGTTTCAACTAGGACTGTGTTCAGCAGTGGTGCATCGTCAGGGCACATTGGAGGCTTTAACAAGTCGCTCTTAGAATGTGACAAGACAGGGCTGGTTAGCATGCTGTCTTCAGTAAAGGAAAAGATGTGACAGACTTCAGTCATTATTCTAAAATCATGAAAGTCAGTGTGAACTGATGCGAAGACCTACAAACGTGTTTCATATCGTCAGTGTTGTTCTTCATTGTCAGAACCAACCCACTGTTTGTAGGTGAGAATTGTAAAAGTCTAATCATCTGGAAAGGTTTTCTTAATTGATGTGGCTTGGGAAATCCAAAATATGAACACTGATAATATGAGACTAATACTGTAAAACAACATATCTCTTCTCGATCCATGCACCATGCACATTGATGGCTAACTACAGCACAAGTAACTGCAGCATGATTTAAAAAAAATGTAACCATGTCATCCATATTTTTAACATACACACTCCAGTCTTACATAGAGAGGCTTTGCAAAAGACATACGGTTTGCCAGTTTACCATCAGTGGTTTATCACAGCCTGTTTCCACACCAACAAAGAATGCATGTGACTACACTGGCAGGCCTGATCCAGCTGGGCTTGACAGCAGAGCACACATGAAAGAAAGGGATGGAGGGATGGAGTGGTGGGAGCAGGGAGAAAAGCGAGGGATGAACAGAAGCACACACTGGGATCCTGCTGTTCACAGGAGCAGGTGCAGGGGAGTGGGGTGGGGTGTGTGGGTGTGGGTGAGTGGGGAGGTTTGGGGGTGAGCGGTTGTGGAAAAGAGAAAAAAGAGCATGTGGGGGGGGGGGGTGAAGGGGTGTGACTAACATATGGGTAGCATTCACTAAATCAAACTCAGTGCCTATAAGCGAATGAGATGGAGTCACTGCATGGGTTCCAATAAATGGAATCTCTGTTTGATTATTCGCTACCATGAGGCTTTTCATTATGATCCATTGAACTTGGGCGCTCTGATGATGCCCCGGACTGCGGGGGCAGTAAAGCCAACACTGACAACAGCAGGAAGGCTCACACATAACTGTCTGCTGCCCGCTGTGTGAAGGTAAACAGCGGAGATAGCAGCAAGTGGCTGTCAATCTCAAAGACACATTAAGAGATATCTTTTGACCAGGTTGCAGAATTTTCACAAAGCACGCTGTAGTTCTTTCACATTATCTGAGAGGTGATTTGAGTGCATGACCACAGCAGTCACTTCTCTGCCTGTTTTATCCTCACTGCTGGCTCAAGGTGTCACACCCTGTTCTGCAAGCAAAATTCAGACATTTTAGAAAACGTTTGGTCCTGAACGTTTTAAATCTTATGAAAAATACCATACATTCCACCTGTGAACAACAGTGCCATTGTGTCCTCAAGAAGACTGGTGGCATGGGTGTATTTTAATATGAATAGGCTGCAACTAAAGTGCTAAAGTAACCAGGGGCAACCTTTTTCATTGGTTATTATGTTTAATGCACTATAAAACAGAAAACTAATTGACAGAGCCAGTAACAGAGCCTGCACTCCCCTGAGCTAGCTTGTGCCCCAACAAAGATTTTTCAAAAAAGAAAAAAAGAAAGAAAGAAAAGAAAAACAGAGTAGGAAAGATGGAGTGGGGGATATATCAAATTACGGTACATCAGGCTTGAGGAGAAGCATCTTTCTTGAAGACTGGGCGTTGACAGACAGCAAGAGAACAGGCAAGGGAGGATAGCTGAAGATCTCTGCCTTTGATGAGACATAACAATATCCAAATCCCCGACCGCCTCTTATTTAAGTTACTGAGGACTCTAAAAAAGGGAAGTTCTTCCAAAGTCGCTCAGAAGCTTGTGCGCTTTAGGTGAGGGGAGGGAATGTAGGGAGCAAGAAGTAGAAGGGTGGGGAAAGAAGATAATGTTTATGCATTAGATTTTCAAAGCACTTTTTTCTGCAAGGAAATTCAGATTCAAAGGTGTACTTCTTGCAGGAAGATCTAAAGGATTCTTTCTCCCTCTCCCTGTTATTGCTTGAGTGACAAAGTCTCTCTGTAGCTTAGCCAGGACTTTGTATGCACATGGTAACTGAGCGTGAGTAGGCCCTACATAGCTACAGTATATCCACCAAGGGGATTGAGTGATGAATAACTGTATATTTTATATATAATATTTTCTACGCTCAAACTACATATTTGACATCAAAGAGAACAGTAACACTAAAGTGACACCTCGGCTAGGCAATCAAATGCTACTGTTAACTCCAGTCAAGCACCCGGCCACCCACAAGCAATGCCACTGTGCTCACAGTGGAGCCTGAACTGTGAGCCTGCCGCTCATCACTCCAAATTCAAACTCATTGGAGCAATATTAACTGAGACTTTTTCTAAGTGGAAGTTTGAACTCCAAAACTTCAGAGGCAGAGCGCTTTGAAAGAGCTGAAGGAGCGGAGATTACAGTGTGTGTGTGTGAGTGAGTGTGTGTGTGTGTGTGTGTGTGTGTGTGTGTGTGTGTGCACGCTTGCGTCAGATAGTTGCTGAGCACAGCACTCGTACATACGTGTGATTAAAAATTCAAATGAGCGCCTTTAGAATCGATGGAAGGCTTTGAGGCTCCATAATGAGGCTGATATATGAAGTTTAAACATTCGGAGCCGCTGGAAGTGCCACCGTGGAAAAAGAGACAGAGAAAAGGGGAGGGAGGCAAAGAAAAAGGGGAAGATTTGTGGCTTTGATGCAGGGATATCACCGTGGGGCATGGCTGGTTGGCTGGTGCTGGCTGCTGCTGAGATCCGGAGCACTTTGAGAATGTTTGCAACAACGTTCCCCAAGACACCATTTCGAGCAATTTCCCACCAACAGTCCTGGACAAAGTGGGAGGAAGAGGGAACAGGTGAGACACAGCAGCAGAGGAATCACAGACAGTAAGAGTGGATGGAACAGAGAACGGCAGACATAGTGGAGAAGGAGGGGTTAAAAAGAAGAGAAACTTCAGAGAACGGGGAAATTGACATCAACAAAGTGTCGACTATCACTTCACATACACTTGCACAAACACACACAATAGGACAAGTATGGAGAAATAGAGAGGGAGGGGTAGGGGGGTGTTGGTGTGAGGACCTGGGACGGGAGGAAAGAAGTATTAGTTCATGCAACTGCTTGTGTGACCACATGCAGGCACACATGCACCCCCCCCCCCCCCCCCCCCCCCCCCCCCCCCCCACACACACACACACACACACACACACACATACACACACACACACTGTTCTACCTCTATCTCTGGAAGCAGTGGGAGTCTAGTGCCACTTTGAACTTGCCTACCATTAAAAGCCTGACAGAGTTTTGAAGAGGCCCATTGAAAGGGAACCTGTGCATTTATGATGTAAATGTATTTTTTCCAACCCTTTCTTCTCCCCCCCCCCGTTTTTTTTCTTTCTTTTTTTTTTTTTTTTATTTTGACAGCCTTTGAAATTTGTCATATGCACATCCAATTTAACAGCCAGAAAAGACTTCTTTGGCCCCTTCTTTCTTTTTCGCAACAATCCATTTTCATATCAACTTGAAAGGAATTGGCTGAATATTTTTGCTTGATTCTCTTTAATGTGATCATCTCTGTTTCAGTTGCTCAGTGTGTTGGAGTTATATTCTTTTAGTCAGGTAATTTTCTGTCAGGTTTACTCACATAGCCAATTCTTCAAAGAGGAAAAACAAGTGGTTTCTCAAAAGGACAACAACATCCTCAGTCCTTGCGTGCCACTTTTTCTTTTTGTTTTAAACTGGTTGTCGTAACCCTTTCTTTCATTTGTGGCACATGTCTCTTTCAGCTGCTTTGAGCTCCTGGGTCAAACAACATTTGAAAATTATTTTTATGTACCTTTCAACCGACGATATAATAGTTCTTACCAGGTCAAACAGCCTAGATGGTGTCCATAAAGTTGTCAGTCACAGTCATGTCTGTGTTGTGGTTACCCTACATACTGAATGTGTATACTGGATGACACTGCACATCACCCACTGCCAACACTCAGTGTCAATGCAGGAAGTGGTTTGAACTAACAAGGAAAGTAAGGGTGCAGAACTGGGGTGGACAGATGTGACAGTGTGATGTCACATGAACACATCAAACAGTGAACTAATTTTAGCCCACACAGCAACAGTGCCAACATGCAGAGATTCACCCATAAATGCCATTATTACTACATAGCCAAAAAATGCATTAACAACTGTTTACTTGACTCACCAAGAACTTTTGTCCCCAGGTTAGTATGCTGACAACTACCCCCAGCCCAGTTGACCTGTCTGAGCACTTTCCACCGAGTCACTGAAGAGCCCAGTCTGGCCTCATCAAGTAGCCGTTCAGACATATAAGTGAACAGCTGTTAAACCTAACACTTGCTATGTGGCAACAGTAAAACTTGCATACAATTCCATAGCATGTGCATTATCAGCATTCCTTAAAATGACCGTAGGGCTTACTGTATACTAAATTAAGTGCTAACTTCAAAAATGCCATGAAAGGGTAACATTCCTAAAGTATGTAGGCCCCTATGTGATGTATGTAACTTCATAATCTACACAACATGTCATGGTTGTTATTTAGTACAAACTGCAACCGACTGTGGACTACAGCTGACCTCACTGCAAAAAGCAGCATTGGCCTTAATAAAGTCTGCACACCAATTTTACGTAGGTGACATCACTCAGTATAAACTGACATGCTGACATGTGACCATCAGCTGCCTGGCAAGGTGAGTTCATGTGAAGATGGACTAATGGCTGTGGAAGATTTCTTAATTGATACATGTTTTTGTGTCTTTTCAGACCCATTAATATGAAGTGATCTCTTTACCTGCTGAACTTCCTCCAGCTTGAGTGGATGTGTGTGTTTGGACTGGTTTTTGTGCTTCCAACTGGATACAGCAGTGGTTACAGCAGAGAAGATAATTTTTGCATGAGACAGGGGGCTGGATATGGTTGTGCTTGACGTGGGTGTGTTAAAGAGTGATGTTTTTTTTGGGGGGGGGGGGGGGTAAAACGACAGCTGGAGGTTGACACTTGCTCTCACGCCCACTATATCCACACGTGAGCAATACACAGGTTTGATATAAAGCTGTATGCAAATTTATTTCAAGTGTAATGAGCTCAACTGTTTTGCAGCTGACACATGGCAATGTCACTTCACAACTTCCGTACTGCATCCAGATTTCAGAGAATCTCCATAAGCAGTCACCTTTTCTTTCCTGCTATCAGTAAATTTCATCACTTCACTCTACAATCAGCCTGACACACTTATCGTTAGCCAATCACATGTAAGCTGTGTCTCTGTCACTCAGCTGTCATTTACTCCTCCTCTCACAAAGACCATTCCATCACTGAGACTCATTCCTCACCCCTAGTGTCTAGATACTGGGGACCGTTTCCTGTTACTGGAAGAATCTCATTCCTTTGCACTGCTTCCAATGGTGATCAGCTTCCTGCCTTCAGCCCCTGAGTCTATTCCTCCTCCTGTCAAGGAAGTCTACTCTCCTTCAAATATCTCATCGCCATTATCAGCTTGTTTCATTGTGACGTGTGCTGAAATGTGATTGGAGGAGAAAAATCTATAAATAAAAATCTTGTAGAAATGATAGCCTGATTGATACCAGTCTGCACAGCATCAAGTCATCACAGGCGTATGCTATATTTATATACCAACCGCTGTATATGACAGTGTGGCGACATTCTCTAAACAAGTACAGCAACACTTTTAGACATGAGGTACCTATTAGAGCTGATGTGTATCTTACTTTACTGGGGGACCACCTATAGGTTGAGAAAGATACTTTGTGCTGTATCCTTCACATATTCACTCACACACACCTGCATGCTGTGTTGTTGTGCCCAGCCGTGGTGGCAGAGCCTTAATAAAGCCTAATCCCTGCCGTGCATCTTCTCTCTGTTCACCAACTCCTGCTGATCATCTGTCTCAAGAGTGCCGTAATTTACTGTCACAGAACTCCTCAAACCGGCCACCACACAGTGCACTGAGGGGGACGGCAGACTTGGTAACACAGATCACCGTCAAAAAGAAGGGAAGAAAAAAACATTCCTACTTCTCTTTCTGGAAAAAAAAGAATAAAGTCTTAAAAAAAATAATGGAGTGGGGGGGGAGAAACAGTTTTTCACAGACTCAAACACACCCAGCAGTTCGCCCAGCTTTGTTTAGGTTTCCTCTTTTTTCAGAGAAGAGAAAAGGAAGGACGGGGGTGGGGGGGGATTGCTAGGTGGTTGTCAACGGTTGAAGCTGCAGCCGCACCTGGCATCGTGTGACTGGTCTTTGATCACTTGTCAAGTGAAATTCCACTACTGGATTAAAGTGAAGGAGGGGGCAACCGAGGGTGGGAGGACTGAAAGAGTGATAAAGAAGGGAAACAGGGAGAGGACGACTTGTCTGAAATGTAGCCTGTGTATTTTGCGCCTTTAATGTCGCATGCACTGCTCTGTTGGCTGTAATTAAAATCAGCATGAATTGTTGAATTTGTCTAAAGCAGCCCACTCTATTCAAGTTCTGTTTACTGCATGAGCTTTATGTTTGGACTTGCATTTACAAGTTATAATTCTGGCTGTGCAAGTTGAAATGTTGTATTTGCTCAAACACAGGAGAAGTTTGTGGCTGATGCAAGAAAATGGAGAAGAAGATGAAAATTTTCAGAAGAAAAAGACAGAGAGGGGATCAAATCCAGATGAGGCCCATGACAGCGGTGCTTCACACTGAAAATCATGCATGTGGAAGTAAAGTAAAGTAAAGAAAAGCACAAAGTAAAGTAAAACAGAAAATACATGGCTGCAACAATCCATCCCATTGAAAAGTTATATTCAAACAATGATTGTTATTAGGGACTGCAGTCCAGGACTGTAGAGCTTCCCCACTCCCGCTACAGGACTGTGTATATGTCATGGTCTGCATCCTGTCTTGTTGTGAAAGTCCCTGTGTCTTGTCATGGTGCCACTTGCTTGGTATAGCTGTTCTGTTTAATTTTGAAGCTCCTGTCTTGTCTTCCTGTGTTCACCCTCTTGTGATTACCTGATGTGTCTCACCTGGGTTGATTGCACCACCTGTGTTTCCCCTTGTGTATTTAACCTCAGTGTGTCCCCTTGTCTTTGCCGGATCGTCTGCATTGCTACCTGTGGTCCTGCATTCCTTCCCTGTGTTTTCTATGCTGTGTCCTGAAGTGTTTCTACCCTGCATTGTCACCTGAGTTCCTTATTTTCCCAGTGTGTTTAATTAAATAGTTTTCTTTCACCTTACCGGATTTTGTTCTAGTCTGCATTTTCGGGTCCAGTCCTCCACACATCTTGACAATGGGATCACTCAGAGTGACCACAGTGCATACATGGTACGTGGTGCATGGTAATGAAGAAACATCTCAGCTAATATAGTCATAGCACTCAGTCTATGGTGCAGAGGAAGGAGCTGGCTTTGGCTTAAAACAATAATTTGCTAAATAATCAGTTATTGAATATTTATTACAATAACAAACTATATAACAAACACATGTCAGAACACCATTGCAAGCCTTATTTACTAAGGGGCTACACTCTTGGGGGTCATCTGTGTTTTAACTGTGTTCAATTGCCTTTTACCATTTTTCCTTAAATAGCTGTTGGTGTGCAGAGATGCTATTCCTCTCTCCCAGTTGCCTCCTCTGTGACCTCCTCATGGAGCATCGTGTTGTGTGACAGGTGACGATCACACACTACTGTGTGAATGCAAAGCACCAGTTAAGACCCCTTTCAAACATGCCAGGACATCCAAGCTAAACTGTTAGCGATACCGAGTTAACACCTAGCGTGGGAGCCATGACTGAGCACCATTGCTTTGAATGGTGGGAGCGACCTCGAGTGAAGCACTAGGAATTCCCTCCACTTGACAGCTGGCTCTGACGTACGCCCTTGACTTAGCATGTGCTAATGCTGTCAGAGATGTTTGGGGAGAGAACTGCTGGCATGCTAATCTGCTCTATGTTTGCCACAAGGCTAAGCTGAGCTGTCCGTGGCATGTAGAGGGAGGTGTTGACAGTAGTGCTACCAGTTGTTGGATCCTGCACGGGGGTGGTACGAGAAGATGAAAGGGACCAGAAATTTCCCAGGTTGCCGTGGACAGCCACAGCAGCTGGGTGAGTCGATGGTGGGAGGGGCACTAGTCATGGCAGCTGCTTTAATGGTGATATCACCATGGGGGTCCACCAGCATAGGACATGCAAGCAACACTATAGTCATGTACCCACATGTGCAAAATATATGAGGGCTTGTGTGCAACAGGAGTCCCATTCAATCTTCACAGCAAATTCAGTTATTCAAGTTTGCTTGTTCACGCTGGCTTCCCTTAAGATGAACATTCTCATGACAGAAGGTTTTTTTTTTTTACTTTACCAAATTGAATTTACCAAGTGGAAATGGTGAAGGAACATTTCATCATTTTCTAATTTAATAACTTGCACTAGATTAGTTTATCAAGTACCACAGGCACATATTTATAATAGTTTTCACAGTCAGCAGATGTCAAGTTTACTTAATATCTGGGGATACAAGAAGAAGAAGAAGAAGAAATAAATACTCCACAAGACTTAAGACACCAATAACTGGAACAGTTTTCAAATTGTGTAATATAAAAAAATAAAGAAAGAAAGAAAGAAAGAAAGAAATGTGTGGTTTATACATTCATGTTGATGAGTGTATAAACTCACCAAACTACAGTTCTTTGGATGAACCAGCAGATGGCAGCAGGAATACAAGACAGAGCCCATGTCTGAATTAATATGGTACTACTGAAAAAATATTTATCTGTGTGATCAGTCAGTGTCCAGTACATATACCATACTACTAACTGTCATTCTAGTTCATTGTCATCTGTTATGTTATGAAGTGACTGAGTAACTTGTTTGGTTTCTGTAAACAACTGGACGTAAGTAATTAGTTGATTCATTTTCCATCAGTTAAAAAAAGATCTTACAGTATTTTAGACATGCTGGTTGATCCAGTGTAACCATGACAAAGCCATGACCCTAAACCTGAGGCAGCTAAATTCAGCCATCATTTAATTCATTATTAATATCTGTGCTGTGACATGTCAAACACCTTTCATTAACAAAAGGCAGTCTGAGACCTAAAACATGAATCACTAAAAATGCATGTTGTGCTAAGTCTTCTAAATGAATTTCCAGAAGTAAATGGTCACAAGAGGATGAACCAGACTGAAGTACAAAGCACTGCAAAAATTCAGCAGTGCAGTTGAGATGATCTCTCTTACAATTTACTATCATTTACTGTCATTTTGTGGAGAGCTTAGGGTCTGCGCTGTGTGAAGCATCAGTGATAAAATTAAATGCTCCATTACCACACGACTTGACTGAGCAAACCAGCTGTGTGCACCCATGAGAACAGGTGCATCTTGTGTGTGCATGTTGCTGTTTGTGTTCAGTGTACATACTGTTGTGCATGTGTGTCTTCATGCATGCATGTATCATGCCAGGGTGTGGTAACCTCTAAAAGCCTTTTCCACCTCGCCTTGGTTCCATGGGAACCTGTGTTCAGCTAATCCTCCTTTTGGCTTGAGACGGCTTCTCCAAACAAATCATCCAGCTCTAAGACCCACTGCTCCTCAAGTGGGCTTCTAGCTCTCTTTGCCAAGCCTTGCCAAAAAAACCCTCTCTCCTTTCTTCTCTCCTTTCTCATATGCTTCACATAAAACAGCTACCTACCGTGAGGCAAATCCCCTTGTCTCTGTCTCTTTTCTTCTAGGAGTAAGGGGAGGAGAAAGGAATGGGGTGTAGATAAGCCAGGCCAGCAGGAGATTGTCAAGTGAAGAACTAAGATGACCTGTTTTGGAAGAGGGGCTGAGTGTGATTAACGGGTGCTGGTAAAGGGGTCATTGTTTGATTGCATGTCACGGCTTCTGTTTTGTTTGCTACACATAGCAGCATATATAAAATATAAATATATGTATGTAAATATGTGTATCTATCCATCTGGACACACTCCACTTAGCTGTATGTTATTTTCCACATCAGGACACCTTGGAGTGTGTACATATATGTATGTCTCACAACATATGTAACTAATAAACATGTTTGGCCCTTTTGCACCATATCAACCTCTCTCTCTCTCTCTCTCTCTCTCTCTCTCTCTCTCCCTCTCTCTCGCTCCCTCTCCCTCTCTCTCTTGCTCCCTCTCTCTATCAGTCTCTAACAGAATTAAGGCAAAAGATAACTTAAAAAAAAAGAACGACAAACATTGAATTCTTCAATGCCGGACAACAAAGACCAGCCCAATTCATCACATTTCAGTGTCTCCTGGACCAGTTCTATTGTGTTGGATGATTCATTTTTGTGACACTGAGCTTCAGGGGGACTGGATTAGCAAGTACTTTGTGCAGATATTTACAGAACTGTACATGTGAGTGGTATCATTCTTCTAGTCTATCTCTGCAAATGAGCACACATTCTCAAATGTCACAAAAGGATTTCATTAAATTGTTTATTGTTCCGGCAAACACTTTAACAATGAGATAGCGAAATGCATGTATGATAACTGGAGTGATGTCATGGAGGAGTATGGACTGTGAGTGTAATGTTAATGTAATGTTATTCATATATTATATTATACATATAAGCATTGCACACTAAAGTTGAGGGAGTACATTTATGTAAAAGGAAATATAGTTACCTTTATTTCATTTTATTCTCTCATTTTTTAACTGTGAATGCATGAAACTTATTTTAGGAAAATAGAAAAGTATACATTGTGGTGAGATAATAAAACCAAACCAACACCAGTGTTGTCTTTGTTGATACTTTACTTGCAGATTTATTAGCAAACATGTCAAAAAGGAGAAGAATTAAAACTTTGGTTTACAGAGATGTGAATGTTTTTTACACACAGAAATAAATGCAAAAGGATTAGAAACAGTTTAAAAGCAACAATTTAAAATTGACAGATGTTGTCTTTCATCATCTTATCACAACAGCTGACCTCCACCTGAATGACTGACTAAGTCTGACTCTCCAGAAAGGACCCCATTTCTGGTGTAGAAGACCTTGGACAGAGAGGGACTCATCGGGGAAGGTATGTAATCTTGACACTGTGGACCACCAAGACTTGGTGCACACTCCACTTCATAGGAGAAGAAGAAGGTACCATGATTTAACATGCAGCTGTCTGTCACTGTCCCACTATGCAGATCAAATGAACACCTACCAAGCAGATCACTGTTCCAGTAAGTATCTTCATCATAAATACTGAACGTAAGTTTGGTTTTCTTGTCAATTTTGATTGGGCCAAATTCAAAGGTCTCTCTCCATCTCGGATTGTCATTGTTTAGTATAATAGCAGTGCGTTTTGTCTGATCACCATATTTGACCTCCACTGAACCATCTGTCTTAGTCCACCTATCACCATAGAGACCCTGTGCAGAAAGCTTGAATACCTTTAGAGAAGCGAGACCTTTGCCAGCAGGACAGCAGTTTGCCTTCAGATTCGGATTACTGTTACAGACACAAGCACAAGGATCCCTTTTGCCAGATCTGTGCCCAATCTTACAGGTTTCTGAACATTTCTTCAACACTGCATTTTTCTTGATGTACTTCTCCACCTCTCTCTTGAGTCCAGCCTGCGCAGGATGACCTTTTGGCAGTATGGTGTGCAGGGGCTTTAAGTTGTATCGGACCACATCAGGGATGGTTTTCAGTGACTTTAGCCAGTTCTTGTACACAGAAGGATTTGATTGTCCTTGAAAGAGGATATCAGCTCCAGCAATGTTTCCACCAATGACCTCTGTGTCACGCTCATCAAATGCACCACTGAAACTTGGGAGGGCGAGCTTCTTCCTTATTGCTGCACAATGTTGCATCATTGACTTAATACTGTCTGGACGTGCAAACCCAGCATATGCCTCAACTGATAAGCAGTCATTGACTTCTGTTGCTGTAAGGCCATTCATGGTTACCTCACAGGTCTTGATGGCTGTGACTGCCTTCATTTCCCCTCCCAGAAATACTTGTGTGATGTAATGTGTACCATATGTGTCAATGGCATTGTGATATGATGGCTCGGTTTTATTTGAATAGGAAGGAAGAGAGTTGATTGCTGATTTAAATTCTTGAGTCATGGGAGGATTGATCGCCAATCTGTAACTGTAGAAACATGGATCACATATTGAAGTCAGTTAATTAAAGACAGTTGTTACAGAAGAGAATAAATCAATTCAGACTTAAAGGATCAGTGTGGAGGATTTAGTGGCATCAAGTGGTGAGGTCGCAGATTGCAACTAACTCACTACCCACGCATTTCTCTGCTCCATAGGGCACGTTCTACTCTAACTAAAACATATGTGGTTTCACATGATTATAAACCAATGCATATTGTATTCTATAATCCTACACTCTGGTCCTCTAAATGACAATGAGAATAAAATCTAGACTGATGCTCACCGGTAGAGGTTGCGGTAGACAGAATGATGACAGAAGGTGTAGCGGTCCTGTTTTGACTTTTTCATGGCAAAGATAGACTGTTTGGATTTGATACCTCCATATATTGGCACAAAGTCTGTGGTGGACTCTGCTGTTAAATTAAGGTCAGTTTTCCAATTATTGGACACAGGTGATGTGGAGTCATTGACAAGATGTTCGATAGAATTGTAGATATCACTGGAGACTGTTAAACTGCACATGGGGAGGGTTCTCCAGTCCACCACCGCTGCTGGTACTTTCTGTTTTGCCCCATTCATGTAGCTGTTCCTGTAAAGCCTGCAATTGCCATTTTCAAGCTTCCATGACTCCGTGTCGATGACATAGGCACCTTTCCGCTTCATGGTGACGATGTCAAAACCTTCTCCACCCAGATTGTAACCAGGGACAAACGGAGCCTTTTCACACTCTTGAGGTGTCCCAATGAAGCTGACTCTTGATGGCGCACACAGAGGACTCCATGCCCAGCACAGGAGCATGAGTTGCCACAGAGGAGCCATCTGTATGGAAGATGGAAGAAAATAAATAAATAAATAGTTCCAATACAAACTACTTTTGTTATGAAAATATGAGGAATATGAGACAATACTCAAGATAAACTACTGGTAACAGAGAGGAGAAGACCTGGGTGTATTACCTCAACTTGACTGTTGACAGCAAGACTCTGGTCTGCAGCTTACAGCAGTCTCAGTACTGTTGTGATATAAATGTCCTGGGGGTGGAGTCTCTACTGCCAACCTCGTCTTTTAGATTCTAACAGTTCTTCATTTAACTAAACACATCTCATGTTAATATTGTAAGTCTGCAAAATAAAGCAATATAAATAAAAAGATAGCAAACATGATAACATGTTTAAAGAAAGCAACAGCAGCAGCAGCAGCAGCAGCATTGATACAAACAGCAAAATGGCCACAGGAAGATAACCAGATGTCATTACACAAAGCAAAACTGCAAACATGTGAAAAAAGAGATTGCAAGTATAAACTTAAACAAATAGTATTTTTTTGTTTGTTTATTTGTTTTTTATTAGTGCAATATAGGGTGAGGAAACACAATCAAATAACACAGGGGTGCAACATGTGTGAACAAACAGCACAGTACAAACAAGACTCCAAATAGGCGAACAGAGAGAGGACAAAAACAAAACAAAAAGAAGACAAAAGAAAAGGTGGGCTGATTGTTTTTCTGTGTGTGTGTGTGTGTGTGTGTGTGTGTGTGTGTGTGAATGACTTCTTGTGTGATATATTTGGACCAGGAGAGAGTACAGTAGTCCGTATTAAGTAAAAAGAGACTGAGGGAGAAACAGAGACAAAGGGATGGGTAGGAGAGAGGAAGAAAGCAAAATACATAAGTTAAAATAAGTAGAATTAGTGTATGTATAGTATGTTTAAAAGTTAAAAGCTAGGACTAATAATGTACATCCATTTATGAAGCAATTTTTAGAATGAATTGACATTATGTGAGACATTTCAAAGATTTAAGTCTTCTCAAAAATAGGATAAATCAATACATATAAGTAAACTGTTTGATTTGTGGGAGTTAGGTATTGTTAGTGTTGTTCGATTGTTGCTGGGGCAAATTGTTGACTGGTGTTGCGTATTCAGTTGGTATTGGTTGGTTGCCTTTGCGTAAGCACACTGGAAGAGGAAATGCATAAATTATAAACCTGTTAGTTGTAAAATAGGTGAGAAGTGTAGACGTCACAAGCTTACAGCTTCAGCCTAAACCTTTTCAGTTGAATTTATAAGCTGTGATGTGTTATGTTGCATTGTACTGTAAATAAACATATCAATCAATTTATCAATCAAACATTATGGGTCACATTCAAAGCTTTGCCCAAAGTCTGCAAATGCACAATTATTACGTCCCAAAACAAAGCTCACTTTTTTTTTACAAACATGCTACAACATAATGATGGGAGATGTTCTAGTGGAGAGTGTGATATTTTAAGTCAGCTTCCTTTTCATTTCTCCCAGTTCATAGATGATTTCCCCATTTAAGGAAACTTTTCTAATGTAGATGAGCCGAGCATGAACAGCTGTTTTAGACATCAGCTCAAAGACACTCAACTAACTGTACACACTCTAGGATAGAGTTTGGAGACAGACAAGAAGATGTGGCAGACACACTGGGTCTAAAAGAAGACAGAAGCACTGCGGAAATCACAGGTTCCAGCTAACTAGGAGTTAAAAGTCCAGATGAAGTGTCTTCTCACCGATTTTAGTCAGTGTTGCTCAATTTTCTGTGTGGCCTAATTGATGGTCAAATGGGTGGATGCATTGACCTTTTGAGAGGCTGGTAATTAAAGTGATGATATGCTGCATATGCAACAATGGTAAACGTATATTCTGGCCTCTATGTTTGGTTAATGTTCATCACTATTACGTTGACAGGATGTTATAAATAAAGTAAAAATATCATTATAGATTTTATTTCTCCTATTTCTACTATTTCCACACACACACACATACATGCACACACACATTTTATGGACTCATCATTATTGTCCTCTTTACTGCACATGTCTCCAACTGCTTTTGTGGTCAACAGCATGTCCATTATGTCCTATGCATAACTCATGTCACGCTTTTTTTTTCACATCTCTCTATTAGTTCGGAGGTTCTGCAGTAAGAGTGACAGTTCACACCGACAACACCCTGGTAATGATCACAGGATGCCCTTCTAACTCTGCTGATTATATATAGATATATGAGACCCCATGTGCCACAAACACATCTCAGCATCATAAAAAAAACACACACACACACATTCTGGTAAATGCTGTTTATTTTCGGGTAGATGTTCACACATTGTAAAGAGAAGGTGCCATAGCTGGGTGCTGGTTCCCACACCCAAGTTCCATTAAGCTGATCAATAAATGTAATTGGTAAATGTCCATGCTTAAAACATGTTTTCAAGTGAGTGGTTATGATTTCAGTGCATATGAAAATCATGATTTTATGACAAAGAATTTTGTGTTTTTATAATTATGAGTTTTCAGCCTCCACTCAATAGAAACAACAATAATGTCACAGAGATTAAGAGCTGTTTACCCTCCAGTCCAGACGAAATGCTACAAATTCACCTTCACACTTAATTCCTTTAGACACAGCAATGACTCTTCTCTTGACTTGATTTTGATCATGGCCCCACAGAAGTAGCTCTGTTTGTAACAGGCATGGGGAACCTATTCCACAGAGGGCCGGTGTGGCTGCAGGTTTTTGTTCCAACCAACCAAGAGCACACAGTTTGACCAATCAACTGTCTGAAGACTGAGGCCCTGTTTACATGACAACGCTCGCAGGTGAAAACGACAAAGTAATTTATCGGATGTGCCTTTGGTTCAGACGACGTTTTTGAGGCTTAAAAACGCAAAAAAGTGAAACCACCCTCCAGAGTGGAAATATTAAAAACATTCCACCGTCACATCCCCATCTAAAGGGTGAAAATGCAAAAGTCTGCTCCGATTGCTAAGACCTGTGGAGGGCATGGAGGGCAGCATTACGCTGGTCGGTGTACAGCCTGCTGGAAATTAAGAAGAAGAAGAGGTCTGCTCCAATCGGTTCTGGTCTGCTCACGTCGTGTACACATTTACGTCACAGGAATGCACCTGGCATGTATACAACACCGAATTCCATTAACTTTTGCACCACCATATGCATGCAGATTTCCTCCAAAAAATGCTCATCTAAACACAGAATAGAAAGCGTTTTCTGTTCAGATCATTTTCGTGTAAACAGGGCCTAAGATCAGTTGATTGAATGAGTCAAGTCTGGTGTGCTGCTGCTTGGTCAGAAAGATAACCTGCAGCCACACGGCCCTTTGTGAAATAGGCTCCCCATGCCTGGTTTATAACATGGAGTCATGTTGATGCAATGATTTCTGAAGCTCTTGACAAGACCGATGAGTAGGCTACACACTTGTTAATGTTAGTTTGCCTATGTTGCATTAGCAAGACTAACAAATAGCTCCTCTAACTTAATATTTTAAATGGAGTCATTGTTTTTTGAGAAATATATGATTGTCATGAGTTGCTGTTATGTCCATCCATCCATCCATCTTCCTCCGCTTATCCGGGGCCGGGTCACGGGGGCAGCAGCCTGAGCAGGGACCCCCAGACTTCCCTCTCCCCAGACACTTCCTCCAGCTCTTCCGGAGGGACCCAAGGCGTTCCCAGGCCAGCCGGGTGACATAGTCACTCCAGCGTGTCCTGGGTCTTCCCCGGGGCCTCCTTCCGGTGGGACATGCCGGAACACCTCCCGAGGGAGGCGCCCAGGGGCATCCGGTACAGATGCCCGAGCCACCTCAACTGGCTCCTCTCGATGTGGAGGAGCAGCGGCTCTACTCCGAGCTCCTCCCGGGTGACAGAGCTTCTCACCCTATCTCTAAGGGAGCGCCCCGCCACCCTGCGGAGGAAACTCATTTCGGCCGCTTGTATCCGGGATCTCGTTCTTTCGGTCATGACCCAGAGTTCATGACCATAGGTGAGGGTAGGAACGTAGATCGACCGGTAAATCGAGAGCTTTGCCTTTCGGCTCAGCTCTCTCTTCACCACGACGGACCGATACAACGACCGCATTACTGCGGCCGCTGCACCGATCCGCCTGTCGATCTCACGCTCCATCCTTCCCCCACTCGTGAACCGGACCCCGAGATACTTAAACTCCTCCACTTGAGGCAGGGACTCTCCCCCGACCTGGAGAGGGCAAACCACCTTTTTCCGGTCAAGAACCATGGCCTCAGACTTGGAGGTGCTGATTCTCATCCCAGCTGCTTCACACTCAGCTGCGAACCGCCCCAGCGCATGCTGAAGGTCCTGGCTCGAGGGAGCCAACAAGACAACATCATCTGCAAAAAGCAGAGATGAAATCCGGTGACTCCCGAACCGGACCCCCTCCGGACCCTGGCTGCGCCTAGAAATTCTGTCCATAAAAATAATGAACAGAACCGGTGACAAAGGGCAGCCCTGTCGGAGGCCAACATGCACTGGGAACAAGTCCGACTTACTGCCGGCAATGCGAACCAAGCTCCTGCTCCGGTCGTACAGAGACCTTACAGCCCTCAGCAGAGGGCCTCCGACCCCATATTCTCGGAGCGCCTCCCACAGAATGCCACGGGGGACACGGTCGAATGCCTTCTCCAAGTCCACAAAGCACATGTGGACTGGTTGGGCAAACTCCCACGAACCCTCGAGCACCCTGTGGAGGGTATAGAGCTGGTCCAGTGTTCCACGACCAGGACGAAAACCGCGTTGTTCCTCCTGAATCTGAGGTTCGACTATCGGTCGAATTCTCCTCTCCAGCACCCTGGAATAGACTTTCCCCGGGAGGCTGAGGAGTGTGATCCCCCGGTAGTTGGAACACATCCTCCGGTCCCCCTTTTAAAAAGAGGGACCACCACCCCGGTCTGCCAGTCCAGAGGCACTGTCCCCGACTGCCACGCGATGTTGCAGAGGCGTGTCAGCCAAGACAGTCCCACAACATCCAGACACTTGAGATACTCAGGGCGGATCTCATCCACCCCCGCTGCCTTGCCACCGGGGAGCTTCCGAACTACCTCGGTGACCTCAGCTTGGGTGATGAATGAATCAACCTCTGAGTCCTCTGTCCCTGCTTCCTCCATGGAAGACATGGCAGCGGGATTGAGGAGATCCTCGAAGTACTCCTTCCACCGCCCGACAATATCCCCAGTCGAGGTCAACAGCTCCCCACCTCCACTGTAAACAGTGTTGGCAGAGCACTGCTTCCCCTTCCTGAGGCGCCGGATGGTTTGCCAGAATTTCTTCGAGGCCGATCGGTAGTCCTCCTCCATGGCCTCCCCGAACTTTTCCCATACCCGAGTTTTTGCTTCCGCGACTGACCGGGCTGCTGCACGCTTGGCCCGTCGGTACCCATCAGCTGCCTCAGGGGTCCCCCGAGCCAACCAGGCTCGGTAGGACTCCTTCTTCAGCTTGACGGCATCCCTTACTTCCGGTGTCCACCACCGGGTTCGGGGATTGCCGCCACGACAGGCACCGGAGACCTTGCGGCCACAGCTCCGAACAGCCGCGTCAACAATGGAGGCGGAGAACATGGTCCATTCAGACTCAATGTCTCCAGCCTCCCTCGGGATCTGGTCAAAGCTCTCCCGGAGGTGGGAATTGAAGACCTCAATGACAGAGGATTCTGCCAGACGTTCCCAACAAACCCTCACAGTACGTTTGGGTCTGCCGAGTCTGTCCAGCTTCCTCCCTCGCCACCGGATCCAACTCACCACCAGGTAGTGATCAGTTGACAGCTCAGCCCCTCTCTTCACCCGAGTGTCCAAGACATACGGCCGGAGATCAGATGATACGACTACAAAGTCGATCATTGAACTCCGGCCTAGGGTGTCCTGGTGCCACATGCACTTATGGACACCCTTATGCTCGAACATGGTGTTCGTTATGGACAAACTGTGACTAGCACAGAAGTCCAACAACAGAACACCACTCGGGTTCAGATCGGGGAGGCCGTTTGCTGCCCCCTCCTTGAACCGCCACCTTATCGTGGTGGAGGGGTTTGAGCACCTGAGTGATCCTAGGAGCTATGTTGTCCGGGGCTTAATGCCCCTGGCAGGGTCTCCCAAGGCAAACAGGTCCTAGGTGACAGGTCAGACCAAGAGCGGTTCCAAAGCCCCAAATGAAGAGTGACACATCGAGGCAGTTCACGTCGCCCGGAATGGCGTTACCGGGCCCCACCCTGGAGCCAGGCCTGGGGTTGGGGCTCGCAGGCGAGCGCCTGGTGGCCGGGTCTTTGCCCACGGGACCGGCCGGGCTCAGCCCGAAGGAGTGACGTGGGCCCGCCCTCCCGTAGGCCCACCACCCGCGAGAGGGTTCAGATGGGGCCGGTGCTTTGTGGTTTGGGTGGCGGTCGTGGGCGGGGGCCCCGGCAACCCAATCCCTGGACAACGACTCTGGCTTGCTGTTATGTGCATTGCTTAAATAGAGGAGATACAAAGCAGCTGTTGGGCGATATCATCTGTCCTAAAAATCATTACCTGACTTGGATGTATAATTGACACTTGCATCTGTTTAGATTATTTTTCCATTTTTCTGGAATTAAAGGGTAAAGAGCAAAGGGGAGGGAATACTTACAACAGGTACTTCACAGTAAATACCCAGTGGGTGAGCAACTGTCACATTTGATGACTGAGCTTGTAGTGCTTAGATATACAGTCAAAAGGGAAATGAGGGGAATGAAAATCATCTTCAGAGTTGTACACAAGACTTCCTTTGCCTTGTAGTGCAACTCAACTCTGTCAGTACATGCTGCAAATGATGAGTGACATATGCTGACCTATGATTTTAAGAAATTATAAAACAAGTTTGTGACAAGAAGGAGTGTCCTGATCTGTTAATGTTCTGAACTGATAGTAGCTGATATACTGATTTTACTGTAAAATGCATGTCTATCAAATAGCTGTTTTGTTTCCAAACCGTGGTCAGTAAACTTAGTAACCAAACTACAGCTGTCAAATTAATGTATCTTTGAAACCCAGTGGAATCATGTTGTAGAGTTCTTTCACTCTGAGAGGAAGTAATTGAAGTAATCATTTATCAAATGAATATAAGTAACACACCCATCACAGCCTTGGGTCTGTACTGGCAGGCTACCACTGTTTATCATCTTTGTTAAGTGTGTGTCTTCTCCTGTCAAAACAGAAGTTTTTGAACTTGAGCTATGTGACATGAGGGAATTGATGTATCCACGATCTATTTATAACACAGAGAGCAGGTGTGCTGGTACACAGAGGCAAAGTGATTGGCTGGGATCCTCAGAGGACTCTTTGTGCTTGTGTAAATACACACACTTGAATTTGTTTGGCACACACACACACACACACTGATCTACTGTATATACATCAAACCTTATGAGTGTGTAGGCGCATGCATGCAGGCCTGTGTGCATACAAGATTACATGTGTGTGCATGAACACATATATTCAGTCAATAAAAGATTTACAGCTTGCTGCTGGCTGCTGGCGCCCACACAGATAACCAAACAAGCGTTTTCATTCATGCAACTCAAACATATTTCTAAGTGTTATGAAATGGGAGACAAGATGCTTCTCACAATATCAGCTTCTTCTCCCCTGAAGCTAGAGCAGATCCACACCCCCAAACAGATCAACTGAGCAACATTTCACTCATATGATCTACAGCCCTCAATAGATCTTGTCTCAGCACAAAGGCAGTACACACAGCTTCAAACATGATGTTAACAACTATTCAGAGAACATGTGTGACCATACAAACTTCAAAAGTGAGGTTAAAGTGGTTTAGAGGAAGTAGGCAGGAGGTGGTTGCATGTCAAGCCAGGAGAGCCTGTACCCACACTGGGTTATAACTGGCACCACAGAAAAAGCAACAGCTTTTCATGAGAATCAAAGGTGGGAGGAAGATAACTGTTTGCTTTTGCCTTTCATTGTGGTCACTTGCGTCTACACAGTACACCTTCACCTTCTTTCCTACCCGCTGCAATACAGTTGTACAATGTCTAAATGTCCTCTAACTAAATTCTGAACCCTGTACATGCAGTTTGAAACTGTTGAAATATTTTTAACCTTTTTTACTTGCACTTTTATACCACAATAAATACTAGCAATGCATTGTGAATTGCTATGCATTTCATTCAGCTGATAAATTAATCTATCTATCTATCTATCTATCTATCTATCTATCTGTCTATCTATCTATCTATCTGTCTATCTGTCTATCTATCTATCTATCTATCTATCTATCTATCTATCTATCTGTCTATCTATCTATCTATCTATCTATCTATCTATCTATCTATCTATCTGTCTATCTATCTTCAGTAAAGCTGAAAGCATCGCTGAAATTTCATAAAGGAAATGCACCATAAAACTTCAGACATTTTATATAAAAAATTATGCTCTAACAAGTAGTAGAGTGGGTAACATGGTAACATGTTATGTGACTAAATGAAAATTGCAGGGTCAATAAATTAAAATGTAAGAGGAGTGATAGATACATTTCCAAAGTTTAAGACTGGAAGAAATTTGTCAGAAAGTTGAGAAAGATCATTAACTCTCACCTATGTGCAGGGTGGAAAGCATCACTGAAAGCAAGTAAATACTTGAAACTGGATGAAATATAGCCAAGAAATTTCAACCAAGTAATAGCCAAGTAATTCAAACAAATTTATATATAAAAAATAAATTAATAAATGAAATTGACCATATACATGTGATACAAATTGTGTTGTCTCATTAAAGCTGGGGTTGGTAATCCTGTTCAGAAACATGTTTTGTTATACTGGGTGAAATGGTCCTTCTACCTTCTGAGTAATCAATGCATTATGTATCAGAAAAAGGAAGGAAAATAATCAGTCCTCTGTAGCAGCAGGACTGACTAAACTCCGACCAATCCAAGCTCTTCGCACCGAAGAGCAAAAACCAATCAGATGCCTTCATGTCTAGTTCTGTATCCGCCCCCTCGATCCCTGTCTCCTACGCCTGTGCACAATCTTCACGTGTCGCTGTTGCCGGAAGAAATCAGCGTACAGAGTTACAGCAGAACAGATTTCATGCTCATTTATGAGCAGTGGCTGAGAAAATGCAGCCCCAGTTACTACTTCCAGCGTTACTTGTAACGGCTCGCCCCGAGAAAAAGGCGACGAAGAGAAAGCTGGAGGCTGAAAAGGCTGCTAACAAAAAGGCTCTGGATGAAGCCAGACGTCAAACCAGAGTAAACATCGGTGTTGCTTTTGTGGAGACAACTGAGGGATTTGAAGTGATGCTGAGTTTGCTCTCTTTCTGTTGGACAGGTAATTATATGCTTTGCTTCGGGGAGGATTTGTTATTTTTATGAAATGTGTAACTTTTGCTAACGTAGCTACTTTTGTAGCTTGTATTAGCCTAATGCTAATATTAGCTTCTCTGTGGGTTTAAAACGGGTCGGTGACGCTAGTATTGAATAGATTATAATATATACACTTAAGCCCAAAATTATTCATACCGCTGTCAAATACAAGGGATTTCTTCATTTTTTCACTCACAAATTAGTATTTCACCTCAGTTTTTACTTAAATAGGACACAAAAGAAAGTCTGAAGCCATAACCGATTTGTGTTTAGATAGAATGTGTAAATAAACATCTTTAACAGGGTGAAAACAAAAAATCACACTGTCCAAAATTATTTGTCCCAGTGATACAAAGACCGATAGCTACAGGATATTCAAACGAACCGTCGTCTCTGGGTCTAAAGTGTTTAATATTGTTCTCAATGTTGCTGAGTTGTTGTATTTTGTTTTTTAACCAGTTTTCAGACTATAAAAGTCGACTTGCTTGTGACATTGCAGTCATTTTCGAGTCAACACAAGACTTGCCATGGCAAAGACCAAAGAGCTCAGTGAGGACTTGAGAACACGCATAATAAATGCCAAAAAGGAAGGGAAAGGGTACAAAAAAATTGCCAAACAATTTCAGGTGCCAGTAGCAACGGTGCAAAGCATCATCCAAAAGTACCAAAAATTTCACACGGTCAAAAACCTCAAAGGACGTGGCCGGAAGTCAATAGTGTCACCTCGGCTTGCCAGAAAGATCAAGCGGGATGTTGAAAACAATTCAAGGACTACTACCAAGGCTGTCCTGAAGGAACTGAGTTCAAGTGGTGTGACTCTATCAAGGCAGACACTCCAGCGGAGTGCACCAAAATCGCCTCTATGGACGTCGACCAAGAAAGACCCCCCTGCTTCAACCAAAGCATGTAAAAGCTCGTCTGACCTTTGCAAAGACCTACTTAAAGAAAGATGAAAGCTTCTGATCGTCTGTTCTGTGGTCAGATGAAACAAAAATTTAGCTTTTTGGCCACAGAGATGTGGCTTTCATCTGGCGAAAGAAGGGTGAAGCCTTTAAACCAAAGAACACAGTACCTACTGTTAAATATGGAGGTGGAAGCATCATGCTGTGGGGCTGCTTTTCAGCAAATGGGCCTGGCAACTTGGTTAAAGTGGAAGGAATCATGAGGAAAGAGCAGTACATCAAGATTCTTGAAGAAAACCTCAAGCAGGCAGCAGAGAACCTGAACTTGGGGGAGTATTGGACCTATCAGCAGGACAATGATCCGAAGCATACAGCCAAGGTGGTGAAGAAATGGTTCCAGGACAATGATATTAACGTTATGAAGTGGCCAAGTCAGAGTCCTGATTTAAACCCCATCGAAAACCTATGGATGGAGCTCAAGAAACGAGTGACAGCACGGAAACCCTCTAACCTCAAAGATCTGGAAACATTTGCAAAGGAGGAATGGTCCAGAATTCCTGCCGATACTTGAAAGAAGCTTGTGAGCAATTATAAAAATCGTTTAGAGCAGGGGTGTCAAACTCATTCCACAAAGGGCCGAGTGGCCGCATGTTTTTGTTCCAACCAATCAAGAGCACACAGTTTGACCAATCATCTGTCTCTGAGATCAGTTAATTAACTGAGTCAAGTCTGGTGTGCTGCTGCTTGGCTGGAACAAAAACCTGCAGCCACTCGGCCCTTTGTGGAATGAGTTTGACACCCCTGGTTTAGAGGCTGTAATAAAAAATAAGGGGTATGCAACTGATTATTGAGACAGGGTATGAATCATTTTGGACAGTGTGATTTTTTGTTTTCACCCTGTTAAAGATGTTTATTTACACATTCTATCTAAACACAAATCGGTTATGGCTTCAGACTTTCTTTTGTGTCCTATTTAAGTAAAAACTGAGGTGAAATACTAATTTGTGAGTGAAAAAATGAAGAAATCCCTTGTATTTGACAGGGGTATGAATAATTTTGGGCTTAAGTGTATATATAGTTATCCAGTATATATCCAGTTTGTGGGGGCGTGGCTTGGACGTACACACTGACGGGAGGGGGAGGAGGGGGGTGGAACTCAGAGGAGGTGCTATTTTCAAATCTTGCTAGCTCTCCAGGATTACCAACCCCAGCTTTAACAAAAGAAAGGGTTAAGGGTAGAAGAATGAAGAATGCATTCATTGGTCATCTAATTGGTTAAAGGAGGTTCAAATGCAGTGGAGAAACAATGATTGTTTAGCAAGAAATAATACAACCAGTGACAGTCAGTTGCACTCATGCATCATCCCTAAAAACAATATGATAACTGCACTGTATTTATGAATGCATGTAAACCAAAAGACAGAAACCTTTTTATACCATGCAGTCAGACACCAGTTGTCATGGTTTGTCTCTAGTCCTCTGTTTACTTCCTGTTTTATTTTGATGTTCAGTTTCCTGTCTTTCTGTGTTCCTTCCTGTGATACCCTCATGTGTCTCACCGGTGTCTGATAGCACCACCTGTGTCTTGTTTTCTCATGTACTTAATCTCAGTGTTTTCCCCTTGCTGGTTCATCTGTGTTGTGTGCCCTGCTTCCATGCCCTGTGTTCCTGTGATAAGTTCAGTAAGTTAAATAAATATTATTGTCTCTTCCTACCTTGTTTTGGGGTTTCTGCACTGTAGGTCCACTTCCCTAAAACATGATATCAGTGTTGCTTTTGGAAATGCTTTATTGGCAGTTTGTGTAACATTCATGTCACAGAGAATAAAAAAGTGAAAACTTGAGGCTGAAAGCTATATAACATGATTTGAGAAACAGAAAATAATGGTTACACATGAGAAATAAACAAAAACTGAAAACAATGAAAAACACGATAAAAAGCTAAAGAGGCAACTCCTGCTATCCTGCTGGCTCAACTACTGACAAACTGGGGCTCTTTCTCCAGCAAGGACTCCATTTCTGGTGTAGAAGACCTTGGACAGAGAGGGACTCATGGGGGAAGGTATGTAATTTTGACACTGTGGACCACCAAGACTTGGTGCACACTCCACTTTGTAGGAGAAGAAGAAGGTACCATGATTTAACATGCAGCTGTCTGTCACTGTCCCACTACGCAGATCAAATGAACACCTACCAAGCAGATCACTGTTCCAGTAAGTATCTTCATCATAAATACTGAACGTAAGTTTGTTTTTCATGTTGATGCTGATACTTCCAAATTCAAAGGTCTCTGGCCATGTAGGATAGTCGTTGTTACCTATGATCATAGTGCGTTTTGTCTGACCACCATATTTGACCTCCACTGAACCATCTGTCTTAGTCCACTTATCACCATAGAGACCCTGTGCAGAAAGCTTGAATACCTTTAGAGAAGCGAGACCTTTGCCAGCAGGACAGCAGTTTGCCTTCAGATTCTGATTACTGTTACAGACACAAGCACAAAGATCCCTTTTGCCAGATCTGTGCCCAATCTTACAGGTTTCTGAACATTTCTTCAACACTGCATTTTTCTTGATGTACTTCTCCACCTCTCTCTTGAGTCCAGCCTGCGCAGGATGACCTTTTGGCAGTATGGTGTGCAGGGGCTTTAAGTTGTATTGGACCACATCAGGGATGGTTTTCAGTGAGTTTATCCAGTTGTTGTACACAGAAGGATTTGACTGGCCTTGAAACAAGATATCGGCTCCGTTAATGTTTCCACCAATGATCTCTGTGTTACGCTCATGAAACATGCTGCTGAAAGTTTGGCCGTGGCCTAACTTCTTCCTCTTTTGCTGGCATCGCTTGTTCATGACTTTGATACGGCCTGTACTTGCAAAGCCAGCTGAGGCCTCAACTGACAAGCAGTCATTAACCTCTGTCGCAGACATGCTGTTCATGGTTGCCATGCAGGTCTTGATAGCTGTGACTGCCTTCATTTCCCCTCCCAGGAATACTTGTGTGATGTAATGTGTACCATAGGTGTTGATCACATTGTAATATGAATGTTGAGTTTTGCATGAATAGGGTGGGAGAGAATTGACAACTGATCCAAACTCATGACTCAGCCGAGGATTAGCTGCCAGTCTGTAGCTGTAACAAGCAAACATCAGAAGAGTAAGTTGGAGCCAAAAAACAGTCAACTGTGATACTGTAGTTTTATGTTTTGTGTTTACACTCCAGGAAAATTAATGTAATTATTCTCTAAAGAATAAATCCAGACAGATAATCCAGATACTCACCCGTAGAAGTTACAGTAGACAGAGTGGCGAAAGAAGTTGTAGCGGTCTTGTTTTGACTTGTGCATTCCAAAGGTTGATGCTTTAGAGTGCGATCCTCCAAAACCAACTCCGAGAGTAGCACTGCTGTGTACAGGGATATCCAGGTCGACTCTCCAGTCATTCTGCACAGATGATGTGGAGTCTTTGACAAGAGATTCGACAGAATTGTAGACAACACTGGAGACTGCTAAACTGCACTTAGGGAGGGTTCTCCAGTCCACCACAGCAACTGGTACTTTCTGTTTTGCCCCGTTCATGTAGCTGTTCCTGTAAAGCCTGCAAGTGCCATTTTCAAGCTTCCATGACTCCGTGTCAATGACATAGGCACCTTTCCGCTCCATGGTGACGATGTCAAAACCTTCTCCGCCCAGATTGTAACCAGGGACAAACTGAGCCTTTTCACACTCTTGAGGTGTCCCAATGTAGCTGACTCTTGATGGCACACACAGAGGACTCCATGCCCAGCACAGGAGCATGAGTTGCCACAGAGGAGCCATCTGTATATGGAACGATTACAAAGTGAGAGAAGAGGACAAAAAAATGTTAAAATGTAATCTAAGTATGCAGGAACTAAATGACTCCAAGAAAGTTAGAATACAATGAATTTGATGTGAGGAACTACTCTGCAAAATCTATTTGTGTCACGCAGTGAAGGTGTCAGGTCTTACCTCAACTTAAGTGTCAACAGTAACCTCTGTTCAGTGGCTCACAAAGTCACATTTCAAGTGTTGGTGTCCAGGAGGTGGAGTCTTTTTCACCTCTGAAATATATTTGGTCCTAACAAGTTTTCATCTGACCAACGTCATTCACACATTTTATTCAGTCTACACCCAAGATGAGACTCTTTTTGGCAAATAAAGACATAGGACCTTTCCAATAGTGTATTAACCTTAAGCAAAGAACCTAATTATATAATGATTTAAAGAGGGGTGAGTGAGAAATATCATTTAGCAGCCTTTGATTATGTTCTATTTTCATGTTGTCACCCTTTTATGTATGCAGACTGACATTACATGTTTGTTTTCATATTCTTGTAACAACTAACTGTAGTGCAAAGGCTAAATCTAGTTTTTATATATGCATATGACTCAAAATTCAAAGTGCAAAACATGTGAAATCTAGGTAACTAAGCTAATTCTAAAAGTGAATGAATGAACATGAATGTTCAATTTATATTGTCAATCTAATCATTTATTTATTCATTATTTCTATATCTTATAACCCCCCCCTTTTTTTCTTCAAGTCAAACCTTTAACAATTCACAGGATTTACTTTTATTCTGTAAGAATGTGATTTAAAATGCTTATACGAATTACTTTATTAATCCCCAAAGGGAAATTCATTTGTCTGTCAGCTCATCAACCATTTGCAGAAGAATGAAGAAGCCTGATGGCTGAAGGTACAAAGGATCTTCTATATTTCTCCGTCCTGCAGTGAAGAGAGAGGAGCTGTCCACCACTGCTCTTTTCTTGGTCCATCAAGGTGTTATGAAGAGGATGATCTGAGTTGTTCAGAGTGGCCTCTACCAGTGTTTATCTCTCCACCACATCCTCAGTGAGTCCATCAGGGAGACATGACTGAAGTCAAGTGCCTCAGGATGTTTAGTCTGTATCCTAGCAATGACTTGGAGAACTTCACATAGAACTTCAGCAGTAGCCGTTGGTGGGATGTACACAAGTATTGTTTTGATTTGAAAAATTGTCTACTTCCTGAGTCTTCATCTATATCTCCAGCTCCTCATCACTCTTGGGCAGAGAGTTGATATTTTGCATGATGACTGACGGCAGAAAGGACTCACAGTACATCTCCACTTCCAAGCCTTTAACCTCTGCACCACCAGCACAGCAACCATGAGAGCAGCTCCTCATCCAGCTGGAACAGGGTGGCATCCTCCAGACTTGCTCCATTTTCAATGACAGAAGCTCCTCTTCTGAAGAATCTCCTCTCCCCACAGAAGTGTCCATCAGTGGTTGACAAAATACGACAAAAACTTACAAAAACACCCAGAAAAGGTTTCATACAACTTTATTCACACCTCAAGTTTTAGTGAACTATAAATAACAGCCACTAATGTGTAAAGGGTAATTAGTTTGACTCCAAATACATGTTATAATATAGTGGGTGAACTCAAACACCACACCACATGAGTACAACTACAGTAGCAGGTACAGAAATACAAGATTGACTACAAAAAGTAGTCAGACATTTCTCTCAAGATTTGATACAGAGCAGAGCTACAGTCTAAGAGGTGTCAGACTTAAATTATCTAAAGGACAACTATATACAGATTCTTTTAAATTAGGATTTAGAAGAAAAGTGAGGTACTAGACATTCAGTGCTGCAATACTGATATAATGGCATACTGTATGTCCATACTGGACTTTATTCCAGAACATGCCCTTCAGCTGGGAGCAGCAAAGTCTGGTAGCTCTGAGTTTTTACTCAACCTTTGCTTTATTTTTGTTGTGTTTTTGTATGTTTTTGTCATATTTTGTCAACTACTGATGGATACTTCTGTGGGGAGAGGAGATTCTTCAGGAGTGGAGCAAGTCTGGAGGATGCCACCCTGTTCCAGCTGGATGAGGAGCTGCTTTCGTGGTTGCTGTGCTGGTGGTGCAGAGGTTAAAGGCTTGGAAGTGGAGATGTACTGTAGGTCCTTTCTGCTGTCAGTCATCATGCAAAATATCAACTCTCTGCCCAACAAGAGTGATGAGGAGCTGGAGATATGGGTGAAGACTCAGGAAGTAGAGACTTTCTCAAATCAAAACAATACTTGTGTACATCCCACCAACGGCTACTGCTGAAGTTCCATGTGAAGTTCTCCATGAAGTTGTTGCTAGGATACAGACTAAACATCCTGAGGCACTTGACTTCAGTCATGTCTCCCTGATGGACTCACTGAGGATGTGGTGCAGATGCTACACGCTGGTGGAGGCCATTCTGAACAACTCAGATCATCCTCTTCATAACACCTTGATGGACCAAGAAAAGAGCGGTGGTGGACGGCTCCTCTCTCTTCACTGCAGGACGGAGAAATATAGAAGATCCTTTGTACCTTCAGACATCAGGCTTCTTCATTCTTCTGCAAATGGTTGATGAGCTGACAGACAAATGAATTTCCCTTTGGGGATTAATAAAGTAATTCGTATTTGTACTCGTATTCGTATTTAGCACAGTTTTCATGCCCCACAAAAACAGATGTTTTTTAGAATAGAATAGAATAGAATAGAATAGAAAATACTTTATTGATCCCAAAGGGAAATTCCTTTGTCTGTCAGCTCCTCTTCCATTTGCATAAGAATTAAACAGTCTGATGGCTGTGGGTATGAAAGATCTACGGTATCTTTCTGTCCTGCACCGAAGAGATAGGAGCCGTCCACTACTGCTTCTTTGATCCATCAAGGTGTTATGAGGTGGATGATCCGTGTTGTTCAGAATGGCCTCCATCATCCTCATTGTGTATCTTTCCACCACTTCCCCCAGAGAGTCCATCTTTACAGAGCCAGCCTTCTTGACAAGCTTATCCAGCCTCATTGCCTGCTTTTTTCCTAAACTTCCTCCCCAGCAGACTGCAGCATAAAATAAATATATTTAGATCTGTGCTAAAAACAGGTACTTGATGCTATCATTACACTATCTGTTGTAGCCATTAAAGAAAGTATTTAAGTCACACCAGTGCACCCCAACACCTCAACGTGTGTCCCTATTGTTCACAAATATTCTATTTATCAGATTGGTTATATAAAATAAACAGTAATATATATTTTTTGCATTGCTAAACATCAGCTGCAAAAAATATGAATATGAGTATATAGTATGTTGGCAGAAATTCACAGATACAACTTTGGAGTAGTGTTTTGAGCTGCACTGTGCTGTTGAATGTCCGCAAACTAAACCGAGGATATGTATATTGCAGGTTGAAATGGGTTGTTTTCAGATGTTAGAATGCAGAATGTTAGCAAAAGTGTATGGAGCTATCATCCGCTCCTCCAGAGCTCACCATGACACCTGAGCAGCAGATTGTAACCAAGTTAATGCCGAACCCCATAGACCCCATAGATCATTGGTTCCCAACCTGGGGTCTGGGCCCCCCTCAGGGGGGTGTCAGAGATTTCAGGGGGTCCACAGAGCTTTGTCTGTTCTGAGGTCAAAAGTGTATTTGAGCATTTGAGCAACATGTCCAATTGGATAATTAAAATGATGTCTAAACAAAGAGAACAGGAGCAAAAACCTACAACTGTTTTGTGAGTAAAAGTTTGTATGAGTGCAGGCAGGAGTTGTGGATGGGGCGGCCTGACTTGTCTTCAACACAAGCAGGGGGGGCTTCAAGGAAAAAAGGTTGGGAACCACTGCCATAGATGATTTAAGTTTTGAACGCCATCAATAACGTGTAATAATCTAACATTATCTGTAGCCAGTCTAGACTTTATTAACCTTGTCTGGTCTCTATGAACCAATTCCAATGAAGCCAGTATTTTTACATAAATCTTTAAATCACATTTAAAAGCAAAAGGGGCCTACAGCTGGAGCACTCTACCGGATCCTTTCCTTTTTTAAGAAGCAGTGAAATTAATGTCGAATTAACATCTCTAGAAAACGATCCCACTTTGATTGAATATTGGATCATGTCCACCAACAGAGGGCCAATCAAGGGCCAAAAAGTGAGATAACATTCAGGTGGAATTCCGTCCGGCCCTGGTGATCTACCTTTACGCATATCCATGACAGCTGCCTCACACTCCTGCAATGTGACAGGGCCATGTAGCTTGTGGTCATTACTAAGGCAACATAGTTTATTGTTATTTAAGATATTATTGCAGACATGTTTGTCAAAATTACCTTCCGAATTATATAACTCCTGATAAAAGGAGGCAAAAGAAGTGTTTACTTTTTGGGGAGTCACATTGTATAATGCTATCTTTGTCTTTAATGCAAAAAAATATCAGCAAAGAGTTTTTCCATCCGAAGTTTCGTTGCTAGTACATGACTAGACCTTGAGGAGTTAAAATATTAAGTTTGCCTTGTTTTGTGCATAAGGAATTCTGAACAGCGTCTTAGAAGAGAGTTGATCTCAATCAGTTCCTTCTGCAGGGCTATGTAGTTGTTAAAATTATGTTGCAAGAGAGTATGTGACCTCAATCTTTGATACCCCCTCCATACAGATACCTGCTTTTTGAGAACAGATGTCTTTTACAATAAGACATACTAAGCAATTTCCAATGGGCTGCTGGACCTGAATAATAGTCCAGGTAGGCCTCATTGAAGTCAACTTCAGTTGGTACATAATGGTTTATGTAATGTGTGTCACACTGTCTCACTGTCCTGCTGTGATAACATTAATACCATGTTTGATCTGTTTGCAGCTGCTGGCCAGAGGACAACAAACTGCTCAGCAAGCAGCTGGAGCAGATGCATGTTCTTTATCTTTGAATCAAACAGACAGAAAATGTAGCTCACAAAGTGATAGGTAGAATATCAATGTCTTTATCTGTGGAGTCCCAGTTCCTCCAGAAGATGGAGCCATTGACATGACTATAGAATGGGAATTTCAGCTCCAGTTTCTCTTTCTGCCATGACAGGCGGAACACAGCAACTTTTGTCTGAGTGTCCTTTGAACTGGCTAGGTAGGCAGCATTACACCAATTCAGAGTGGAAGCTCATTGTTCACTGTAGCTCTGGTTGATGTAATGATTCACATGCCATCTAAATGTAATGTCTCGTTTCACCATACACATGTGCTTTTAGGTGATTTTATAACAGGGTTTTTGGATTGCTCTGTGCTTTTACCACTAGGAGAAGCACTTTGCTGTTCAGCTGTGATCCGTTGCACCATTAAGTGTGACCCCTTGCAGCTAAGGTCAGTGCTCCTAATGAATACCCAGTTCCCATCACCAAGTGTCAGTTGCAGTGTTTCTTGGGATTAGCAGGCCTTTTGCCGTAACTTTGCTGCTATCGTTTCTCGTCAGTGATCTTGTTAGTCCTTCCAGGGAGTTGGTGTGGGACTCTGAATATGACCAGGCCTTCCAAACTGTGAAAGCTGTTCTTTGCAACTCACCAGTTCTTGCTGCCCCCGACTTTAATATCTCTTTCAAACTTGAGGCCGATGCTTGTGGCACAAGTGCTGGAGCTGTGTTGCTTCACAAAGACACTGCTGGCATTGGCCACCCTGTCTGCTACCTTTCCAGGAAGTTTTCACAGACACAGAAAAACTACAGAGGCCCTATCATTGCTGTAGGCTTTACAGCACTTTGATCTGTATTTTTGCTGTTCTTCATAGCCTGTTGTTGTGTACACAGAACACAACTCTGTGTTATTCCTGCATAGCAGATATAACAGCAACCAGATGCAAATGTGTTTGGCCAATGTGGTTCAAAACTGCAACCTTGACATTCGCCTTAAGAAAGGCCAGGAAAATACTGCAGCTGATTTTCTATCACATGTGTATGACCTATGTCACATGTAAGTGCCATCTTTTTTAGGTGCAATGTTTCATCCTAATTTAGTTTGGTACTCCCTCTGGGCAATTTGACATGTATCTCCTCTGTGCTGAGTTTGTGAGTCTATATACTGTCGTCCAGTCTTCTTCCTGTTCAGTTGTCCCTCTCTCTACCTTGCTGCAGCTGTCCCTTTCCAGTGCTGGGTATCAGATTTGTTTATTAATTCATTGAGTTGTTTGCCTCTATAAATTAATGTAAAACAACTTTTCCTGTGTTGTGTTGATCATTATGTTAGATGTTTGAGCCAACTGTAACAATACCCTAACCCTAGTGAAAAGTTGTAGCTGAATTCTTAGTTGCATTAGTAGAATCCATAGTGTAACAACTGGTAAAAACAGACAACAGAACCAGTTATTTAGCCAAATTAAATTAACTATGATAATCTCTGTATAAGAGGCTATAAATTAAAATAACATGGGAAAACACAATTTTGGACCAGTGTGTCAGAAGATCTGATTCGCTCTGGAGAAATGGTGTCGAGCAGATAAAGAGACCACAGAACTCTTTTTTTTTTTTTTTAGAAAAAGGTAAGTAATAAAATTTATTCTCTCATTAATCAGATTTGTTTTTTCAATTCTTTCTCTCTTTATCTATCCCTTCTTATCTCTTTCTTAAATAAAACTTAATACATATAACAACAACAGCACCACATATAAATACACACAAAAGACAAACAAACAAAAAAAAAAAAAACTGAATGATCAATGACCCTTTTTTTTTTCTTCAAATTTATACCCAGAATCCACCTGTCAGGTAAGTATCTAATTTGGTTGAGTATTAATTAAGATCTAATATTAAGTGTTAAATGTATTTCTGTTTAATTAAAATACCTTGTTTTGTTATTACTAATGATGCTGTGTATTTATTCCTATTTTATTAGCTATGTTTAAAATCTATTCTGTTTCTTACCTGCAGGTGGTGTGTCTCTCTTTCAATCAACAATTAAATAAATAAAATAATAAACAAAATATAATAATGACAACAACAATATCAATGAAGCAGGTAACTTATCAATAATAAATAAATAAATAAATAAATAAATAAAAACCAAACAAGAATCAACTTCTCTGACAGGCTCAAATGGGTTGGCTCGCCACCTCAGTCCCAACTGCAATGTCCTTAAGACCAGCTGAGCCGAAGAAAAGATGTCGTTGATGAGTTACCAGGAGAAGGTGATGAAGTTGACAAGGAAGATGAAGATGATGAGGGTGAAGGGGGTGAGGATGAAGAGGACGATGAGGAGGAGGAAAACACCAGCACAAAAGCTCCTGGCCTTGTAAACACAAAGCCAGGACAATTATTACTAACTATGTCAGTTACATTCACAATATTTACAATGGATATTAAATTATAATTTGATTGAAAAATTACTTATGCCAATAATATTATAAATATTTCAATTCAATAAATAAATAAATAAAAACATTCTTCCTTAATATCTTTTCTTTTTTCCATTAAAACATCACGAATCAACAAGACAGTTGCATATTATGTTAACTTTCAGCCACAAAATATAGATTTAATCTTAACAGCGTAATTAATATTATCGGGGAATTTCCCAACATTGTTATATCAGTCAAACAGCTGATAACCAGCAGATCGGCCCAAAACAACAGTACGCCAAAAGAAGTTGCTAACGCTATAGCCGTTAGCACGTACACAAACGGCCACCAACGCTTTTAACGTTAGCCGTTGCTAGCGGCTTTACCGCTGCTACCGGCTTTCTGACGGCGTCATTGACGTCATCAGTTAACGGAAGTTACTTGATGAGAAATGATCGTTTCACTCACCAAGATCTCTTTGATTTAAAACAGCAGGATTGTTACTGTTCCAGGAAGGTTCATCTTCTGTTGTCTCTGAGGTTTCCGTTACTGTCTGTCGGTCTGTCTCTGACTCTGTCTGTCTGGGTGTCTCTCAGGGTGAAGCTGTGAGAGTGAGGGCACTTGGTTCTACACAGCCTTTTATATTAGGGGATTGTTGTTATGGTTACAGTTGTCAAAAAAAAAAAAAAAAAATAAATAAATAAATAAATATATATATATATATATATATATATATATATATATATATATATATATATATATATATATAAATATATATATACATATATTTATTTCTTAAATTAATTATTATTTATTAATTTAAATCATGTACTGATAAATCATATACATAAATTATTATTATTTTTTATTTAATCATGTAATTAAATTGTATTTATTTCATGTCTCTGGTAACCGGGGGTTACAATAGCAAACAACAGCTCAAAACCACTGACATTACTGCAGACACCCTCTCAGTGTTAGTGTCAACATGGAGCCCTTCACACACGTCTCACTGTATATTTGATCAGAGCTTTTGATAAGCTATTGTGACTTTTTGTGGCTTTATAACCCTGTTGCCTGACAGACCAGTTGTTGCAATGCAACATATCTGGTGCATTTCAAGGATTCCTGGCTTCTGCTGGCTCCATGGTCTGGACTGACAAGGAAATATAACTGAGAAGAAATTACACACTTTTACAAATTATCTTTTCGAATACAAGTCACTGAAAAATATTCAGTAAGATTTTGGATTATAAGCAATGAGAAATGTTCCACATAATTTATCCAGCTCCATGACCAAGTTAAACCTAGGCAACCATTTGATAAGACAACCTACACATGCTGATACATTGATGAATATACACCCCAGTATTACATATAAATCACAAAACCAAACAGCATCTTCTTGTGGTTCATTAAAATCAGACAGACACCCCTTTTGTCTTTGTTGATGCTTTATTGGCAGATTTTGCAAGTGATGAGGAAAAGCCATGAATGGACTAAATGTCATGTCAAATTCTATTTTCACACAAGTCAAAGAAATGAAATATAAGAAAATAAAAGTGTAAAAGATATTAACTATAAGCAAACTATTGACCATACAATGATACAGTTACCCTGTTATCACCTAAGGCCTACATCACATCATCAGCTGACCTCCACCTGAATGACTGACTAAGTCTGACTCTCCAGCAAGGACCCCATTTCTGGTGTAGAAGACCTTGGACAGAGAGGGACTCATGGGGGAAGATATGTAATTTTGACACTGTGGACCACCAAGACTTGGTGCACACTCCACTTCATAGGAGAAGAAGAAGGTACCATGATTTAACATGCAGCTGTCTGTCACTGTCCCACTACGCAGATCAAATGAACACCTACCAAGCAGATCACTGTTCCAGTAAGTATCTTCATCATAAATACTGAACGTAAGTTTGTTTTCATGTTGATGCTGATACTTCCAAATTCAAAGGTCTCTGGCCATGTAGGATAGTCGTTGTTACCTATGATCATAGTGCGTTTTGTCTGATCACCATATTTGACCTCCACTGAACCATCTGTCTTACTCCACTTATCACCATAGAGACCCTGTGCAGAAAGCTTGAATACCTTTAGAGAAGCGAGACCTTTGCCAGCAGGACAGCAGTTTGACTTCAGATTCTGATTACTGTTACAGACACAAGCACAAGGATCCCTTTTTCCAGATCTGTGCCCAATCTTACAGGTTTCTGAACATTTCTTCAACACTGCATTTTTCTTGATGTACTTCTCCACCTCTCTCTTGAGTCCAGCCTGCGCAGGATGACCTTTTGGCAGTATGGTGTGCAGGGGCTTTAAGTTGTATCGGACCACATCAGGGATGGTTTTCAGTGAGTTTAGCCAGTTGTTGTACACAGAAGGATTTGATTGTCCTTGAAAGAGGATATCTGCCCCTTCAATGTTTCCACCAATGACCTCTGTGTTACGCTCATTAAACGTGCTGCTGAATCTTTGGTTGTGGTTTAAATTCTTCTTTTTCTCCTGACAATGCTTGGTCATGGCCTTTACACTGGCTGTTTGGGCAAAACTAGCTGAGGCCTCAACTGACAAACAATCTGCCACCTCTGTTGAGGACATTCCGTTCATGGTTGCCTCACAGGTTTTGACAGCAGTGATTGCTTTTATTTCCCCTCCCAGAGACACTTTTAGGATATAGTGTGTACCGTAGGTGTCAATTAGATCTTGATACAATGACTGATCTTTTTGTGTATAGGAAGGAAGGGAGTTGACAGCTGTTTCAAAATCATGACTCAGTGGAGGATTTGTTGTTACTCTGTAGCTGTGAAGCAGAGAGAATAGAAAAAGATTGAGAGAATTTACATGTTATGGTTTAGGATTTTTCAACATAATTATTGTCACAGCACACTATAAAACAAAGCACCAGCGTCAAAGAAATCAAGTAAGGAACCAATAAGTTCACCATTGTTGTCAAGAAAATTATAATTTGTTCACATACTCACTTATAGAAGTTGCAGTAGACAGACTGGCGAAAGAAGTTGTAGCGGTCTTTTTTTGACTTTTCCATTCCAAAGGTTGCATCTCTGGAGTGGGAGCCTCCTAAACCAACACCAACAGTCACACTGGGGTCTACAGGGACGTCAAGGCCAACTTTCCAGTCATTGGACACAGATGATGTAGAGCCGTTGACAAGAGTTTCGACAGAATCATATTCCGTTGTGGAGACTGTTAAACTGCACTTGGGGAGGGTTCTCCAGTCCACCACAGATGCTGGTACTTTCTGTTTTGCCCCATTCATGTAGCTGTTCCTGTAAAGCCTGCAAGTGCCATTTTTAAGCTTCCATGACTCCGTGTCAATGACATAGGCACCTTTCCGCTCCATGGTGACGATGTCAAAGCCTTCTCCGCCCAGATTGTAACCAGGGACAAACGGAGCCTTTTCACAATCTTGAGGTGTCCCAATGAAGCTGACTCTTGATGGCACACACAGAGGACTCCATGCCCAGCACAGGAGCATGAGTTGCCACAGAGGAGCCATCTGTATGGAAGATAAAATTACATAGATTGAAAAAAAAAAAAAAAAAAAAACCCTTGGTAATGCATACTGAGAATGTAGAATTTCACTAAAGTTTGGGATGCACTAAGGTAAATAAATTATTTGATGTAAAATAGTATTCTGGTCAAATTGTTAGTGTCAGATGGGGAGATCTCTGAGGGGTAACCATACCTTGATTATTGACAGCCCACTCTGTTAAGTATCTTGTAATATCTGAGATATATCATTGTATCATGTATATGAGGAGGTGGAGTCTTGACTTCCTTTGTTATTCTCACAACCTTTTATAGCTTGGCAGGCATGAAAAGAGGGTGGGGGTGTTTGCCATGACATACTCTATTCTCACATAATTTATCAATGCTACTTTAATGTAAAGTACTTTAATGTAAAGTAGCATAATACTGTGCATACATACAAAGGAGTTTTTAATGTACTATATTAATTTTGCAAACAATGGAACAAATAGCACAATTACAGGCAAAGATGTAATTACAATAACATACATAAATTTTATATACACATATAGCAAAAGTTTGCAGTGGTACTACACCCAATGGAAAACAAAATATGTCTATGACCAACTAGTGAAGACACAATGTGGTCATCCTTTAATCATATGTACAACAGCAACCAGAGGCTCATGTGTTAGACCAATATAGTCCAAAATTACAGCTTTGACATTCATCTTGAGAAAGGCCAGGAAAATACTGTAGTTGATGCTCTATCCACTTCACTGTGAATCCACTCGCAGTAAGTAACTAACCTTTAAACCCTTACCTTAACCTTACCTCAAACCATAACCCCTCTAACATTAAAGAGGAACTCTGCAGGATTTTCCTGCGGCTATGCTACATTTTTACTTTAATTAAACAGCTTCAGAGTAAGTCATTTCGTTCAGCCGGACATTTTCTTTTTGGTACCGGCACTATACAGGATGTTTTCCACAGAGCCAGCACCCGCCCCAGCTGTAGACTCAGGTTGAAGATCCTGTGGAGAGGTTGACACAGTGGGGCAGCACAGTCTTTAAGCAGCCTTGGACACACACCATCCGGGCCAGCTGCCTTCCCAGAGCAAAGTCTCCTGCGTTCCAGCCTCACCCCTGTCTCTGTGACAAACGAGGGGAGAGGAACAGGTGTGAGAAGGGGAGTGGCTGCAGCAGTGGAGATGTACCCAGGTGAAGAAGGAGGTGGAGGAGGAGGAGGAGGAGGAGACATGGTGGAGAAACACACTTGTGGAGGAGAAAAAGGAGCCACGGTGGAGATGTCCACATGCTGAGGAGGAGGAGAAGGAGGGGGGAAGGAGGAGGGGAAGGAGGGGGAAGGAGGGGGAGAAGGAGTGGAATGGGATGTGACCTCAGTGTCAAACCTGTTGAAGAACTGATTGAGTTCATCAGCTCTTACATCACCCACGATTGGCTGTCTTTTCTTTTTGTTGTAGCCAGAGATGGTGTTGATTCCGCTCCACACCTCACGGATGTTGTTGTGTTGTAAATTCTTCTCTGTCTTCTTTTTGTATTCCAACTTTGCCATCTTCAATCTCTTCCTCAACTCATGTTGCACCTGTTTGAGCCATTCTTTGTCATTGCACTGTCATTGTACATGTTCACATTTCTGTAAGTTAAACAGGTTGTTGATGAATATTTAGCTTTTTACTCTAACAGTTTTATTGCTCTGACTCACAGTAGTAACTACGAGCAGAACTCATATCAACTCAGGTGATCTGCAGGTTATTGTCTCATGTCACCACTCTGACACTGTATGTGTGTGTGTGCGTGTGTGTGTGTGTGTGTAGTCTAAGGTAAGGTTGGAGATCTTTTTTTTTTCAAGTAATTTTATACTTTTTCGCAAAAAGGAAAAAAGTCAGTCACGTGTGGAACAGACAATGGTGTAAAAACAGCATCCAATCATTTTGAACGCTACATTCAAGTCAGATGCATCATGATGTGTCTATCAATCTGCCATCTGGCCCTCCCTCCCTCCCTCCTCTGTGTGTACCACTCTTCGTGCACAAATCGGCACATGCTCAGAGTCTTCAACAACTTACCGTACAGAAAAGACAATGCCAGTAATCCAATGTACCACACTCCAGTCCAGTACGTATGTCCATTCTGTTTTGATCCTGATTGAGAATGTTTTGTTTTGTTTTGTACTTTTTACTTTTTTTTTTTTTTTTTTTTTTTTTTTGGTACTGTGATTATTCAGAACATGAGCTTCAGCTGGGAGCAGCAAAGTCTGGTAGCTCTGAGTTTTTACTCAACCTTTACTTTATTTTTTTTGTGTTTTTGTAAGTTTTTGTCGTATTTTGTCAACTACTGATGGACACTTCCGTGGGGAAAGGAGATTCTTCAGGAGAGGAGCTTCTGTCATTGAAAATGGAGCAAGTCTGGAGGATGCCACCCTGTTCTAGCTGGATGAGGAGCTGCTTTCATGGTTGCTGTGCTGGTGGTGCAGAGGTTAAAGGCTTGGAAATGCAGATGTACTGTAGGTCCTTTCTGCTGTCAGTCATCATGCAAAATATCAACTCTCTGCCCAACAAGAGTGATGAGGAGCTGGAGATATAGATGAAGACTCAGGAAGTAGACATTTTTTCAAATCAAAACAATACTTGTGTACATCCCACCAACGGCTACTGCTGAAGTTCCATGTGAAGTTCTCCATGAAGTCGTTGCTAGGATACAGACTAAACATCCTGAGGCACTTGACTTCAGTCATGTCTCCCTGATGGACTCACTGAGGATGTGGTGGAGAGATGCACGCTGGTGGAGGCCATTCTGAACAACTCAGATCATCCTCTTCATAACACCTTGATGGACCAAGAAAAGAGCAGTGGTGGACGGCTTCTCTCTCTTCACTGCAGGATGGAGAAATATACGAATACGAATACAAATTACTTTATTAATCCCCAAGGGAAATTCATTTGTCTGTCAGCTCATCAACCATTTGCAGAAGAATGAAAAGCCTGATGGCTGAAGGTACAAAGGATCTTCTATATTTCTCCGCCCCAACCATGAAAACACCTCCTCATCCAGCTGGAACAGGGTGGCATCCTCCAGACTTGCTCCGTTTTCAATGACAGAAGCTCCTCTCCTGAAGAATCTCCTCTCCCCACAGAAGCGTCCATCAGCAGTTGACAAAACACAACAAAAACATACAAAAACAAAGCAAAGGTTGAGTAAAAACTCAGAGCTACCAGACTTTGCTGCTCCCAGCTGAAGCGCATGTTCTGGAATGATGGCTGAAGGTACAAAGGATCTTCTATATTTCTCCGTCCTGCAGTGAAGAGAGAGGAGCCATCCACCACCACTCTTTTCTTGGTCCATCAAGGTGTTATGAAGAGGATGATCTGAGTTGTTCAGAATGGCCTCCACCAGCGTGTGTCTCTGATCACTCTGAAGATCTTCTATATGTATATAGAAGATCCTTTGTACCTTCAGACAGTCATTGGACACAGATGATGTAGAGCCGTTGACAAGAGCTTCGACAGAATCATATTCCATTGTGGAGACCATTAAATTGCACATGGGGAGGGTTCTCCAGTCCACCACAGCTGCTGGTACTTTCTGTTTTGCAACCATTCATGTAGCTGTTCCTGTAAAGCCTGCAAGTGCCATTTTCAAAAGTAAATCGTATTTGTATTTGTATTCGTATTCTCATTGAGAGCGCATTTGTTTGAGTTTTTCTGCTTGAATGAACACCTTTTTTGTTGTTGTTAAATCTGAGTTTGTGCATTTAAATCCACCAGTTTTGTGTCTGACATCATTACAGTTAACACAGGCTTAACGTTAAATTAGGGAGTATTCTTTAAAGGTGCTGCCATGGATACCAACATGAAGAGCAAGGCCCAAAAAAAAAACAGCCTACGCATTCCATTTTTCTTGCTGCAACATTTTTTCTTGTTTATTATCCTCACTCTCTGACCTCCCTCTATGTTTCTCTTTAATTTGGGGTTTCAGCTCCTCCTGCTCTATGTCATTTTATGACTTCCCTGGTTGTCATGTGAATTTTCTTCAGACACAAAAATTATATTTTTTGTTAGTAGAAGCTTGGTCACTGTAATAAGTGTAAGAGTGTAACAGTGCCTCCGTTTCTGGCTTTAGTAACTCATAATTTATTGGAGAGCAATAATCTTAGAAGGGCATGACAATTTCATTATCATTATCCCATTTAAGACACTCTATAACATTTAATACCTGAAATGTATTTAAATTGCTTCATATTCTTCAAAACCTTGAGCAACCACCAGATAAGACAACCTACACAGGCTGATACATTGATGAATATACACCCCAGTATTAGCACAAAACCAAACAGCATCTTCTTGTAGTTCAATAAAATCACACAGACACCTGTTTTGTCTTTGTTGATGCTTTATTGGCAGATTTTGCAGGTGATGAGGAAAAGCAATAATTAGATTAAATGTCATGTGAAATTCTTTTTTTTCACACAAGTCAAAGAAATGAGATATAAGTATAATAAAAGTGTTGTCATAAAAGCTAGACTAGAAGCAAAATATTGACCATTATCACCTAAGGCCTACATCACATCATCAGCTGACCTCCACCTGAATGACTGACTAAGTCTGACTCTCCAGCAAGGACTCCGTTTCTGGTGTAGAAGACCTTGGACAGAGAGGGACTCATCGGGGAAGGTATGTAATCTTGACACTGTGGACCACCAAGACTTGGTGCACACTCCACTTCATAGGAGAAGAAGAAGGTACCATGATTTAACATGCAGCTGTCTGTCACTGTCCCACTACGCAGATCAAATGAACACCTACCAAGCAGATCACTGTTCCAGTAAGTATCTTCATCATAAATACTGAACGTAAGTTTGTTTTTCATGTTGATGCTGATACTTCCAAATTCAAAGGTCTCTGGCCATGTAGGATAGTCGTTGTTACTTATGATCATAGTGCGTTTTGTCTGATCACCATATTTGACCTCCACTGAACCATCTGTCTTAGTCCACCTATCACCATAGAGACCCTGTGCAGAAAGCTTGAATACCTTTAGAGTAGCGAGACCTTTGCCAGCAGGACAGCAGTTTGCCTTCAGATTCGGATTACTGTTACAGACACAAGCACAAAGATCCCTTTTGCCAGATCTGTGTCCAATCTTACAGGTTTCTGAACATTTCTTCAACACTGCATTTTTCTTGATGTACTTCTCCACCTCGCTCTTGAGTCCAGCCTGCGCAGGATGACCTTTTGGCAGTATGGTGTGCAGGGGCTTTAAGTTGTATCGGACCACATCAGGGATGGTTTTCAGTGAGTTTAGCCAGTTGTTGTACACAGAAGGATTTGACTGGCCTTGAAACAGGATATCAGCCCCAGCAATGTTTCCACCAATGACCTCTGTGTTACGCTCATTAAACATGCTGCTGAATCTTTGGTTGTGGTTTAAATTCTTCTTTTTCTCCTGACAATGCTTGGTCATGGCCTTTACACTGGCTGTTTGGGCAAAACTAGCTGAGGCCTCAACTGACAAACAATCTGCCACCTCTGTTGAGGACATTCCGTTCATGGTTGCCTCACAGGTTTTGACAGCAGTGATCGCTTTTATTTCCCCTCCCAGAGACACTTTTAGGATATAGTGTGTACCGTAGGTGTCAATTAGATCTTGATACAATGACTGATCTTTTTGTGTATAGGAAGGAAGGGAGTTGACAGCTGTTTCAAAATCATGACTCAGTGGAGGATTTGTTGTTACTCTGTAGCTATGAAACAGAGAGAATAGAAAAAGATTGAGAGAATTTACATGTTACATTTCTCTTTTCAACATAATTATTGTCACAGCACACTATAAAACAAAGCAACAGCGTCAAAGAAATCAAGTAAGGAACCAATAAGTTCACCATTGTTGTCAAGAAAATTATAATTTGTTCACATACTCACTTATAGAAGTTACAGTAGACAGACTGGCGAAAGAAGTTGTAGCGGTCTTTTTTTGACTTTTCCATTCCAAAGGTTGCATCTCTGGAGTGGGAGCCTCCTAAACCAACACCAACAGTCACACTGGGGTCTACAGGGATGTCAAGGCCAACTTTCCAGTCATTGGACACAGATGATGTAGAGCCGTTGACAAGAGCTTCGACAGAATCATATTCCGTTGTGGAGACCATTAAATTGCATATCGGGAGGGTTCTCCAGTCCACCACAGCTGCTGGTACTTTCTGTTTTGCCCCATTCATGTAGCTGTTCCTGTAAAGCCTGCAAGTGCCATTTTCAAGCTTCCATGACTCCGTGTCGATGACATAGGCACCTTTCCGCTTCATGGTGACGATGTCAAAACCTTCTCCGCCCAGATTGTAACCAGGGACAAACGGAGCCTTTTCACACTCTTGAGGTGTCCCAATGAAGCTGACTCTTGATGGCACACACAGAGGACTCCATGCCCAGCACAGGAGCATGAGTTGCCACAGAGGAGCCATCTGTATGGAAGATAAAATTACATAGATTGAAAGGAAAAAAAAAAAAAAAAAAAGGCTCAGTAATGCATACTGAGAATGTAGAATTTCAGCACAAAGGTTATGACAAAGTAAAGGAACTATTTGATGTGAAACACTACTCTACTTAAAGTATTAGTGTCAGATAAGTAAATCCCTGACTGTACCTTCACTGTTGATAGCCCACTCTGTCCACTATCTTACAATATCTGTGCTCTGTTATAGTTTTCATGTGGAGGTGGAGTCTTGGTTGCATATGTATTCTCACATATTTTTTTTATAACTAACCAGGTTTTGGTGGTTGGTTGTTGTCAGTATTTTTGGAGTGTGGTTGGATATGAGGTGTGATTTGTCAGCTAACTTGTCAAAGCTACTTCAATGTACTAAAGTACATTGAAGTAGTATTCACTGAGGGCCGTTGTCGAGTGTCATATGGATGACTCAACCACAAACTTCTAAGGCAGAAAAAGAAAAGGCACTCTGGAAAAAGTTAAAAAACAAAAAACAAAAACAAAACAAAACTGCATGTTATTTGTGTGAATACTGTACTATACTACTCATTGGGATATTACATGTTCTGCATATGACACAGAGATTAAGTAATATAAGTCTGCTTATGGCCCACTCTGTCCACTATCTTACAATATCTGTGCTCTGTTATAGTTTTCATGTGAAGTCTTGGTTGCATATGTATTCTCACATATTTTTTTATAACTAACCTTGTCAGTATTTTTGGAGTGTGGTTGGATATGAGGTGTGATTTGTCAGCTAACTTGTCAAAGCTACTTCAATGTACTAAAGTACATTGAAGTAGCATTCACTGAGGGCCGTTGTCGAGTGTCATATGGATGACTCAACCACAAACTTCTAAGGCAGAAAAAGAAAAGGCACTCTGGAAAAAGTTAAAAACAAAAAAACAAAAACAAAACAAAACTGCATGTTATTTGTGTGAATACTGTACTATACTACTCATTGGGATATTACATGTTCTGCATATGACACAGAGATTAAGTAATATAAGTCTGCTTATGGCCCACTCTGTCCACTATCTTACAATATCTGTGCTCTGTTATAGTTTCATGTGGAGGTGGAGTCTTGGTTGCATATGTATTCTCACATATTTTTTATAACTAACCAGGTTTTGGTGGTTGGTTGTTGTCAGTATTTTTGGAGTGTGGTTGGATATGAGGTGTGATTTGTCAGCTAACTTGTCAAAGCTACTTCAATGTACTAAAGTACATTGAAGTAGCATTCACTGAGGGCCGTTGTCGAGTGTCATATGGATGACTCAACCACAAACTTCTAAGGCAGAAAAAGAAAAGGCACTCTGGAAAAAGTAAAAAACAAAAAAACAAAAAACAAAACAAAACTGCATGTTATTTGTGTGAATACTGTACTATACTACTCATTGGGATATTACATGTTCTGCATATGACACAGTAATATAAGTCTGCTTATTATTAATGTAATCATCATAACACTTCACTTGTAGTGTGTGTGTGTGTGTTATGTTTATAGTAGGTTTTTTTTATTTCTTTGTGTTTATATTCAAAGTCAACACTCACTTGTGCATCATACAAATTATGCTTGTCAACCAAAGGAGAGCTGTGCTGTGGTTGACAGGCACGTGAGCACATAAAACATGTTGCCATACATTGTAACAAAACTGTAATGATCAAGCCAACGGTGTGCACACACACTCATCAGTGGGTTTTTTAATACTGGAAGGAACTGAGAGTCCACAGGCTTTAACTTAACATTTGGGAGCTAGAATTCTGTGATGGTTCTGCCACTGATGCCAGCATGAAGAACAAGGCCCAGTTTACTCATTATTCAATCAGTTTACTCATTATTCCATCTTTCTTGCCTCAACATGTTTTCTTGATTATTTTCCTTATGATTTGACCTCCCTCTTTTATGCAAATGTGTTTCTCCATATTTTAATTGCTTCATATTCTTTAAAGACTTGGGCAACCATTTGATAAGACAGCCTATACATGCTGATACATTTATGAACATACACCCTAGTATCATATATAAATCACAAAACCCAACAGCATCTTCTTGTAGTTCAATAAAATCACACAGACACCTGTATTGTGCAGATAATGAGGAAAAGCAATAATGAGATTAAATGTCATGTGTCATGTGTGAAATGTCATTCTATTTTCACAAAAGTCAACAAAATAAAATATAAGAAAATAAAAGGCCCTTTTTCTTGTTGATTATCCTCACTCTTTGACTTCCTTCTTTAATGCAAATGTGTTTCTCTTCCTTTATTTGGAGTTTCAGTTCCTCCCGCTCTACGCCATTTTATGACTCCCCTGCTGAATTTCTTTTAGACACAACCATGATATTGTGTTGTCAGTAGAAGCTTGGACGTTGTAACAGTGTAGTATCAGTTTTAGTGCCTCCTTTCCTAGCTGTAATAACTCATGATTTATTGGAGAGCCATTATCTTCATAGTAGTTATTTAATTTGAGACACTCTATAAAAGTTAATCTATATTTAAATTTGTTCATATTCTTTAAAAACTTGGGCATTCATTCATTACATATAAAGCATAAAACAGCATTTTCTTGTAGTTCTTAAAATCACACATCTGTATGGAAGATTTAACTATTACTTTATTATTAAATTATTAGTGTCAGATGGGGAGATCTCTGAGGTCTTAGACTGTTGATAGCCCACTCTGTCCACTATCTTACAATATCTGAGCTCTAGTGTAGTTTTCATGTGGGGGTGGAGTCTTGACTGCATATGATATATTCACACCTTTAATAATTAACCATTTTTGGTAGGCCTGATGACAGGATGGCAGCATGATATACTCTGTTCTCACATGAATTAACAATGCTACATTACATTAAAGTAGCATTTACTGAGAGCCATTGTCAGATCCTTCTACTCTTCTTGCTGCCAGTTCCTGATACACACTACAGTAGCTGTGTCATCCGAGTATTTCTGGATGTGACAAGAGTCGGAGTTTTATAATATTATATTTCATATCCACTATACTCTTAAGCTATTACATTCAAGAGACCAAACCATGTTTTGTAAGATCACAGCAACCTTGACTTTTCCCTCATTCCCCACTTCCAACAAAGGCATGCATCATTATTTGCCAAACAGATACTGTATGTTAGGGTAGATGTAAATCCAGCACCAAAAGAGGAAGCAATCCTTGTGCCAGTGCCTGTCCATCACTGTGAAATATAATGTGGTGATATCAGCTAACATGGCTAAGCCTGTGAGAAACTGTTTTAATCAGAGGAACCTGAGGGGGTTTACTTTATGAGACATTTTCACTTTTACTTTGACAGTGAGAGAGTGACAGGAAAGGCAATGACAGTAAAGGGCCATGAGCTAGACTTGGACTTGTTCTGAGTGTAACACACTCTACATTATGAGACACTGGGACGCCCACATGACTTATTTTATCAGGCTATGAGACAAAACTACCCATTTCGGCTGTTCATTCAAAAATATGGAAGATAAATGAAAAACATCACCCATCACATTTTTACAACATATACAGGCGGGTAAAATAAAAATGGATAATTCATTTACACCTCACAGTAATATGTGATCTGCACTAAGGTATCATGGATAAAGTGGATTGAATAATACCCTCAGATTACAGGCCTTTGCATTTACGCCTACTAGACCTATTTATAAATTATAAGTTTTCTTGTTATGTTGAGTTGCCCACACTGGCAGAGTTGGTGAACATGCCACCACCCAGGCCAACAGAGGTGATGCTGCCCTCCAGATACTTGCTAAGATAGCAAGTGAAGAAGTGGAGCTAGCAGACCTGTCAGATTGTTGCAAAGTGTAAGATGTGCAGCATTTGTAGTTAGATCAGCCAGGTCAGTCAAATTATGTCAGATTACCATATAATATTGAGTGACTTTGGAGGTCCTATGACCTATATAGCTCTATGAGGAGGTTTTAGCTTTAAGAGCTAAAACACAAAAGTGCAAATGTGGTTATACATAGTGTGTGTGTGTGTGTGTGTGTGTGTGTGTGTGTGTGTGCGCGCGCCCACATGCGCGCGTGTGCGTGTGGCTGACCTTGTTCTTTTATACATAATGAAGAAAGTTTAAAGTGATTTGATAGAAAACACTTATGAAATGCAGGACCATATCAGTGAGTGAGCAAGCTGTTGTTGTATAGGTCCAAACTGTTTTCATGAGCTCTCATTGAACAATGTACTAACAACAGAAGAAATACAGTGAGAAATGTTAATGTGTGGGGGAGCAAGATGAAGTGAGATATGCACTGAGAGCTGTGACAATGATGTCAGCTTAGGAAAAATTGTATTGGCCTTAAAACCTGCAGTGAGACTCCAGAGATGAGCAAACTTCCTGTGTCACATAGTAGAACTGTGCTCACTGTCAGTGCTGCAAGTTTGCAGATGCATAAAACACTGCCAAACAATCTTTGAGCATATACATATTAAATGCTGTGTGCAATAACAAACAAGGATTGCAAAAGTTTTCAATGATACCATCAAAGATTTTTCCTGTTAAGTTGATTCTTGACAGATTAATCATTTGTAACTGTGACATTTGAGTAGAAAAAGACTGATATTCTAGGTAAGCTGCTTGATCAAAGCAGCCACGCCACACCTCAAACAAAATGTCACACGTTTGGTTTTAGTTCCGTTTTGTTGAACTGATGTATTCCCTCTGTGTCTCATGTGGTCAGGGTCCTTTAAGGAAGTTTCATTTTGTAGATTTAGTTTAATGAACTGTTTCTCAACAGCACTCGATGTTGCTTTGAGAAACACACTATAATAAGTCATACAGAAAATGGGCTATATAATCATTTTTGCCATTTCTGGGTCAAGATTAATGCATCAGTCCACTTTTATCCATCTCACCTTTTTGTAATTTGTAAAATATACATGAATATTAAGGTTTGCATTCCTCTTCCTTCATGGTTGAAGATTTCTGTGAAAACTTTACATCCAACAATAGTAATAAGAGAAATGACTCATAAGACTCATCCCTCCTATATTTATCAATCCTTAAATGCAACATTATTTTAACAATGTAGTAAAAAATAATTAAACTTGAATATTTAAGTTGTGTGGATGATTTGACTTGCGGATTGAACAAATGTCACAAATAATAACAGTGAGTCAAACAGTGCATAGAGGACTTCCTGTGTCATGAGATGGGACTCTGCTCTCTATTACTGCTACAAGGCTGCAGATGCATTCCACCTTAAATTCAACATAACTCAACCATGAACCATGAAAGTGAGGAAAATAAAAGGTAACCATGTTTATATTTGCTCCATGTGAGATGAATCATAGCCTTTTAGGCTATCGAGTGCTTGATCAGAGAACCTACGCTACACCACATGAACCAAAATGTCACACATGGCCTTTGACCAGTTTTGCTCATCTGACATATTTCACACTTTGCTCAAATGGTTAAATGGAACTTTTCTTGAAATGGGGAAGTGGAAATTCAAGTACCCTGCAAACAAAATGATTAAAACAAGTATCATTATTATTATTTAGCTTTGTGGCTTAGACATTTATCACTGGCATATCAATAATTTCATTTAGGACGTTCTCATGGGCAAATCTTTTCACAAACCATACTTCCATTCAGGCTGCCTGAGGCAACACGAGTTACAGTTTCATGTGTTAGAGCAGGTCCTGTCACTTATCAAAAGACCATAAAACATTTGTTTCCTTTTCATTTCTGCCATTGTTCCTTTATTGCAACAGTATTTTTGTTTTGTTTTTGTTTGTTTGTTTTTTTTGTTTTTTGTTTGTTTGTTTGGTTTTTATTTCATTGATTTTTTATTGTTTAGTACTAGTATTGTTTTGTATATTTACATGTATGTATTTTGACTCATGAAAACTTGTGGAATATCATGCAGAGAAATATAATGTATTCAAATTAGGGTTGGATTAGAAACACTTCTACTGTAGCTAATTTAACACAGTTATGATCATTTATTTTTGAGTTGCAAATCTTTACTCCTGCTGACTTTGAATGCTCTTATTTTGAAAGTTAGTGAATGGAATGTACAAATAGAAAGGCAATAGTAATAAGCTGCATAGGGTTTTCATCTACTCTTTATTTGTTGATAACTTGAAGCTGTCCAGCCTCTGCTGTTGTTCAGTGAGCACTACATGCACCTCACTCTGATGTTCACTGAACTCTGAAAAGCTGCAGTTTGTATGTTTTACCACTGAAGGGTGCTAGTGTCATGTGGAAATGGCTACAAATGTGACCTATTCATTTTACAATTACAAATATGTTCATTCTAGAAAATCTGTGAATAGGCTGCATGTATATGTCAGTTACTTGTGAATTACATTATTTTATAAATAACTGAGCAAAAGACTGACAGTGTTTCTGTCTGGCAATTTGATGAAATAGGCTGAAATTTAAACAGAACTGAACCTAACCATGGTGAACTGATTGGGTTATATCGTTGCTTTTATTAAACAGCATACAGATGATTACAACCACACACACACACACAGCCCTGGGTCTGTACTGGCAGGCTACCACTGTTTATCATCTGTGCTGAGTGTCTTCTCCTTCAGTCAAAACAGAAGTTTTTGAACTTGAGCTATGTGACATGAGGGAATTGATGTATCCACGATCTATTTATAACACAGAGAGCAGGTGTGCTGGTACACAGAGGCAAAGTGATTGGCTGGGATCCTCAGAGGACTCTTTGTGCTTGGGTAAATACACACACAAGAAACATGCTTGTACCTACCGTGTGAAAAAATGCATACATACATGCATACACTTATGCATTTTTTTTTATCATTGGAAATTGTTTGTATTGACTCAAAAGCATTCACATGCATGAATTTAGACAATAGGAGTTAAAGCTCTGCCACTAGCACAGACACAAATAACCTCTGTCTTGTCAGTTGAAATATGAGATTTTAGCCCTTAGATTTTAGTGGATCCACATCCGCTCACACCTCTGAGTTACACTTCCTTTAATTGCCCTAAATCAACAGATATTATCCTTACACAAAGGCAGCATACTGAGCTTAAAAACAGTGTGAAGAACACTTCAACAAACCCTTGACCTTTTACCACAAGTTGTGTTTATTATATGTGTCAGATCACGCTAACAGTTAGGTCAAGAGGTGGCAGGAATATGGCGGCAATGTAAGTCAGAAGAATCTGTGCTTTCTGTAGTTTATTACCTCAGAAAAAAGGAACAACATTTCATGAGAATCACAAGTGGGAGGAAGATAGGTTTGTTTGCATTTGCTTTTTAATGTGGTAACTGCACCTACCTTCAGTGAGACTGAAAGCACTGCTGCAATTTCAAAAAGGAAGTAGGCGAGGCCTATCTTGACAGCAGTAGTGCTCCAATATATGTAGATATATGTATTAAGAGCTTCTATTGTGAAGTCACTTTGAATGTAAAAAAGGATGAAGCACTGGTAACACAGAAGAGGGTGTTCAAAGATTCATCTCAGGTGGCTGTTTCCATGGACTCTTCTGGATTGTTCTTCAGAAATCAATATCAAGTGGATAAAGTGGATTGAAAAGCTTGAGGAACTGGGACTGAGGTATTATTTGATGCACCAAAGGATACCTTAACTCTTGGATACTGAATCACTCAGATTTAACTCTGTGACAATGCCTGTAATTGTACTGGAAGCCAAAGACTTCACCAGTCCACTTTTTGTCGTGCGAACATGGGAAGTCTTATCCAGCTGTACTACCTTCAGTCTTGTGGCTTCACTGGACACTTTCGATCGATCTCAGTCATTCAGGATCTTCTGCATGTTTACCTGGTGCTTCTTCTTCACCCTTACTCTCCTTATCCACATTCTCAGTGTTATCCAGTTTCACAGCCTCATCCCAATATCCTGGAAGAACCTGACCATGACGGTAGCAGTACTGGGCGCACTGATGTGTCTCAGCACCTCTGTGGTTTTCCCTTGGATAATCATGAATCACCAAGAGTTGTGTCCACGATCTGTGGCAGCTGCTGTGGTCTCCTGTCTCACCTTTCTGGCCTACTCCTCAGAGTCCTATGTTCTTCGCACTCAGGCCCATGAACAAAGAGGCTACATGGGCAGCATTCCTGGTCTCCTCAAGCTACTCCAACTGTGGGGAGGTTGTCAGATGATACCCCTGGTTGTGGAGGTGGCCTGTGGGTCATCTAGTGGAGTACAATGTTGGCAGCGATGGGTTTCCTGCATATCATATGGTGTCTGTGTCATCATGTCTCTAATCACACTGGTAGTAATTTTAGGTGACTTTGCTGGGCGATGTTTCCTGCCATTTGACCGATTTTTGGCCTGCTTCAGTCTGATTGGGGTCTTGTTCTACATGGTGGCCACAGTTATTTGTTTTACCAAGATTCTGCAGCTGAAGCACCTGCAACATAATATGCCAGAGAAGACTTTTGAACTGGTTATCATGGAAACAGTTGTTGCCAGCATCACACTTTTAGCTTATACAGTGGACCTTGCCTTCTCCATTAAACTGTTGTGTGACAGAGGCCATGCATGAAATGATCCATCATATTCAGTGTCCTGCATGTGAAGTTTTTGTATATTTCAGAAACATTTTTGAGGGGAAGGTTTTTGCCAACTATTATAAGTCAAACTGAAAGGATCTCTTTGCTGTTAATCATTGCTGTGTAATCAAACTCTTTCTGTAGACCTACACAAATTGCTTACATATTAAGCTTGAAGCCATAACATGTATGCAACTGATCACCTTGATCGTACTGTATTACCATTTTACTCTGAAAGAGTTGACATTTATAGACCTTTGAACTATGACTCACACACTGATCACACACTGAACCATATAACCTGAGTTATGTGACAGGTGACTCTTAAGCACACGACATTCTTTATGGGCGGAATAATGTGGTGTGTGAACTTCAGTGGTGGCAGAACAGTAGTTGCTGCTCATTAAAATTCAATAACAAACTGTGAGCATATAGTCTGGAATATAATGTCTATATGTAGCAAATTGATATCATCTATGCAAACTTATAATAAAAAAATATTTGTCTAATCACTGAAACATCATCATCAAGGCGGATGTTTTTTTTTTTTTTTGTGAGATCGCACACTGTAGTGCTTTCAGGTTTGATCGAACAGGTCTATTCTATAACAGTAGATGGCAGCACATTAACAACACCAATTGGACTTAATGTGTCAAATATAGGCTGAATGTTTTCCTATTGTAGACAAACCTCGGGTTATACCATGTTTTGTGAGTACTAGTCTCAAATGAGATACATCACATCAAACTTTAATGTAGCCTAAAGCGTGACTTCATTTCCCATGGGTCTTAACTAAATAACCTATTTAAACATAATAAGGTCAAACGAGGAAAAGTATCTAGTTTGGCTGTTTTGCAGTGGAAGCGCATTCCTTTTCTTAAATGTTGAGCGTACCTGTGAGAAGCTTAAGTCACTTTTTGTATAGGCCTATCCGTTGTTCATTACATTGACAAGCCAAACATTGCAACGTTGTAATAACTTTGCATTTTTACACTGTTTACCTTCCCACATCTGCTCCAGACCTGTTCAGCAGCTCTACAGAAAACATCGACCGTCAGCCGTCGGCCGCTGAGCAGCCTGTCGTCCAGCTGCTCTCGATTGCTCTGGCCTGGCCACACTCAAACGTTTTTTTCTTTAAGGAACTGACTCTGGTTAGTCAGTTGTCAACAGGCTGAGTGACACAAGGAGCGGAACAACTTGGTACGTGGAGCCGATAATATAAACGCTAGTGTACGGTTCCGAGTGAAGGAAAGCGTTTGTGGAAGTTCGGTTTTGTTCGGTGTGTCCTGACAAAATGAAGTCTCCGTCACACGGTAAGCTATCGTTGACTTGATTCCTGCTGAAACTGTGTGAGTTTGGTGAGATGACCTCGTCCAGCACACTCTTAAAACAAGTGTGTATTTCAAATTTTAGCTTGCGAAGTTTTCTGTTCCACCAGTTCATTTAAATGGACGAATACAAAGCGGCGTGTCGGCTAGTTTAGGCTAGTTAAGGCTAAAAAAGTGTCTGAGTTTGACATTGTTAGCTTGTTATCTTACTCCCGACAAAACAGGCTGGTTTCACTAGTCGTTGTTGCTAATGAGCCCAACAAGTCTCTGTTTAGCTGATTAACACTCCTGGGAAAGCTCTTTATTGTTCACCATATTGGGTCACAGTCCTCAGCCTTGTACACAAAGACCTATCATTCTAGAAACAAATGCACCCAATTTGTTCTGTTTGTCTCTATGTTTGTCTAAGTCCATGTGTAATGATTTGGCATTTCTCTTTCTGTTGATGTGTCTCTCAGAAGCCCCCTGAGCATCATGGACATGTGAAACCTGACTCTTCAGCAGACAGATCTAAGTCCCAGGCTGGATTGAATGGCAATGAGGATACAAGGTAAGCACTTTGCCAGTAAATCTGAACTCATTATTGATCCATTTCCTAAGCTACAGACGACCTTAGTGCAGCCAAAGTCCAGACAGGGGAGAGAGAGAGAGAGAGAGAGAGAGAGAGAGAGAGAGAGAGAAGGGAAAGAGATGGGAAAGAGATGGGGAAGCTTAGCACAGGAGAATGATGCTCAAGCAGAAAGCACACAAACATCTCTGAGCCAAAAAAAAGCCTTTGCTTATTTTGTGTTGTGATGCTCCTAATCTGAAGAACCACAGACCGACAAGTGGGAGAGGGAAAAATGTTGAAAATAGGACCTCGAATATCTGCAGATGCATCAAACAGAAATTGTAATAGGCAGATGAACTGTCAAATGGCTGACTTTTACAAACTCCACACACGCCGGAGGACCTTGAGCATGTGATGAGAATTGTTTGGTATTCAAAACAATTAGCAAACGCCCCCCACCCACCCCCTCCAGACTTGGGTCTTAAAGTGAAGGCCCTGAGGTGTGTGGATGGTTAAAGTCAACAGCAGCAAGTAGTTTTACAGGTTTCTTTGCACACATTTACCTCAAGTTATCTTTTAAATGTTAAGCAATGTGCTGTGCATACTGACCTCCACCCATTTAACCAATTCAACACCTACAGTGGTCTTGCTCAAGGTTTTTCTTGTACAGTTTTTAATTTTTCCATGCAACTGTTGCTCTGATTACAGTGCATTCAGAAAGTCTTCAGCCAGCTATTTTTTCCACATTTATTGAAATATACACCCAATATGTACATAATGGCAATGTAAAAACAATTTTAGAATTGTTTTTGTAATTTTTTTTGAAAATAAATAACTAAAATATCACATTGATATAAGAAACTGTCTGACACATGACGTTTAGCTCAGGTTCTTGTGATTCAGTGTTTCTGAGACCCTCTGGGCCCAGAGCTCCAGAGATCATGTGTAGGGATGCGGAAACTTTAAAGATGGAGATGGGGAAAACTCACAGTGAATGTTTGCACAAAAAACATTTATAGGACTCTCAACCTGTGACAGACACGGTTCTCTGTTCTGATAGATGAAGGTTGATGCATTCAGCCTCAGTTCTAAGCATCACATTTGGAAGAAACCAGACTTGAAGCTTAGAACTGGTCTTTCCTTCTTCCACAGGATTCCTGGAGCCTGAATAGTTATCTTAATGTGATATTTCAAATTTTCCTTTTTATAGATTTGCAAAAAAATCAAAAGCTTCTTTTTTCACATGAAATTATTATCACTATTTTATGTTAGCGTCAGTGGAGGACATGTTCATTATAATCAATGCCAAATAAATTGATCCCTTGAATCAGTGGTGCATGATGTGAGACATTGTTCCATATGAATTTGGTAAAAAAAAATGTAACCCCTTAAAATTCTTGTAATTGGGCATACCCAAATTAAATTTGAAATTTGAATGTCACAATGTGGCTAATATATCCAAGCTCCATCCATAATATCTGAGAAATATGCACATCCGAAGGAAAATATGAAAGTGTGGGGCAGCGAACGTTGTGCCTTTATGGATGTCAGGCTTTGTGTGGACTAACTATTTTTGTGGATTTCATTTACTGGACCTTTGCTGATGTAACAGGACCATTTTTGTTGGTGTTTCTTCTGTTCTTGGAATACTTTTGGTGTTTGCGACTAGTCTGACATTACTGTTTACTGAGCCTGCAGTTATGACTGTATACTGAAATCAAGAAATGAGCTTTCCAATGGTGTATAACGTGTAAGCACACAGACAGTGGGCTGAGTAAAATAGCAACGGCCCTTCGACAGGCCGTTGGAATGGCAATGGGTTAATAGGCAAGAAAGGTTGGAGTTGGTGGATGCATAGAGCTGTAGGGCCAAAGCATTTAGAGGAATCAATAAAACAAAAAGAAAGTGGCATACATTTTCCAGTGATATACCATGCAGATGTAGTGGTACAGTTCTTTAATGTGTGTGTGTGTGTGTAAAAGTAGAATTCACTACAAAAAATAGTAGCAAACTTTTTATCCTATATAATATTTAATAAGTTTGTTTTTTGCTTATAATGTATATAAATCTCAGGTTTACCTGATATCTGTCACAGATGAGGCACAGCAGTTTCACATTGTGTGTAGCCTACTTAACTGTCATGTTAGAGAGGATGAGTGAGAGAGGAAGGTGTCTTTTTTTCTGATGAAAGAAAAGCAAGAAACAGGCTCTAACACCTGTGAGAAACAGAGGGTGTTTTAGAAGCAGCAGTAGGCAAGAGAGATGTCACACTGCACCACAGCTGGCAGCATGTCCAAATGATTTGGAAAGGATCAGGCCTTCATTTCCTGAAAGTCTGTTAAAAATAAATGAGCTTAGCCCTGTGCTGAATGTTTACTTTACCTTATTTTTCACTACACACACTAAATAGTTTGAATGCAGGATGTTTTTTTAAGGCAGTATAACAAGAAATGTGAGAGCTTTTTATCGGTTCACCTATTTCCTTGAGCAGAGTGTGTCATATTCATCTCTCAACATGAGACAAGGAACCTGTGCTGCTTATCATTCTCATTGTAGGAGCTGGCCGACACCCCTGTTGACTGTGCACCTGCTCATGGTTTTGACTCATTTTGTGGCTTCCAAGTTCTCACCGGGTCAGACCTATTTTTGTACAGCCAAAATATTTAAGCTTTCGTCAAAGCTCGGAGCAGCTGAGATTGCAGGCACTGTCATATATTTTAGTAAGTTAAAAAAAGATTTTAAAAAGTAACACGCCCCACTTAATTGCATGGTGTTATCTTTTCTGAAATTGGCCCCTCACTTCTTCTAATATAATTAGATTTCAGTTCATAGTGGCACAATGTTTGGCTACTTGATTTTTTTTTTTAAAAAAAGGGCTTTTACATATTGCTCAAGTTTTTTTTCTTTCTTTTTGCAGAACTGATGGAAAGGACAGATAGGTGAATGTTTTCAGTCTTTACAACAATGCAAAGGCATTAAGAACCAGCCTCTTGTCACATGAGAATGCGCTTGTGGAGGCAACTTAGGTTTTATCAGAACAACATCCAGGGCTTTGTTGGCCATGTGATCTTTTCAGAATTCCACAGTGGGGTGTGTCTTTGTTGATTTGCCGTAGACCTCTTTGTAGATCTCTATAGACAATAGAATAGTGGTAAGTAAAGTACTGGTATTGGACAGAGAAGTGTGCAAAATCAAGATATCCACAGTGCATTTGTTCTGCTGGCACCAAATCTGTGTTGACATGACCAGTTTTCCTCTTCAATCATAAGATCTGCCATTCAACATTGAAAAATGTTGTTGTGTAGATCAGCATTGCCTTTCCTGATCCATCCTCATTCATGTAGGCAGCAAATGTAACAGAAAAGTACGGCTCCCTCACCTGCCCAGCCAGTGAAATAATGACCATTAGTGAGACATTCAGTGAATGTGTGTGCCTGCCAGCCAGCAGCAGCAGTTACAAGTCTTGTTTCAGGTGCTGCTTGCATTCTACGTTGGCGACGTCATTCATCTCGCTGCCGTCATAATAATCACTTGTTACTAGAGGCATGAGGTGGGAGGTGAGAAGATGCATAAATATAGCCTGACTATAAATATTTCTTCAGAGTTTCTTGCTTGAAAGGGAGACTTTCACAGAGCTGCAGTGCGTTGACAAGAACAATTCTGTGGGAGAGCAAAATTGCTGGAAAAAAAAAAAAAATTACCCGAGCATCAGTGCATTCATTTTCAGTTTTAAATTGAGCCCCGAGGAGCAGTGCAAGCTGTCTTTTATAAGATTAAAGCCACTCCTTTCAAATTTCAAGCAGCCATTCACCGTGATCTGCAGATTAGTCTGGAACACAATGATATAACACAAACCATTTCAGTCTCCCATGAGCTGCTCTCACTCTTGATAACAATGTAGTCTTTTGTCATTACATTTTGGCTGAGACATACTTTCCCCAATTCCTTTCACTGTTTCCAGCACCGATAACAATCCATGTACAGTTGAAGTGATGCCATCATGAAATCTGTCTGTTCTGTAATGCCTCAATCTTAGTTTTAGTTTAATCTGTGACGACCTTGTGGAGCAGCGTCTCATCAGTGTTGATGTCTCTCAGAGGCTTGCTGTTGTGGAACACTGATGAGCGGCATGAAAGATGTTCTTGCTGCAGATATGACAGATAAGTTGACACTTCCAGATGTGGTGATGTGGTGAACATCCTCAGAAAAGGGAAAATCCACAGTTGCTGAGGAAAAACTCCACCAGGTTGCAATCATGGTGGTTTATGTGATTGTCTGTTTTTCGTTCTGTGTTTGTGGAAATTAATGAATGTAGTATGTTGACATTTGGCTTGGACTATAAACTACTGGGGGGAAACAGAGGAGTCTTTGTGGAAACAAAGCAGGAAGTTGGTCTCCTGGGTTTGATCAGATGTGGCTTGCTGGGCAGATGGGTTGGCTGGCTTCCTGTGTCATTGGCATGTTCTGATGTTAAAGCTTTGTAAGTTGTGTTTGGAAACATAAGCTGGTACCTGTCAGGAGTTTTAGGCTTCTGATAATGTAAACTTGTATTCTGTGAAATCTCAGCTGACCGACTCCGACTCTCAGTTTTTTCAGAAATATAAACCATAACAAAACCAAGAACTAGGTCAAGGCTTATGAAAAGACCTCCGGTTTGTGCTGAATGGCTAAATACGTGCTAAACACGATTACATGAATGACCTCCTGCCCTCAATAAAAACTGTGATCTTTACTCCCCTTTGTTTCTCTAACTACTGCCCTGTTTTTAACAAGGACTGGACATGTGACCAGCCTCTACACCGATGCTGAAAATGGTAACTTGAGAGGCTAATAGTTAACTTTGAACTTGGTAATTAGATGAACATACACCTACAAAAGAGGCATAAATGCCTGCTTTGAAAACTGGTTGAAGGATAATTCCAGGCAGTTTCAACCTGGGGCTATAGTATTCTAACATTTTAGGTCTAAAAGAATGAATCTGAAGATTTTTTTTGTAATTGCTCCTGTTTTGCAGTAGTTGTGTCTGTCCCTGCATCGCCACGGCAGCAATGAATGGGAACCGATAGCATTTCCACTGTTGAAGCTAGTCACATTTTTTTACCACAGACAGCGTCAGGTGGCTACTCAAACATACACCGAGGGGTTTGTTTACTTCAAGCAAGCCGACGTGTTTGTAAACGGAGCAGACAAACAAAGTCTTGCGGAGTCTTGCGCGAGACTCAAGTTGACGCACTCGGTGTGATGTCACAGTTTTGTCACCACTGCAGCCAAGGAGTTCATTCAAAAATAATGCAGCTTTTTGATGAGGTGAAGCAGTGCATTATTTAACACAAACAACTTCTGGGTCAGTGAACTAGCATGGCATGACACGGGCTGAACTTTACAGAGTATTAGCTGCAGCACAAGGCATCTTTATGTTCTTTCAGTCAAAACAAGTAGTGGTGGATTGTTTGGGTTGATGTGGTTGTAGAAGGCCTGTGTCACTGCGCTATGGCCGCCAACTGTTACAGACTCTTTTCTGTCTTAATCTGTTGAATACAAGTTTCTTTTTTCCTTCCTATTCTCAGTGGACTCTGTCACATGCTTGCCACGCGCCAACGCAGTCTCACTGTTGTGATCCACAACTGCTGAGCCAATACAGGCAATTATTGAGTAATCCAGTCATCCTGGTGGCTGTGTGACTACAACGGTTAACTGGATATTCTCTGAGAAGTGGTACAGTTATGACAATAAGTATACCACAATAGATTTTCTAATACACTGTCATACATATCAGCTCTGTCATTGAAAGATGTCTCCTTGGCTCACATTTACACAATACAGTTGTCATTTTCCCTCCAGTTGCTTATGAAAAACAAACTTAACACATTAGGGTTTATATCAAATATCATTTACATTTGTCCTGTTGAATTCACTTTCAGTTGCTTGCTGTCCATTAAGAGCTAGGATACTCAGTCAGATGTTTTTATGAGTTGTGTTTAGCAGGTCACTAATTATATTTCACATGTAATATTTCAAAGGGTTGTTGATAATGTGTCCACACAGACCAATCTTTTGGACAGTATCCCTTACTGTCACACAGTATTGTCTCTTCACATCCCATCTTGGAGAGAGTTGATTGTCTTTTGTTGTCACTGTGTCATTCTCTTTTCCCCATCCATTGTCTCAGCGTGAGCCAGCAGATGTCCCCTGATAAAGCATTGTCGGACAGAACCTTGTATTTCTAAGGGTCTTTCATGGACATTCTGGTTTTTGCAAATTATTCACTACACATCAGCTGGCTAATTTTAATGAGCCTGGGTATCCTAATATACATTCACACTTTTGCACTGATCACATTTCAGGTAGATAGGTATTATTGTCCCATAGGAAAATTTGTTCGCAGTCTGTCATAACAAATCAACACACACTGCACAAACACCACCAGACAACACTGAAAACATTCACCCATCGCTTAAACAAACAGTACATACATTATCACACACATAAGGAAGGGGGCTGGATGTACACAGAGTTAAAAGGTTAACATCGGGTAGTGCAATCTAAGGCACCCCACGATTCGATTATTCAATGATCACGATATTAATGATTTTAACGATTATTACAGTTATCATGATTATAACATTTTTTGATGCGTCTTCTCTTTCTGGTCTCCTCTGGTTTAAGGAAAGAAGGAAAACTGTTAAGATTTATCTAACCAACCTGTTTTAGCTGATTAGGTTAGGATTAGGCTATGTTTTTTAAAGGTACAGTGTGTAACTTATTTTGCTTTTTATTAGCAAAAATGAAATATTGCTCTCATAAATACATGTTTACCGAAGTCTAATCACAGTCGCATAAAAAATGAAAGCTTTCTTGTAGCTTAGAATGAGTTGTTTACAGATGCATAGGTGGTGGTGCTGAAGGCTGCCATGTTGCATCACCATCTTTGAATACGGTAGCTGAAGGGGACAAACTCGGTTCGCCTTTCGTGTTTTACCTGTAAATCCCCCTGTGTTGTCGGGGGCGATGAGGAGAAGCAAGCAAAGATGACTATGCGATGAAAGCGCCCTGCGGTTCATTCTACTTGCCATTTTCCCAGGAAATGGAGGACCATGCAAACTCTTTGCCCTGTGAAAGGGACAGCAAACCACCCAAGAAAAAAATAAAACATGACCGGGATAAAACAAGCCTCTAAATCGGCGTAGCTTTTCCCAGGTGGAGACGACTCATGAACGAGAAGGACTTGCAAATGGATGTGGAGGTTGCAGGCTTTCTGCTAGACAGGTTTATTTTGGCGTAATGCTAGAACCAGGGCAGTGTAGTCCAGCAACTAACCCTCCTGTTTACGTCCTGTTGCGCCCCGACAGTTCCACTGCCCCTGCTTTGCTGAGCTCTTCCTCTCCCTCTCACATCATCATATGATCTCTGAGTCTGCAGGCTGAGAAAAACAATTTCATTGTTATTTTGTTACATTGGTCCTTTAGAACTAGCACTAATGATTTACTATATCACATTAGCAGTAGCATGATACCAAATACATGTTAATTATGGAGGACATGCTTATAACATTAACAACGAAACAGAATACGTATCGCTCTGTACCTCATCACTTGATGGAAACACTCAAAGTTGTGCATGAAGTTGACATATTGACACGTTCTTGACTCTTCGCGGCTTCCGTAGTGGTAATAACGCCTTTAGCGGAGGGGGTGCCAGAGAGTACTATTCGGTTGTTTGCATTCTATTAGTGCACCACTAGATGGGAGTAATTCTCACACACTGGGGCTTTAATGATATTATATTAACAAAGTTGAATGATAATAGTTATATAAACTGACCATTATGTTCACTAATGTTAGTTAATATTAATTATGTTACACAGTTTAACCAGTATTAATTTACCTAGCCATGGTCCTCTCACAGCCTGAGAAGCATCACACACCAGTGCAAGTGCTGAAGCTTCTCCATCTCCTCCAGGAAAAGATGCAGGATTGCAAAGGAAATCATTATTGTATCTTTCTCCATCGTCTCTCTTGTTTGTTCAGATTGCAACTGTGACCGGTGGTTGTTAACATTGCTATGCAATGGGAGTGACGCTTTGTTATGCCGCAGCAGACCAGGCATTTAACAACGGTTGATGCAGCCTTCAGAGGTGCCTCCGAAGCCGTTGCCTCCGTAGACAGCGTAGGCGGTGTCCTCTGTAGGATGCAGCCGCTGAGCTGGGACACAGCTACGGACTTAGCTGCCGCCATCTTCACCTATATAACTAATAATCATTTTTGATCATTTATGAATCGTTATTGAATTGTCACGTGTCACATCGCGATGACTCTAATAATCGATCTATCAGCACACCCCTAGTTAACATAGGAGGTTTTTGTGTGCAGCAACAACAGAGGGGATGAAGCTCTTGCTGAGGTCTTACAGGATGTCATCTTTGGGTGGGTATTTGGATTATTTGGGTGGGCAGCAACAAAAATGTCGGGTGGGGTAGGATGGGGGGTTCTTTAAACACACATCTTGCAAAACGTGCAAACTCAACTGTGAAACTATACAAGACTACTAATGCAAGCTATAAGAACCAGAGAAAAGAATGAACAAGAATCAAAGCTATTAACAGTTTTAATTGGATTGCTGAGAGCAGCTATAGCTCCAAACAGGTCTTTTACTCACCAAACTGTGTCTGCAATCATGTGTGAAAAAGTGCTGCGGTTTTGTGATAATGTAAAAAAGGAGCAATGACTAAGCAGACCTACACCTTCAAAATGGCCATGGCAGTTTTGGATGATCAATGACAAAACTACAGAAAAGTAAGAATGCTCAAAAAAGTTTTTATTGGTTGGGCAGATGATTCCTTTGGCTGGACAAGCCCACCCCAAGAGTCCTGTATCTATGACCAGATGGCAGCAGGGTGCAGTCTGGGTTGAGTAGGTGAGTCATTAGTTACTGTCTGTACGAGGCTTGTAACAGCTCTGTGGTTGAGCTCTGAGAGGTTTGGTGTGGGAAGGTTAATGGTTTTGGATGCATTGTGTCATTTTTCTGAGTTTTTTTGTTGGTGTTGGACAGCATGTTGTAAAAGCAGGGGAAATAGTACAGCAGGATGGGTTGGGAGGTGGGGGGCAACAGAGAGGGCGCATGGAGTCTCTGCTGGGAACTTTTCGTGATGTTTTGATCAAATGCTAATTTATTGTCAAGTCTGAGGTATTTGACCTGTTGCTGACCTGGCGTTGAAGGGAACAGGTTCAATTTGAGGGAGGAAAAGCAGCACAAGAACTCTGAGGTTGTGTCAGTGATGATGAGAGAGACCTCAGCCAAAGACAACACCACACTGGCCTGTGGAAAATAAAGGTGTTATCTGTTAGGATATTTAGTTGGTGTGTTACACTATGCTGTTGGCCCTCTTTCAGCCACAAAGTGTGCTCTATTTAGCAGAGGCAGCCTAGGAGGCAGTCGATACCATTAATGATCTCACTGCCTAACATTGTAGTCCCTGCCTGTCTCTCCAGTTTGTTAGCATTCTTGAGAACAGTTTCACTTCTGTTGAGCTGCTGTTGTTGTTCATCCAACAACCTGAAAACTGAAAGGATAATGTGAAATCTATTCATCAGTCCACCACTGCCTCTCGGACACACCCACAGGCTCTCACACCTGCTTTCAGTTAATCCAGGTAGCCACATTGGGCACTGCCATACTGCTCTGCTTACTCATCTAGTCCACATGTTTCTATCACCAGACAGACACAGTGTGGATGTATAAGAACCTTGGTAGCTTTTGCATTAAGCACATGAGGAGCGTTGAATGTTATCATCACGAGAGAAAGCTCAAATAGTATGTCCTCCAGGAATGTGGTCAGTGTAGTCAAGCTTTTGTTTCTCCCACCTCAACATTTACTTTTTTAAAAACAACCCTCACAGTGGGGGGTGTAGTCTTTGTGATGCTGTAAGTGATCTTTGCTTGTGGGGTTTTTAACAGTCTGCTTCTTCAGCTGCTGTGTTGGCTGAGGCATTAGTGCCAGAGCTGGGCTGTTTGACAGTTTGCAGGTCATTAGGCATATTGTTTGTGTAAACAAAGGAAAAGCCATTACTGCTGCAAATGAACAGTGGGACTTCTTCTGGTCCCTTCCAAGGCAACCTGTTCTAGGTATTGTGCTCTGGGATTGATTAGGTCTTTCGTGGGGGAATGTGTGGGGCGTCTTTTTTTACAGCCCGTTCTGCTTGTAGTTTAATCTCTGTCCATTTGCAAGTGTTTCTCAAAACCATTGATCATCTGAAACAGTCGTGTATGACATTTGAGATGCTCTGAGTGCGCTGGCATGTGGTGAGTTATTGGTAGGAAGCAGTAGGCAGGATGACTTGCAAAAATATCCTTGGAGTGCTGTTGTTCACTGGCAGGAGGTTTGGTTATTAGCATATTAACAATTATCAAGTATAATTATCCATAGAATTATTACAGGGAATTAGTAGCAGTGAGCCAGCAGTGAAGGGCTGAATTGGAGCACAGGAGTATCCACAAATCACAAACAGCTGTGAGTGGTATGACAGAGTTTATTAACAATAGTGATATTAATCAAGGATCAATATCGCCCTTGATTTGCTCTGAGATCCAACTTCAACTACACCAAAATACTTCAAACAGAAGTCACTATGCCACCGAAGTTCAGTTCACTTCAGCTTTATTTGAACACTTGACAATAAAAAACAAAAAAATAAGTGGTCACTTAACCACAAACAAACATAAAAGGACCATTGAAAGAAATCAGCAATAGGTATACTGTATATGTTACTGTACATATTCATAAGGAGTGGAGAGAAGTATGAAATTATTTAGCCCCACCCCTTAGTTGCAATACCGCCTTATATTTTAAGCTTCCTGATTAGGGATGTCCCGATCCAGCTTTTTGCACTTCCAATCCGATACCGATATTGCAGCCTTTAGTATCGGCCGATACCGATACCGAACCGATCCAAGCGCGCATTTTAAAGATTTACTTATTTTGTTGTCAGACTCATGCAACAAAAGGTTTTACTCTAAGAACAACTAGCCTACTTAATCGGGTTAATTTAAATAATCCACAAGAGTTGGTATATGGCAAACTGACCACTTTATTCTTAATAAGTTAAGACACACTTTAACACACTTGAACAAAATAAGTTAACAATATTAAATGAATATTAAATAGGGTAAAGTCGGGGTCTATCCAGTGTGCAGTTAGACTTAATAAAGACAACAGGCGGTGGCCACAACTCCAGATATCAGTTGTAAAACTAAGTGCATTTGCACTCCCACTTCTTTGGCAATACAACTTCAAACTTCTTTGTGTATCTAGGGGATAGTCTTCTCAACACGTAATGACGGCTGGGCATTGCGGTTCAAGGTGTTCAATTATACGTCTAAATCCGACATTACTTACAAGAGAGAGGGGCTGATCATCGAGTATTATTCCCTCGGCTATTACTCGTGTAATATGCTGGGCTTTTGCGCTGTCACTTGGGAGTTTTTCACGCATAGCAAAAGTTTCTGCCAGCGTTGGCTGTTTCAGGGGAGCTTGTTTTCTCTTAGCCTCTGCTGTTTTTTTTGAGGAAATCCTCGTGCAGCGGCTTGTGGTGCTTGGCCACATGTTTAATTAGGTTGGTAGTATTGAAATTTCTTACGTTTGTACCAACACGCTTGACTTTAGCCTTGCAGGTATTACACTCTGCTTCTTCGTCCCTTTCATTCTTCAATGTGAAATACTCCCACACAGCTGACATTTTTCTTGCTGTTTCTCTCAAGGAGTGCAATATTTTATGCCGCGAGCCGTCCTCTTGCTGGTTTGATCCGGACCACTGATGCGTGCCTGTAGCAATCCTGGATTAGTGGATTTCAGTGCAGTGGATTGGACTACCTGAATCGAGGAGGAAATTAGACATACATGCAGGTGTGCACATGTGTGTAGAGAGGGAGAGGGAGAGATGTGGACAAACAAATGTGACTCACAGTCTTAGAACAGTTCAGTGTGGCAGTGAAGGCATCACATGCTAGCTGAAGGTGGCAGGTCTCGTGTGGCTGGCGAGCGGATGGCACTGGGGAACAGCAACTGTGCATCCAGGCTGTTTGTGACTGTCTGTAGGTATGGGTTAGGAAAAATGAGTGAGAGAGGCATGCAAAGGAAATCTTAACAGATGCAATTAAGTGTCTGGTTTTACCACACAGCAGGCCTGGTCAACCACACAGCAGGCCTGATCAACACTTACAGTAAACACTATTAATAACTATGTCTGTGCCCAGACACAGTCCCTATAGCTTTAGCTGCTCCGGAGAGGACCCGCATTGTTGATCTGTATGATGTGGCTTCAACAGGGACCTTGGCTGAACAGAGAAAATGTCTTATCCACTATCTTCTCAATGGAAAATCTTCCCCTCTTTTCACCAGCAAATTCTGCACAACTAACTTGTTCAGATCTGGAAACTTAGTCAGTGAATTCATATAGCTTGTCTAACTCAACAGATGAGTTCAAGGCCAGAGCATGTGAGTGGAGTGGACTGGGTGAAAATTTCTGCTCCTCGCTCCACCTGGCTCTGCACATTCTCCGCTCCATCATGAATTTTATCCCGCACCACTCGCTCAGCATTCTGCTCAAAAAAAAAACAAAAAACAAGAAAAGACTGCATCATACAAAACTCACCTGTAATCTTCTGTTCACAAATAAAACATGAGCTTGGCCCTTTTTCCCCAGGCTACATCATTTCATTTCATTTAAAAAATACCACAGCTGAACTCAACTAAGACGCAGGTGCACAGATGCATTCTGGGTGGGGCATGAGCGGCCGGAGCAAAATTGGAGGGGGAGATAAGGCTCCGCTCCACCTTTTTTAAGAATACCCGCTCCTCGCTCAACACAAAATCCTTCCACTCCCCGCTCCGCTCCACTCACATGCTCTGTTCAAGGCTACCAGTAGCTGACATGTTTCATGTTTCAGAAAATATAAATTTGTAAAAGAAAATATATAAAATAAAAAAAAAAACATGGATGCATTGAAACATTAAGCAGACTTTAAACTTTAAACTGTCTCGATAAGAGAGCACACAGAAATTCAACTATCCCAAGAAACAGGAAGTATGCCAACATCGATGATGTGACTGACTGAAGCTGTGAGCTTTTTTCTTTTGTTTTTGTTCTAATCCATGTTTGTTTGCACTTTGACACAGTAAGGACACAGAGTTAGCAGCTGTGAGTTCCTGTTTTGGTATTCAGGAGTCTGGACTTTGGTTTTTGTTTAAGAGATCAGTTTGGATACAGCATGTGAATACATTTATCCAGTCATATAAGACCATATTTTGTCACAGTAACTCTCTCTTTGAGGAGTTGTATTTGACTGCAAACACAGAAAGTGATGGAAGGTGTTATTTGAGGACCAAAAGTGAGAGCTTGAGCCAGAGGTTTGTCTCTGGCCCACGCTCTCACATCCTTCTGGTCTGGTTGGACTGCTTTTTGGGTGCAGGCATCACAAATTCTCCTCTTCATTAATGCATTACAAGGAGGAGGTGAAGTGTCATGATGACACATGTCTTAGAATGAGGGCGTTTCCTTCCTCCCTAACACTCAGACCCGTGGTTCCAGACTGGCTGACACAGTGTGATTTGAAGCATGAGGTCATAGACGAGGTGGTGCCACTGTGGGACGATGAGTAATGTAATATTTGGAGAAACGTGGTTATTTAAGGAACGTGGAGTTTCTCGAATGGCGTGATAATAATCATTCCAAGAAAAGGGGAGATGATAGAAGAATTTCACTTGTATGCCTGTTCACTGTTACAACATCAGCCTATGATGGTTTACATGAGGTTTAAATTGGTTTTCTTTAGATAGACTCACTTTCACTTATCTGCCTGGATTCACCTCCTTCAGTGAGGGACTTCTTACATTTCTTCTTGTGACAAATAACAGTTGCTCTGCCCATGAATAAGGCTTCTCAATGGCATGCATACACATGCATATGCATCCCTATAAGAATTCACATAGGCATGTCAAGTGGTGTAGGTTTGAAATATTCCAAAACAGGTGTCTAATATTGTATGCACACAGATGACCCCACTGTCCTCTTCTTTTTCTGTACATTTGCACCTTGGTTTTTTTCCCTGATCTTGTTTAACTGCTTTAAAATAGCACACATGTTATTTATTCTTATTTGAAATACTGACATTATTCCTTACAAGACATTCATCTTTTATACCCACAGCTATCAGACTCTTCAATTCTTATGCAAATGGTAGATGAGCTAATAGACAAATGAATTTCCCTTTGGGGGTCAATAATGTATTTCTTATTCCCTATTGGGGTGTCAAAATAAATTTTCCGAATAGATAAAATAGTCCTCCAGTTCCTTTGAACAGCCTGCACATGTATATCTACATATCTACTGAAAAACATGAGGGGTAATTAGGCTGTAATTAGCTGTGTTAGCATCAACAGAAGTGTATCATTCAGCACCGTCCTGGATGTCTGTTCAAGACACACAGCAAACTTTATTGTCAGTGTGTTCATATACACACAAATCCAATAAGAAGCTAGGCATGCATGCCCAGTCTTGTGCACTGTTTGTTTGTTCCATTTCCATAGTGTTTAACAGGGAAACAGAATCAGCTTTCAGACCATACACCCACACACACACACACACACACACACACACACACAAACACATACATAGTTCCTCACCTTATCACTAATCCTGATGTGCTGTTGGTAAATACTGCTGGATCCTGTGAGTTATGTATGTTAAAATGAAATCTGTGTCCAACTGGTGATCCATTAGAATGGCCTCATTGTGCCAGTGCTCAGCAGAGGCTGAATAGTTCGGGACAGAGGTGGCTGGCAGGCTGCCTGGCTGGGCTTTGCGCACTTGTGACCCATGTGACAATTAGTGGCCATGTTGAATCTGAGTGAGCCAGCATGACCTCACGCTACCTTTGTTGTCCAGACAAGGCACGAGGATGCCAGTGTCAGTGTCATCAAGACATTACCATAATTCTATTTTCAGTAAATAAATCCATAAATTCACCCCAAAATGTTTTAGGACATTAAACACACAAAACACTGATTTTGAGATCTGTGAATCTGGAAGCTGCTGTTTCTTTTCATTTAATAAAGTTGTGTTGCAACTGCACTGATCGTTTTTGCTGCACTTTCCACTGAATAGTGTTTGTTTGTACCATTATACTTTAGGAGGTACTGTATAGCAGGCCAGTCAAACATGCTGAGGCAAGATACCTCTCCTTGAACCCCACCTTGCACCTGATGATCCGTCAGTGCATTGGTGTGTGTGTGAATGGGTCACTGAGGCAAATATTGTGCAGAGCTGGACTGACACAGTCTGTACAACGGCAAGTCTGGTCTGGTTTTCAACTAGCATGAAAACTATCATAAGGCTGTAGAGCTGTCAACAAATCATTATTCACAAGCCCGTGAAAGTGTCACAGCTATCTCTTGGTTTTCTCTCAGCTCAAATTTCAAAGCTAGTTCAGTGCTATGAATGTTCTGTGTTGCATCTGTTTTTCTACACACCAGTCTATTCGCCTTTATTAATATTTCCATCATCGTATCTCCCATGCAAACACGCCTGATATTGCTATCAGTCGATCATGCAGAGTACTTCAGGCATCTTACTGTGGCACCCAACAATCTGCATTAGGATATCATATTACCTCATCACAGCCATTATCTGGACTTTGGCTGTAGTCTGTTGTCTCTGTCTTGACATACACCCTTGATGTCTGTATTGCAATAAAAGTTAGGATGTACAGTGCAATTAAGTGGTAAATGTCTCTCAAGACCATGGGAATGTTGTTGCAGGTGTTTAGAACAAGGCTCACAGTCACAGTCAAGTGTCTTTTATGCACCTAATTTGCAAGAATTAAAATTTCCAACTCCCTGTGTAAATTCCTGTTTTCACAAAGCAGCTGCATATTTCTTTAATCTGGTTCTTGTTGGAGCCTTTATAGCCACATTGGGTTCACTGTCTCCAACTGGAGGATATGAAGATAGGACAAGGATATGTTCCCCTGCTATCTTCCCACCAGGAAATACTACCACTTGTGCACATGTCCTTTTGAATTCTTCAGTGGATTTGGAGGTGGTGGGTTTGATTATGTGAGCCCTGTACCGTAGCTAAATATTGTTTGTTTGTCAGCAGCTAAACACTATGAGCTATGCTTTTGTTAATTTTCTAGCCCACTGCATAATAACAAACTTTTTAGCTGAAAACATTTGTAGAACTAGATTTATTATCACTATTAACTATTTATATATATACTATAGTAATATTACTATTATTATCAATTTAAACTCGGCTTTCAATATCACAGTTTTGTAGTATTGCGATTACAGCTAGAAAATGTCTGGGTCAAGTTAAAATAAATAATAAGATAAATAGTTGAATTCTTCTGAATAAAATTAAATTTAAATTAAATTGTCTGTCCTTTTTATTTGAATGTATCATTTTTTTGCCTGTAAAGTGCAATGTTAAACAGCCTCTGCACTATTTCTAAGTCACACATTAAAAAAAAAATAAAAACAAAAAACATGAGGCTTCACAGTTTTAGGAGTGTAATGTCTATGTTGCTCTCAGACAAACAGAAATAATACACACTTGACTAATAGCGTTGTCTGTAAGAAAAAGGAGAAAAAAACATCCAATACAATTTCCCAGAGCCCAGGTGACATCTTCTGTTTTCTTGTTTTGCAGAAAACCCAGAGATATTCACCATCACATTGTTCACATTTACTTGCCATGTCCAGGTTTTAACATACAATGAAAGTTTTTCATTTATTCAAAAGAGCTGCCAACATTTTTTCTCTATATTGACCTATTTCTTAACTCTAATCATTTCAGCACCAGTTTAATGTCATCTTTCTCTTCTCTATCTTTGCAGACTGAGTGGGAGTTCTGCAATGACCAGCCAGCATTCCAGCCATGCAGAGAGCACTCACTCCACAGACAAACAACCACCTGCCGTGGCCCCCAAGCTCCAAGTGCAGCGATCGTTGTCAAAGGAGACGATCACCATCCACTTCTCAGCTTTTGGGAAGGAGGAAGAGGAGGAGGAGGAGGAGGAGATGTACACTACAACTCTCCCCACTAACTCAGCCACTCAGGATGACTCAAATATTGTGACAGCCTTAGAAGCAAGTGAGGAGATGTTTGAAGGCGACTCGGCAGCTGAGGCTGCTTTCATTCCTGAATCATCCAGACTTTCTCCCATATCTCAACATCACACTAACAGTTCTCTCACACAAGCTCTTTCATCGTGTGCTGCTGAGCAAAAAGGCTCAACTTCCACCTCCTCTCCTACTAAGTCTTTGAGCTTTCCCTCCAGTGACAAACCTTTTCTAAGTTTGATGAAGTCTCTCTCCTCTGAAGCTGAGTCTCGTGATGGAGTCTCTTCTTTTCCTGTTCCTTCAGTAAGACATAGGCATCTCATGAAGAATCTTGTCAAATCCTTATCTTCAGATACATCTCAGGGTTCATCCTCCTCTTCTTCCTCCACCCCCTACCGCTTTCCAGAGTCCCGCCTTAACCTGCAGCTCTTTAAGCAATTCACACAGGCCCGGATGCCAACTGCTACTACATCATCAGCTGGTGACTCTAAAACAGCCCCTTCCTCTCCATTAGTCTCGCCAGATAACCGCAGCTTCTTCAAAGTCTCAGATGTGGAGGCACGGATTGAGGACACCAAGCGTCGTCTCTCTGAAGTCATCTCTGAACCATTTCAGCTACTGAGTAAAATCATGGATGAAAAGGGTAGCAGCAGCATTTACCGACCGAAGGCCCTCTCTGTCAGTGCCTCAGAACTCTCCAACATTACCTCCATCAACGGTCACCTGGAGAGTAACAACAATTACTGCATCAAGGAGGAAGAAGGAGGTGACTGGGAGGCCGAGAGTGTCAACACTTCGGCCTCTGATCGACCTGAATCACCAGTTTCTTTCACCGTTGACACGAAGAGCCCCAACAGATCATCTTCACTTTCCATGTCCCTGGACAAGTGCTCTATGTCCGCTCTGGCTAAACAGGAGGATGAAGACTTCTGCATCCTCTACAGTGATGACTATGACACTTGTACTGACACAGAAGGTGGTGGTGATAGAACTGATGATACAGGAAGCAGTAGTCAAACTAAAGTACCACTAAGTGGTACTACAGAACCATGCAGTGAAGATGAAGCTGAAAGTATAAAACCTATATCTAGTGTTCCACACTATACTCTCATCATCCTCACCTTTATGGTCTATGGGTATTTTGTATTACCTCTGCCCAACTACATTGGAGGAGTGCTGCTTGGGATCGGCCTTGGATTCCTTTTAGCCATTGGTGTTGTATGGCTCACAGGACCAAAACCCTCTGGTGGGTTTAAACATTCCAGATACAATAGGAAGCTGTGGAGTCGGGCCAAGTTGGACATTAAGGAACCAGATATCTATAAGGTCAGTGACCCTTTCAGATCCTAACCCCTGGATTTATTCTGTCATTCTACAGGAGCCATTAGCGCTTGTTGGTTGTCTGTTTGGTTGATTACTTCTGACTTCCATATTGCTGATGATTTCATGAGATAATTCATAATTGCCCATTCATGAAAATCGATCTTGTTTTTAAAAATGAACCACATCCCTGGACTCTGATCTTCAGAGTAGTTATATGTTGTCTAAATCTTTCTGGCCCATCAGAACAAAGTGTATATCATGTGTATAAGTGACTTCATGAAAGATATTATTGGCCAAAATGCAGGAAACTAGGGCAGGATCTCTGAGGTAGGCTGTATTTTACAGTGCATGTTTATGTGCATGTTGTGCATGTATACAAATTACATTCTCCAGGTAAAGGAACACATCAGGGCTGCAGTGTTTCATGGAAGTCCGTTCATGTTCAGAATTGTAGGCCCCTATACAAGAAACTTCTTTGTTAAAATGTTTTTGTTTGTTCCTTTTTTTTCTTTTGTTTTCTTTTTTTTTACTACACTCCATTGGACAACCATTCACACTGTAAATTTTAATTTACAATACCAAACATTGCATCTCCATAACACCCTGTGAGGATTTGTGTCCATCATGGAAAACAGTGAAAATATAGTGTGCCTTTTTTATCATGAATTGTGGCATAATTTCATTTTTAATTAATCATTAATTTTATTTATTTACATATTCAGCTGTATCTGTGGGGAGCTGTGAAGACATTCATGCAAATTAAAAGCTACATTTCCTTGAAAGTTTTCACATTAAAGACAAGTTGGATGTCAGTCTTCGATGTAGGCAGATGCACTCGCAATCTCCCTGCTGAAAGCAAATGACAACAAACTGTTCATGACTTGATTGAACAAAGACAGTGAGCATGAGACACTTTCTTATCAATGTGAACTTCACTGAAGGAGACAACTCACCTTTTCTGTCACTGTAGAAGCATGTTAACATGGGTGACAACACACAGCAGATATTTACAGCATCCTCATTTTCCAGGCTCCGTGTCAGATTTTGTCATCTCTGTGTTTGCAGTTGTTCAAAAGTGTTTCTCTCATCAAAGGCTCAAGAGCAGACACATTACATAAGAACTGCTTTTTGAAAGAGTCGTCTACATGGGAAAACTTACAGTGGTTGCTTTAGACATTGAGTAATCTACATTATGTAAATTGTCTCGCTTCCAGGGCTGGATGAACGAGATATCAAACTATGACCCGGAGATGTACCATGCCACGCTGACACACTCTGTGTATGTCCGTTTGGAGGGCTCTATCATCCGTCTATCCAAGCCCAACCACAACATTGCCCGCCGTGCCACACACAATGAACCAAAGCCTGATGTCAACTACGTCAGTCAGAAGATCTATGACATCACAAACAGCAAAGTATGTTGTTACAGTACTATTTTCCCCTGACTTGTTAATGTAGGATTATATTCACCTGACATAGCTGTCTGTAACTTGATTGAGTGTTGAATGATAATTTGAATTTCAAAGGGATACCATAATAAAGTGTGCTCTTCTTTGAATGGATGGGGAGAAAGTTCTGAGATTTGGTGGAAATGTATGAAAAGTTTATTAAATTTCCTTTTCCCATATCATCCCTCAGGTGTATCTAACGCCTCCAAGCCTTGCAAGGAAGCGTGTATGGAACAAAAAGTACCCAATCTGCATTGAGCTCGGCAAACAGGATGACTTCATGTCAAAGGCCGAGGGTGACAGGTGTGAAGCCAGCGAGGGTGTGCATGTAAGTGACAGAGGAGAGGCAAGCGGAGGAGCACAGGAACGAGGGGTTTCATCTTCGTCCAGTAGAGACCTGACGCTTTATTTATTCGCAAGGACTGGGAGGCAGAAGGAGGAGTGGTTTCAGCGGTTTCTTTCAGCTTCCAGGTTCAAGGCAGACTTGAGGAAAACTTCCATTGTTGCTGGGAGTAAGAGCGGTGAGCAAAACTCCTCTGAACTCCTTCTTGGTGTTCTTCATCTGCACTTACAGACAGCAGGGATTGTTCTGTCTTTTGGCTAAGACTACAATTGTCCAAATCATTTTTTCTATGGATAAACAATTGGCTGAAGTAGAAAAAGTGGTACCTCCAAACTTAAGTTTGATTTGGACAGTAAAAAAACAGAGTGCAGGGGCTCCGTGTGGTGCAGTGGGTTAAGCAGGCACCCCATAAGCAGAGGCTATAGTCCTCACTGCAGTCAGCCCTGGTTCGAATCCTGCATCGGGCGCCCTTTACTGCATGTCATTCCCCCTCTCTCTACCTCTCCATTTCCTGTCTCTCTACACTATGCTATCCAATAAAGGCAAAAATGCCCAAAAAATATACTTAAAAAAAAACAAACAGATTGCATCATCAAATTCCTCACTACTTTCTAATGTTTGCTGTGGCCCACAGCTCTGAGCTCTCACAGTCGCAGCAGCAGCCGCAGCAGTCTGGACGAGGCCCTGGCATCTCAGCCCAGGTCAAAGGACTCCTCAGTCCCCTCAACAGCAGCCAGCAGTGCCAAAACCAAGCCGCTACTGGACTACAGTGTGTATATGGCCTCTTTACTGCCAGAGCAGGTGACTGTCAGCCCCACAGCTGCCAGCCCTGTTCTCCAGAGTCCTCAGAGCAGCCCTGGAGCTGACAAGAAGGTGGCGCACTCTTTTTCCATTCACACTATTAACACCCTGTCTACCTAATAACCTTATTAGGATTACAAACATTTCATCTCTTGTCATTTGTAATTTTAATTGTTGCAATTAGAGTACAGTTTAATTCCAAACAATAATCAGCTGGTGTTGTTGCTCAACCTTGTAAATATTTAGTCTTGTACAGATAAATGTAATTCATATTCTTTGGTTCCAGTGTTTTGTGACATTGTCTCCTGTGTCTCTAGCTCCAGAGCCCCACTTCGGCTCAGGTGCAGCCCAGGGGGGAGGAGGAGGAGACTGTTGCCTGGGTGAATGCGGCTCTTGGTCGGGTCTTCTGGGACTTCCTGAACGAGCCCTACTGGGCTGACCTGGTCTCCAAGAAGATTCAGATGAAGCTCAGCAAGATACGGGTGAGTGGATGTAGGGCCATGACAACCTTTCTCATGAGAATTGATTTAAATTCTAAGTAGAGAATTGACAAAACTGGAGTCATGTTTGTCTTCATACTAAAAACAATATGTCTACACACATGTAGACAAAAAAGCTCTCCAGATCGGTGCGTACTGTATGTGCACTCAGCTCTCTAAAGGCAAAACAGCTCCATCCTGGGTTTAGAAACAGAGGAAGAAAGACTGAAAGGCCTCATGCTTCATTTTGTTTCTGTCGGACCCTCTCCCCCAGGCTAAACTATTTAGCCTTGACTCATATCATGTTTTGGTTGTATTTATTCACAGTAGACTTTGGTATATAGGTTTAGTGCAATGGTAGAAAAAGTACAATTGTACAAATAGGAGGGCCTGAGACAAAGGCAGTTGACTATGTGTTTTTGAGTGCAAATGTGTCATCCATGCTCAAGTGTGTACAGTATATGTGCATTGTTATTGCTTTTGCAATGTGGTTCTATCATATTCTGCTCATTCAATTATTCATGTGTGGTGTGCTCAGTGCAGTTGTATCATTGTGTCTTTTTCCAGTTGCCTTACTTCATGAATGAGCTGACCCTGACAGAACTGGACATGGGCTTTGCCACTCCTAGAATCCTTCGGGCATCGAATCCTTCCATTGACTACCGAGGCAAGAGAGAAATCAGTAACAGTGATATATTTTTATGTACACGCATGTACACACACGCACATGCACAGTGTGACACTCATATGTCTGGCCAGTCATATTGACTGGCATCTATTGACATCTACTGAGCTCTATACTGTACATTATTTTCAGGGAGATCTCTCTCTCTCTCTGTTGTGTGCAGTATTTGCACAGTCATCCAGTGTGATTCATTATGCCTTATGTTTGATAACACAACTTTGTGTCACCAGGCAGTCAGTTAGGTATAACCAACATTAACACTGTTAGCTAGTTATCTATCAGGATACATTTTCTCCTGTGGTTTCCTCATATTAAGCAGATGCGGTCTCATATTCCTTCAGCTAAAGTGCATGTATGCTGTCAAATACACACACTGGTTCTCTCTCTACAGGTTTTCAATCTCCATCACTCTTTGACATTTGGATTGTCTTGTGAACAAAGATGAAGAGTTACAGTACATTGGTTAGATTCAAAAATGGTAACCACCATTTGACTTGAGTACAATTTTACAGTGCTCGTGAGCCTTGCAGGCAGTTTAATCAGGACTGAGCTCCACATAAACAAGAATAATTCCACATTTCACAATCAAATGCCTCTCAGCACAAACTGCTTTAGAGGTGAGAATGTGGGTGTAAAAACAAAACTCTTTTGAACTTGTCTTAATAGTGCAAATGGACATAGATCCTTAGCATGCAGATTCCTACTCTAACAAATAAGACCATAACACTGCCCAGATTAAGAATCACACAATGACATGTTGCTAACAATAACTTATCATACTAAGTATTAATTTAAAATAAAAGCAGCAGAAGAATCAGCTGCAAACATGAAAATTTAAATTACCAACAGCAAATAAAAGGCATAAAAAATACATTTACGAACTACACCAATGGGGGCGCTCCAGTGGCTCACCCTGTTAGCACATAGCATGTAGGCTTAGGACTTAGTCCTTACTACAGCAGCCCAGGTTCCAAACCATCTCCCCCCTCTCTCCCCTGACCCCCCCCCCCCCCCCCCTAACCCTAGTTCTTGTTCTTGTTCTTGTTCTTGTTCTTGTTCTTGTTCTTGTTCTTGTTCATCAAAAACCATTTGTATAATAGTTGGGACAAAAGGTAATTACAACAACTGTTCCATTCCATATATACAGGCCAAGTGCTTGATTGAGTGATTTTTTTTTGTGCGTTGCACTGTAGCGAAATCTGCCCTTCCATCCACTCGGCTTGTCAGGCAGCAGTACCCTCGAGGTCAGACAGGCATGCTTGTTTCTTGTAGGCTCTCAGCTGGTTAAATAAAGTATAAACCTTCGTTCCTCTGCAGCTGCTGCCAGACTGTCTGACCATTAATATAACTGCTCAGAGTTCAGCACACTGTTGATGTTCACTGGAAAACTGGCATTAGGCATGAACTTTATCAATGATGTTGTGTACTGTAGATCATGGAAAATAATTTGTAATTGACTTTTTTTAAATAAATGTACTAGAAGTTGAAGTACAATACAATCAGGTCATAAGCACTTTGGAAGGTCTTATAACTTTCTGTGGATCAGACAAATCTAGGCTTTGCTGTATGAGGTCATAGCTGTGTGATTTCTGAAGTTTTCAGCCAACTCTCCCAGATTTGACCCAAAGCAGCATTTTACTTTTACATTTTTTACAGGAATCCCTCCATGTTCCTTCAGACATGCATCAACACTGAGCTCTCTATGCCTTTGTAGCATGTTGCTTCTCTCATCCTCCCTCTGACTCTGTAGAAGATTTATTTCTGTATCTGTTTCACATGGATAGTGTCCTGCCCTCCCCCTAGTTCTTTCTTCCTCTCACATTCTCTTTCGTATCATCTTCCTCTTTGTGCGCCTATTTACTCTTTAGGCTGCTGTATCTCCTCTCTCTCTCTCTCTCCCTCCTGCTTCATGAGTCATTGCCTCATTTTTATCACTGCAGCCTCACATAGCCCTGTAATGAGAGCAGGAATTATTGCATCTTCAACCGAGATAGCAGCATCTCTCAGATCAGTTCAAGGCAAAACATAATTCACCACACCAGACACAATCAGTGTGCATGGGACACTATTTTGTTGAAAGGTCATAAGCTTTTATTGCACTTTAATATGGATACCACTGTACATTTTAAATTATTTCTAGCATTTTGCATCTGAATTGATCTACTGTCAGTCTAGCCCAGCATAGTGCCTCATTTATATATATATATATTTCCTGGAAGTGAGGAGGAGTAGATGACAGAACGAATGTTTCAAGCAAATCTGGCTAAACATAACTGAAGCCATTTGTTTATGCTTCTGTTTTCTACAGCTTATACTTCTGCAGAGTAAGTGAATGCTTCATTCCTCTTTCCTGCTGCGTGTTTCCATGATCAATGGCCTTTAACTTTAAAGTGGTAGTGAGAGGACTTCCAGTGGAAATGGTCAGTTTAGTTTTCCCCTTCTGAAATTTCCACTGCTGTTACAGTGGTTATCTCCTCCATGCATCTCAAGTTCTGTCTTTACCTCGCCTCACCCGGCTCCTTCCTGGAACCAGCATGCAGAGTACAGTGGATCGATGAACCTCTCCAACTGTGTGTGCATTTCTGTGCGTGTGTGTGTGTGTGTGTGTCCGAATGTCTACAAACAATCAAAGCATTTACCATACATTGATCTATCGATGTGAGCTTGCCGCAATACTGACATTGATTGTACATATCCTACATATTAATTTTCAGTTTTACTAAGTCAGAAAGTATTCAAACCACAGAATCATCATACCTTCACAATGGTTGTGCCTTTCATAGTCAGCATGTGTGCCTGTCATTCCGGATTCAAGCTGTGTTGTACACCAATCAGTCATATCATCATGACCACCTGCCTAATATTGTGTTGGTCCCTTTTGCTGCCAAATACACAACAAACTCAGAACCAGCATGAACTTCTTCAGCAGTTTCAGCAACAGTAGCTGGTCTGCTGGATGGGACCACACAGGTCAGCCTTCTCTCCTCATGTGTATCAATGAGCCTGTGGCTGGTTCACCACTGTTCCTTCCTTGGACCACTTTTGATAGATCCTGACCACTGCAGACCAGGAACAGCCCACAAGAGCTGCAGCTTTTCAGATGCTCTGACCCAGTTGTTCTTGTCAAACTGGATCAAATCCTTACACTGTCCATTTTCCTGCTTCTAACAAATCAACTCTGAGGACAACATGACCACATGCTGCCTAATATATCCCACCCACTAACAGGTGCCATGATGAAGTGTTACTCAGTGTTATTCACTTCACCTGTCAGTGCTCACAATGTTATGTCTGATCAGTGTATGCATGTGCTGGGCCCACGCTCACTAATCAATTCATTTAACCCCTCTCAGCCTCTAGTAGGATATCTAATGTCATTTTGTAGGAAACACAGTTTTGTCTCTGCATGCTTGTACATTTGTGTTCATGCATGTCTGCTTTTGCACACACTCCCCAATGAGCTAATGAGTTTCTACACTGCAATGTCAACTTTAAGGTGCTCACCCTGCATATATGAAGACATTTCTTTGCAGTATGTCTAACACTCTTTGCTATGTGGCTTCACCCCAAATAAGGAAGCTCTGTCCAGATCCCACAAATTGCACTGAGGCTCTTCTCTCCTCTTCCCCAAACTAACAAAGCACAGTGCCCTGCATAAATCCCCAACCCAGCCAGACACAGTCCTATTATCCACCACGCCTCTCAGGACAGACAGGGTGAAGCAAGGCCCACTGGGCTCAGCAGACCCAGCATGTTCACTCTGCCTCTGCCTTTCTGAATGCCTAACTGTCTATTTTTACTTGCTGCTTTCTCAAGCTTTCTGACTTTCTAACCTTCTGTTCTTTCATTTGCCTTAAGTTTTTTTTTCCTGCTTTCATTTCTTCCCGACTCTTTCTAGTTTCCACTCTTTGAATGTTGTTCTCCCTGACACATTAGACTCATTGCATTGTCACATCATTTTAACACAGCCAGCTGGTGTTCAAGCAGCACAGCAGCACCTCATCTCAGTGCTGTTTGTGTTTGCATTGTTTTGCCGTCCCACATAATATCTCTTGATCTTTTTAACCTTTTCCACCATGTCTGGGTCACGTATGTCAGTTGCAGCAAAGTGGAATGTGTTTTTGTTTTAGGATGCCAAATGGTTTAAACTCATCTGACTTGCATAATTCATCTTTCCTCCATTAGCTTTTGTCCTTTAGTGCCTCCCAGTGGTGTACAGACAAACCACACCCACTTTTATAGGTAGATTTTTCACTTTGCACAAAGCATTTCTTTTGCACCATATAAGCCTTCAATGGAGGCTTTTGGGGGAGTGTATAATCCAGAGTGCAGCAGGTATATCAGAGCAGTGGTGAAGGGAATAGAGGGAGAGCTGTTGGGGGGGGTTTGCTTGGTTGTCCTCAGTTCAAAGGACATTATGGTCTCTCCTTTCTTTTTCCTCCCTTCATCAGATGTGTTCTATGTCTTTCTTGCCTAAACAGAGGGATTGAGAAAATAAAATTCAGGTCCTCATTTCTAAAGAGACAGTGAGAGAAGAATATGAGATGAGGGGAAACAAATTACTGAGAGGAAGATGGAGAGAGGGGGCAGCAAGGGGGGCAGTGGCCTGAGGTGCTCTCCGTGCCTCATCCAGAGTCAATATTATTGTGTCGTCCAAAGGACCTGGACGACATGATAATATTCAAAATGAGATAATTAAGATTATTCAACTTGTACTTTCTGATTTAAACACGTGTTGTCCTGCTGAAGGATCTCATACCCCTAAATCATACACTTCAGACTTTCACTTCTTTCATCTCAGTTCAACATTTCCATTAATGAACTTTGCACCCCTCAGGTCTCTGGTTTGACCTGGAGGTTTCCTATAGTGGCTCCTTCCTGATGACCCTGGAGACCAAGATGAACCTCATTCGCCTGGGCAAGGAGGGAGAAAGCCTCCGCTTGGGGGAATTTGGCAAAGATGGGTAAGACAGGAAAGCTCCATCATAACAATGTGCACATTTTAGAAAAGCCCCAAAATATTTCCTGGTTGGCTTATTTGCTATTTCTGCTTAACTTGACATGAGAAGGTATAGTTGTCTCTGCCATCTGTCTGTTGGGTACCTCACCCGTCTCACTTGTGTTTTATATCTTTTCTCACTTTTATAACTGCCTTTTTCTTTTCACTGTTTTTCCCTCTCTGCCCTCTGGATTCTACTTCTCATAATCTAATGTGTTTCTGCTCCTGGTGAGTGCTTATTCATTTTCAGCAATGGTCTCTTTTGCTTTTTTTCAACTTCCCTCTGATTTTATAGATTTATTTTTATAGTTTTGTGGTTATCTCATCTCATAATACAATCTACATCTAATTAGCTATTAATTTCTTGGCATATTAAGTGCCCTTTTTAGTGTTTTCACCCATTTTTCATCTCCTAAAATCAGCACTAATCTGGCAGATTGACTCAATTTAGTGCAAATACAGTTTATAGCACTCGGGGCTGGTTGCCAGAAAATGAGAAGTATGCATTTTGTCAGTGCTCACAGGGAAACTAGTTTAGATCCTGTTTCATATCACATAACATCTGAAAGTTCGGAGCAGCCAGACAGACATACTTTTTAAATCTGTGCATGTACAGTGATGTGAAAAAGTATTTGCCCCCTTCCTGGTTTCTTTTTTTCCATATTTGTCACACTTAACGAGACTTGGGGCAGGATCAAGAAATAAGACTCAATACTGACACGACGGCCGTTGCAGGTAATTGTGTTTTGATTGATGAGATGCCGCTGATAAAACTTTCACTTTCTTCTTTGTGGGACTTTTCAGTGGACTTTGTGTGGTGGTGGGTCATTTGTTTACTGTAGCAGAGTCCATTACTACCACACTTGTCTTCTTCCCGTATCCAAGTCAAAAGCTGTCGAGAACGCGCATTCAGCGTCATCTGACGTCACGTCCACAGAACAGCACAGGAAATTCGGACCAACAATTGCAGTACATTATGCAGCACACAGCCTGTTCAAGGCAATGGAGAGATACGTGGGTGGGCTCATCCTTTTTGGTTTTGAACGCTTCATCATTCATTAGCATTAAAAAATTAAAAATGCGTGTTTAATTTGTCACAAATCCTGCCCCAAGTCCCTTTTTAAATGTTTAAGATCATCAAACAGATTTTAGTATTGGACAACGATAACTTGGGTAAATATAAAAAGTTTTTAAATGATGATTTCATTTATTAAGGGAAAATAGTTCTCTATCTGCTCTTGAATTTCTTCAGTTTGAGAGTCTTTTAGCCTACGTCACTTTGTCAGACAGGTTCTACTGAAGTGATTCCTTTAATCTGGCAGTGATCAGGCCTGCATTTCATAATTACCTGGGTTATCTTTGTCTAATATTAAAATGTGTTTGATGATCTTAAAAATATAAGTGTGACAAATATGCAAAAAAGTAAGAAATTAGGAAGGGGGCAAATACTTATTCACATTACTGTAAACACTAAGTTTCAACATCCACCACTCATTTTTGTGTTGATCTGTAGAAGTCTGTCAGTAAGTTTGTTCACATGTTTCAGAAACAGGCCTCGGACTTACTGCCTGGCTGACAGTGATGAAGAGTCGTCCAGTGCAGGCTCATCAGATGAGGAAGACTCCTCAGACATCACCAATGAGTCAACTGGAGCAGAGGGGTGAGAACCAGTTCATATATGTTTTTTGTATCATTGCTCACCTCATCACAATCACAAGATCACAAAAAATGTAGAATTATGTAAGATAATGTAACAATCCATTGACATTTATACAAAATGAGTCAGACATGAAATCAAAGACATTTTTCCCAACATTATCATATTTTATGTGTGTGTGTGTGTGTGTGTGTAGTATGTGAATGTATAATACAATTGTGTAACCTAACTCTACTATTACCACACAGTTTTGTTGGAGGCCACAAGCCGAGCAAGATCATGCGCTTTGTGGATAAGATTACTAAGTCCAAGTACTTCCAGAAGGCCACAGAGACAGAGTTCATCAAGAAGAAGATGGAAGAAGTGTCCAACACACCCCTTCTGCTCACTGTAGAGCTGCAGGAACTACAAGGAACGCTGGCTGTCAACATACCCCCTCCACCCACTGACAGGATATGGTGCGTGAACAAAGTGTTGTTGTTTGTCTCCTATGTAATGTGTGGAATGCTGTGCATAGTGCGTTTCTATGTTTGTCAGAGTGACAAATAATCACATCTTCCTTAGAGATGAAACTTTCCCACAGACTGGAAAACACAGGCGTATCTGTTGATAACAGGTCTTCAGATAACCCTTAATTAGCCAATTTCCTATTGCGTGTCAAGAGTTTATTAGTTAAAAGACAAAGTTTTATTTCTACATGGTGGATAGTTCAAGTAAGGGTTCACTCATTCATATTTGATACATCTTTGTACAGAACATCACTGCCATCTGCTGGTCTATAAATGTACTCTGTGGGTATGTGCTCTATCATTAATGTTAATTTGTTAGCACGGTGGATTATCTTCTGTTTCAGGTATGGTTTTAGGACACCGCCTCACCTGGAGCTGAAAGCCCGTCCCAAACTGGGAGAAAGAGAAGTTACTCTGGCTCACGTCACAGACTGGATAGAGAAAAAACTGGACCAGGAATTCCAGGTACTGAAAGACATTTTCATATTTGTGAAATTTAAAGTTCTAGGCTACATCCACACTAATACATTGTAGTTTTAAAACGTTTCATTTATACCTTGCATCCACACTACCATGGAGTGCCAGAGCCCCTAAACCAGAGACCTTAGGAATTAATGACGTAGACACCTGTATTCGCTGTGCTGTAAAAATTTTTCATTTATGATGTCACAACTGCCTTTGCTGATCCTCATTTGTTATATTTTCTGCAACTGACCAACTGCAAAATGGACGCTCTTCCTCTTTACAGCGTCACACACATGCTCATTGTACATCAATGGTCTTGTTTAACCTAAAACTGATTGTATTATGATTTATAATACAGTCCATACTACTTGTGACGACCCTCTCCAGACAGGCCTCCCTACAGGAGCCTGATGGGTGGAGTCTGGTCGTCAGTGGTTCATGACACCTGGTCTGCTTGCAGTATATACAGCTGACAGCAGTCAACCCCCCCTCCCACCACCACCACCACCTTCCACCCTGATTGGATCTTCAGATTAAAAACAAAGTTTTAGTTATAAAGTCATGTGTAATCTTCCCTCCTTTGTCCGGTCGTGAGCCAGATTTGTAACATACTTGAAATGAAATTTCCATGAGTCAAAAATGATGAATATATTGACCACTCACTGCCCCCTTATTCCCTTTCTCCTCTGTTAGAAAATCCTTGTAATGCCAAACATGGACGATGTGTGGCTCACTATCATGCATTCTGCCATGGACCCACGCACAACTGGAGGACCATTAGTTGTTCCCCCAGTGGACCCAGAAGCTTCCCAGCCAGAGAAGGACAGCTTCAGTCAACCATGAAGAATGTTTACAGTTTTTCTATGAGCTTGCGAAGCCTCAAAATTGGAACTGGAGCCAAAGTTGATAGGTCGTACACTACTGTAATACAAACACATTCCCATAGTGGGAGGGTCTCTCACTTTGGAGAATTCTACAGGAATAAGTTGACCAACCAAACAGTAAAGGCAGACTGTTGCTTGCTGCTCTGTTCAATAGTATTGATGGTGCCAGCGGAGAAGACGATTTATTTATGAAGGATTTATATAAAAGCCAGGACCTATTGAATAGGGACTCAAATGTGAAGAGAGTCATATTGGACTCAGAATTGGAAGTGGTTTAAGTTAAGATATAGGATATACAGTATATATTGTCGTATCCTGTGAACATTGATGTTGGAGCATTCACCAGATACCTTACAGCCTGCAGATGATAAGTCTCTGCTAAGGCTAGCCTGCTTTTTTAAGAGAAGAAAGTGGCGTTTTTCAGTATGACATGTGAAATTCTAGGTGTTTCATAGTGAATGATCAGTGTTGAAGGAGAGTTTGCAGTTTCTATTAAGAGATAAATGTAGACAGATTAAATAAGTGGGTTGGAAAAGCTCAGATACTTGACGATGTTACGTTCATTTACCATAAAACATTAACCCTTTAAGTGGCTTTACGCGAGCGGTTTTTGATCAGGTGTTAACTAACAGTATTTATTTGTGCTGTGATCATACCCTGAACACCCCATTCACTTGCCAATCCCTTCTCCATGCCAATGATGCTATTATCCCATGTCTATATGGAAATAGTGCTCAAGAGCAGGCATGCATTACATAGAAAAAATTGTCAGTCACTATGTAAATTCCATAATAATGACAAATACACAATAAGTGCAATGACAGAAACACTACACAGGTTTTAGTATGATTTTGTACAGATACTATATGAAGTATAAATCTGAGAAGTATGAGGCCTCTAACACGTCTATTGAATGTATGTATGAATTGTTTTGGTTTCTTTTGCTCATGTATGAAAATATTTTTTTTCCTAGTCATGTTTTGACTGGGGTATGCAAGTTATTGCACAAATGCAAGTGAAGTTCCTATTCTTTACACATGATAAACACTATCTCAACTTGCATATCATTTTCCAGATGTGTCATTCAGTCGTTGTGTTGAAGCACAAGGTGGTCTGTTTTACAGTTCATGATTTACACTTAAATGGTGGGAATGTTGATGATGATTTTATTAGTAACTCTAATTGCCCAATTGCAACATGTGACAGTGCTTTAAAAAGAATTTACCCACTGTAGTGTACAAAGAAAGGCACGCCATGCAGGAAAAAGATAAGGTACGTACCATGTATTCAAGCATCTGTTGCCAAGATTATATAGTCTCGTTAACAAGATCCCTTTTTTTTTAGCTATCTTTCTAATCTTGACCAAAGTTCCTCAATCAGGCCTATGGTGCCAGATCTCTCTTGCTTAGAGGTACACATCCTGTATTGATGTAGCACTGTGAGGCAATATTTACAATCTTTACATTAACACGTTTACAGGAATTCTTGCCTAGTTTTTTTCTTCTTCTTCTTTGCTCAAAGCACCATAACATTAATTTTTATCATTATTTCAATTTTGGCATGATTGTGTTTCCCATTGCGCCTTGATTTTGTTATGTTATATAATGACTACATGGGGTGGGATACGGTTGATTGTTTTTTTTTTTTTTGTTTTTTTTTTGGTCTACGTCTTTGGAATAAACTGAATGAAATAAGATTTTTGAGGAAATATGAAGATTATGTTATGATTTGTATCTGTGAATTATTAATGACTTTTACTTTTTTAAAGATATGTGTAATTTTAAGGCCAAATTCAGTGACTGTGTGTATCTGCCTTATTTATAGAGCAAAATAAATGTCTGTCGATGAAAGCCTTTCAGATATCCCCTGCTTCAAATTGTGTATTCTGAAATGCTGACACGTATCCTACTTGCTATCATTTCTCCAAGTTGAAATAAAGCTTTTTCTAGCAAAGCCTGTTGGCAGATGCAATTTGTTAATAGTCCTATCACACTGATATATTTTATCCATATTTACAGTGGTGGAATCATTGTGTGGAAAAGTAAAAGTTTCCCATTCGAAGATTTTACTTTTAAGCAAAATCATTTGAGAATCAACAAAGATATAAACTTAAAATATCAATAATGTAAAAATAAAAGTACAGGTCAACAATGGCTCCTGACAGTTTTGCATCATCTTAGGCCTATTATAAGTATGTGTGAGTAACCCGCTTTGGCTTGACCCCTACATAAGAAAATGGATGTCGCCTTAATAACGGTAGATAATGAGAGCCACGTCAGTGACGAGTTGACTGTTTAATGCACCGTCTCCCTCAGCGAAAAAAACAAAAAACAAAACACGTCTCTCTCACCGGAAGTTTACGGTTGCCTAGCAACGGCAGTTCGTCGGTTTATCCGTTTGGTGGTAGTAACGGACAGTCTTAAGTGGTGTCAGAGATACGTGCTACATTTATTTTATTTGTTCGACTGAAAAGGTAAGTCATCCACTGTTATAACTGAGTTTTGCTCCAATGTCTCTGATCTCCTAGTAGACTCAGGCCACTCATACCTAACAAGTTACCCTTAAGCTAGCGGCCGTTGGGAAAATGTAGCCGTTAGTGCAGGACGTCGACGGGTTTGTGTTTTCTGTGTGGAGAGCAAACTGGGCTCAAACGAAAAGAAAAAAAAGACACAGTTAAGCAATTAAAAAGTTAATGAATCACATTTTAGCTCATTTTGTGTAATTTTTGTTGCTATTTGGTCAGTTCTAGATTTGATTTAATGTGCTATTTGTCACTTATGTACTGTTGTATAAAACATTCTAACGTTTATCTTCACACCCCTTGTTTGTCATCAGAGGTCCGATGCAGCGCACTGAAGGTGAGGGAGGTGAGGGAGCTCGGGAGGACGGCAGCCCCAGCCACGATGTTGAAAACACCAAGCAACAGGAAGAACCCGATAAACCAGCAGAGGACTGGGGAGCAACTACCCCATCTGAAGTATGTCATCTGAACTTATTGTTATTTCCATCTGTTTCATTTCCTAATCAGTGCCCTAAGAACACATGGGGATACATGTGATTTCCTTCCTGGTATAAACCTATCAAGCTACTGCATGCTATTTTAGTTCAGTGGGATAAAGATCAGCAGCTATTGTACTGTCTGAAATGAAACAAAATATCTAAATGAATCATCAGTCAATGAAAGATCTTCGGTATCTTCAGTATCTTTCTGTCTTCGGTGCAGGACAGAAAGATACCAAAGATCTTTCATACCCACAGCCATCAGACCGTTTAATTATTATGCAAATGCAAGATGAGCTATTAGACAAATGAATTTCTCTTTGGGATCAATAAAGTATTTTCTATTCTATCATCCGTGTCAAAGACCCTGTTTCTTACATCTCTGTGTGTCTTACAGGATCCAATGGGAGCAGAGCCTGATGACTTGGCCCCTCAGCTCCCCCTGACTTTAGTGTTGCAGATGACTTCTCTGTGGCCACAAATTCAGGTCAGTCACATGCTAACACTGTGCAAAGCAGCACAGACTGACACAGCATAGCACAGTTCAGTTCAATATAATTTACACTAGCACTGAATTTAACTTGACAACTGTAATACAGAAATCTGTTCAAATTACAGTGAGTAGAACAGCTAATTCTGGCTTTGCTTCGGAGCTGTTTGAACACTGTCTAAAATTAGAGCACAGTCATTATGTAAAACTTTATTGCTCCAATACAATATTTCTATTGAATTGAGAGAATAACCTGACAACTAAAGTGTAAGTCAGTGTAAAGATAATAAACACAGACAGAGCAATGTATGAGATACAGGCAAGTATGTTACCAGTTCAGTGTTACTTAGTATTATCTGTCATTTTTCATATCTCAGTTTGTTGATGACTTGAATCTGTGTCAGTGACAATATGTTTCTCACATGCCACTGATGTCTGTCCTCTCAAATCTTCACACCTCAAAAGACATGGATGATCTGAGGCCACTGCCAGAGGAAGGGAACGAAGAGGAGCTCATTGTTCTTGACCCCGAACATGTCTGTAGCTTCTCATTAAATATTTATGAATTAAGTATTTCTGAAATGAATATTTTGTGTTACAGCTCCTTAAAGAGAACAGTGGTTATTAATTACTCGTCTGTTTGCCTAGTATATTGTGTATTCAGTGCACTGGTAATGCTCAAATATCAGCACAGTCCTCCAAAAGCTATGTTGAAGCAGGACATTAGATAAAGTTGCCTCCATTTACAGACACCTGCGACACAGTGAGTTTAGAGACATTATACCAGATATCTTGCATAGCCGCTGTAATGTCACTGTTACATTTGGTCTTTTTGCAGCCTCTAGTCAGAAGGTACCAAGCAGCTCTGAACAGCCAGCTGAGGAAGCAGCTGGAGAGGATCAACCTGGAACTGAGCGAAAAGGTTGTCTACTTTTCAGCCACCAATACTTACTTTCACAGCACAGCTTTTCTTTTTTCCCTGTCTTGGCTTTTAGTTCTGATAAACCCAGATATACACACAGAAGCAAACAGTATGCATCTATGCATCTATAGGGTTCCAGGATATCCACAAGATGGTGCTGTAGACCTTTAAAAATTTTGTTTGGATTTTTTTTCTTTCATGCAGTGGGGATATTGTAACACCCATAATAAAAAAAACTGACAAAAATTTGATTAAATCATTCAGCAAGTTACCATTGACAAGTGATGTATGCAAGACAAAAGAGAACGCTGAACAGAGACTGCCTGAGACTGTAAGGACAACTTGTTCACTGATGCCTGTCTGTCTCTCCCCCCCACCTCCTCTCTCTCTCTCTCTCACTGCTGTAGCTGGCAGAAGAGAGGGCAGTTGTCCGGCACATCAACGTGGTAGACTTAGAGCTCTATTCAATTCAGGACAAGCTGGTCAAACTAAATACCAAGCTTGAGGACCAACATCAGACCAAAGCACAGGCTGAAGCCAAACATCAGCAAGCACAGGCCCAACTGGAGGCTGCAAAGAGCCGCTATTCAGCTACTAAAAGCCGGTGTAGCAAAGCCAAAGCCAACGGTGAGAGTGCTTTGCTTGCTCCATTTGCTCATCAGGATTGTATTTATGTTCACTGCGTTGCACCATGCATCATGTATGAAATCCACAGTGATTCTTAAATTTGGAAATGCAGGCAAAATATAACAAAGTTAGGTTGGGCTTGGCCTGTAATTTCTTAAAACTGTGACTGTGAAAATTATTATTAAATTATAATTATCATCTTATTTAACAAAAAAGTTAAGGTCTGCAGCCTCTTACCCATAAACTTGTCAAAAACGTCTGTGCAGGAAGAAGTACAGATAAAGAAGGAATGAAATATTAATTTTATCATACGATGGAGCAAATCTGTTCTTAATTGGTTCTTAATTAATGGAGTTGGAGTGACCTGTACCTGACCTTGTTCTGCTTATACTCATACTTCTTTTAAGAGTAAAACACATGGGACAAGATTTTTGTGTAATGTAAATCAAACTACAATACATAGTAATAATTAGTTCAGACACATACATACTGATTTGATGCTGTCATTGCTCATCAGGCTTTATAGTAAAAGCAGTTTGAAGTTACAGTTATTGGACAAACTGTAATGTTTGAGCAACATTAAAACAGAATTAGTGTCTGTCCCTGTTTCCAAAATACAGATGTGAGGCATTGTGTCAGTGTTGACTCCCCTGCATCTTACCCATAGTGTCTCAGCTACAGACAGAGCTTGACAACTTGCACCTGCACCTCATCTTCACACAAGGAGTCAGTGAAGATCTTCAGTCTAATGTCAAAGCCATGAAGAACGCTAAACGCAAAGCAGGAGCTGAGAGGGACCAAGCCAAAGAGCAGAAATTAAAGCAGGTGGAAAGAATGACACGGGCACAACAGAAACAATATTACCTCTTTCATTCTTTCAAAATGTTGACTGTATTTGGCATTGATTCATATACTGATTGAAAATTGTCTTGTACCATCAGGATTTGTATGTAGAGCGTCTTACAAAGGACATGGAGAGGCTGACGCAGCAGATAGCCATGTATGAGGCCCAGACTAGTGCTCAGGCAGAGGAGACACAGGCAGCCAAAGAGGCCAACTCTGAGGTAACTACAGAATGACTGTTGACAGTAGATACAGTGCCTATAGAAAATCATCATACCCCCTTGCAATAGCTAGATTTTTGCCATACAGTCTGAAATCAAATCCCATTAAAAAAAACTCTTTCTCCAGCTTTCTTTACAAATTTACCCCTACAACATCAAACTAATGAAAAAACACAATGACAGTTCTGAAAATTAATAAAAAATCAAAAACCAGAATGAATAACAGGGTTGAAAACTCCTCAGTCCGCTGAATTAATACTTCGTAGTCACCTTTTGCTTTAATTACAGCCATCAATAACCATCATAAACCTCTTAGCCTCACATTACTAAATAAAAAAGGCAGGGTATGTTATTGTTCCCATTCACTATAGCCTTCATAATAATGTATTCTACTTCATCAGCCTTACAATATACGATACAATACTGACAGCTGGAGTGTTGATAAAGTGTTAAATGTAGATTACTGTACATGTATACATGTGAATTTCATTCTGTTTTATTTTAGAAATATTTATCTATTTCATCCATCTTCTCAACTAAAAAATTTCCCCAGGAATCAATAAAGTCATTTCTGATTCTGATTAACACAACACTGGTCCAGATACAAAACACATCCAGTCATGTTTGTGTCTGTGTGCAGGCTGAGGTGAGGATGGATTCTCTTGTGATGTCACGTCAACAGCTGCTACAGCAGTGGAACAGTAACCTGGCAGGCATGAGGAGACAAGATGAGGCCTTCATTGCAATGCAGGAGGCCACACGGTGAGATGAAACACTGCTGATAAACTTTATATGAGCTCGTGAATTTCACACGGTACATGTGACCATGCAGGCTGCTATTCATTTTAATATACACAGACAAATGAAAATACAACTCCATAGCTGTAGCACACAAAATAATGAGATGATATTTAAATGGAAAGGGAACAAATGTTAGAATTAATTCCTTTATTGTCATTGTAGGGAAAGTGAAATTTGGATGTATCTCTCCCTAATAAGTTAGCAGACCTGTGCAAGTACAGCAGACATAAGCAAGCAATTTCATATTGTGCAGGTGATTTTTCTAGGGGCAGTTTAAAGTGTGGATTGTACTTGGGATGAAACTGTCCCTCAGTCTCGTGGTTCTCATTCTCGTGGCTTGGAACGCTCTGTACTAGATGACAGCAGTTACCTGAACCCCAAATTGTTTCTGATGGCTGTTCAGTGTGTGAGTGTGTGCATGGGAGAAGCACTCCACATGTAGGAGAGAGAACTGTATATTAATGTGTTTGCGGCTTGCAGTGTGAGTAATTTCTAAGACTAGAAAAGTGCAATAAATGTGCAGACATGCAGTTACAGATGCTAACTCCATCTAACCATGAATTCTTCTCTGCTGCGTGTGCTCTACTCAGTGAGGTTGAGCATCAGGGGATCTTACTGGATAGAGAAATTGAAGGCTACAAAAAATCTAACACTGAAGAGCAGGAACAAAATGAGGCACTGACTACACAGCTGAACTGGTCCCAGATGGATATAGCCACCTCAAAAAAGCTGATCAGTCAGAAGAAGGCACAGCAAGATGCTCTGCAGGCCCACTACAGCACCAGCCTCCGCACACTAAGGGAGACAGAGTCCACCCTCGCCAGGCTCACAAAGGTAACAGGGGGAAAAATTTTCTGTTTGTCAATCTGCCCCCCCCCTCTTTTTCCTTTTTTCTTCAGTAATTATTTCACACACTGCTCTCTTTCTTAACCTCTCTATTCCTTCCTCTCCTGCTTCTTCTAGGAAAAGAGCATCCACCAGGCTGAGGTGAATGATCAGAGGAGGCAGCTGGAGAAAGAGAGTGCCATGCGCCTGGAGTTGGAGGAGCAGATTATGACTCACATGCAGCAGAAGCTCACACACAACAAAGTTGCCAAGAATTCCCAACAACTCATCAGCAAAATGACAGCACTCAAGAAGGAAAAGGTCAAGACGGGATTTAGAAACACATCCAGACCAGATCACTCTGACAGCACAGTCCTTCCATATACTATCATTACTGTTAGTTACTATAATGTGTTTGTAGACATTTGATTTCAAACCTAAAAAGGTTACTTGTGATTTAGTCACATACTTTACTTGAGATCTAGAGAAGAATGATGACATCACCAGGGTGATGTCTTCCACTCAGACCTCAAATGCCTGTGTAAATCAGTCAGTAAAGAGTGCCCCTGTATTTTGTCACATACCATGGAAAGCAGTATAGTCTGAATAAAGAGAAGGATGCAACAATGCAAAGACTTTAGAACATTAAAAAACAACACAACTCATGCAAAGTATGCTCAGGAACAAAACATACAAAGATACATTTTTGTCTCACTCATTGTCTCTTTGTCCCCTTTAGATGTCTCAGTTGTGGCACCTGGAGAATGCGATGGTGGCAGTGGGACTGGAGACCAGCGATGTCAGCCAACATCTGGACAGCCTGGCCGTCACACAGGAGGCCCTGGAAGAGGAGATTGCAAAGTACAACAAGTTAATCACATCAAACCAGGCTAAGGTTTCTTCCTTGGTTGAACTCATCAGGCAGAAACAGTTCACCATTGCATGCTACAACAGGAAGATCAGTCAAATCACAGCCAGCACTGGGGTGAGAGATAGTCCCTTGTTGTCTTTTGTTTATGTGTATGCAATTTTTATACAGTAACTGAGTAAGTGCATTCAAAACAATATTTACAGCCAGATATATCATAAAACCTACATCCAGCCTTTGTGATTGTTTGCTAGAATGAAGACCTGAGCCCTCTGCAGATCAAGACAGAAGCATTAATGGCTCAGATTGAGGAGCTGTCAGCAAGTATCAAGAGTGACCAGCAGCTCTGGATGAGACAGCAGGGGATTCTAGTAGGACTGACCCAGGAGATAGAGGCCAATAGCAGGAACATGCTGAAACTGCAGACAGAGCACATGACCATGCAGCAGAAGAAAATACATTTGGAGAGTGCGTAATGATGCCATGAAACAGCACACACACAAAGCCATAAATAGGTCACTCAGTAAAAGTCCGTTTTTAATATCAGTGTTTGATTAAAAGTGTTTATATATATCATTTAAAAAGATTATAATAAACCCATTCACACATACTTTAGTCAGTCTGATCTGTACATGATCTACACTCACACTTGAACATCTCCGACACTGATTCCAACCTCCCCAGGTCAGATTGAAGCAGAGCATCAGGAGCAGACAGAGATGGAAAAGAATGTGAAGATCTTGAGAGGAGACCTGCTGAAGCTCAACACCTTGGTCGGCAAGAACGGACAGCTCAGCCAGGCACTGGAGCAGGAGAATGCACTGATGGAGACTGATTTCCTTCGAAGGCTGAAGGTACGGCAAAATCATCCTTCATTTTTCTGATATTCTGCAGTTTTAAAATTAAACGATCATAAATTTGTTAAATGTGTTTAGGAAGCAGAGCGGGAATCAATTGAGATGCAGATGAAACACGAGAGGACCCAGGAGGAAAAAGAGAGACTCCTCAATTGTGTGGTGGAAGCTGAGTCAGTCAAATCTAATTCTCTGCTTCTTCTGTATTCCAATGAACTAGTTACAATATTTACAGGCACATCTCAATACATTAGAACATCATGGAAAAGTCGATTTATTTTAGTAGTTCAATTCAAATTATATAGATTCATTACACATCGACTGAAATATTTTATGTTTTTATTTCTTTTAGTTTTAATGATTATGGCTTACAGAAACCCAAAACTCAGTAAATCAAATAGAATATTATATAATATAGTGAAAAAGTTCACTATTGTAACCTAATGATGTCACACTCTAATTAGCTGATTAACTCCAAACTCCTGCAAAGGTTTCCTGAGCCTTTAAATGCTCTCTTAGTCTGGTTCAGTAGCTGCACTATCATGGCCTCCATCATATTCTACTTGATTCAGATGCACCTGTAATTTTGAAATATTCAAACAACAAAAATTACAACTTTGGGTTTATGCAAAAAAAAAAAAAAAGAAGAAAGATAGTAAAGATGAGAAAAGAAAAGATGATTGTATGTTGCTACAGTTAGTTTCCTGTGTATGAGAGTATAGGAGTTAATGTTATCCTGGCTTTGTCTAATGTTGTCATCATTTGTATATATTATATTTGTATGTGGAGCACCTAACAAAGGACATGGATATGTGGATGCAGCTGATAGCAGTATAGTGGATTGCGGCACTGAAATCATAAATCATACCTCACATCCATTTTTCTTTTTACATGCATCCTCTGTTGGATGTTCATGTGTGTGAGTGTGTGTGTTCTGCAGGCGGCAGATCATGCTGTGGGAGAAGAAGACCCAGCTTGTGAAAGAGACACGTTCAGCTGTGGACTCTGAGCTGGGCAAAGGAGACATCAAGAAGATGAAGGCTCAGATCCACCGTATGGAGGTAAACACAGTGCACACAATTAGACTACACTGAGAGACAATAAACAGTAACACTGAGTTAAGAACACTTTGTGAATTAATCCCCCTCTGAGCTATAATCTGGTTGATCTCTTAGTATCAACCAGTCAATGGCAGCAGAATGACAACTGAAATAAAATTTCCAGGCTCAAGGTCAGATGTTGAGTATTGATGTTGTTGTACAGATGTTGAGTATCGTACTCTGCATAGACTCTCAATATTTTTGTGAATGATTCTTCTTATCTCAACTGTAGAAGCAGCCATAGGAACACTGCAAGGAATTACAAATTGTCTACCTCATGTATGGATCACCTAAATTAGAACCACGATCCCATCACCTCAATAGAGAACATCATAAGTTCATTTACAGATACATAGGCCAGAGCACATAAGAATCCTGCTGCACTTATACTACAATAAAGTTAGTTTATATATAGAGATGATAAGTAGTCATTTCTGTTGCATGTGGCAGTGTTGGGATGTTGTGGGACATGTATAAAGTAAGAAGGTGGGATGGATACAGAGTTATTGTTGATCTCACATGCTCAGTTTATTTGATGTTCTGTGTGCTTTTGATCATGTTTGTATCCTCTCACTCAATATTTGTGTCTGTGCAGGTGAAACTGAACAAGCTGATGAAGCAGCGGGAAAAGCTGCTGAGGGATAGTGAAGCAGCAGTGGCGAGGAGGGAGACCATTGTTCTCCGCAGGGAGGCCATGATCAACAGCTCCCGCCAACAGACTACCAAGGGCGAGCTCAACCTCATCATACAGGTCTGCAGCGCAAGATCCAGGACACACATAAGGTGGGAGATTGGAATTTTTCATGTGTGTGTAAATCCCTGAAATACACTGAACTTATACGCAGTATGCATGTCTTCAGCATGTGACGGAGTGTGACCTGGGGATCAGAGAGCTACAGGAGAGCAAGGACAGCCTGAATGACCGGCTTGCACAGCAGAAACAGAGCCTGATAGATCTGTGTGTTACCAGCTCCGGCCTCGACTCAGACCTCATGAACCTCCAGGATACCAAAGACAAGGTAAGGAGCACATAATGTCCTCTCTTACAACACAGAGATACATGCTACCAAGTGATGACTCAAAAATGTTGGTTTGCCAGTTTGTATTTGTCTGTTATACTGGTTAGTTCTGACAGTGTACATGTGAGTGACTCCTCACTATCTTGAAATCTAATACAGACCCGGTTCCATTGTTTAAATAGGTGCTATGTGTCTATCAAGTGTCTAGTCCTCACTGAAACCCTAACTCGTCTGTCAGTATTTGATGAATAATGTTAGGTCTCACGAAGGTGTGGTGACAGTGTTTATTTAAAGAGGTTTCCGGGTCGTGGAGACATGTATTTTCTGGAGCATCACAGTTTCGACTCCTGGAAACCACCCAAATCATTCTCTTCAACTGCCTGTGATCAGTCGTAAATTTGTCTGAAGACATAAAGATATCTAAAGAGATCCATAGAGATTATTTATTTTTCCCATCCTTAGAACCTAAACCACCTGGTGGTTCTACAGAGCCGGGCCAAGAAGCTACAGGGGGTGTGTGAGGGCAACTACCAAGCCCTGTCCACCAGAGAGTCAGTGGAAACCGCTCTGCAGAGCCAGATGGAGCGGGTGCACTCAATCGACACCATCCTTCACCATGTGTGCGAGGAGTTTCCCCAGCACCAGGGGGAACTCCGTAGGCTGTCGTTAGCAATAGCAGCGCGCACACAGACCCTGGATCAGCAGAGTCAGCAAAAATGAGGTTAAGATAAGGAAGACAGATATATGGATATATATGATGACATGTGAAGAATGAAGAAGTCATTTATTTTAGCGTTTTCTCTGTGTTGAGCTTTGAATGAAAAAGTGTTTGTGAAATAATATGATATAATGAACACATCTGAATCTAACTGAATACATCATTATGTTTGGCTTTTCAGTCCAGCTGACAGTTTCAAAGGTTAGTGTGGTGGAAAGTTGCTTAGCTCGGTGGTAATGCACCTTTTTAATGACGAGCAGGTAATGTCACATATATAACTGGTTCCCCATAAAATTGGAATAATTTTGTTTTCAGATACATTCTTCTTTTTACTCCTATTATAAAGGTTAATTGTGGTTTAATTTTCACAGTGATGTGTTTGGAAGAGATTGATCAATAAAGTTTTGAGAAGATATACACTTTTTCAAAAATAAATCACATTGTCACAATCATTTCATTAGAAGAGGCAAAAAACTGTTGTATTCCCACTTTATGGGCAACTGTGTATATATTGTTGTTAGCTGTTGATGCATGTGTGGCAAAAAAAACAAAAAAACATTCTAATTCACTAGTGGATAACCTAAACCACTCAGTAGAAGCATATGTTATGCTCACACACCCCTCTTTGTGCACTTGAAAAAAGGTTAGAAGGCAGCAAAAAAAAAAAACAACAACAAAAAAAAGGGCAGCACACTCCATACTGGCTCTGTTTATTCAGTGGCTCATTTGCATTTTTTTTTTTTTTATAGTGTTCATCAGTGTAGGCATCGCCAGGACAAAGTTATTTCCTGGTTATTTCTGTTTGCTGTGGATGAAGCTGCTTCTTTTCCTGATGCAATGTTGCATATCCATTCTGTTTAGGTAATTATAAGACTGACATTTTTGTGCTGTCAACATTTAAGATAAGTTAAGATAAGAGACTCTTTATTCATCCCAGGGTGGGGATTGTTGTGCTCCATTCACATTAGTGCAAATAGAATATATTTCTTGGTCCAACAAAAGTTCAGTTGCAAAGAAAAGAACACCTTTATGTACACTACTGCACCACAATTCAAAGCACAAACAAAATGGAATCTGCAAGAAATTGTTGGTAGGTTGGCAACTCCAGGAAAATCTTACAAAACAAAATAACATTAACTTTTGGAATTACACTGCTCTCCTTTACACTCACCCTACAGACTGCAGTGAGAACACAAACACTGAGTTATCTGCATAGAGGCACCTGCAAACTGTTTTTATAGGGTTGTGGTTGTAGGTCAGGGTTGTGTGTGTTTCATACCATCTCTGTCATTTTAAGCATTAAAATGAATAAGCAACAGTAAAGTGCTTTGGAGAGTTCATCAAAGCAGCTGCACGTCTTCCTTGGAAGCAGCAGATCTGTTGTAATCGTGAGGTGATTTCAACACTTGTTTACATAATAACCTTGATTTAGCCAGGTGAATCAGTTGAGAACTAGTTCTCATTTACATGACGTCTCTGTGACGGTGGACACTTGTTCACACAATGCTGTAGAACAGGCTCAGGAGAACGTGTCACTGTGAGGACAGGAGTTTCCACAGCACCAGAACCGGCAGCATGACGTCTGCACAGACACAGAAAACAAGCACAAAATACAAAACACTTAATTTCCTCTTCTGCTACTCACGGTCCCCTCACTTCAGTACATCTAAGGTATAACACACCCCAACCCCATGTGTAGGGGAGATGTAGCTATATAAATGACCTGTATCCTCAGTGTGCTCCTCTGAAGAGTGCCAAGATGCAGCAGTAAAAAAAAGAAAGTCATAATAAATGTATAATAGAAATAATCCACTTCCTCTCAATTAATGTCTGTTAGTCATTATAAACATATTATATGTGTGTAAACATATTTTATGTGTGTAATGTGTATGTGTTCTTCAATTGATAGATAGAAGTAGAGTTTCATACATTATTATACAGAAATGGAATTTCTTACATTTCTAAAACAGCATACAGTTTGTCAATGTAAGTACTTTTAATATTGGTTTGAACCTACATCTATTCTCTATGTGTGAGGCCTGAAACCTGTTATGATTATGCCAAACCAGCTCCCATCCATATAAACTACTTCTTGGCTTCAGACCAAGTCTAACCAACTGCAGGGTTCAGGTATTACGAACAGGTTAATAAGAGGCATGTGGTGGATTATAGCATACCTTATATGAATACTGTACTACAATTGCCACTTTCCAATTGTCTCACTTCTAATCTAAACATATTTTACTTGGTGCAGAATATCTTTCCAACTAAACTCTAACCCCTCCTTGAGCTTTTACTATCCTTATGAAATAACCCTTACTTTATTTGTTGCAGGCAATCTCTCTGCTCATCTTAAAAATGTGATTATGGTGTTATCATTTCTGTTATATGTGAAATTCTAGAGAGAGCTCTGGTATTGATAAAACCACAGCGTACCAAGATCATTTATTCTTCATTCATGTTGTGGATAACCTTTGTTTGTAACTTCAATTGTCCTTCTTATTCTGTAGCTGAATATGTGAAATTGTAAAATTCTGTTGCCACACCAGTTCACTTTTATAACTGTCCTGTCTTCCTTGTATATTCCCATTCAGGTTTTATGGGGAATTCCCTAATAGTGGTCAGTGGCCCTGACTGTATGAAATGATATGAGGGAGATAAGTAAGCTCTGTGCTGCTAACAGAGGCTTCTTGGGTAACAGAGACCAGCGTCAGCAGCTTCTTTTTGGTTTTGTGTGCGATAGGAGTGTGAAAGTATCATATGTTGTTGTCCCTCTTTGTAGCTGACATATGGTAGAGTTGGCAGTGCGTGGACTGCTGTGCTGGAAAATAGCTCTTTATCTCATTACTTAACACAGGTGCTGTCTCTTGATTGTCTGAGCTCTAATCATTTTTACAGTTAAAAGATTTATTTCCTAGGTTTCCAACATCCTCTTTTATACTGTTTTCAGGAGGTTGCCTAATAGTTATGTTGATAGTTTTCATTTGTTTGCACAAACTCTTTACAGCGCAGTTAACAGTAAGTTCACACATGATGACGGTACTGTCAGTTAGCAAACAGTATAAGAAACCCTTTGACCTTGCACAGATATCCCAAACCAGCTACTCCCCTAGCCTTATTTCCTTCTTAAACCGAGGACTTTGAACTTCACTGTTCAGTTGTTTGCTCCTGTCAGTGGTGTGGTATGTGTGTTTGCCTTACTGTCTTATCAAGGTAGTTAACAAACTGTCTAATGTTTCTGTGTTAATGTTTGTGTGTTCTGAGTTCATTTACGCCACAGGCTCCAGCTGGACTCCCTTCAACAAACAAACCTGGATTCATTCACTAATAAAGCAAGGCAGAGGTTTCAGACATTCAATTAAATGTCTAAAGCAAACACATGTTACAAAACTGTCAAGGGTATGAATGAAAGAGGTGTGTGTGTGTGTGTGTGTCCATCTTATATATGATTGTGTGTGAGAGCCTGTATTTCAGCTCTGTTTATGCCAGCACACACAGAGTTAGTCCTCTCTTGCATCACATGTCCTGTCTTACAGGTTTTTCCTACACGCCCACACATAAACACACACTTGTGACAAAAACACCTATGGGGCGTGGAAAGCAGCCGGCCTCTTCATACAGCTTTTCTGCTTCATCCTGTAATGTTTGCTTTTCAGTCTGCTTCCAGAGTTGACTCTGTGACAACTGTCTGTGCAGCTTAGGGTGTGTGTGTGTGTGTGCGTGTGTGTGTGTGTGTGTGTTCGTTTTTGTCTGCTCTAGCTGTGTCTGGTCATCACGGCGGCATACCCCACACTCTCAGGATGTCAGGGGAGTGTGTTCCCTGTGAGGGTCCGGACCTGAAGAGTATGGGCGAGGAGGAACTGTGGGAACTTATTAACGACAATCGCCACCGCATCTCCTTAGGGGTGCGGCCATGCATCGTGATCCCGTACCTGAGGCAGGCCAGGGTGCTCACAGAGATGGATGAAGATGAGATTGTCACCTGCCACAACCTCACCAACCGCTCCATGAGAACAAGTGAGATTAATGACTAATAACTAATAACCTGTCCATGAGTTCATGGAGAGCTGTAGCCTACCTCAGTCTGTAGATCTTTATTGTGTCTTTTTTGTTTGCACTGAGAGCATTGCAGAGAAAGAGCAAAATCCAGCAGCACATGCAGTACTGACAACAAATATTTTTAAGACTGGAATATCATGTCACCTGGCAGAGTTTGACCTGCCTAACCAACATTTTGATGTGATTACTTTAGAGCAATCATCCCCAACCTGTGGGTCGCAGCCCCCTGGTGGGCCACAAAGGTTTTACAAGTGGGCCGTCAAATCATTTTTAAAATAGTATCAAAGCTAGGGTTGGTGATCTTATTCTGGAGCATTTTTTACTGTATTGCTTGAAATGCTCTTCACACTCTCTTCACACAAAAAAGTCAGTCACCTGTGGGACGGACAATCCTTGAAAAACACCATGCCATCATCTTGAATAATAATGTAATAATAAATAATAATGTCAATCAAACTGCCAGCTCTGTCCCTCCCTCCCTCCTCTGCACATACCACTCTTCGTGCACGATCACGAGTCCTCAATGAGTTACGCTGCAGAAAAGACAACGCCAGCAATCCAATCAACCACACTGAGGTCCGGTAGGTAGGTGTAGCTCTACGCTGGATGCTGGATGGTTTATTACGATGTTAGGTGTTTTCTTTCACATGAATGAGTCAAGAGAACAAGCTGGTGGAAAGTTAGCGATGCTGAGCAGTAACAGGCAACAGTTTGGTGGAAAGCCACGTCACCCACATTGGGATTGCATTGGGTTGCGCCACGAGGGATTTTTTTTTTTTTTTTTAACTGAATGACTATTTGAATATTGGAGCTCCCGCCAGCGACTGAAAGCCGGGCCAATATTAATCCTTGTCTGGGCTTTGATTCTGTTCCTCTCCCTCTTTTGTTTTTCAGTCTCCTCACACAAAACTTTTAGTTTCTTCGGTTCTCTTGCTGCTTCTGCCATGATAGCGGTAAGCCCACATAGGCGTTTGCATCGACTTCCGTATTTTTAACGAATGGGGAAAGGGGGAAGTGAGGTATGCCGTAAAGCAGTCAGCACATTTGTAGTTTTTGTGTGGAGGGGTTCCTACCATCCACCTCGAAGCTGCTTAGTGCCATCGAAGGCGATACAGACCCCCTCAGGCCATGACAGAGGTGTCATTCAACCTGTTGTAAGTCGATGTACCATCACAAAAGTCCTGAAAATATTATGTGAAGGTTGAAAAGTTACTTGGTGTTGGTTTAAATGACTGGTGTGATATTTTCCTTTAATAACAACTGCTGCTATAATCAGGAGCCTGTAGGCTGGTTAATTGTGAACATACTGTTCACTTTCATATTATTCTCCCCACTTTTTCAAATGTGGGAGCTCACTAGGCTTATTATTGCAAATTTTGTTGTGTTCTTATTATTTTATTCAAGTTGATGCCTAAATGTGGCTGTAAATAGACTATACCGTCTTTTTTTTAATGTGTCGGGCAACCAGGGTGCGTCAGCTTGGTTGGGAAGTAGAAGTGGGTCCACAGCCTACTACAATTAGCAATGCCTTAAACTTCTCAGTGACTGTGGAGCTTCCTACATGTTTCCCCTGCTTTCAGTTCAGTCCTGAACGTGCTATTTTTCATCATTAAAATAAAAAGAAAGTGCTATGAGAACACATTATTTGGCTGTTTGGCTGCAGACATTTTTTAGATTTTCAAGTGGGCCCTGAGTTGGAAAAGCTTGGAAAACCAGTGCTTTAGAGAACTATTGTCACCTTGATACCTCACTGAAGAATGAATGTAATTTAGAGTTTTTATTTCTGATGTAAGATGAGTCAATAAATGTATGACCTTCAGTGCTTTAGATGTAAGATGAGTCAATAAATTTATGACCTTCAATGCTTTAGATTAAGAGTCTATTCAGAGTTTATGATTGGAGTTAGAGCTTTCTCCTCTACAGGCTATATGTTGGATCTACTGAGGACTCAGGGGAGGAACGGTGCTGTGGCTCTGCTGGAGAGTTTGATGATCCACTATCCTACCCTGTACACCCAAATCACTGGACGCAAACCGAGCACTGAGCCTTCAAGATTCAGTGGTCAGTGATTTGAAGTAAATTTAAAGCAATGCGTGAATTGTTTTTATTTACCACATTACTGACCTGCATTGCTCTCCTCACAGGGCTGATAAAGTACTCAGAGCTGACAGAGTATCTGGTTAGAGCGGTAACAGGGATGCAGCAGGAGCTCCAGGAGGCACGCCACGAGGCCAACAGGATGACAGGACGCTGTGCCTCACTGGAGTCGGAGATCGGGCGGATAATGGAGCAGGAGGAGAAGTCAAGTCGCCTTCAGGCTGACAACGAATGCATGAGGAGACACTTGGTCTCTCTGCAACGTGAAGTCACCAAACTGAAGGATGAGAAGTGTGACTTGTACGTTCGCTACACAGCAGCCATTGAGGACAAATCTGCTGTGAACAAGCGCCTCCATGACCTCAACCTGCAGGTAAGTGATGCTCAAGTCTGTTCATTAGCTGAGAAAGCTTTAGAAGAAAGAGCCAGAGTTTCTCCTCCTTGAAACACAAAACTGTCATCTCAGGGGAAAGTCCTCAGAAAGTCAGTGTAAAACAACAGAATTGAGCATTGCAGCCTGATGTAAATTTAGAAGACTGTGCTACGTCTAGGGAGGCACACGAGTGGAAATAGTTGTATAACATACAATGGTCGGGTTTAAACTGACAGCATCTGTTACAAACTGAGGGTGTGGGGTTTAAAAGATCAGGCAGATAGGGTTTAACATGAGATACTCAAGGGAATTATGGGAATTGTGCACTATACAGCATTCTGAAGCTTCACCATTATACTGTTGAAAGCCAGCCTATTTTTAGCCTGTGATTTACCTTTGCACAACCAATACCATTGTCAGACTGAGGATAAACCGGTCAAAAGGGACTAAACAGCAGATATCAGAGATTGCACCCATTTTTCTTCCATGTCAAAAACATACCATCACCATCACTACCACCATCACTTAATGTGGCCGGACCAATAACCATTTTGACAAAAATGTCATCACAGTATATAATGTTAACGGCTAATGTAGTCTTGAGTAGCCTCAAGTCGATATAGGGATAAAGCTTCACTCCCAGATTCATTCATTTTCTAATTTGTACTCTTCAGAGAATGAGGCTGACTCACTCAAGCAATATCACTTGTTTTATTTCTTTTTTTTTCTTTTTTTTTGCAATTTCCTCTTGAACCAAATACTGCTTTATGCAACTTTTTCCACATATGAAGAAAAACAGTTCACCTGTCCTTCACAAGTCCCTCAACTGCTAAATTTAGAGGTCTGTGTGTTTATTTTTTGAGTCACAATGTTAACTTACACCTCAGATTTATTGTATCTGAGTTGCACTGTATAAGTTGCTTATAGGCTTTTGTAACTTTTGCTACCCAGTCAATGACAGCATTAAAGCTGGGGTTGGTAATCCTGTTCAGAAACATGTTTTGTTATACTGGGTGAAATGGTCCTTCTACCTTCTGAGTAATCAATACATGATGTATCAGAAAAAGGAAGGAAAATAATCAGTCCTCTGTGGCAGCTGCAGGACTGACAAAACTCCGACCAATCCACGCTCCTCGCACCGAAAAGCAAAAACCAATCAGATGCCTTCATGTCTAGTTCTGTATCCGCCCCCTCGATCCCTGTCTCCGACGCGTGTTGCCGGAAGAAATCAGCGTACAGAGTTACAGCAGAACGATTTCATGCTCATTTATGAGCAGTGGCTGAGAAAATGCAGCCCCAGTTACTACTTCCAGCGTTACTTGTAACGGCTCGCCCCGAGAAAAAGGCAAGGAAGAGAAAGCTGGAGGCTGAAAAGGCTGCTAACAAAAAGGCTCTGGATAAAGCCAGACGTCAAACCAGAGTAAACATCGGTGTTGCTTTTGTGGAGACAACTGAGGGATTTGAAGTGATGCTGAGGTTGCTCTCTTTCTGTTGGACAGGTAATTATATGCTTTGCTTCGGGGAGGATTTGTTATTTTTATGAAATGTGTAACTTTTGCTAACGTAGCTACTTTTGTAGCTTGTATTAGCCTAATGCTAATATTAGCTTCTCTGTGGGTTTAAAACGGGTCGGTGACGCTAGTATTGAATAGATTATAGTATGTATATATACATATATATATATATATATATATACATATATATATATATGTATATATATATATATATATATATATATATGTATATATATACAGTATAGTACTCCTCCTGCCGCTTCTCATTTTCCTGCGGTGCGCGTTCCAGTTTGTGGGGGCGTGGCTTGGACGTACACACTGACGGGGGGCGGGGGGGGGGGAGTCAGAGGAGGTGCAATTTTTAAATCTTGCTAGCTCTCTTGCTAGCTCTCCAGGATTACCAACCCCAGTTTTAACGGCTGTTTACCCTCTAGTCTTGTTGTAAACTCAATATCACACCAACAGCAGTGTCCAAAGCAGTGTAAATGCCACTGTTTAAATTTGTCTCAATGACATGTTACCTTCCTCTGAAGATGGCATGCTAACCTGCAAGCCTATCTCATCACTTTTAGAAGGCGAGTCACTGCAGCCTCCACTGTAGCACTGCTCTTATTTTCATGCACAGGCAATGAAAGCTGAAGCTCCAATGACAATCACCACCAACCACTCTTGGCAAGAAACTGCAAAGAAAACTTCCCAACTGCCCTTTTAAATCATTTTCTCTGAGGAACACTGATGACTAAAAAAAAATAATAATAAACTAGAACTCTTGAGTTCAAAACTGCAGAGGGATTGTGGGATCGCTGGCCAAACAATGCAAAGAATTAGTGGTGGTGTTTTGTATTTTACAGAGAAGAGGATACAATTATTCATCAATAGATGATTGTGCTCTGTGGTTTCAGGTGTACCAGCTGCAAACTGAGCTGCAGAAATTTCAAAAGGAGAATGAGTTCCAGAGGCAGCACTCGCTCAGATGTGTCTCTCTTGCTGAGACGCCACAGCTGCAAGAGGAAGTGAGGAGACTGCGCTGCCAGCTGGTGAAAGTAGAAAAACTGGACCCAGTGAGAACAAATCTATTCATTATTCTGCGTTATATAGAGTAATTTATGTAGAATAGTGAATAATGAATAATGAAAGAGTCAGTGCCTCATGTGCTGCCTGCTGTCTTCATCAGGCTCGTCAGGACATCCTGGCCCAGGACCTGGCAGAGGCCATAGACAGCCAGGTGGAGCTTGCAGAGCAGCTCAGATGTTACAGAGAGGAGAACGAAAAGATGCTCAGGGAGAACCAAGGGGTGAGTGTGTTTGTCTCTTCTGGATCAGGAAGGTAGGAACATATCTATGATGAAAAGAACCATATTGACTGTTTCACTTCAACATAGCACCATGATGTTTCATAGTCTGACTGTGTTAATTAGAAGACAAGTAGCTTAACAAACCAGTGACCACACTGGTGTAATGTGTATACTTGTCTCCAGCTCATGGAACAGAAGGAGTGCCTGAGCCTCCAGGTGCAGCAGCTAACCCTGGACTGTAACATGCATGATCAAAAGATCACCATGATCCACAATCAGCTGAGGGAGCTGCAGGCAGAGAGAGACCAGGTACTGTAAGAGACTAAAAAACATTCTCCCATCATTCATGCTTTCCTGTCTTTGGTGAACATAAAAATAGTATTTGCATTTTTAGATTCTATTCTCATATTCACGTTATGCTGTTTGTTTTTCCTGACGAAATGTCAAGCAGTCAATTGTCAGCAGCGCTGTTGAAGAGAATATCAGTTACCAAGCAGCCCAACTGGTTTGTGCTGCCTGTACACCTGTGGATGTCATTTATGTCACTTCCATAATGAAGGGAGTGGTTAAAATCCCCTCCTCTGGAAATAATCCTCTTCTAATGTTGTTTGCTAATGGAGAAGTGTGCTTGTCTTGCACTTTCTCTTCTAAAGATGAGGTGAGCTTTTCACCCAAGACAAGCAGAATGAGAGTCAAGACAATGCAAGCAAATTACTTGACAGCTCCTGGGTATAATTAGTGGTTCATGCTTGCTGCATGATGGATGACACATTGGATCTGTATTAGCATGCATGTGGTGTTGGCATGCCCTGTGCCTCTCACTCTCACATAAGCAAGATTGGGAACAAACCTGTTATGTTTGACTTTTCTTTCTTGACCCAAAAGAGTTTGGGGAAATTGGGGCAGGTGGTTAGAGAGTCGGTGAACAGGTGGAGGTTGGTTGAACAGTGAGGAAGTTCTGGTAAAGAGGAAAGAGCAGGATGGAGGGCATGGTGGGATGTAGCAGAGTGTGCTATGGAGAAGCTGATTTAGAGGATTGTGATGGTGAGGAGAACTTGGATCTGAATGCAGATGATGGCTGATGGATAGATGGAGAATGGTGCAGGCAGCTGGGCAGAAGCTTTGGTCAACAAGGGTTGGAGGCTTGAAACATACAGAAGAATCTGGTAACAGCAAATATTATCAATGGTGAAATGATTCCATGAAAGACACAAGACCAAGAGCTCCCCCTCAATAATCTGGCGATGAGTGCTATACTTGTACTGATGAGATAATGGAATGCAGGTAGAGGAAGCCACACCCACGGCACCTACACACAAACACAGATAAACAGGTGGGGATGAGGCACAAGGGATCACAGGGAAATCACACAGAGACACAATGGCCCATGTTCTCTCCTCATAGGGACTCATAGGGGGTAAGATCATAAATTATATATCTTCTAATATCTATTAGAGGATAATCTTAAAGTACAATACGACACGACTGTCTTTCAACATGAAAAAAACAGAGCTATTGATGCAAAGACTGTGACAGTGAAAGTCAGTGTCCAGTTGTATTTCTTCCTGAGACCATAGACAGAATAGGACTGAGCAGTAAGTGGGACCACAACGCTGATGTCAACAAATCAGAAATGAGAGAATATGCTCATTGCAGCACATCAGTACAGCGTTAAAAGTGTCTATACACTGATATACCAGAGGGCTTATCGAGGGGTTATAGTCAGTAACTTTGGTAATGCAATATTTGAAACTCTTGTAGAATCAGCTGTGACCCCTGATGACATACTAGAAACTGTACTGACAGTGTAAGAGAAAAACCCAACAGTGCTGGAACTTAATCCTTCACTCAGTCAATCACAGTCATGGATACAACACTGGACTAAAAACCCCTCTCTCAACACTTGAATTTCCCAACAGATATTTGACCATATCCAACATTCTGTAATCCAACATATATCATAAAGGATTAAAGTTAAGACTTAAGATAGCTTCAAACATAACACATCTAATCACATCATTACATAATAAGTTTTCTGTCATACGTTATAAACAATGCAAGGTTCATAAGTCCGATATAAACTTCATTCCAGGTTTCTGTCATGTATTGTTCCTGTTGTTGTGTTTACAAGAATGTGTGAGGAGATGAATAGCTGCCAGACAGAAACTCTACCATGACCCTATCATGCATGCCTTGATGGCACCAACTATAATCTGTACATTCAGTTCTGTGTCATTCAAATATTTTCTCACATTATCACATTCGTTACAGACATCCACCTTTTAAATCACAGATAATAACTCTGTAGTTGACGTGATGTGTGGATGGATGGATGGATGGATGGATGGATGGATACATGGATACATGGATACATGGATGCATGGATGGATAAACACTGCATAACTATGTCTATCTGTATGAATGAGGAATGTAATGTATGATGTTGAATAAACATGAGCACCCCCCCAACCCCATGCTTGCAGGCGTACCTGTCCAGAGACGAGGCCCAGGCCATGATTGCCCAAACCCTGGCTGAGAAGGACACCCTTAGGTGCCAGCTGATGGAGCTCCAGGAGAGGGTCCTCAGCCCACGAGCCACATACAGCTCCAGAGAGCTGGAACTACAGAGTCCTAATGTAATTTTTCTACACAAACACATTAGCACACACGTAAACACAACGTATACAGAAATAATGAAGATGATACAGAGCTTTATGATTTTGCCAAAAGGAAACAGAGGTGAGCTGGGAGAGCTCGAGGTCCAGCAGTGAAGAATCCCAGTTCCCCAACAGACGCAGACTTCGACGCCTGGATGCAATTAATCCCATGTCACTGACCTCCTGCCCTTCAGAGGTGTGTGTATGTTTGAGATACAGCTGCAGTTATTTTATTGGGACTGGTTATTGGCTCTCACTAGTTTTGGAATACACAGAAATGTGGCTAATCTGTATCAACTTCTGGTCAGATCCTTATTCCTGTTTTCCTTTTCCTTGACCAGAAAATTCATTAACTATATATAATATATATTTTTTTAAGTCAATATTTATCACTCATACTTTCAGAAGTCTGGCGTGATTTGCTGAAATGAAGCTTCTGTATATCCATTTTTGTAATGTAATATAAAATGTCAATGCTCAGGTTTATTAACATACCCAGCCATGGCCAGATTTTGTAACTGTTATATATTGAAAAATGTGCATATTGTTAAGATTTTTGTTTGTGTGTGCATGTGTATGTAGAGTGAAGATGCCGCTGCAAACAGCGTTCGATCCCGAAATGCAGAGCCACCCAGTTCAGATTCCCTCCGTAGAAGGGTGGAGGCTCTCTATGCAGACTGCAGGTGTGTGTGTGTTCATTTCCATGCTCATATACAGGGTATCTCACTATGCATGGGTTTAAGTCATATTTCGTAAGAGGCTACTAGCAGCATTTTACAGTCACCCACCAGGAAGGATAAGTTTTGCATTTTAGGTCAGCATTCCTTTCTGTTTTTTAACATGACACAGCATCAACGGCAGTGGGAGGGGGTAGCCAGCAGGGTCTTCCTTCTCGGGTCTTGATGAGGACATGAAACACTCAGACAACTTAAAGGTGCAGTGTGTAAAATGGGGGGGGTGACATGTAGCATTCAGATTCTAGATTGCAGCGCTCACTTGCTCGCTCGCGCTCACCCCTTCCGTCTGCAAAGTGACGGTGGCCTCCGAGGACATGGCGTCTTCCACAGCTGGGAAGACTGGGAGTATTTCAGGAGCATCTAGCAATGAGGTCAACATATGATATGTTATAATACCTTCTTTCCTGCTGCCTTTTTCTTTGTTGGTTTGTTTATACGCGTGAAACTCACAAAACGTGCTAGCTGGATTTTCCGTTCAGGCTGCCGTACAAACATGGCGACACAAGCTCTCTAAAGCAAGACCCATGCTATATGTTTATATAAAAGAATAAATATAAGGCTATGAAAACCAAACAAATTTTATTTTATAGCGATTATACACTTATACAAATATAATCATGGGTAGTATATTCAGATTTTGCCAATAAACCTTGGTAATTATTACACACTGGACCTTTATTAAATGGATTTCCAGTGTACTTAAAATTGTCAAACTAACACATGAAACGCAATCATTTAGGAGAAAATGGAAGTTTAGTTTTGCAGTTTGCATTCGTTTTTTAGCTAGGGCGCGGCCATCTTGTTGTTTGACAGCCTGTGACGTCACTGGATTGGTTGCCTCTGCTGGCAGACAGTGAAAGTTCAGGATAGCTACACACAGAGACAGTAAAAATAAAACTGTGAAGGCACAGGATTAGAAGAGACACAGGGGAGACCACTACTGTATTGTTCCTTCATATAACAACGAGTTTTACACGGTTAAAAACAGAGAAAAACCGTATGTTTTCATTAACTGCGGCTAATAAGGAGCTGCACCACTGCGGTGGCTAGCGGAGCTGAAAACAGAGACTTCTCTGCTAATCACAGTCCACGGTCTGTGGTAATCATTTGTTATAGCATGTATACATCCAGAGGAAGGTTGGTTGTTCACTGAATCAATCGACTACAACCTGACATTACTCGTCAGTTTTCAGTTTCGCTGCCTACAGCTCGTCCTCCTCCAACCGGCTATTCACACCGTGATAAACACATCAGTCCACAGCACACAGAGTAGCAATCTGATGTAAACATCAGTATTGACTGTAATAATGTTCATCACCAGAGTTTCACCAAGCCTAGAGGTTTCACAGCAGCATATTTACACCACACCAGTCGTTTAACGGGAGATCAGCCATAAAAGAATGAAGTGAAAATGAGTGTCAAAAATTAAAACAATGACCTGATATCAGTCTGCCACACATCTGAGTCCTCAGCAGAGGAACAGCGGATGCAAACCTCCAGGAAATATTAGTGCCCCAAAACAGCAGAGGCAACCAATCCAGTGATGTCACAGGCTGTTGAACAACAAGATGGCCGTGCCCTAGCTAAACACAAAATTAAACTTCTATTTTCTAAATGTTTACGTTTCATGTGTTAGTTTGACAATTTTTAAGTACACTGGAAATCCAATTAATGAAAAAAATATAAACGCTAGACTTATACAAATTAAATCCGTCTTAATCATCACAGCCTCTAGTCCTGTGTGGAGGTGACTGTGTCTGCAGAGCCCCCTCCCCCCACCTGTGTTTTGGTCTTTTGCTTTGTTTTGATGTGCACGGGGATGTTTCTGGGCAGAGAGTCTGTGTTTTCTCTCCAGCCAATGACAGAGCAGGTGAAGTTCCATGCAGCACAGGTAGAAGGACTGCTAGCCAAGCTAGCTGTCCCAGATGCTAGTGAGTGCTAGCAGCGGATGCTATTCGCCACTGCCACTTGCTAGCTCAATGCTTATGTCCAGGTGGCAGCTAGCATCCGGACTGTATTTTCTTTTCTTTGCAGTCCTGACTAGTCCTGACTAATACTGCTGCGGCTGTCAGGGCAGGAGGCGTGCACAAGTGAGCCCGAGAGGAGGGGCCCAGTTTGAATGTTGTGTTTACAAACTGCAACAAACTAACCTACAAACTCTACCTTTAAAGAAGACATATTCTGCCCCTTTTCCACAAATTAAAATAGTTCCCAGGTGTCTTAAAGACATGTCTATGACATGCTTTGATCAAAATGCCCCAAGGATCGAACATCATTGCTCTTTTCACGTGCTCAAAATAGCCCTGTTCAGAACAGTCTGTTTCAGTGGCCTTAAATGCAAATGAATCTGCTAGCCCCGCCCCATTCTTCTACCGATACCAGGTAGGGGTGGTATTATGCAAATTCGAAAACTAATGACATCATTATTAGACAACCGAGGGAACAGCTTGAAAAACCACATGGATTTCAACCTGTGGAGCCTGAAGATTACAGACATTTACATTTACACCCAAATATGTTAAAGAGCCTTCAAAAAGTCATATTTCCATAATATGTCCCCTTTAATATATAGTGTTTAAACTTATATAAGCCAAATGAAATTCATTTATAACACTGGCATCCTCATTTCCATCACAGCACATCGTTTCCATCACAATAAACAGTTGATAGTTTTTAGAAAAATCTCATGCTATGTTAGCATGATGATCTCAGATTTAAAGCTAACATTAAATGTACACAAAATACACAATATAAAATGTTATTTGTATGTATTTGTTTATTTATACATTCAATGGAAATATGAACTGTTTGGAAATGACAACCAGTAAAAATATTCTTTGTTTTGAGAAAATTTACCTTGATTTTCTTTCCTTTCTGTTCCTTCCAGGGAGCTAACGCTGCCCTCCAGCCATGTGCTCTCCTGACAATAACTGTTGCCATAGTTACAAGTACAAAAACCTTGAAAAAAAAAAAACTCCCTAAAGTTACATTTTGTGGTGTGTGGTGGAAATGACAGTGATCCCAAGGGACAGGTTTTTTGTTTTGTTTTTTTCTTTTTTAAAAAAAAAAAAAAAAACCTAAAACACTATTATATGTTTAAACACATGATACATTTCATTAAAATGGGTATTTATGTGCCATTTGTCTATATACACTCACCGGCCACTTTATTAGGCACACCTGTCCAACTGCTTGTTAACGCAAATTTCTAATCAGCCAATCACATGGCAGCAACTCAATGCATTTAGGCATGTAGACATGGTCAAGACGATCTGCTGCAGTTCAAACCAAGCATCAGAATGGGGAAGAAAAGTGATTTAAGTGACTTTGAACGTGGCATTGTTGTTGGTGCCAGACGGGCTGGTCTGAGTATTTCAGAAACTGCTGATCTGCTTTCACGCGCAACCATCTCTAAGGTTTACAGAGAATGGGCCAAAAAAGAGAAAATATCCAGTGAGCAGCAGTTCTGTGGGCGAAAATGCCTTGTTGATGCCAGAGGTCAGAGGAGAATGGCCAGACTGGTTCAAGCTGATAGAAAGGCAACAGTAACTCAAATAACCACTCGTTACAACCAAGCTATGCAGAAGAGCATCTCTGAACACACAACACGTCAAACCTTGAGGCAGATGGGCTACAGCAGCAGAAGACCACACCAGGTGCCACTCCTGTCAGCTAAGAACAGGAAACTGAGGCTACAATTCGCACAGGCTCACCGAAATTGGACAATAGAAGATTGGAAAAACGTTGCCTGGTCTGATGAGTCTCGATTTCTGCTGCAACATTCGAATGGTAGGGTCAGAATTTGGCGTCAACAACATGAAAGCATGGATCCATCCTGCCTTGTATCAACAGTTCAGGCTGGTGGTGGTGGTGTAATGGTGTGGGGGATATTTTCTTGGCACTCTTTGGGCCCCTCAGTACCAATTGAGCATCGTTGCAACGCCACAGCCTACCTGAGTATTGTTGCTGACCATGTCCGTCCCTTTATGACCACAGTGTACCCATCTTCTGATGGCTACTTCCAGCAGGATAACGCGCCATGTCATAAAGCTCGAATCATCTCAGACTGGTTTCTTGAACATGACAATGAGTTCACTGTACTCAAATGGCCTCCACAGTCACCAGATCTCAATCCAATAGAGCACCTTTGGGATGTGGTGGAACGGGAGATTCGCATCATGGATGTGCAGCCGACAAATCTGCAGCAACTGCGTGATGTTATCATGTCAATATGGACCAAACTCCCTGAGGAATGTTTCCAGTACCTTGTTGAATCTATGCCACGAAGGATTAAGGCAGTTCTGAAGGGGGTCCAACCCGGTACTAACAAGGTGTACCTAATAAAGTGGCCAGTGAGTGTAATTATTATTAGATCAAAATTTAATTCAATTCAATTTTAAGAAGGATTGAATCTAAAATCTGGCCCAGGGACAAAGAAAAATATGGCAAAAACTATACATATAAAACCATGGTTTATATAATAAAAATAATAACTGATCTATAATTCAAACTTTGTGGATCCTGTGCCATCCGATTGTATAGAAGACCACAACCCTACATCATTTAAAAGGCCACACCCCCTCACTGGTGAAAACCAAGGAGAAGCCCTCGTGTTCTATAGGCACTAATACGTAAAACCACAATGCCAAAGAGTTGCTGTGTGGTATATTGTTTGTCGAACAACTTAAAAGAACCTAACATAAGATTTTCCCTGCTCCCCTCAAGAGAGTGGGACAGGAAAAGAAGAGATTTATGGCTTCAGGCCATAAGAGGAATGGACAAAAATGGCAAGCCATTATACATACAATTGTTGTAAATTTTCGTTTAAATTTTGTGTGTGTGTGTGAGAGAGAGAGAGAGAAGTTTGATAATGATGTGTTGTGACAGGGGTGAGTAATCAATACTCAGTTTATAAAAATAAATTAGATTACATTTACAAGTAATATTTACATATTTATTGATAGAATGACATGTTTAAAAAAGGATGGCAGTGAGTGAGAAAGAGAGAGAGAGACAGAAATACACTCTCAGAAGAGATGTGTTAAAAAGTAACACGTGTTAAGTTTTAACACATCAGCGTGTCTAGTTAAGGACAACACATTTTGTGTTCCTTTTAACACAATCAGTGTGTAAGCACATTGAACACATATTGTGTGTTCAATATGTCAACACAAAGATGTTAAAAATAACACAAAGATGTGTTGTTTATATTTTTTTTTCTAAAATAGAAATTATGCTTGAAACCCACTAAAATACTCATATTTTCATTAATTTACAGTGACCTTTATTCAAAATTCTGTCACTGCAGAAAATTTAGGGAAAAACAGCTGATGGCAAACATTCAAATTCCATTCAACAAATTCCAAGTCCATCAACATTCAAACAATTCATCAGCAATAGGATAACCTGTAAATGATCGCTGCAAGGGACATCAGGTCACACCGTCATTAACTGCATGACCACAAAACAGGATACACCATTAACTATCCTCTTCCAATTCCAAAAGAGTAAGTGACTGGCTCAGGTGTGTCACAGGTAAAGCGGTCCACAGTAATGCAAATTTAAACAATCAATTTGTATCTTGGATTTACATATAGTGCATTTCCACTGAAAGATGACAGCAAGTCTAGTGGTCTGATGTCTGCTACATCTTCTACATTCATCATTTCATACTCATCAGTCCGCTCCACCACATATGAAAACAGATGCTAATCAAAATATTTCACAGTTAAAATTCTGAGAAAAAATAGCACCTCTTCCTTTTCACAATTGGGAACCATGTGTACAATCTCTCCAAATAGATGCTCCCCTCTTGCATCACAGTTTAAAGCAAGAACACAACCAGTCTTAAGTCTGACCAAGCCAACAGACAGAGTGAGCCACATGAAATGTGTTGCAAGTACCAATATCACACCCAAGTGCTTCCAGATTTTCAATTAACAGATTACTTTTCCCCAACAATCCAACCATCACTAGAAAGGCGTTTGGGACAGTCATTTTTTTCATCAGTGGATCACTAAATTTCCAATTGTACATACTTTGAACTTGATCCTTGTAAGCCAAAGTCTTAGAAATATTAATGAAATTACACACAGCATGAGCATGTCTTTTCAGGGGACCATGCTCTCAAATCTCATGCACCATAACTTCAAAAGTGGTCCAAACTTTATCATCATGCACCAATAGTGAGTCATAAAATGATGTTTCGGGGTGAGTGGTCTGCCTGGATAAAGAATCTTAACAAATTATGGTGATCTATAACCAACTGCTTTAAAAAGACAGAAAACTGTTGGTGACTGAGATCCAGAATCTGTGGTTGTTGAAGGTTTTCTCCATGCCCATTTTGATAGATGCAAGGTTCTCAGGAGATGGTCTCATCCTTTTGGTGGCCGTTATCCAATCCCTTGTGGACTCTTCTTCCCCTTCTGCAATCACTTGTAGAGTTATAGTTACTCCAGAAGGCTCACTGGACCTCCTGCGCTTGTGATACCGTCTCTGATCTTCATGAAGGTTTCCCGCAGGTTCCTCAGTTTCAACTCAATGAATCCACAGTGGGATACTGGATCATAAAAGTGCTCCTAAAAGTAACAATAAAGTAACTTTTACATTTTCTCCAGAATTGCACAAGGTTACGGGACCTCTCGCTCAATCTGAAAACAATTTCAACGTTACTGGACTAAGCTTTTTTATGCAAAAAAATTCATTTTGGAGCTCAGGTACTTGGAGAAAAGAGAAAAGTCTAGAGGCGTCACGTCCCGATGTCCTAAAGACGAGTCGCCGACCTCCTGACATTTATTTCTGGCATGCTAGAAAATTTCTCGTCGTGACGGACAATATATGGGGTCCTGCACATACGACAAGTTTTTGCCCCCAAAAGTCTCCACACTGATATATCTCCATCTATCTATCTATCTATCTATCTATCTATCTATCTATCTGTCTATCTGTCTATATACTATATATATATAACTTCCGGCCCACAATCTCCGTCTGCGCTTGGCGCCTTTTTCCTTTTCAGCGCACAGAGAAGGACAAACAAAAGGCGCGACTTGCTGTTCGTCAGCCATTATCTATAGGAACCAACATCAGGAACCAATGTCGATTTGAGGTTTACAATCGAGCAATTATAGAGCAGCACAAATCTCAGCGGCATTGCAAGGGTAATCCATGGATTTGTTATAAGATTATATTTATATTATATTATATTATACATTATATATATTATATATTATACAGTATATTATATATTCATATAATACATCCATGGGGTAATCGTGGTGGAGAGCAATCGCAGAACGACGTGCAGTTAGTGGGGGTCTGAGACTGATCTGAGACGTACGACTGATGAGGGAAGCTCGTGCAGTTTGAGACGTGAACAGACGAATAGTCGTACAGCCTCTAATTAACTAATAATAATATAATAATAATAATAATAATTACTATAACTTTTTTTTTTTTTTTGGATATAATGTTGCCGACCATCGCTTGGCAACGACGTGATATAGCTAATGTTAGCCATTGCCGGAGGTTTCCAGGCCGGTTAACGTTAGATAGGCGATGGCGGGATTTGTATTCACCGCAAGTCAAAGCCAGCAAAACCGGAATGGTTTTCATCTATTGGCTGGTTTGCACGCAGTCGGGCCGCGAGGTTTGATATGGACGTTAGCAGTGCTGCACAGCCGCTAGTTAGCGAGTTAGCGTAAATGACAGCTTTACTTTACTAAAAACGAGAGTGGACGATGGCGGCGGTCATTCACAGACACCTTCCAGCGCTGGCGTGGAGGATAGAGTGATGGTGCCAATTGTGGAGAATGGGGATAAAGGAGAGGATGAAGATAAGGAAGAGGAACTGACATGGGCGGCATCAGCAGCGACTATGGTGGCTTCGGTATCCGCAGAGGGTTCGTTTTTTAACCGGAGTGCCAGTTTGAATTATGCTACTTGTTGTTTGCATAATATTATGTCATTTATCCCGGTAGTATTTTAGCCTGTGTGTGTGTGTGGGTGGCGTGGAGATAAGAGGAGGAGAGAGGAGAGCAGTTTAGAAAAGTTTAGAGAAGAGAGGATGGCGGGGTGGAGAGTGAAGGAGAGGAGAGGGGTGGAGTGGAGAGGTGAGAGAGAACAGAGACAACAGAGTCAGTGAGAGACAGTGGTAGGAGCTGGTGAGGAGTGACACAAGCAGTGTAGCCTCTAACAGATGATGCTGCTGTTGTTTCTGTTCACAGTTACACTTATGTGTAAATCCACAGATGCTCTCTGTGGTGGCCATGATTTTTATTGTTGGTGCTTGTTGTTTGGCATTTGTTCATTATAAATACAGGGAGTTAAATATGCTTGTGTTGTTGTATGATAAACATTTAGTAACATGCATTTAAATTCTGTATTAGCCTGGGATCAGTAAGTGTTATATCTGTTGTAGTATTATGTGTTGGTGTTTGTTGTGTCAGAATTCACTAGCACTAATTAACAACAGATGATAAAATTGGACTGGACAAATTGTATTGTTTTTTTGTTTTTTTTAAGATGTTTAAAAAACTTGTGGGAGAAACCAGAGAACCTGGAGGAAACCCATTCTCAATACTGAATCCATTCATTTCTAGCGTGAGTGCATTGTGCAAGGAGGTGTTTTTCATTTTTCAAGTGGAGGCAAGATAATCTGTGGTCTATGTTGAGGCTGATGGGGACAGTGTTCAGGGAGAGTGTCTTAATCCATGACCAGATTTGCCCTCAGAGGGGCGATGGAGTTCAGTGGATGCTGTGGGCAGGTGTATATGTATTCCCTGGATGGGGGGGAGGAAAGAGCTCTTTAATGTGTCTTGGGACTCATACTGGGGATTGGTGGATGATAGTACGAAGCGTGTTTGACTTGATGTGGGACCAGTCTCAGGCGTTTCCTCAGAGGGAGATTGGTGCCTGGTGGAGACAGGGGGCACAGGTTTGGTCTTTGATTTCTCCCAAATGTCTAATTCGAGTTTGCTGGGAGAGTGTCTTAATCCATCACGAGATTTGCTCTCAGAGGACCGATGGAGTTCAGTGGATGTTGTGGGCAGGTGTATATGTATTCCCTGGATGGGGGGGAGGAAAGAGCTCTTTAATGTGTCTTGGGACTCATACTGGGGATTGGTGGATGATAGTACGAAGCATGTTTGACTTGATTTGGGACCAGTCTCAGGCGTTTCCTCAGAGGGAGACTGGTGCTTGGTGGAGACAGGGGGCACAGGTTTGGCCTTTGATTTCTCCCAAATGTCTAATTTGATGTTCCTCAACTCATCTTGCAGCACGTAATTCTGTTCTTTACTGGTTCTGTGAGAATGAATATATGCCACAAGTTGTCCCTCTAAACCCCTGTTTTTTTCCTTAAGTTTTCTGATGTCCCATCGACGCTCATGTAACTTCATCTGTGCCTCATCCAACTTGCGCTTTAGCTCTGTTATCTCCTCATTTTCCTCTTTTGGACTGGTTGCACACTGACAGCTTACCTCTTCCTTGGGTTTCTGGAAGTTTCTCATGCAGTTGCATGATTTGGGTCTTGAGATGTCCGAGATGTTGCGAGGTTTCTTCAACATTTCTGTTTGCAGTAACTTATTCTGTTGCTCAAGTTCTTTGTTGTTTATCCTGACAAACTTGAGTTCCTGCTGTACTTGTTTCTCTTCAGTTTCCAGTTTGACCATTTCGGCTTCCTGGAGGTTCGCCCTCTGTTGCTGTGTGAATAAAAGATCTTTGGTGTGCTCCAGCTCTTTGTTCAACTGGTCCACCTCTGCTAATACATTGGCCAGGTTTTTCTTTGCCAGGACCTGGCTCTTATCAGCAGAGGTCACACACATCTCCAGTTTTGTCTTTGTTTCTGAGAGCTGGCTTTTCACTTGCCCTAACTGCTTTTTCACAGAACGATATTTCCTCTCCAATTTGACGATCTCGGAATTCTTTGAAATGACCTCAGTTTTCTTGTCTTGGATTTCACCAGTTAAAGTCTCAGTTGTTCTCTCTAACTCAGTGATTTTTGACTGAGCTGTGAACAAGTTTTTAATGGTGAGGTCTCCTGTAACCTTTTGAGATGAAATCTGCATTCTTAGCCGTCGAATTCCAGCCTCCATTTCCTTCATCTGATTCCTCATGCAAATGATTACCCGGTCTTTGCCATGGCTGAATGCAATGTCTTTATCATCTAGGTTTTTAAGTTTATCTTTCAGGTCATTGTATTTGTTAATCTCCACTTCCAGTTTCGTTATGATGAGACGCTGTTTTTCTGTCTCTTTTCGCTGACATTCTATTTCCCGGTCTTTTTGTATACAAGCCTCAGTTGCCTTCATAACCCTTTGTTCTGTGTCTGCCACGTAGTATCTTTGATCATCAAGCTTAGCAGCGAGCAGGCGGGTCTCTCTTTGCAATTTATAGTTGGTTGTCTTCTCAATATCTAGTTGTTTTTGATATGCTTTAATTTGAACTCTCAGCTCCTTAACTTTTTTGCCTTCGTCCTCAAGTTTTTCTTTTTCCTGTATAACCAATTCCATTTGCTCCATCATGTGTTTATTCTGAGTTCTCAAGTCACACAACTCATGATTTGTTTTGTCATTTTCAGCATTCTTGTCGCTTATTAGTTGTTTCAGTTCATCTACTGATTTGCTGGTACGCTGTTTATATCCTAAGAGCTCTTCAACCTTATGTTTCAATGTCTGATTTTGTGTGGCCAGTTTTTCTTGTTTTTGTTTGATTTCACTGAACTTCTCCAGTTGCTTCTCCATCTGAATTCGCATGGACTGCTCCACAGCGTATTTGTTCTGGAGGTCCTGGTTTTTCAACTCCAGACTCAGAATTTTCTGCTCTAAATCAGACTTCAGATGGGTTTTCTCAGACATTTCATTGGCAAGGGTTTTTTTGGTCTGCTGTAGATCATTTCTGAGGTTGTTAGTGAGCAGTTCCAGTTCTTTAACATCCATCTGCAGTTTAGCATGCTCAATCGCTAGTCTCTTACTAGAGCTTTCCTTTTTAATAAAGGACGCGATTTGTTTCTTCAACTCCCTGTTTTGGTCAAATAGCCGTTTCTCATTTTTCTTTGTCCGAGTTAATTCAGACTCTTCCTGACGTACACTCATTTTTGCGCAAGTGTTTTAATTACCTGACCTGAAATGAAGTGACTCAGCTCTTAGTGTACTCGTCTGCGTATGCAACTGTGCCTCTCTGTAGACTGTGTAGACTGTGTTCCACCAGCAAATGAATATCGATTCTGATCTACATCCTAACCTAACATTCCAATGATGACATCATAGTGATGTCATTCACTTCAAGGGACAACTGAGTGATCAGGGGGAAAACCCCACATCACTATGATGACATTCCAATGATGTCATCATAGTGATGCCATGCATTTCAAAGGACAACTGCCAAAGTAGATTTTACTGACTAATTATTCAGAGGGAAAACCCCACACTGTTTCCATGATTACGAACTAGATTGGAATATGCTATAGTAATAAACAATAATAAACTTTATGTATATAGCACCTTTTTTAAACAAGATTAGAGTGCTATACAGAAAAAAATAAATTAAGATACCAGGACGGCATCTTATTTCAGGTGAATTATAAATTTACAGTAACATGGGGCGCCATGTGGTGCAGTGGGTGTTAAGCAGGCGCCCCATATGCAGAGGCCACAGTCCTCACTGCAGTCGGCCCTGGAATCCCGCATCGCGCGCCCTTTACTGCATGTCACTCCCCCTCTCTCTGCCTCCCCATTTCCTGTCTCTCTCATACTGTACTATCAAATAAAGGCAAAAAAGCCCAAAAAATACACTTCAAAAAATGCCTACATGTCATATGAGTCTAGGAAAAACACAGAAGTAAACTGTGTTGAGGAACTATACTAACCTAAACTAAGTTTCTGTGTAGCACAGCATTCCTCAGCCCTTGTGTTACTGCTCAAGGAGCCTTTGTGCTTCTATATTCAAGGTATTGACAAGAAGCTATAATTATCCCAAACCCCCAGCCAATCTCTTATCTCAGACCTAGTATACTCTTCTTAATTAAAAGCTTCAAAAGCTGGTCTAAAGTACTGAACTCAGACCTGTTTGTTTGTGCAAGACAGAGACACACCCTGGTTTTCATGTAGGTGACATTTTGTTTGTTTTTTTTCTCTTGTAGCTTGGAGACCAACTCTCTACTGGATGACTTTGTGTTCCTCCCCTGTGGTATATATCTGCATAGAAAATATATCAACTTTTTTGAGGGAACTGTGTTTTGTGTGGAGGGTGGTGGTGGTTTGTTGTTTGCATTTCATTACCTATTGTACAATGGTGGCCATTTGCCAGGGCTGTAAAGTGACACATTAACTCTGGCACCTTATTTAACATTCTTGCCAAGTCATTCAACAACTTCTCTTTTGTTTAGTGGGCAGTGAAGACGAGCAGACACCCAAGCTATGCTCTCCAGGTGACTCCAACTCTGACGGGTGAGGCGGTCCACTGGACCAGCATTGTTACAAATAAAGAGCTCCATATTTTGAAGTAGAACAGATGACAAAGCATTTCCTAAAGGTAATACATTATGTAAGTAATCAAGGTATTGCAGACTAATCTAGTAATCAGCCTTATGTTTTATGTTTTATATGCCACAAACTGAGTTCATCACTGTCGAAAATGTATAGTGTGACATCACACATTTCCTTTCCTATGATCCTTATGACAATCACTGCTGAAGCATTCATTATCTCTCCCTAATCTTCCCTCACCTCTCACCAGCCTGTCCAAAACCTCAGCCCCGCCTTTCCTCATGCGTTCCCGTCCAAAAGCTGTTCGCATCAGTGCCCGTGTTCTCAGTATCTCCTTCCGGGGGACAGCGCTGCACAGCCAGCTGGCAGTGGTGGGGGAAATAAGACAGGAGTGTTTGTGCATCACGTGACAGAGGGGAGCCCTGCGCATACTGTTGGCATCAGCCCCGGGGCACAGATAGTGGAGGTAGGTGCAGGTGTACCTGAAAACACCTGTTAAAACTCTTCTGCCTGTGGTGGTGGTGTTTCTCATCGTGTTGTTGCTTTGCAGGTGAAGTATGAGCAGAACCAGAAGGCTCTGAGGATGGTGCTGGAGGATTCCACTTTAGAGGAAGCTATGTGGGCTCTGGGCCAGGTGACAGGCCTCTGCCACCTCTCCTTACGCCCCAGGCAAGATGGTATGTCCTGCAGCATGTACATAATACAGCTCATGTTCAAAAGTCAAGATGGTTTCTCTTATCATATAGCATTTCTATACATTTTAGTGAGGATGTTACCTCTTTCTGGATATTTCTCCATTCTGTAAGCCAAGCTAGTTTATGTAATTATAAAATAATTTATATTTGATGGCATTTTGCTTGATAAAGTTATTTCACCTTTAAGACACATTCTACTTAACTTTATTAATACTTTATAAATTGAATTGAATTGAGTTGAATAATGAGCAAATTATGTTACTGCCTTCAGTTCACTAACACTGGGACCATTCAGACGTCGTGTTTTTTTCAACTTTAACACCTTCTTTTCCACATGTTGCAAACTGCTGGATCCTCCCCTCATCCTCTCAACACACAGAATTGTTCACTTTGTCAACAACAGAACACATTAATAATAAGCATGTATATGGAATGTATAATGTATATGTAATTAACTTTAACCAAAAATCAGGCCAAAACACCAGGACCAGGAGTTAGCCCTCAGTCAGTGCACTGTCTCAGTGATAAATACTGTAAAATACCCTGGGTGCAAACAGAGTATATACCTGCAGTGATGTTTGTGTCTGAAACTGTCATACAAGCTTGCAAACAGCAACAACAAATTGGGCGACCAGTCAGTCCAGTTTCACATTCCAGTTCCTGAAATGGTCAGTTGCTCTCATCACCTGATCAAGTAGATATCAGAGTTTCCTGGAACCAGGTGTGATGGCAAAAAGGTACAAATACAGCAGTAATTTTTCCAAAATATTAATGATTGATCGATTGATTGATTGGCTCAAAATAAATCTAAGATTTCATATTACCTGTAATAAATTACGTTATTAATTTCCTCCCCTTTTACATTAAACATTATAAAAATTATACATGGTGAATAATCGTAAATCTATGAAGACCTAATGTGATGGACATTTAGATTGCTTCAAATTCAATAAGGACCATGATCATTTGAATTTAATAAATCAATGAAACGTCAACAAAAACAAAGCAGATATTGATGGAGGATGATGTCATGCAGCTTCTTGACATGCACAAACTGAATAACCAGTCATCAAATCACCTAATGAAGTCATTAAAAGGAAAAATCACAAGATGCAGTAATTTAAAGTTTCAAACAAAGGAAATGATACTTGTGTTTGAGACAACAACCAGCTATTACATCATGTGTATAGTACAAGCTACAAAGCTACTGTAGTGGTTTGGTTAGAGTGTCCTCTGCCTGCTGTTCAGATTATGAGGCACTGCTACAGCAGCTGCAGAGCAGTGAGATATCATCAGGAGACTCCTTCTACGTACGTGTCAACATGTCTCTGGCTGCAAGCCTCAGTGGAACCCTGGCTGTGTCCTGCAATGACATCCTACATGTGACCAACACGCGACCCTCTGACACTGAGGACATGTGGTATGCGAGCCAAGTTCACCCATGTCAGCTACTGGACCTCCAGAGTGGGACCGTACCCAACTATTACAGGTCAGTACACTGATGAGGAATATAATGTAAACATGTGGGGAAGAGGAAAATTGCCCATATTGTCATATTAATCAATGGAGAGGAGTCAGAGTCATTAGACTACATGGAAGTGAAGTGGCTGATTTTCTCTATTCTCAGGGCACAGCGACTTCTTATTCGAGACATTGAGGACATGAACTTTCAGACAAAGAAGTCTTATAAGGCTGGACATGTAGTGGCCCAGAATAAACAGAAGGCTGTGAGGATTGTGAGCACCGGGCGTCAGGGCAGGAACCCATTTTGGGTCAGTGTGGAGGATGAAAAGTCCAAGGGTCTAGAGTCAGGTATGAGATGATTCAACAGCACACAAGCGTCAAAGTACACATCTGTACATTTGTGTTTTACACAAATATTTGTTAACAAAATATATCCTTCCTTCTGTAGGTGATACATCTGCAACCAAAAGTTGCGTAACACTCATGCCCTACACCCTAGTCACCCCCCACTACCCACCCATCTGCAGACCCATCCTACTGCTGCCCTCTGTCCTGGGACGCATATTGGACAAGAAGCTGGCAGGGTGGCAGGGATTTCAACTCTGTCAACCTGGTGAGAAATACTCTGTCGCTGCTGGAGTATATGCCACTGTAAACAAATGATTAGAAGCTGAAGGAGGACATACACAGATAGCTGCAATGACAGATACAGTGGAAGTCCTGGTTCACCCAAACTCCTTCCATTTAAGAATGATGGAGGCCACTTTGCTCTGACAAACAATAAGTCCAGCAGAATATTTTTTGTAGCCTCGTCCAGACCTGTGCTTTGCTACAGTACTCTCTCTGAGCTCTTCGGGCAGTTCCTACGACCTCATGGATCTCATTTTGCTCTGATATGCACTACAAGCTGTGATGCCTTATTTAGACAGGTGTGTACCTTTCAAAATCATGTCCAAACTATTTAATTCAACACAGCTGGACTCAAATGAAGGTGTAGAACCATCTCAAAGATGAATTAAAAAAACTGACAGCACCTGAATGACCTACAGGTGTGTTACAGCAAAGGGTCTGAAAACTTATGTTCACGTGATATTTCAGTTTTTCTATTTTAATTAATTTGCAAAAAAAATGGGTTTGTGCTGTCATGATGGGGAGTGTAGATTGATGAGAAAAACTATGCTGCAACATAAAAATGGTGAAAATTTGGAGGGGGTCTGAATGCTTTACGTACCCACTGTAAAAGTGCTTGTTTTGATGGAACAGGTGTTTTATTAGTGAGTCTATTTATGTATTTCCTCCCAATTTCATGCTGTAATGGAAGTTTGTGTAGCTGACATCATAAACAAATGAGCTCGCACTGTATTATTTTAAGAGTTTGTTGCTTTAAACCAGGAAGGAAATCAACCTGAGATAAACTTGTGAATAAATAGTAACAAAAAGCTATATAAAGGCAGTCAGTGTTTATTACTGTTCCCTGCAGTCATAAGGTAAAATGGATGGTGGAGGTGTTTGTGAAAAAACTGGAACATTACAATAACAAAGAACAATTGTAAAGAACACAAAGAGGATGTAAGAAAAATCATTTTTAATTTGCTTATTCTGTATCAGCTAACAGCCAATATACATGTCATCTCCTCTTCTCATCCGTCTGCTTCTGTCTCCTGTCCCACTTTTGTTTGGACTCTTCTGCTCCACAGAAGTGCTGAGCTCCTGTGAGCATGCAGCCAGACTACAGAAGTCTGAGATCCTGGAGGAGTGTGAGCAGGGGAGAAACCACTGCTACACCCTGCAGAGTGTTGAGAAAGTCATGAAAAAGGTCAGAACATTAACTCAAAATAAAATCAAAACTTACATTTGGACATTTGAACAGCACCCAAGACTTGAAGTACAGTATATCTGATGTTAAAATGTACCATCAGGTTAGCAGTGGGGCTCTGTGGATGGTAGTGTCACATGCTCCTTATGGCCCCCAGGGGATGAATTTTTATAACTGCAGTGATTCCAGCTTTTCCTAAAGCAGTGTGGTCTACAATAGATCAAGATCAAGAATTCTTTAATGTCATTATCCATACATATAACTAAATTTTCTTCAGTTCCTCTCGGCATAAAAAGCACTCAATAAAATACACTATCAAAGACAAACACACATTCATGGCGTCCATTTACAAAGAGTCATTTTGTATGAATGTATCTGCCACAATCATCATGTTAAAAGTTTGAATCTTTAATAATTCGATAACTAAAAACTACAGGTTACAACCTGAATGTGTAGATTATTTCTGTTTCCTTTTAAATACAAGTTGATGGGCCACTGAAAATTGTACAAATTAAAAAATCAAAATGCAGGCTTTTTATACATCTTTACATATGTTGCATTTAAATCTTGCTCATCACATTATACTCCATCTCCCTCCTCATCCTACAGGGGATTCACTGTGTGCTGCCCTTAGGCCTGGACTGTGTACGTCGACTACAGCGGGCACAGATCTTTCCCATCATTATTTTTATCAGTCAGACTGCAAGAAGTGCACGTAAGCTGAGGTAAATTTTTCCACCTTCTTCATGCAAACACTGACAGACAGCTACACAAGCCTGATATCACATTTAGCCCATCATGAGCACTCATGCTCAGTGGTGTGTACTGATGACCTCACTGATATCTGAGTTTCAGCATATACATTTTGTCCCTTTTGACATTAGCTCCCAAAATACATGCAAACACAAGTCAGCCTCTGACACAGATACAGATCATACTATTCAAACAGTTACTCCTAATTAGTTTCTGTTCACAGTAATTCTCATGATCTCCTTGCTCACTCATTACCTTCATATTATATAATTGTTGGCACTGCCACCATAATTTTTAGGTTTGTCTGTCACAAACCAGGAAGTAAATCATTCTCATGAATGAATGTTGATGAGAAAAGTTACACCCTCTTGTGGCAACAATGTGTCACTGGAAAAACTGGTATCACTGCCTCTGTGAGGATTTCTCTCTGAACTATTGTTGATATACTTCACCGTACATAATAGAGCCACTCTCTGAGGGAGTGACATCCAAACCTGGTAATAGTGCTGATGTTTTGGAGAACTGGATCATTTAGATTTGTCAAATGTAGTTATTCAGAAAGTTCAGTAGTTCATTTCCCTCATCCCTCTATCACTCCCAGGTCAAAGGTGCAACGCCACGGCCAGACAGAGGAGCAGCTGCTGGCATGTTCAAAGAGCGAGGAGCCATTGCTGGACAAGCTGCCATGTCTGTACCGCAGTGTCACTCCAGACTCCTGGAGTGACCACACCTCACTCCTCACCAGCTTGCGCACCATTATCTGGGAGGAGCAGAAGAAGATCGTCTGGGTAGAGCCTGACCTGTGGTGAAAGACCAAGTAAAGAAAGCAGAGAGAATATAAAAACAATGTGAAGCATTTTTCAAAGGGCTTTATTATTCTTTTTTTTTTTTTAATAAATAAGAGTATGTATCTATGATACTTCTGAGTAACTCTGTGACTAAAGGACTCTCACAATGGTATAGATGAAAATCCATTTAAAAAGTGTTTTAAGCTGTATAACTTGCTGCTTTGAGGCACAATACAGACATAATCACTAACCATACCTGGTTATTGATTGTGTCTGTATTGCTCCAGACATAAACATTCATGAAACTGTATGATTTTTTTACAGTATGTATTCCTTCTGAATCTTCATGATATGTTGTTGACCATTTCTCACTATAAGGGATTTTCTTTTATTGACAGTATGTCATTGAATGCTAGTTCTCTCTCTTTCTCTCTCTCTCTCACACTCACACACACACACACACACACACAAACATGTGTAGTTTTTGACTGTCCTTTTCTGCTTTCTGCGTATTTCTGCTACTTCATGGTGGTACTACCACCATGCTTGTGTAATAATGCTTATGGCTGCAGGTACCACCGTTGTACCTGCAGCCATAAGCCTTAAATCTTATGGTCACCTCATGAAAAAGGGAACACAACATCCATGTGTGAATTTTGTTGTCAGATTTTGTAATGGGGTGGTTGGGCTCCACTGTGTCTCACTATCAACATAATAAACATGTCAATGTTTGTGAGTTTGTTCTATATGAACCAAGTGTGTAGAAGCATGAACTTTGAATCATGTAAATGGTTGACAGAGATGGCGACCTTTAGCCTTTACAGACCCTGAGTGGGTATGAGAAAAATATTAGGGTTTTCTTTTAAGTGACACCTGCTCTACTTCATAATCCTGTTTGATAATACCATCATTTTCAGTGAACACAGGCTACAAAATCGTTTGTATGTTTTTTGTTTTTTTCCCTTTGTTTCTTTCATTCTTTCTTTTTAATGGAAGACGTCCAGTCTCAGTCTTACATTTAAAAATTGACAAAATTGTCTTACATTGAAAAAAGTCAGGTGGAATTGATTTAGACCTTAATGAGGTGTCAACACATGTTTTTCCCACAGCTGCATCTACACAACGTGTACCTCGGCAGGCGGGTGACATTTTGCTCTCGGGCCCTCATCTTGTTGCTTCTTATTAGCTACAAGCACATGAATTTCAACCGAAAGGCCTTGTGTTGTGTGTCAGTGTATAATAGATCCCCACCTTACATAAACCAGTCCCAGTCCAAATACAGACCTACCAGTTATCCCTGTAAGGTTTAGTTCTTTTTGTTACGTAACATTATTCAAAGAGGTGGCACATTTAGATACAACGCCACTGTTGGAGATGGAAACTGAGGAGCAAAGAGCAACATTGGTTTGGGTTAAATGTTTGTTTCAAAGCAGAACATTTATGTGTAACACTGTATTCCAGTCTACTGTGTAACCATATCATTCATATTTTCTGAACAGTACAAATACATGCATTTCTTACTATGTTATTCTCTCATTGATAATTCCAAAGCTATAGCAGTACAATAAGCTATTCACTGATAAATCATGAATGCTTAATGAGAAAATATTTTCTCATTCCGTTTCATTCTTTAATCAATACAGCAACATTTGATCAGTTACAGCAGACTTATGAAGTAGACTTAAATGAGTCAGTAGACACATACAGTTTAGAGAACCTTAGAGAACATTTCAGCCTAGCCATAGGCTTTGTAAATTGTCAACTCTTTTTGTAAACTAATCATTTAGTGATTCTTTTCACTTTAAAAAATGTGTATAATTTGATGTAATTAGGAAAAAATGTTCAGTTGCCTAGTTACAAGGCACATGATCATGCATGTTAGGATCCTTCTTAATCCTCACAACTTGTAAATTCTATTTTTTAATTTGTACATAAAGATCATTTCTAATCTTCTTAAATGATTTATAGTAATTTGAAGTCAGGAGTTAGATGTATCAGTGTTGTAAGAATGGTGCATTGTGCAGTGGTGCCACGTGGTGGCTTTGGATGCTCATTTTAATCCCCTAACAGTTGATTGTTAGTGGTAGATAAAGATTTGTTAGCTGAAAGCCATGATATGTTGCTGCCACAAGGGGGAGGCAGAGAGAATGGATGTGGATTGGAGGGAGTGGTTTAGAGAAAAAAACATGGTTCCTAAGTGAGGGAAGAGCAAGGAGGAATGAGAGGCAACACTTTGATTTCTGAACACAAGCCCCAGGCACCACTGTCTTTCCTCAGACTGTCATGCTGTTTCCTTGGCTCTTTCCCAGATCCTGATTGTCCTGCCTGTGTGTACTGGGCAGCAGAAAACAAGGGTAATCAATGACCCCCACCCCTTACACCCGCACTCCACTTTTTTTTTATCTAGTGGTGATTATTGACTCGATCTGAAGGATTTTTTAAGACTTCGACTTAATCAATTTCCTCTCCTGGAAGACGTTTTTGGCTTCATCAGAGTCCAAAACCCCAGCCCTCCCTCCTGTTGCTGGGAAACCACTGTAGTGATTTGTGTGTTGTCAGAGTGCATTATAGACAGTGACATAGAGAGAGAGAGAAACCTTGGCTGGAGAAAGAGGGAAAATATATAGAGAGAAAGGGTTTCAATAAGAAAACAATATAACATGCAAATCTTCTTTGGCTCCGTCCCTCTTTCTTGTACAGTTTCTCTCCAAAAATGCACACAGTGCTGCACACTAGAGCTCAATTAATATGCTTTGATTCCCTCTGTCCTCTCTCACTCTCAGTCTCTCAGTATCTCACTCCCTCTCCCCTTCCTTCCTTCCATTGGCATGATACTGGAACTGGGTTGAGTTTTAGCTTTTCAGATTAAAGGGATGAAGAATGTGTAGAAAAAAACAGCTGGGGAGAGGGTTTGATGTTTAATTGATAAGAGTTTTTAATTCAGAGCGAGGCTTGTTATTTACTGTCTGTCTGTCTGTCTGTGAAAAGCATTTCTGTCCATAGCATAAAAATACCAGTTGCAATAGTGAATTATTTCCCTAGAAAAATTACTGGTAAATTGTTTTGTGTTATACTACATTTATATACTGTAGATACTAATAATAAGTCTATTTCATGTTTTTGAAATAGATGCTACAATAGCTGTGTGTGTGTGTGTGTTGCTGTTATGGGGACAAGACTGCAGGCTAATGAAAAGACTGTCATTACAAGCCCTTCCATCAAAATGTGTGACATTTCGCAACATTTACACTTCAGGAGATTCATTACATAATAATTAATTCATAATCATTTTGGCTGCCAACAAACACTTCTGTCAACCTACAGCTATGGTCCACACACACAGGTGTTTCTACTTCTCTGACTGTGTGTGTGCAGGCTTGTCCATGCCTGCGTCTGAAATGACTCCTTTTTTACTATTCACTAATTTCCTGTCATCTCATTTTAGGGTCTTAATGGTGAAAAGACCCTTGCACAGTCAACTCAGCCATCAATCATTTATCTGTGCTTCTTCTGCTGTGAAACAAAAGCCTTCTGTGAATGTCACTGTTTAATGCCATCACTCAGTAACTGTACATGCTGTAACAAACTGGTGTCTCCATTTAATGTGCATTAGACTCTGCTAATGTGAGTTTAATTTCATGATCATGTAAATGCTCTAGTTTTCTTCACTATAGCTGTGGCTGTAGTTCACCTGAATATAATCGTATTGTATGTATCTTACCTCCGTCTCTTACTGTCTCTCAGTGCAGTGTGGTGACCCTTTGATGACCCAGCATAGTGAGAAACATGTCACACAGGAGTGACTGCAAACTTGTGTGAGTCTTTCAAGGCAAGTCATGTGTCTGTCTCCCTCACGCCCAGAGCTTACCTTGAGGGCAGCTGTACCTGTTTGTGTACCATTATGGGTTAAGCCCTCATGGGAACTAAACAGTGTCTCAGTACACAACTAAAGTATCAGCAGCTAATCCAGTATCTGTCATCAGTGGTTTCTCCTTGAACCCTTGTACATGTATATGTAAACAGACTAGTGGCACTGACACTAAATCTCATTTTGTTACATGTTGCACAATGAGGAAAGTAGCCACTAATTAAACCAATATCCATATATAAAAAAAGCACTGAAGTAAAACCTTAATTTACTTATCAGAGACATATTACACACTGTACTAAAGTGGTAACATTCCACTAGAATAACTAGACTAGCCACAATATGCCACATTATGTACAAGGATTCCAAGGACATGAGACATGCACTGAAAACCTAAATACACACAAAAAAAAAAAACTCAAAAGAGCGTAAGCACATATTCCACTAAAGACACGTATGTGACAAAAACTATGTTTAAAAAAACAGAACTGAGGAGAGATGCTGAAACTTTATATGGAAACTCAATTTAACAGAAAGAACAGAACAGTAGCAATGACTTCTGGTTTCCTGTCAGGCTGGGATTAGAGCCAGGTAGACAGTTAGAGATGTTTGTTAAGGAACAACAGCTGCTGTTTTGATATTTGCAGTATTTCCTGATTTGTGGTCCATTTCTGTTGACACACTTCTTCTTTTACTTTCTCTCATCCTGTGTAAAAGGGATTATCAAGGTGGGGCATTAATGTTGGAATTGGAATTGAAAGATAATTGTGCTGTTTCAATTTAGTAAAAGTATTTGTTGTATTAGTAGTAGTAGTAATATGTACATAATTCACCAGCTAGGAAAGTGCAAATTGGATAGTAGCTTTGATATGTGGGCTAAAGCACAGACAGCAGTCTTTTACTTTGCTAGACACTAATCCTAACTATTGATAAACAACTATTAGCATAATTTACCATTGCCACCACCGGTGTGAATAAATGAATAATAGTTTGTCTAAAGCTCTTTGGGTGCCCTGATAACAATAACAAAAACAATAATAATAATAATAATGTGTTATTATTATTATTATTATTATTATTATTATTATTATTATTATTATTATTAAGAAATTATTATTGAAAGGTGGAACTATCAGCATGTCACAAAATATGTCAAATCCAGTCAGATAGCATAGTATGACTCTGGGCTTGCTACCTGATTACTGTAAACACTGCACTGTGTTAATGGACTGATGTAACTATTCGCCTTAGTCCTGCCATAACAAGCTCCTCAGGTGTTTTTAGACACGCAGTAAAGGTCTCAGTTTATTATATAACATTCCAGGAAACAGACAAATGCTAATGGATTAACAAACAATATTTTAAATGTTAGAATAATGTTCAGAGGGTGCACACACAGTATCTAATGCATACAATATGTGATATTGTCAAACATTGGGGAAAATCTTTTATTTTAATGTTTGGAAGATTTTCATGTAATGTGCATTTCATGAACACACATTTTAACCCCCCCCCCCACACACACACACACACACACACACACACTCCGTCCCTCACCCATTCTTCTCATGCTGTTCCTTCACTGGCTGCCTGGTTGAGGCTGTGAGTGGAGCCATTGTGCCTAGAGGTCAGAAGCCTCTTTTACACAGAGATCCCACTATATTGTCCTTCAGAAGACCTCTCATTATTCCAGCTTTGCTTGTTTACACTGAACCAAACAAAGCTGTAATGACACTACCCCGGTGTGTGGTTTTTAGATGTAGGCTCTCCTCCTTACCAAGACAACAGTGCTACCTTATTCCATGTTTATACCTTCAGTACAGAACAGGGAGGTGAAATAAGACACAACACCCTAGCCCTTAGTGGGCTGTGTGAAAGGAGCTACAGATGCACAGTGCCAGGGTCAGGAGCACTGTGGTCACGACTGAGCCTGAGAACGCTGTAGGAATAAGGGAGGGATGGTACTGAAGAAAGAGGAGTGGGTGCTGAGAGCAGTAGAGAGAGAGTCAACAGAAACAGAGCAATAGAAAAAAAATACAATTTCAGTAGAACTCTAGAGCAAAAGAAGTCAGATACTGCCATAAATGACAGGATCTGTTGGTCATGAAAAAAAATGTGACATAATCTTAGAGAACGTTTTCTGGAGGCTGCGTTCCCAGGCCTAAATTTGAAACACATTTCATGCACATGCAAGTCTTATGGAATAAGTGTGGTAAATAATACAGTTCAAAAGACAATGAAACATTCAGAACTTTATATTATATAACCTTTAGTGTCATTCACGTAGAAGAAGAAAAAAATGCACTCACTCACACTTTATTTTACAATAACAAGGGACCACAGGTGTGTGCAGAGCCCCCACACACAGCAGTAGAATATTAGCACAGTGTTCATTATCCACACAGCAGACATTCCACCACTGACACTGAACCCTCCACCTCTGTGACAAATGAAAAAAGAAAGAAACAAACAAAGAAAGAGAGAAAGAAACAGGACAAGGTCTCTTTGGGTTTGCTGTGAACTGATCAATACACACATGCCCAAGACAACCAAACCAAACAGGAGAGATATTTTTCCGGGAACAGTTACATCTCTCATTTGTATGTGTGTATAGCAGGGTTGTTTTTGTTGGTGTACACATGCAGGCTGTGCTACAGGGAAAAAAAACCTGGATTACACTGTAATGCAGCCAATATCTTCAGAAAGTCTTTATATTAAGTAGAGACATTATCAGTGTGATGTTCAATTATTACATCTTTTTGTTTACTGTCCATCTCCACTGTCCCACTAATGTGTTGGTCTTAAGCTCTCTCAGGTCTATAAACAGAGCTTTGGCTGAAATAACCACCATCTATTAGCTGACCCGCTGACACCCAGCCAGAAGACAATCAATAGCCCTTGATAATGATGTCATTTACTCACAGTAACCCACAGATAATGATGAGACAGGAGGTCTCCTGTTATTACCTCATTTCATGTGTTTTGTCTCATTGCAGGGCTCAAACATCCCCCTTTGTAGCATGTAGAGGAGTCAGTTTCAGGATCAGCTGATAATATTGTGGTTTATCTATATATGTGGTCAACACAACAATATACTCAGTAAAAGAGGACATTTGTATGGAGAAGAGTAATTACATGACTCCTTAAACTGCATATCTGTGACATGCAGTTAACAGTCTGCAGAGTTATAATGGAGGTCTGGATGCTTTAAACTAACTCAAGGCATTTTCTTAAGGCTACTGTTAAAATAAAGAACTGGAGGAGGGAGTGATTCAAGTCTTTTTCTACATTTTTCCTTATAGTATTCTTATATGTCTGTCCAGGGACACTGCCTGTATGTCTACCATCTGAGGTTTAGATACAGCTTTGAACTGATTTTAGATGTACTGTATTTTTTACAGCATGGTTTTGGTTTGTTGGTCTTGACTGATGACTTTAGGTGTGATACTGTATCATTTTTTATTAACTTAGCTAAACAGAACCAAAGATACAGGAGTGTCAACTTTACAATCTTGACCATTGTCAGTGCAGCAGAAGTTCTGTGATCAGTAAACCCTCTGATACATTAGTACAGCTCTGCATATATTAGTTTAACATTCATCTGTTTAGGTCTAAAAATGATTTATAATTATTTCTGTCATTAGGCCTGCCACAATTATTACATAATCACCTGCAGTCATTTGATCTGACCACCATCATTTAGCATAATGGTTAAAGGAGTTTCCATTCATCTGGATAAAAACAGCTGGATACAACTAACAGAAATGTCATACTTCATCACTGTTCCACAAACTGTTTATCTGGAGGGGCTTCAGTATTTGGCAACACATTTAGTTGAGCATCTATTGACATTAGCATCATGGATTTAGTTACAAAGCCAGTAATTAGCTCTTCTTCTTCATATACTGTGTTTAGGCTTATACTATAACAGTGGCATAAAATGATCAGAAAAAGACAATTAGATTGTTAATCACAATTATTTGTATGGCAATTAACCGTTAACTAAAATTTCATGACTGTGACAGGCCTTGAGGACTTGTTTGTAAGCCTGTTCAGACAAAGTCAAGAGGAATGTGCACAGTGGTAGTGTGTGCAGTATGTGTGTGTGCAGGTGTGCAGTTGTTGTAAAATTATGCTGAGGTGAGGTTTGAGCCTCAGGTTGATCCACGGTTGATCTGACAAGAAGCACAGGGAGTCAAAGTCTGCCTCCAGCCAACTGCCCCGCTGAACACGCTCTCACACACACACGCACTTTCTCCATTCCATCCCAGCTTCTTAGTTTACTACCTACACAGCCTCTCTCTGCATCCCCCACCACCACCCCTCCCTACCCCCTCTCCTCCCTCCAGGATGTGGGTAAAGACAGCCAGGCTGAAGTGGATGTCGGGGGGAATTAGATGCTAGCAGACAATTTGATTTCTCCGTCTTCAAGGCTTCCTTCTCTTCCACAGACACAAGCAGCAGAGGGTTTGATGCATGCAGACAGCAGACAAGCAGTTCTGGGAGCAGGAGGAGACACAGATAGAAACAGACAGAGAGAGAAGCAGCTGAAGTCAAGAAGTGATAAAGACAAAAAGAGATTGAAGGTACAAGATGGAGGCAGAATTAAACAGAGCAGTGTAAAACATAAAAAAATAAAAAGGACCAGTAAATCAAGACAAAATAACAATGAAAAGAAGAAACGAGAGCAGGAAAAGACAAAGCAGATGAAAGGCTGTGTGTGTCAGTGGAAGAGAAACAAAGAAAGACAATAGGAGAGGCCATCAAGGCAGCCACTTAATAGTCCACCCACTCGCTGCTGTCCAAATGGGCAGATTGACGCCTGTTAGCTCTTTTAATAGCTCCCATAATGGACCAGTGTTTAGGTAGGCAGCGGGAAAGGGAGCCATCCTGTCCAAAGTAACTCAATTCCTCAGTTCTGTTCTCCTGTTTCAGCCCCTTTCACCTCATCAGCAGCTGTGAGCAGACCCTCTGCTCTTACAGATAGATTTACTAACCTGCAGAGAACTCTGGGAACATAAATTATAGCCAAAGTGGCAGGCCTGCTGGTAGTAAACCACATTTTGTGCATTATGAACATATGTGTGTGTGTGTGTGTGCATAGCTTTGTGGAGGTCTGTGTGTATAGTGTACACATGATGTTTTGTGTATCTGCTTTACTATGAGTGGATATGAAAGTGAAGAGCTACAGTATTATGCTGTGTTTAGAAATCTAAACCTGTAACACTCAGTCACCTGCTGGTGTGTCAGTCATCACACACACAAACACATGCTGTGATATGCTGACAAATATTCAGAACCACTGGACCCAATGTTGAGTTTTCTTTTGAACACAGATATCCAGAGAAATACAGTATATACATGTGATCACTTTTTTAATGTAAGCTTGAGTTGAGAGAAGCTGATGAAGAAAACACTGTTACATAGTGTTGAATAAGACCATTTTATCCGAGTTCAGGTGCACTGGTTTTATGTTTGAAGGTGTTGTAACCCTAACTAAGTAATGCAGTAATGTAGTGTATATATATGTGACATTTGATAATTTTTCATTATTTTAATATTTTGTGTGTGTGTGGATTTGTAGTACTCTGGTAATAAGGCACTGGAAGCTGAAAAAATATCCTTCACATTGAACACAATAGCAATCACATAGTACCCACAATGAATGATCCACTATTAGTTTCAGACACACACTCTGTCAGTCCCAGCCTTGGTCCACCTTGTGTTCACAGCAGCACTGCTCCATCAGCTGCAAAGTGACTGTGGCTGTGGCACATCTGCTCCAGTTGTGGGCTGCCACACCGTGAGCACATCCACACTAACTAGTTAAATGTTCTGTGTTTGTTTCCCCAACCCAGCGGCTACACTTTGCATGTCTCCAACACCCCCACCCTCTCATCTCTCCACCATCCCAACCTCCCCCAGCTGTGGGTTGCCAGGTCCTCAGTCCTCCCCCCCAGATGCAGGTTGCCAGATCGTAGTAAGCCCATGCAGGGTGGTGGGGTCTGCGATGTTGGCTACAGCCTGGTGCCACGCTGGGCCTTGTTATTATCTCCAGATGACATCAGCATGAGCAGCAGATGCCTTTTTGGCCACAGGGGCCAAACAAAGAGAGACGGAGAGGGAAAGAAAGAGAGAAAGTGTGTGTGTGTGTGTGTGTGTGTGTGTGTGTGTGTGTGTGTGTGTGGGCACGTGTGTGTGTGAGAGTGGGTGCATGCTGTTCATGAGGGAATCTGGCTATTTATTACCTCCCCACTTATCAGGCCATCTCCCTCACTCAGCCGGGAAGGAGTCTGTGTGTTTCATTCCAAAACGACCGTTTTTCCAGACGATGATAATGTAATCATGCAAAGACATACACACACGCACACACACGGAGATGAAACATTTAATAATAGTAATCTTTATCTATTTACTGTGGCAGTGATGTTCACATATGCACGTGAAAAATGACATGATAATTAGTCTCATGAATAATTATGATGATACTAATTGATAACAAGAGTCACTGTAATATCAGTGAGGGAAATGTACTCGGTGTCAAAAAGGATCTGATGATGTGACAATGTGAATACATGAACAATGTATCTGTAATTTACACTGAAACAAAATACCAGAGGAGACTGCAGTTAATGACAGTGGTCAGGTTTGTTATGTAGGTCAGCTGATGTGCAGGTGTGGCCACCTGTGTGTGTGCGTGCTGCACCGCTGAGAGTTCCTGTTTTATTTATACCTGTGTTTTCTTTGAGGGATAGGCTGAGAGATTAACCTCAGTGAAGGAAATCAGAGCACCGGCACACAATTTCAATTAAAGTGTCCACATCTCACCAGATTTAGCAAGTGTTTTTGGAGTATGTAGGTGAGTGATTGTCTGACTGTGTGTGTGGTGTGTGCGTGTGTGCCTCTTAACCTGCTAGAAGCAGCAGGCAGTGTAGCCGTTGCTGTCTATCACCTCAGTTATTTTACACTCCTCCATCCCCGCAGATTATTATATCCAGTCTATCCCTGCTCAGCTCCAACCAATTTAATGGAGGGAAAAAGACGGGTGTCAGGAAATGATATTTCTAATCAGACAGCAGCAAAGGGCCCTTTTATTAAAGTGGGGGTGCTCGCTCTTTCTGTCTCTCTGTCTGTGTTCAGAGCCATCTACAGGGCTGATAATGGTTTCGGCCAACCTTGTGTCATCATATTAAAGCACTGAATGATCCACACACACACACACACACACACACACTCACACACTCTCTCTCTCTCTCTCTCTCTCTCTTGTCTGCTCCTCTCTGTACAATCCCTCCATATTCTTCCAGCTTCAGTCTTTTCTAGTGACAATAGACACTTTTGTTTTTTCTTTTATTGCCAGATACCAGTGTGTATTATTGCTTTGAAAAAAATATTCCCCGAGTTCTCGGGGCCAGGCAGTCGCACCTCATAAAAGCAGCGGAGGATTTGTAAAGCAGTAATGTGCCGGTGATCTAATGCACTGTGGCAGGTCGTTGATGTGGCAGAGCAAACAGTGTGGATGCCTGCATAATATACTGTGGTGTCAGTATAATGGTAGAAATGGAATTGAATTCATATTTTAGCATTTTACATGAGTTCAGATAATTTTAGGTTTTTATGTTGTTTTATGTCAGTTATTTTTTAATAGTTGGTGTATGGTGCTGTGACAAATACTTCAGTTCAAGAATTTGGTCTTTGTCTTCCCTTCCCATTTTTAATGGGTAAATAAATCAACATTGTAGGTTTTGAAGCTGTAACTGTTAATAAAGAGCTGGACTCAGTCATCTTCATGACAAGAAAATACATTTATATGTTAAATGAATCGGAAACAAATTTTCTCAGGCTACAAAAGGTAGTCTCATTTTTATGACGATGATTTCTCTGAGTCACATTCCACGGTGACAGTGGCTTGTTTGTTTGATAAAAATGATAAAACTGGGATTTCCACAGTGGCTCAGTTTGTACATTGTGCTTTGGAAAGCAATGATGACACACAGGGTAAACTCTTGAGCAGCTGATGGACTGATGGCCTTACCCTGATGTTGTAATCATGTAGTAACACCCAGTAATTGCCTTGTATTGCTTTCCTGTTTACATCAACATTGTGTATGAGAAAGACAGTTAATATAAATGGTTATAATTAGGTGAAAGGAAAATTGGGCTCACTCATCAAGGCACTTGATCAAAAGAGATTGGATATGTTATTTCAATAGTATGTGAGCCAGTTTAAAGGCAGTCAAACGCAGGTCCTTTTATGTTCCTTACTATGTTAGTGACTAATGGTTGTGTGTGTGTAACCACACAAACACATGCAGAAGCACACAAAGAAAGTTCTGGAAGTGAAGCTGGTTGCAGTCATAACTGTGAATGTAGACAGTCTCTGAACAGGGAGAGACTAAACAGTTACTTTGGGTTGCATCAGTTGTGTTTTTTTAACTCTGCGCCATATCATCACAGTGCTTCTAAATCAAACTAAGGTCTTAATTACAGACCACTGATGACTACTTGGGAGTTGTCCCTGGGAAAGTCAGTGGTCAGTGTTAAAACAGAGGATGCTGACAAGCTGCTAAACCAACCCACGGTCACACAGATAACACAGCCTGTTTGACTGGTTGGTTGGTTGGTTGGTTGGTTGGTTGGTCATCTCTGGACTGTGCTGCTCTTTCCTTACCTTTCCCCTTCTTCTTTATTCTTAATTTACAGAGAATATGCAGCTAGTAATAACACGCCACTGTTGGTTTTTCTTTCCCTTCAGACCGTGTGCTTTCTTCTGGAAGCCCCTGCACTGTCCTGGAAGTTGACCGGTGACCACAGGTGACGGCTCAGCTCTGGAAAACCACCGGTATGTTGTCACCCAAACTCAGACACCACTTCCAGGCTTCAGCTCAAGGTAAACAAGAATGTCGCCAACACACACACACAGTCCACATGCATACACAGATACATAGCCCACAGTCACGCCTGCAGTCTGCTGACATGTCCAGTAAGATCATAAATTAGGATTTTTGACATGGGTGCTCACGTGCACTGACACACACACATAGACATACGGATACCACATGTAGATATCTCAATTCATTGACACACACGCACTCTCTCTTATCCCCACAGTGACGTCTTACACACACACAAACGTTCTCTGCAGCATATTTACTAAACAGTTTATAGTGGCTTCTGAATACACTTGGTGGCGTCACTCCATCTTAATCCCTGTGGTATTTAGAGTATGTGACAAGTGCACACAGTGCACACAGTATAAACATTTCAGCATTTCTTCTCAGCAAATGTTCTACAGAGAAACATTATAAAATAAATAAGGTTTACTGTTATGCAGACCAATGCAGTATGACATGTACCCATGAGCTCTGTACATTTCTATGTACATTTTCTACAGTTTAACTCAGCCTGCCCTTCTAGCTACTCATTGAACTTCATTACAGCACTAAGGTGGTTTGAATGCCATAAAAGACAATGGCTTTGAGTCAATGGCCTTGCCTATGCAGCCACAGCTGAGGCAGCCAATTTAATAGGTATTGATGCCACGTTTTAGCCACATTTTCCCACCACGCTTAAAAGCCCATGTTCCACTGATTAGCTAATTAAAACCTAGAGCGAGGGCTATTGATTCAGGGGAAGGGCAGTTGGGGGAGGCATCTGTCCCTCAGCTTGAGATGGCCCTGGTACTCTCTCTCACACACACACAATCGTGCACACACCTCCACAGCTAGGGCCTAAAAGGATTTTTACACTTCACTAGATCTATATATTGGTTTTAAGTTGAAGTTACCACTTATTTTTTGTAATAACCAGTTGAGTAATATTGCTGTGTGTGTGTGTGTGTGTGTGTGTGTGTGTGTTTGTGTTTGTGTGTATGTGTGTGTTTGAAGGAGAGAGAAGTGCTACATTCGATCACTCCTCTCTCCCAGGCTCTCAGTAATGGTGGGTATTTATATCCAGAGCTATCAGACACCTGATGGTGGCAGATTACAGGCTTGTAGCTGGACAGGTAGCTATAGAGGTGTCAGCTCTTTCTTTTACAGAATCAAGACTCTTTCCCTCTTCTGCCACCTCACATTATAGCTAATACCATGATATCACCAGACCAGTGTGAGATGAGCTGATTTTTCTGGAAAAAGGACAGATATAGATAAATACAGAATCTCAGGCTCACAACAGCAACACATGATGAACTGTGAATTGACAGTAATTGACAGCAATATTGACAAGACATCGGAAAAGCAGCAATGGATATTATTTAATTTAAAGATACTTGAACTTGAATTTTCCTCAAGGATTTAAATAGAGCTGGCCCTATTACAGTTATTAATTATCAGATGTGTCATTTTAGTTGTGTATGTCGGAAAAATAAAAATACAAAGAGAAAAGTCTGTTTTATAGTCATGATGTTACGAAACGATGCAAGGATGTTTTGAATCCATGTAAGAAACATGTAAGAAACTTTATATCTCATGTAACTCCTCCTTATATAAACAAAACATGAGCAAAAGAAATCAGTGTGTTGGAGCCCCTGCCTGCATAACAGCATGGGGTCAGCTGGGGCTGATGAACGGTGAATATTTCTCTGGCACAGTTATTTTATACACACACTCACCTGTGGAAAGCAGACCACCATAATCTGACTATTTGATAATGTTGTTATGCTATGTTTCTGACCAGCAGTAATGCCAATGTAACAGCACTGCAACAGTGTTGATGTGCTGATGCATCATGACTCCATCCAAACAACGTGTGTACAGAGACGGTGTGTGTTTGAAGGTGTGGTACATGTGCCGCTGCCTCACATTTCCTCCTCTGTATTCATTAGCCTCCTCCGCGTCTCTCTGGGGATGGAGGATTAGGCCGAGGAGGGAAATTAATGCTTTCTGGGTAGACGGCGTTCTCCCTGCCTACAGCAGGAGGTCCATTGTCTGGTTTGATATCTGCGCAGGACACAGGACATCTGATCTGGCAGCCCTGACACACACCACACAGCCGTTAGCACAGGGGAACTGGAGAGGAAGCTCAAACATGTTGACAGGAAGCGCAGCCAATTCCATCTGGGGACTACTGTTCGATTGTAGCAGTGAAATACACTTGTGATTTGTACGTGTATAAAAAGTGCTTGTGATGTTGATGATTGAGTTTACTCCAGTGAAGAGAAATCAGCAGTTAAGTTTTTATTGGGCTACTTAGTTGGAGAGCAAACAAAGGGAAGTAGTTTGACTTGTGGAATATGGCAGGGAATTGATTAGCATTAAAAGCCTGTATGTGAGACGGGACAGCTCTTTCCTCAGCCGCTCTTGGACAGGAGGAAAGGAGTACAAATTTTGATGCAATCAATGGCAGTGTGCAAAAATGTAAAGAGGTTTTCATAATGCATTAGCAGCTTCTTGTATTATTCTGCCTCATTACTGAATGATGCTATATCAGGAAATAGATTTTTTTTCTGTAATAAAAAAATCTCTAGGACAAAATAAATTGCTAAAGTGGCAGCATTAAGCTTCAGAGGACAGAGCATGTCTTTCAGCACACCGCCCCCTTCCCCTCTCTCCTCTGTCCACAAAATCCATCAAGGGAATTTAAGTAGCTGTTAATTACTTCCTTGTCCCTATTGAAGAGAGTGAGAGAGAAATCAAGAGAGAGAGAGACTTTAAAAGAGCTAAAGCTTCAAATCCTCTCTGCCTAACAAAACCAAATCAATATATACCCCTCCGCCATCCACAGACCACTCAACACTCACACATACACACACATGGGAAGATGATCCTGTAAATCTGTGGTCTCTCGGGGCTGTTTGAGTGCTACTCCAGGGGTTTTTGGGAGGGGGTGACCACGGGGGTTCTGGGATTGAAGGAAAAGCATAAATATCCCCAAATTGCAGATAAAATGTAACATTAGGATTGGTAAGCCCCACTCTCACCCATAATGTTCCACAGCACTAAATGACCTCTATTACAGAGCCTGAACCCATTAAGTCAATACAGGAGAGATTACCTGTGAAACAGAGGCGACTAGCTGCTCTGAGAGACATGGCCCCCAAAAAAAGCCTGGGGCAAAATTAGATTTGGGGCCAGGCATGGTGTGTGCCTATGGGCTAGAATTAGACGATGTAGTATCGACCTCCGCTGGCTTGTCAGGAAGGAAGGTGTGTTCAGGGGCACGAGGGCTGATCACAGTGCAAATAGCAGAAATCTAAACCAGGGCAAAGTGGTGTGCTTTAAAGGGGACATATTATGGAAATATGACTTTTTGGAGGCTCTTTAACATATATTTGGGTGTTTGTCTTGCCTTCTGGCTCCAATATGTGAGAACTGACTAAAAAATCTGTAATTTGCTCCACAGGTTGAAATCCATGTGTTTTTTTGAGCTGTTCACTCGGTTGTCTGATAATGATGTCATTAGTTTTCAAGTTTGCATAATACCACCCCTATCTGGTACCGATAGAAGGGGGTGTGTGTGTGGGGGGGGGGTCATTTGCATTAATGGTACAGGACCCTGAAACAGACCGTTCTGAACAGGGCTATTTTGAGCGGATGAAAAGAGAGCTGTGATGTTTGATCCTTGGGGTATTTTGAGCTAAAGCATGTCACAGACATGTCTTTAAGATACCTAGGAACTATTTTAAGTTGTGGAAAAGGGGCATGACATGTCTCTCTTAAGACCTAGTGAGATCGTGAAAGCTGAACTTGAACTGCTGGGTGTTAGCGAGGAAGTCCTGTACTCTGAATTTCTCATGTGGTCCTGATAAAAAACAGTTGTTGGACAAAATCTCCTAAATGCTGCAATTAAACACATGGTAAATGGCTGTTTTACAACAGTGATACACAGAAATGAGATCAGAATTCAAATCAGGGCTGCTGGTCTGGTGAGTGTGGTTTATATTCATATTTATTATGCTATAAAATGAACTGTGAAGTATAACATTGATGTATGTATGTATAGTATAACATGATGAACTTACATATTCTCATAAACCAGCTAAACTAATCTGACAGAATATAAATCTGTGGTCATACAATCTATAGCCATCCATTGTTGTTTATAGGGTCACCATACCCAAATGAATACAAAACAACAAAAACATATTTTTATTTAAAGAGTATCTAAATATATCAGATGTTTTTAATGTGTCCTATTGTTGAGATATGTGCTAAAGTCACTGTGAACCTTCTTGTTGTTCTCACAGCATCAAAAGCTTTGAGGTTTAAAATCTTTTAAATGACTTATCCAGGAATTATCCAGGCTAACAGGGACACTCTGTGGGAAGACATGCTCCTGTGGAGTGGAGTGTGAGTTTTCAGTTCTGTGTTACACCACTATTAAAACTCCATCTCTATTGTTTTTAGGCATAGGGTAGAAATGTCTCAAACTCAAACAAATATTTTCATTTCGAGATAATCTAGGTGAACAAACCTCTGTTGTCCACCCACTGACTGAACACCAACTTAACTCTCTGTCTAACACTCTTGTGATCTCTCTTTCTCTTTTTGCCACACTTAACTTTCTCCACAAGAACCAAAAATCATTACAGTGCATTACTCCACACTCACTAATATGTAGTCAAGGCTAAAGAGAAGTTGGATCTTTGTGTGTGGTGTGTGTGTGTGTGTGTGTGTGTGTGTGTGTGCACGCGAGTTTTCCCGCTGTATGATCAGAACACATTGATTTCAGTGCTGTGGTCACACACAGTGACTCTGTCTTTGTGTGATGCATATTTAGATTCATGCATGGGAGAACCAAACATCAGGAGCATGTGCATTAATGTGTGAGAGTGTGTGAGTGTGTGAGTGTGTGTGCGGTGTGCGTTGCCATAGCAGACATCCCACAGGGAACAGATAGCAGTGGAGGTGGAGGGAGGACGTTTTTAAGCACTTCAAAGTGGCCTCATTCCACACAGCTGAGCGCAGAGTGTGTGTGTGTATGTAAAACTGTGTGTTTATGTGTAAATTTGGGTAAATTTGTTTGCACTCCTACACAAGACACATGTGTGTGTTCTGCCTGTTTTCTTTTCTGCATGTGTGACCATGTGTGTGAAGTGAAGATGGACTCTATTTGGCTTTTTAATGCTTTTTTTCAATCTAAGCTCCTCTGGGGAATGACCTACAGAGAGCGCTGCAGTGCTGTGGGCCTCTCTTTGGGGTGTGTGTGTGTGTGTGCGTGCGCGTGTGCGTGTGTGTTAGGGCTATGCAATCTATAATTTTTGACTGCAACAAATTTGTAAACAAGTTTATCAATGCGCTGCATTCTGTTGTGCAACAAATTGCACCATCTTGAGCATTCAAGAGAGAGCATGTTGGCTGCTCTTTAACCTGCAGGTTCATGTGCTCTGAACAGCACTGTGCTGGGCAGCTGACAGTCAGTCTACTACTTTGCTCTAAAGTATCGTGTATAAAAAAAATACTATCATTTTTGAAATCTGTTGTCAGAGCAAGAGGCATGTTGTCCTTCCATTTGTAAATCCTTCCATCCATCCCATTCTTATTGACATGACTTCTTCATTGATGAAGCTGAAATTTGGCACAAACATTGAACAGGACTTGATTAACTGATTAGACTTAGTTGGTCAAAGGTCAAAGGTTACAGAATCTTCACAAAACACAGTTTTAGCCTTAAGAATGAAATATTTCCATGACACCTAGTGACAAATAGTAACATATTAATAGTCTTGATTGCACATTAGATTTTGTAAGGTGTTAAATAAGGACATGTGTCATACAATATGATTTTAATGACTCTATTTTTGTGCATAAGTGAACACACTTATCGACAAGTGTAGCAACATGCAGTGCACGTACATGTCAGTGTACTGACTTTAGGTATCTGATTTAAGGCACAGCATATCAAATGGAAGAGCGAGGGAAGACGTGAAAACAGTGTGTCACAGTGACTGGTGTCAGCCTTGGCTGTGGTGAAAGTGAAATCCACTTTCTATTGCTTTGTCCCCTCTTTCCCCACAGGAGAAAATGGAAATAGCCAACATCGAACTGATGCGATCAATACTACTCTCCAGGAGAGAGTTGAGAGGGACGCACTGCCCCTAAGAGCAGGACGGATGTAGAGAGGGAGTGGGGGCGATAGCCAGAGTATGTCAGTTTTCATCTGCCCTGTGTGACACACAGCCCTCTGACAGCTCTGCTACACTCAATCTACTCCATCTCTGATACGCCTGCTCTTCTCCTCATGCTATCCCATGTTTCTCACATATAGACACTCCTTTTTTCAGGTGTCAGTCCATGGAACTGTGTGTGTGTGTGAGAGAGAGAGAGAGAGAGAGATGCTCAAAGTAACATGTCACATCCTCCATAACAAACAGAAATCACCGAAATAGTGATACACTCTACATGATCAGACTCCATGATTTAGGCACCATGAAAACTGCAGGCAAAGTTTGGTTGTGGTATTGTTTTTTCTTAACAGAAAAGCATTACTAATCTTTTAATCCAGCAACCATAGGATTAATATGTTGAGGGCTGGAAGTACATTTTAATAATGTGTTTCAACTGGTTCTTCACCAGAGCAAACACTGAAATGAGTGAAAGGGTGGAGGAAGTGCTTAGTATCAGCAAAGTCAGATGTGCACTGAGGAAGAATTTCATATGTACAAGTGTGTCAGTGTGTGAATGACTCTCCATTAAGTTCAGGTGCATCTCCTCATATACCTGGCGGCATTGAACACAACTGAAGCATACTGACAAAATGAAGAAATCACAACTTACTGTATATCATATTCCCCACAACATTGCTTTGTTTTTATCAAATATTATACACTTAAATCCATATGCCACAGTTACCTGTGTAACATATGAGATATAGCTGTTTGCCAGCTGCAGGCCTGTCATTGCCTCCTCCTTTATTCTGAAGAGGACATGTTTTTTTTCCCAAAGTCCTCATTTAAAGCTTCAGTCATGACTATCTGCTCTGTATCTCATCTTGTGTCGTGTTTACTTTACTTTACTTAGACACCAGGTATTATGTCAGAGTCATGTACATTCCTGTTAAAGAGCTTAACAAATAAACTGACTCCATCATGTTGAGCTATAGCTGTATAATTGAAAGTGGTGGATTGAGGATCACAAAGATCATTTAGCTGACCTGCCATAAAGGAACAAGGGAACAATGAATAGCATGTAGAAGCACAAAGGCGAGGCTTCAAGCTGTTCTAAACTGTGTTTTATTATTTGATATTAGACAGAACTGTGCAGCGTTTATACTGCAGAGGAAATGTCACCTGTGTCCCTCCCACACAGACACACACAGAACATACATAACCATTAGTTCTCCCTCTCTCTCTCTCTCTCCCTCTCTCTCTAATCAGTGGAATCTCTGCCTCATTCTTTCCCTCTGTAATTACATCCCACATATACAGCATCAAGCAGCAGAATCTCATCTCCACACCAAGAGTTTCAACAAGAAAGCTTTTTACAGAGAGAAAGATCTCTCCCTCTGTGATGAATTCTGTATGTCTCTCATTGCTCTTGTCTCTGTGTGTGTGTGTGTGTGTGTGTGTGTGTGTGTGTGTGTGTGTGCACGCGCGCATGTGTGCATGTTTGTGTCGTGTCTGACAGAATGGGGTTCTTATATGACCGCTTGATCAAACAAACACACACAAGGTGACGTGCGCTCACACCTTCAGCACCAAGTGTACACAGACATTATGTTTGATCAGTGTTGTGTCCGCGTTTTTATTGGCTTTGACAAAAATGCACTTTTGAATATGTAGTTGTGTTTTGAGTGGATGTGAGCTGCTTTAATTAGCAGCAATTGTTGGAGGTATTTGTGGCTCATGAAATATGCTGACTGACGAGATGTTAATGAGCTCCTCACGGGCACTGCCACCGCCAGTGCAGGAGAATAGTCCCCATTCATAATCAATAGTGCTGCGGCCTCGCTTCCATGTCTTTGTATTGATCTGCCTGCGCTGCTAAATTAACATGTGTGTGGTTCTTTTGTTTTGTTTTTTCAGCACTCCCCTGCTTGTGTGTGTGTGTGTGTGTGTGTGTGTGTGTGATCATGGGTTTGAATATGGCCACAGAGTGTGTGTGTGTGTGTGGGCGTGTGTTTATTTGCATTTACATGTAAACTTGTACACAGATGTTTTCTTATGTTCTCAGCATTAATGCCAAGAGGTGACATATTTCTGTGTGTGTGTTTCTTTGTCTGAGCATATACAGGTCATCTGTGGGTTAACCACAGTGATTAGTGCACCTTTTTCTTATGTTCTGTGTGCGTGTGTGTTCAAGAGAGAGGGAGTTGGGGGTATCAGGCACTCCTGTGGTGAGATTGCATTGACCGCTGTGTTATTGCTCTTTAATTATCAATTACGGCAGCCCCCCCATCCTGGGCAGAGTTGGAGGTGTGTGTGTGAGTGTGTGTGTGTGTGTGTGTGTGTGTGTGTGTGTGTGTGTGTGTGTGTGTGTGTGAAGGTGATAATGAATACAGAGCTGCCATTAGGACAGTAACTGGGCTCTCTGTCTGGGGCTGGGGAACCAGTGAGAAGGGGGAGGGGGAAGCAGAGGGGGAGGAGGGAGCTAGCTGTGGCTAATGAAACAGGCTGCAGCTCAAGACAAAAGAACAGCCAGCATCCCTCCCTCTTCTTCTCTCTCCTCCCTCATCTCCATTCCGTCATGATGCCCTCAGCATCGTTTTGTATCTCCTTTTTTTTCTCACTTTGCATCCCGCGCTCTAAATATGCACGCGGGCCACAACCCAATAGACACAGCGTGCATACACTGAAACAAACTCACAAGGGACTGTTGTCTCACAGACAGACTCTGTATTTACTGAGGGGGTTGTCTTTGAAGCTGCCATATCATCCATTTAAAAATGTGCCTGTTATTTTCCATTCTGTCAGGATTATTAATATTTTACATCTTCACTTTTTTCTCATGCTGTTCCTTTTATGGCCTCTGCAGTGTTTTAATGCAACTAGTACAAAAGGGGAAAAAAGAGAATCTGGATCAAACAAAACCATACTGGATGAGTTTGAGTTAAATTGCGGCCAATGATGAATTAATCAGCGTATAATGTGTTAATGTCCATAGAGCCAACTGTGTGTGTGTGTGTGTGTCTGTCTGTCTGTCTGCCTGTTGGTTATTCCAGCTGCAGTAGGTCCTGTTGAACTGAGGGGTAGTTGTAAATGGGACTGGAGCTAGTGCCAGTGAGTGCTTCCTGTCAGGATACACAGGCATCTTCATATACTATCACTAAGGTTACCACACAGAGAAAAATAAAAACGTCTAGTCAGCTCTAGGATGCGTTTTGATAATGAAAACAATTGAGCTGCATTTATATATTTTTAGTGCAAATTTAAAACCTAACATGCATTAATGGATGGATGGAGATGGGATTATCCTGTATGAAATAAAGATTTCAGTGTGCCACCTCTCAAGATATGCAGTCAATAAATTGCTGTGCCTTCCTACTGTGCCTATAAAGATGCCACATGACATTATGTCAGCAGCGCTCACATGTAAATAGCCTGTTTGATTTGGCTGACATGTAAATGCCATCAGAGGAGAGCACAACGGGACAGACAGTGAGGGGCTTCCCTTTGTCCTCTCACCACATGACAGATGAGAGCGCCTCCTAAAATGCAGCCAGCAATCACATCTTATTTTCCCCTTTAGGAAATCAGACACATTAAATGTCTCCTGGAAGGGAAATGTGAAAAATAAACAGAAAAGCACGTGGCCTCTGCACCAGAATACAAGTAAATTACTGAATTAGAAAAAGGCTATAGAGGCAACAGGCACATTATCATGAAGGGGTACATTATCAGGGTGACACCATTAGCGCTGCAGATTTTTTCACTAACTGTGCATATTGAAATGTGCTGCAGGAAACGTGAGTGAGAGGCAGCTGCGCCCTGTTTGTCACATGTGCCGTCAACCTGACCAGGCGCTGTGCCAGGCCCAAACAAGCCACTCCACCTGTTGTAAATCTCCTCAGCTGCAGTGATACATTGGCAGATAAAGAGGTGGGTAAACCCTGACCTCCAGTCTATAGGAACACCAGTGAGGAGGATGTAGATTAGTTCTTATGTATCTCCATGTCCTTGGAGCCTGAAATAATCTTAGGTGTTATTTGAATAGCCTGTGCTCAGATTGGCTCTGAAAAGGCATCACAGCTGCTGCATTATAAAGATATTCCCCAACCTCAGACTGAGGATAAATGAGCTCTTTGGGAAAAGTGGGTTAAGGTGGTTTTACCCTTCAATACATATTAACTGAATTCATTTCCCGTATCTTTGTCAGTGTGTTATTCAAACCGATATTAGATGACATCTATAAAAGAAAATAAAGACCATCTTAGTTATTGTACTTATGCAATTTTTTATCTAAACCACATACTGTATATTTAAAGAGGACCAATGTACAGCTCACATTATTTTAATAATTTGTTGCATTTTACTTTCTGTTTTGTCCTTTTTTTTACTGTTTTATTTCAGTTTATTCTCTTTTTAAATATTTTTTATTGCAGCTGTAATACAACCACACCCAGGTCAAAACAGAAATCCAATTATATTAATGTCTAGTATTTAAATACAAAAGTTAGAAAAACAGTATCAGATTTGTATGTTTATAATGAGCTCTTAATTATGGTTTGGAAAATATTACATAATAGATATATAGATAACTAAAAATGTTCAATGTAGCAAACTATTTTATGGAAATTCAATTCAGTGCAGGAACAGGACAGCTGCAACCAGAAAGAAACAAACTGTGTGTTGTTGATTTTATGAGTTTGTGTTTGTCAAACTTTTATAAGCCCATTCTCTCACAAGGCTGACAATGTTCCCGACACATTCATTTCAATTTCCTGCTAAGTCACCAGGACGTTGCACAATGTGAGGTGTCAGTTACACTTTATACTTAGTCTGAGTTATCAGAGCTGCATTTAACCTCTTCACCTTCTGAATAGTTTCTCTTGTCACTTGCAGTTCATGTTTGGAAATGGATTTGGATTTCAAAGGACAAAGTAGAACTGTTATTGTAAGGAAAATAGGACAATAATACAGCCTCTCATGCCATTTTTGGCTTCCTAATTTAGCTCACAAAAATAGAAGCTCTTCAGGCTATAGAGGTCCACTGGGCTTTGAGTCAGTGTGTTCACTGAGAGCAGCAGGAGAGGCTGCTGTCGTGTTAAAGGTCAGGCTTTTTTCACTGGCAGTGAACCTTTCAAAACCCTGCAAACAAAGAGTTACACTCAGGTTTGGTGTTGCAGGATTTTCAAATCTCAACAAATTTCTAAAATGTGAGACAAATTTTTGACAGCAGAATCATCAGAACGCACAATGCAGACTCACTCACCATTATATTGAATGTGTGTATATATATATATATATATATATATATATATATATATATATATATATATGCTGCAGTAATTAATTGATAAGAAAAAACAGTAATGCAGCTGTGTGAGGACAGTTTTCCTGTCTGTGGGGAGCACCTGAGACACAGCGAGACAGACCCTCCTCTGATACCCTCCACCCCAACCTCACAACACACCAAAACATGACCACATTTAGACTCCAGAGGGAGTTCAAATTGCAACAGAGGACCACTCAGAGGATGTCTGAGCTTATGTCACCACCTAAATCCCCTTCCAAGTCCCAGACGGACGTACAGACAGGCAGATAGGACATCCAGTGGGAGAGGACAGAGCGCAGTGAGCCGGCGTCCTGCCAGCCTCAGCCAGCTGTGCAGGGAGAGGAAGAAGGGTCCCGCCCTCCCTGTCCCCATCTGTCTATCTGTGCATCTCCATCTTTTCTCTCCTGTCAGTATCCCTGTCTCTTTTTTATGCTGATTGATTAGCTGTTTACGTCTCTCTCTCTCCCACAGCCACTCCACCACACCCGCCCCGCTCCCACATTACTGCATCGTCTGCTTCTTTTCTCTCTAACCTGCCTCCCTCTTGCTCTCTATCCACCCCTCTGATTTCTCCTCCTCCTCCTCCTCCTCCTCCTCCTCCTCCTTCCCTCTCGCACAGGCAGACAAAAACACCACCTCCTCCTCCTCTCCCTCCTCCTTATCTGAGAAAAATAGCCTGGATGCTCATGCTTGCCAAAGTGCCTGCGGAAAGCCTGGCTGGGGCTTTCACAGAGCTCTCCGAGCGGTAATAGGCAGAGCAAAAAAAAAGACGGCCCAATTTGGTCCGTGCGTCTTGTTTCAGGAAATTGCATTTTAAAGGGCAGCAGGTCTTTTTTCCTCTCAAGTGAAGGGTGAAAAACCTTCACCTACACTTGTTTGTTTGGGAATATCCTATGTCTGTGTACGTGTATGTTATTATAGCACATCCCAGTTTAGAGATTTGAAAAGATAGCATCTCTAGACATTTCAAAATACTAAGGGGATGTTACAAGACACTCAATGTGTAGACAGTTTAGTATCTGCTCATCTCTCCAGACTCATGTGATTTCACACAGCCATTTTGTTTTTCAGATTACTACACACTGTACTCTGATTACAACGTCTTGTACTCTTCTTGTTTTTGTGGACAGACGCCTGTGAGGCACGGAGACAGAAAGAGAGAAGGAAAAGATGGGAAAACAGATTAACGTGCAGCTAATTGTAAAGGAAACAACATCTCCCACACGCCATTGTCTCACCCCGTGCCTGTTTGGACGGTGCATAAAGACATTATTCCCCTAATGTGAGGTATTTGTAACGCTGCCTTTGTTGGCAGTGGCTTGGCTGGCATATCGCTCCACCATGAGGAGCCTCTGCCAGGCTCACACTAGGCAGCAGCAGCATAAGTGCCAGGCGGGCCTCAACACACATGATCCTGCACTCAGTCACAGGCCTGGTGCTCTTGGATGGCATCAGGGTGTTGTGTGTGTGTGTGCAGTGTGTGTGAATGTGTGTGAGGAGCTCAGTAACCCTGTTAGTTAGTCATCTCATTGTCACTGTAAACAGCACTCTTTTTGTGCTCCCACAGGCCACGTGGTGTGTGTTTTTACAGGTTAACACGTGCTCATTACTGCTGCAGCTAAAATCTTCTCCTTCTCGAATGTTTCAACCGGTCGAAACTGGAATGTGAGTGAATTTTGCTCACTGTGGCAGATTTCAAACAAAGCTCCATCAGCGGCAGTATACACAGAATCAAAAGCTAAACCAGTTAATGTCATAGTGAAGAAAACTTTAATCACTCCAACCTAACACAACAAAAGAGTGCATTGTGTCAGATCACACCATGAATACAGCTCCAATTTTTCATTTTAACTGCCTCTGTCCTCTGAATGGCTCATTTAACCTGGCACTGTGCTCACTGGCATTGTTCACATTTTTTGGCACCGTCCATCCGCCACTGAGACAGAGTTAAGCCTGAAACACTTTTGTCATTCAGCCTCTCTAAAGGCAGTCAAACAATCCTGCTGCTTTTGTTGCTTCTTGTTTCTGTTAGATCGGCTTTTGTCTTGTGAAATTCTGTAAGAGATTCAGAGATGCAGAGAGAGATGTAGAAGACGGGGTCAGGGGGCACTCAGTCCCAAAAACACACAACAGTCACCTCAGCCTGAACATGTCACAAGCCGCCATTCGCGTATATGTTGCTTTTTATTTACTGTGTCAACTCCAGCTTTAGTATTCCCACCCTGCCCACTGCTGTCTGCACCATAAATGCCAGCAGTCAGGAATTTATCTAATTCACAGCGCCAGCCGCAGTATTTCCCATCCCCCTGTCAAAACAGAGCCGTATCCAGCCTCGTGTATCTCTGTGTTTACTCTGCTGCTTTATCCTTCCTCCTCAACGTACACATGCAGCCTGACCACAGCCGAGACAAACGCCAATCTGTGGAGGAACACAGTGTACTGTATGTGAACGCCACCTTTTTAACGCTGAGCTGGAACTCATTTCGAACAGTCTCCACTGTCTGGTAGCCTCGTCCAGACAGTGATTTCTTGAGCTGAAATTATCCTCTCTAAGTGTCACTTTTTGTGAAAGAGTGAGGCCTTTGTTTTGCTGTCATGTGTAAAGGTCCAGTATTTTTCTGTGACTTCAGTTGAAGAGCGAGAATTAAGACAAAGTAGGATTCATATGGGAGTTTATCTTCTCACCATTCTGTCGCCCATGAAGCTCATTCAGCACACTAACTTGCTGAAACTGCATTGTGATTGATTAAATAAGGTTGTGATTTGACATTTGAAATGTGAATCCATCAGGTATTAGAGTTAAATACTTTTAAATTCAGAGGTAAAGATATTTGATTTTATTTGATCAAAACAAGACTCTCAGCTTTTGTAGCCAGAGACGTCTCGTCTCAGTCTTCAATTCTGCCTCTTCCCCAAAGGAAATTAACCAACGGATTCCTCCTGACAGACAGCTGTTCCTCCCACAGTGGGTCTTCTTCATAACCTGCACCTCCACACACACACACGCACACACACACACACACACACACACACACGTGTACACACATACACTATTCCGAGTTGCTCCCTCCCAGGAGAATAAATCTGCAATCAACTGGGCCTATAAATAGCTGTGGCACACTTCACTGCTGCTGAGGCCCCCCTGCCCTTCCCAGAGAGCTCCTAAAACACACACACACACACACACACACACACACACACATAGGCTCTCCACCCCTAATCCAAAGCAGGGCACCCAGCCTTTCCTTGCTACTCTGCGTTTCCTCCTGCTGACGTTATGTGTTAATATTTCTGCGAGCAAACACATTAACACTGGCTAATTAAAGTAATTTGTCCTTCACATATCTGCACATTAGTTCTAATAGCTTTCAGGCAATTAAAAGCCTGAACCACCAGCCATATTAGCCATTCCATCTGAATCACTGTGCTTAAATCCTCAGAGAGAGCTGCTAACGCTACGCTAGGCTAGCGCTAGTTATTGGTAGCAGAGGCTAATCACCTCATTAGTCAGCAGGCTTAATGAGATGTGTTATTTAAGTAGATACTGTGTATGTGTGTGTGTGTGTGTGTATGTGGGGGGGGGGGGGGCTGCTCCTCCTGAGTCAATATACAGAGAGAGATTTTATCATCATTAATCTCACACACAGGTTTCACACAGCAAAACTACAGAAATGGATTTTATGATCAACACCTCAAATAACTTGAAATACATTTTGTGAATCTGCTAAAACACTAAAAGCTCCACAAAGAGGCAACGCCTGTGTATGTGACTATAAACATATGGATGTAAAAGGCCCACATGCCTGGCCTCTGGAATATTTAACTTCCCAGTTCAATGGATTTTATTAAATGTATGTAAGTCATAAACAATCAAAGTCAACAGCCAGCTCCCTCCAAGCTCCTCTCCACACTCCAAACTCCAGAATGGCTAAGGTGACCTGTTGGAACATGAGACACATATTTTACAAACCAATCTAGTCCTGATTAGTTCATTTGAAATTGCTGCTGTGTTTTCCCCTGGGTGCAGGGTATGGATTTGAACTGTCAGGGGATGGTTTTTCAGGACTTGTTTAGAGGTTGTGCCCTCATGAGTTAAATAATTGTGCTGTTCAGTCCTAGCTGACATTCTCTAAGAAGATACTGGATTCCTTGACTCCAGTTACTCCACCACCTACGGATCTGAAAAATCAATTATTTTAGCAATTTTTGATAAAAAGCCAAAACATAAAACATAAATCATAAAACTGCCCTTTTTTCTTTTCTATAGAACCCAGAAAGTGGCAGCAGCTGAAAAACAGAGCTGTGGCCTCCAGCAGTTTAACTTCCCTCTCCTTATCTCTGGTTGTCACTGTCTCTGGTGTGTGCAATGGATGAGGAGAGACCAAATGTTTAGGTTGACAGAAGAACTAGATGACCCGCAGTCCAGTTTCAAAGACAAGGTGACAGGCTGCATCCTTTTTAGGTTTTGGGTGTCCACACATGATTTAAATTAATGTGTGTATGTTCCCTGTGTGTGTGTGTGTGTGTGTGTGTGTGTGTGTGTGTGTGCATGCCCTGTTGGTGCTGGGAGAGACTGTTTATGCATGGCATGACACACAGCCTGCTGCTGTTCTGAAAGAATTAACCATCTCCTCTAACTGCAAAAACCAATTTAATCAAAAAGGGGAAAAACTGTTTAAAAAGCCTCTGATCCCTCTGAGGTTTAAATGTGACCTAATCCAACTAAACCTGGTAAATAACGTGTTTACTTGATTCATTGAAAGGAAGGCCTTTATGTCTTTCTTGTCTTGTACAGTACCAGTAAGCATGGAGGTCATCTCTGCTCTGCTAGATAAGAAAAATGTTGAAAAAAATACTTCTGTTGAGCAGTAGACAGAATATTTCTTTTCATCCTGATGGTTAAAAGAGACTCTGTGGATCTAGAAATACCTCCAGAACAGTATATTAAATTACCCACTGAATTTTGCAAAGACTGCAAATGCTGTGTATTGACACTGTTTCTCAGATTATAGACACCTAGCTCTGTGACTGGGCTTTACATGAACCCAAGATCACACCAGATGGAAAAGGATACAGAAAACTGTGAAAAGTGAGTCATTTCACCTATAAAGCAGATAACTGGAAACAAAATGGAAATGATGTCGATAGCAGCCATGGCATTATAAATTGTTTTCTTGTCTGTATACAACATCTGGGTGAGGGATCCCTCCTCTGTTGATCACCCTGAGGTTTCTCCATTTTTCCCTGTTAAAGGGTTTTCTTGGGAGTTTTTCCTCAGTCGATGTGAGGGTCTAAGGGCAGAGGATGTTGTCATAATGCTGTGTAAAGCCCTTTGAGACAAACTGTTTGTAAAAATGGGCTATACAAATAAAATTGCCTTGCCTTGCCATTAGTGACAGACAGTCACTGAACAAACCACAGAAACAATTTTAATCATGACTTTTTGATCAGTGAGAGGATGGTTGTTTTGTCTGCAGGTGTATTGTGTAAGCTGGTGTGTGTGTGTGTTTGTGGGTGATCGGTGACTGCAGTGCCTCCAGACCCCTGACCTTTCCATGTCCTGATAGTGTCCCCAGGGATGGGGGGGGGGGGTTGGAAGCCTTAATGTCACTGTGGCCTGAGCTTTGATGATGGCATCAAGCTGTTTTTTTCTGCCCCTGGTTTGACAGCTGAGGGGAATAAGTACATATACAAACCCCAACCTTAACTAATATTCACTACAATGAGATGCATGTGGTTTAGGTTTTATGCCACTTTGAGTTTTACACCCGTTTCTATTGTTCAAGAATTTCATCAGAATGGAAGCTGCAAACACAAAGGCTGATTTTCTGTGTTGTTGACGCAGCACCATGTGCAATGGCACAGTGAACGCAGTCCGGTGACTTGATGCCAGATTTAATTGTGTGGGGCAAAGGCGAGTGCAAACTACACGCCTCACAGACAATAAGTGCTAGTGTTACCAGGCTGCACAGTGTGTTAATGGAGAAGGAGGGAGGGGAGGTCTGAGGTGTGTGTTTTTTTTTTGTTTTTTTTTTCATGGAGCTTTCGACCCTGTGAATCACATCACCTCCCCTCATACCCCATCAGGCACCCACCATTTGCTCATCCATCACCATCACCTCTCACTCTCCTCTCTTTTCCATCTTCCATCACTCCACCCAGCCAATTTAGTCACCACTCATTTTTCTCCCCTCCACAGAGCACTGTGCTTTTGTCCTCCATCCTAACCTCTCTTTCTTTCCTTCCTTGATATTCTCTCCTCACCAGTGTGATCACTACATTTGAGTAGAATTAAATAACATACCTGCATTTTTTCCCTTCTGTGCATTCAGCCTTTTGGTGGTGTGATTGTGTGTGTACTGACACATGTTTGTGTGTTTCTGGATTCTGTTGGTAACAAGAACCAATGACGACCAAAAACAAAACCTACACCTAGGCTTCACCATCTGTCTCCCTCTAAACCTGACACTCCTGAAAGACCTCATTCTTTCTGTCTCCCTCTCCACATTACACACAACTATCACACACACACACACACATACTGCACCACTAATACTGCCATTCGGCCATTTTCCAGGAGCTCCTGTGTGAGCCAGAACATCCCGACTCAGAATTAAAGAGCATAAGCTGTGACTGCAGGGCACAGCACTCTGGCCTCAGCCTATCATGTTAACACCATCCCTACAACAAACACACAAATATTATACCCACCGACACTCGAACACACACGCCTCCTCCCCATTTACACACACACACACACATACAAATCCTACCCCCCACCCACCCCTCTGTGGTCCCCAGGCTCTCTTTTCTACTCATTAACCCTGTCACGTTTATGGTATGAATTAAATGATTCCAGTGATGCATCCCCACGCACCGAGGGAGCCACAACCAGACAACCTCCCCCACCCCCCACTAAGGCTGGAGGGACAGCCTGAGGCACCACACTGCACCCTCATTAATATCAGCATGGTGGTCGCTGGCTGCCACACTGTTGTTTTAGCATGTAAACATCAGAGTGTGTGTGGTATATTTAGTGTGTGTGTGTGTGTGTGTGTGTGTGTGTGTGTGAGATGGTCTGGATGTTTAATGTTTTAATGTCTGAAGCATCAGACATATTTGTCTATGCTCATACCTGTAGACATTGATTGTTAACATCTTCTCACTGAGAGCTACCTGCTACTATATAAACATGGAAAATTATACATGTCATTTAATGTGTTAATCCAGAACCTTTTCTAGGTGGTTCATGAAAGCACATTTTGCTCTGTCCATCAGTGCAAACTTGAAATCTGCACATCATCATGACCACCTGCCTAATATTGTGCTTTTGCTTTTGCTGCCAAATACACAACAAACTGTGCTGCACTGTGTGTTCTGACAGCTTTCTATCAGAAGCAGCATGAACTTCTTCAGCAGTTTGAGCAACAGTAGCTGGTCTGCTGGTCCAACAGTGGCTGGTCTGTTGGATGGGACCACACGGGTCAGCCTTCTCTCCTCATGTGTATCAATGAGCCTGTGGCTGGTTCACCACTGTTCCTTCCTTGGACCACTTTTGATAGATCCTGACCACTGCAGACCAGGAACAGCCCACAAGAGCTGCAGCTTTTCAGATGCTCTGACCCAGTTGTCCTTGTCAAACTGGATCAAATCCTTACACTGTCCATTTTTCCTGCTTCTAACACATCAACTCTGAGGACAACACATCCCACCCACTAACAGGTTATTCAGTGTTATCACTTCATCTGTCGGTGCTCAGAATGTTATGCCTGATCGGTGTATGTGCTGCATAAAACCTGTCGCCCTGCGTGCCTGCTCTGCACCTTTGTTTGTCTATCACTTGTTATAAAGTCAGATTTGTCATGTTTTCTTCGATCTCTTCAGTAAAAACTTCAGTGTGTGTGATTGTCTCGCCAAAAAACCAAAGGATGTTTTGATCTCAGTGAGACTTGAATCATCACCTGAATGGATAACACATCAAAATGGTGCCTTTCTAACTCATTCTCATGTAAGATTGCAAACCCAGACTATAAATCAAGTAAAACCTCCTTTTTTGTAATATTCTCAAATTTTCAGATTTTTTTATTTTCCTGGCAGATATGATCCATCTGCTCTTCATGTTGTTTCTTGTAAATCTTCATTGAATCCACCTTATCTGCCTGGAGACTAGAGATGAAAATGAGCATTTTGCCTAAACTTGGTACATTTCCATCACACTGGTGTTAATTATTGTGAGCTGTTAACTTAATGACTTTACATTGATATAGAGCCTTAACGAAAAGAATTGTTACAAAAATCAAAACTTGCTTTGGACTTTGTTTTGGACGTGTTGATGTTGATCACATGAGCCCACACCAGTGCAGTCCTGGGCAGGGTCTGTTCTACTGTATTTGAGACTCTGTGCCTCATGCTCAGTCTGGCTGTGAGCACAAATACTAGGTGATAAAAAAAAATAACCTTAATAACTCACATTGTTGGCCTTATAACTGAGCCCCCATCAATCCAAATTAAAACACTTTCACTCTTTCTCATTAGCTCTCTCCAAACACGGGGGTGTGTGTGTGTGTGTGTAGGTGTGCAGGTTTGCTTTTGTGTCCATGTACTGTATGTGTAAGTGCAGTCAAATGTGACCCTCCACCCCCTTAGTAAAGCAGCACCTTGACATGTGTTGGGTAATGGCGCTAATACGCTCATAACTCGAAATCAGCCAAGCAGTGTCAAATAAAAAAAAAGAGAGGGAGTGTGTGTGTGCGTCTGTGTGTCTCAAGCTGCCAACAGTCGAGCAAGACTTCACAGCTGAATCATCTTGTCCTGCTGCCGTCTGTTTATGGCTGTAAGCTAACACCTTGATTTTTCACCGATAACAAGCTGTGTTATCTGTGTGTGTGTTGTGCATGAAGGACATGTCAACTACACCCATTCAGACAGCTTAGTGCTGTTAACCTGAGTGTCCTCCTTATTACGGCCAATAGCCGTGTTGCTATGGACGATATGAGAGCTGGCAGATAAAGCAGTAGGAGAGATTTGCATGTTAAAGCCCCTTCTCTCTTTCTCTCTCTCTCTCATTTTTTTCCTCTTTGAAAGCAGAGTGCTTTCTCACCGTGCACACACAAACACCATATCCAACTCTTTAGAGGGCTTGAATGCATAATCACACTCTTTTGGAGTAAAGCAGACCTGAAGTCCAAGTACATGAAGCACCAGTTTGAAACAAATGTCTGAAAGCCTGCAGGGTGAGATGGAGATAATAGAGAGAACAGAGGGGAGACACTTCAGGAGGGGAAATTCTGCTGCAGGATGAGAACCATCCATATTCAATATCCTTTCAGGAATTAAGAAACAGGTTTCATTTCAGACTTCAAATTGTATCATTACTCTCACTCTTACTGCTGCCAAGACCTCGAGGCTAACATTCAGCCAACATGTGAACCTTCAAATAAAACATGCAAATAACCAGAGTTGCAGTTTTTTTAATGTGATGTTCAAAATGGTGATGGCACCGTGCAATACGTTTGTGTGAGGTTACAGTCCCTCAGCATGTCTGTGATATATGGCTGTTTAGTGTGGGAGATTTGATTAAAATGGTTTGCACATTATGATTACCCCAAGATTTTTGAGGTTTGTGGTCAAACCGACAGCCTCTGGAGGAAGTGTTGGCTGATTGTATGGTGTTCATGGTTGAAGTGATTTAACTCTGGAAACTAGGCTGTTTTAGCTATCTCATCTTTTTCCAACAAAGTGTTTGTGTTTTGTTTTTTTTTCGTCATACTGCAGATAGTTTCATGATGGAGTTTCCATGGTGGAAAATGTTTTAACCAAAGATTTCTGAAAAGTCATCTCTCAAAAAAAGGGGGAAAAATTTGCAGCAGAACAGCTGCTGCACTGGTGTGAGTGTTTACCATACTGGCTGCAAGACAACCACTCGACTGTGACTGACAGAGTTTACACCTTCAGTGTGTAAGCCGTGCCAGAAAATGTTAAAAATGCCTAAAAGGCTGGAAATTATTATCAGGTTCTAGTTGTAAAAGATGAGATGCAGAGGAGAACGCAGGGACATGTCTGGAGGTGGAGGAGTTGTGCTGTATTTAATCTTTAAAAGGATGAAGGAGTGTGTGTGTGTGTGTGTGTGTGTGTGTGTGTGTGTGTGTGTGTGTGTGTGTTTAACAGTAAGATTAGTTTCATAAAGTTTTATCAAACACAAGATGTTGAGTCAGAACCATCCTAATGCAGTATATCACACTCACAGTGTACTTACAGTGGGTTTAAACATGGAGGAGTGTGTGTGTCTGTGTGTGTGCAGCCTTGTGTGTATGTGTGTTTGTAGTTAATTAAAGTTGGGAGGAGAGCTTTGGAGGACTGAGCTGCCAAGGGCTGTTGCATAAAGTAAACAGACACACACAGGCACATGCACGCACACAGATATACATGCACTCATGGGTACACAGAAACATACACAACACCCCAGAGAGTCCAGGGGAGCGAAGAGGACCAGGGAGGGAAAACCAAAATATTCTGACTGAAAAAGGGAACCTGCTTCCATTGAAAGGAAAGAAGGGTGTTAAAGACTGTGTGTGCGTGTATTGTTGTTGTGTGTGTGTGCGTGTGCGTGTGACCTTAAGGATATAGTGAGTCATCACTAACAACGATGGAGGGAGAGGAGAAGGAAATGTGATTTGGAGGAGTCAAACTTGCTTCACACATGAGTGTTGTTTCAGAAAACAGTGGATAGTGCGAGAGAGCACATGTGATTCTGCCCCGACCGCAGAATGAAGGGTGTGTTTATGTGTTTGAATATGATTTCCCACTGAGCACACACTGTGTGTTTGTTTGTGCAGTGCTTCACTGCGTAGGAAGACTGTCCTTCAACCAGATGTCTCTTCAGTTTCTGTGTCACTGAACACACTGTTGTGTTCACTGTGTGTTGAAATCCAAAGGTTTCTGGACTCATGCTCTCACTCTTCTCTTTGAGTAGACTGAAGCTGCGCTGATCCGTTTATTCACACTCACAGGTAATGTGAAAGGTGCTTCTCTTAGTGAACAGCCACAGAGTATTAGTCTACTCATATATAGAGATACAGAGCTTTATGGCCTCTTCAACCCACAGACTCCACTCTGATCAGCCCTGGCTGCAGCAAGTGGCATGTGTGACATGCACACCAGCAGACGACAGGCAGACAAAGCTGATTATTAAATGGCTGGTGAAGAGAGTTGATCACGTTAGCAGATAAAGACCCAAATATTTGATATTAAGAGCAATATAAAATGCAAATAACTTTATAAGGCCAAAAAATGGAATCAAATTATTTAAACAAATCATCTTTACTTTACAAGTTTAATGCAGATTGTTGAAATACTTGTGCTAGATCCAATTCTTTGCACGGAGCCCTAACCATTACTCATACTTCCTATTCTGTGTCTTCACATACCACACAGACTTTTCCATGAAAGAGAGCAATATCGATTCTTTTAAGTCTCATGCCAAATAAACTTGATGAAAACTTCCATCCATCCATTTTCTTCCACTTACTCGGGGCCGGGTCGCGGGGGCAACAGTCTAAGCAGGGACGCCCAGACTTCCCTCTCCATGGACACTTCCTCCAGCTCTTCCAGGAGGATCCCATGGTGTTCCCAGACCAGCCGAGTGACATAGAACCCACAATATTGTCCATACAAGTGGATACACACTTTGCTGCTGGAGTGTTGGGCCTCATACTGGGCCATCGCCGGCAGTGGGAGCCTCGAGGGCTATGGGCTATACGACTCTCCCAGCTTGACAGCTTGACGGCATCCAGTCACTTTGTTTAATGCAAATAGAATGGATAAATTATTTTAGGTTTTATTTTTGGGAAGGATAAATGCAGCTTGGCTCTTTCCACACCATGATCAATAAAGTCTCACATTATGGTTTATTTGTGGACAGATCCAATCAAAAACACACAGCTGTGTAGCTCTGACTCTGATCACCTTTACACCTCCAACTCCACTGTGCCGTCAGCAGGTTTGTTCTCAGTATCAGGATGAGGTGTGGCATGGATCACAGATAAAAGTCTTATCAAAGCAGATGGACTGAGATAAGGATCCAGTGCACATGAGCTCCCTCTAACAGTGAGTGTTGACTCTCTGTGGACTCCAACCAGCACAGTCATGTGGCTGCAGCTCTGTGGATGATGTGTTGGTCCACAGAGAGAAGTAAACAAAGCAGAGAGGAAGGAGGGAGGACACATGTGAATCACACACACGGACGCGTGTTGTGCGCACACAACACACACACCTGTCCAGTGTTTTCCCCAGCTGTGAGTACAGTCTGTTTCTCCCAGGGACTCCTGACAGTGAGACGTTGAACGCCACTCAGACTCCTCTCCACCTCCTCCGTCATGTCCACACACATGTGTACACTTTTCTCTGTGGTTTAGAGATGTCACGTCTGGCTGAGTTTGAAGTGTATCTAAGGGGCTATGATTATTATTCTCCACTACACATGCACACAAACACACATTCTCACATACACAGGCACAAGCACAAACCACACACTCTTCTCTGGAGAGCCTCAGTCAAGCTGGGGATTCGTCCTGTCTGAAGGCTGCAGTCAATGACTCTTCTCAGTGTGGTTTGACATCGCCTCGGGTCAGTTTGATCCAGACCTGTTCTTACACTCCACATGTTCCACTGATCACTCTACCTGCTACACACACAACAGAGCTCTGTTCACTGAAATGACTCATGAGACAAGGGATGCTAATCAAATCCTCCTCAAATAAGCTGCTGTGATAGATAGATAGATAGATAGATAGATAGATAGATAGATAGATAGATAGATAGATAGATAGATAGATAGATAGATAGATAGATAGATAGATAGATAGATAGATAGATAGATAATTTTTAAATAGAGGTGCTTTGTTACATTTTAGCTCTTGTTTTCGTGCTTCTGTGAAAAATCTGACAAAAAAGACAGATGCACTACGGTGTATAAATCATTAAGGTTTTAGTGCTTTTGTCTGTGTGGCAGGTGAATGGGTCCTTGGCTTCTGCATGATAGACACTGAGTGACACTTTCAACCCAACAGGAATTTATTTCCTCCATTACATGGGCCATTAGAAGTTCCCATATGCTAAAGTGGCTTCTCTAAACACTGCAAGGGCAGCCATGAAGCACACTATGTGGATGTAACAGGTGCACTCTGTAATGCAGAGGCTCAAACTCTGTCTGTTGGAAGAACACAAGCACTACTTTATGAAAATGACACCCAGAGCTCATCTTTAAATATACAGTGTGTATGCACATTTCTCTGATTTACTACTGCCAATAACTGATGATTCCCTGCAGAGACAAATGTATCAGCTTCAGCCTCATAACAGAGAGCAGCTGAGAGTTTGACTGTGTGAGGGGTTTTCATCATCAGTAGATCCTGGTCAAAGTCACTTGTTTCCTGCTCTAAAAGACTATTGAAGGCTTTCAGGTGAGGTAAAATCTTTGAAAGGAGGTGTCACGCGATCAGGAACACACATCACCTCCTCCTTTAGATGCTCATTAAATAGATAAACAGAGTAAACTGTTGAATACATGAATCCATGCTCTCTCTCTCTGTCTCTCTCTCTCCATGTCCATGAGTGTGTGTACTGAGTGACACTGGATCAGCAGTGGGAAACAGTGACACACTTTGTCCATGCAGCTTCGTTAACAGAGCAAACATTGTGCATTTCTGTCTGCCTAAGTATGCATATTTGTGAGAGAGAGAGAGAGAGAGAGAGAGAGAGAGAGAGCTGTCATTATTGGCAAAAATGATGCAACAGCTGCTGATGGTGATATTTGTTGTGCCACTTGCTGGAAGATGTATGAATATACTGTATTTTTACTTTCTTTTAGCTCTGTAAATATGAACAGGTTTCCATCCAGTGACAACCACTGTGGAGAAAATCAGGAACATGTCACACTGACAACACCGCAGAGGGAACACACACACGCAAAGTCAAGATAAGAGGTTGACATGATAGAGCCAGTAATAGTAGAAGAGACAATGTCATGTTTAAAGTGTGAATGAAACAGTTGATGGCTGTTAGATAATGTTACAACAATGAAAGTTTTCTGTCTGTACCTCAACCGTGCAGTCTGCTCTGATATAAAACAGAGAAGAGCTCATTTTACATAAATGACTTAAATAATTAATCAATTATCAGAATTATTGTCAGTGCCTTGACAGCAGCCCACAGGCCAGACAGATAGATCTACAACATCTGGCAATGCAAATGCTGATGAATGATTAAATGTTGGGCAATACACTAAAACATTTTTCCCTCTTTAAGACCAAGATAGAAAAAAAAGAGGAAATCACTGTTAGTCTGATCAGTCAGTTAGTTTAGTTTGGCATAAAGACAGGAAACAGCTAACCTGTGAAGCTAGATGTGGAACTTGATGATGAAAAGTCCTGAATAAATAAGCTCAATGAATAAGTCACTTCACTCTGCAGCACACCTGATCAACGAAAAATTCATTTGCCTGTTTCATAGCAGTGTGGCCTTCAACAGAGACACTGACTGAAACACACAGCAGCAACCCTGCAGACAGCTGTTAGGGACATAAAGAATACTCACGGACTGTGTGTGTGTGTGTGTGTGTGTGTGTGTGTGTGTGTGTGTGTCTTGGGGATAAAGGGAATTGAGCAGCAGTGACACCCTGATGTATTGCCAGGCCTTGAGCGTGACTGTAAGGAGAGACCTGTCTGTGTGTCTGTGTGTGTGTGTGTGTGTGTGTGTGTGTGTTTTGGGAGGTACAGTTGCAGAAAAGTAGAAAATGCTAAACATCAGAGAAGGAGATGAGAAGAGCAGAGAGGAGTGGAATGTATTTAGGTTGGCAGTGAACACACAGCACTAAATCTTACCTGCAACTGGTAACACCTCTGCTCTGTGTGTGTGTGTGGGTGTGTGTATAGATGTGCAGAGGGTTATCAGCTATCCAGAGTTTTACTGCCTGTGTTAAAGCGCTTCCACCAGAAAAAATGTTTTGATCCGCGGCCACACATGGTTAAGCATTCACCACCTGACTCTGCTTCTTTTCACAAAGCGGCCTGAGGGAGAGAGACAGAGAGAGAGAAAGTCCAAGCTGTGGAAAAAGAGGTGTTGAACTGGTCAGGCATGCCCACCCTTTACTTTCACTCTCACCTACCCCTGTCTACTCCCTGAAGCAAATATATAGAGGACCTCTTTTTTTTTTTTGGTTTAGCTTGCACAGACATTTGCTTTATTTCCACCTCTCCACCATCTTTGTCTTTCTCTTCCTCTACTTTCTTTTCTACTCTTTGTCTTTAACCTCTCCCCCTGCGTACATCCACACTCCTGCAGCAATGGGAAATCCTTCAAAATCCATAATTCACGCTTCATTGCTCCTCTCCCTCTCTCCTCTCCCACAATTTCTCTGCATGCCTCCATGTGTGTGTGTGTGTGTGTGTGTGTGTGTGTATGAGTGAGAGAGAGAGAGAGGGAGAGAGAGAATGAGAGGGAGAGAGAGAGCCTGAATACAGATGTAAACCCCTTGTGGAAAAATACTAACAAAAATATGCTTGAGCCAACACACACACACACACACACACACACACACACACATGCACAGAAATAATATCACGCACGTTCCAAACACACATGCTTATTTACATGTGCACACCGCACATTACACTCTTATGCAAATAGCTGCTCATTTTAATGATTCTCTAAGCAAAGCAGAAAAATCATTTTAATGATACTATATGCAAATTAAAGAAAGGCTTCCACTGACACGCTGCAGTTGAGAAACACCAGCACATCAAAGAGAAATCCACAGCTCACAAATTAAAATGCATGTACAGCACAGCCTGCTCCGTCCAAACCCACTGGGTGTGCAGGTCAGTGGGGATCAACCCAGTACACTGAAAAATTCACACTGGAGCTGGTTCAGAGTTGGAGCTTTACTAGAGTGTGTTTTTCTCTAGTGCAGAGTAAAAACTCATTGACAAATTATTTTAACTGGACAGATAAAAAATGAATTACAAGTTGATGGTAGAATATATCACCCTGAAGATGAACTAGTCTGACAAGTCTCCTGTGAAAATCATCATGCCTTGTTCTGGAGGAACATCAGTGCTTTGTAACAAAGCCTCTTTGTCTTAAACTCCACTTTATCACAACTTGGGTTGTGTTTTTGTAGTTCTGGCCTAATTGAAACAAGAACACTGGTGACCGCTGAGGTCTGGCAAACTACAGTTAGAGCTGAACAGAGTGCACACAGCACACAGCTTGAGCCAAAGGATAGACACCCCAGGTCAAATATTACCCCAGTGGAAGTGAAGGTTCTTCACTCAAGTTTACGGACTCGAGAACTTGCTTTCAAAAATACATTATTTATGTTATAGTGTTGCACATTTACAGATCCTAATGATTCTGTAACAACCCGAGTCACTGATGGAATGTGATCATGATACATAGCCTGTAGAAACTGCCATTAAACACACATTAAAGCCAACAACTGCAGGCTGCCTGTTTCAAAGTGTATCTAGATATAAATAAATGTTCCAAACCACAACATGCTCTCTGAGGTTATGCAGCAGGTTTTAGCACTCAGCTCGGCCATGGTGAACTCAGCAAACATTTCAAACAAAAAGAAATCTTTATTTCTAAAACATCAAACTGGACATAAGATGAGATCCATGGCTTCTGGTGATGAATCCTCTTCCTTATCTTTAACTCGTGTTCTGTTATTGTTTGGCTGCTGCTCAGTTCAAACTCAGCTGCCTCAAATAACACAGCATGACTGACAGCACAGGACTTGGCTGTTACAGTACACAGAGTTATGATCTATTACATTGTAGAAAATAAAGGAAAATTCATTCCACTGTCTAAAACTGTCTGCTTCAAAGTAGCAAGTACTGCAGTGAAATGCAGTGGAATGAAATATTAAGTATTTTAGTGACAAGATTTGAGATGCATTTACTGAGGAGGATCATGTGACACAGTTGAAAGCTCCAGAGCAGCTACTGACTGGACCATTTGATGTACACAAATTATAATAATTAAAATTATTCTTTCAGTGGGCACCACTCCAATGGGCATACCAAACCTTTGTTGTCATGGTAACGTTAATAGTCATGAAGCTAAGGTTATGGAATAGTGATGATTAAAAGAAACAATGGTTTTCTGTGTGTTGCTTTGAAAGTCAAAGAGGGAAAGAACCAACGCTTTCACCCTCCATGTAAAGTCTATATACTCTTGATATGGTACATTCTTCACACACACTTTCCTTAAAGATACCCCGTGAAGTTTGCTTTTGGTTATATCTCATATTAATGTGGATGAATCTGCATTACCCACGCTTTATCTTTGTAGTTATTTTGATATTATTACATTACAGATTGTCAAAATGTTACTAATAGTAAAACTTGTCTGTGTAATCACCTCGTCGGTGGCCATCGTTTGGTCAAAGCTCTCTGGTTCGGTCTTCAAAACTCCCACAGCTCACTCTGGCTAGCTCACTCATTTGCGACCAGTTTGCGACTGTGCGCGGAGGTTCATGGGAAATGTAGTGTGAAAACACTTCTGATTTCTGAAACTCCTCATAGTCCCTTTAAACAACCTGAACAGCATACACACACACACAGTGATCATAAATCAGCAGGCTCTCTGAGAGGGCCGGAAATCCAAGGACAGCTCTGACACGTGGAGCAAACACAGCCAGGACCTCCTGGTCCCACGCCACCCTCTGTGTGTGTGTATGCGTATGCACATGAGAGAGTGCCTGTCCATATTTATGGCTGCCTCTGAATGTTCATTCTCGTAGGTGCTCTCACAAGCATGTGCATGTTTTTTTCTGTTGTGTGTGTGTGTGTGTGTGTGTGCATGTGTGCGTGTGTGTGTCTGTGTGTGCATGTGTGTCTGGTAAAAGTGTGCTGCTGTCTCTAGCTGCCAGATTGGCCTCTTGTCTTTCTCTCTCTGGACTGTGTGGACTTGCACAAGGCCTCTAAGTTATGAATCTACAGACGACCCTCCCTCTCTGGCCCCTCACCAACTCTCCACTCCACCACTTGGCTTTTGTACAGGCAGAGTATTCAGTTGTGTGTGTGTGTGTGTGTGTGTACGTTTTTGTTTCTGAACATTTTTTGTCTTGTTTGTACTTGTGTCTCTTCTCAGATGTTTATTGCCATTGTTTTCACTCATCATTATGCTCCACAACAACACACACTAAACTCACACTTAACGAGTTTTTGATCCCCAAATGAGCCTGACCCCTGTTAATGACCACCTGTTCTGGGCCTGTGGGGAACATGTTGTAGCCAAACACTGTGTTGTTTAACATGATTAACACACAACAATGTGAGGGGGGCGGAGGAGGAGAGCACGTCAAAAGGAAGCTATTGGTGTTTAATGATGTTTTTCAGCCTCTAACTGACTCCACACAGCAGCACAGAGCAGAGAGCATTTAAATGAGACAGCAGTAGGAGAGTGTTTTGCCGTCTTTTGTGCATGTAGATGGGCCTGTGAGTTATTTATGGGGTCTTTAACACACTGAGGGGACAGGGAGGAGGGCTGGAGAGGTGAGCACAGTGTTGGATGGAGAGGGCGGCTCATTCAACACAGTCGCTGCCAAAGCAGAGCAGCTTCTCTTCCTCTCTTCCTTCTCATTCTTACTCTCTTCCTTTTTCATCCTTTTCCATTTGGCCATAACCAATACTTTCCACAGATCACAGGGATAATTCCAATGTTTCTTCCTTCAGCCTCTGAATCAAATCTAATTTCTCTCAGGTATACTCCAGCTAATTTGGCATTAATGCTTCAGTCCTGTCTTCTTCTCTCTTCTCTCTGCAGCTCCTTCACCACAGTGGAATTCAAGTGCAATTTTAAATCTCCCACTGAATCAAATCAAATTTTTCTCACTGTCTCTCACACTAATGTGTATTTAAAAAGATCTAATGCTGTATTTTCTCTCTGGTGATCCCTCTCTCTGGTTTCCCATACACCCCTTTATTCATTCCTGACGGCAAGTGTTGAGTGTTGAGAGTTTTTCAATTTGCTGTGAAAAAAGAAACTGTAAATCTTTATAGACACATTTTAGTAGATTGGCATGATTTTATTTGATTTTTCCTGGTTATTTTCAACATAACTTGTCATTCTGAGACAACGCTGGATGAAAATTTAAATGTATCTCTGACACTCATTTGTCTTTACCAGCTCATTTTTCCACTCTGCTCATCTCACTTTGTGTCTCTCTGTTGTTCCCATCTCACTTTTTCTTTTTTTTTTATTTCTTTCCCTCTTTATTCCCCTCTCACCACCTCCACCCTCTGTCTCCCCTCCACCACCATCATCCTCCTCCACTGTAACCAAGGGTGCGAGATGTCTGGTCAGAGAAAATGTTCCCACATATCAAAAGGCTCCTGGGTTCTGAGTGGAAGTGGCCAAGAGAAGGAAAAGGTCAAGTTGAATACAGTGGGTGAGGAGCGAGGGATGAGGGCAGAGCCGTGATTAATACGAGCAGCACTGAAAGGGCACCGAGACACTAAGAACTAATACCACACTGCTCTGTCTTTCATTTCCTTTTGGAATTACCCATCCATTGCACTTCTCTTATCACTCCTCTTGCAGTGTTTTGGCATCGTATTCACTTTTTCTCCTATCAATGTTTTAGATGCTTTAAATGCTGTAAACTGGTTTAAATATTACAGATCAGTGCACTGGGTGTAAATACTTAAAAAACATAGTTAGATTTTTTTATTGTTTGCATGAAGAAACAGCTACAGTAACATTGACATGGACACTAAACTGATTGAAGAGTAATTGTTGTGTGGCTCTGTGGAACAGAGGAACACATCATATCAGGATTTGGACTCAAGAGGTCTTTTTTTTTAAATGTGTGTCTGCTTTTTGGCAGTATGAAAAATATAGACTTTATTCTATCTACTTTAATTTATGGATAAAATATGGCCAAATCTTTGTGAAGAATATAATAAGAACTGTTTTCACATTTTTAAAAAATTGGTTTGAGAAAAACCCCTCTCGATAAAATGGCTCTCAAAATAAAAGCCTCTCAGTGGCAGCCATTTTCTTCTCTTTTTTTCAGATTTCTTGTTTCTTTCCGTCTCTCCTCAGTCTCATTTCAGTTGCTCAAACTAAGCAGCGCCCCACAAAAAAAAAAAAAAATTATTAGAATTCAATCACAATAAGCAAATTTGCTCCCCCACAGAACATCAAGTGGTTCAAGGTACTCCAATCAATGGCCTTGTTCCCTCAACACAGGCCTAGAGCTCGTCATTTGCATGACATTGGACGAGTTAGCAGACTGTCTCCCTCTCTCCTTTTCTCCTGCTGTCTCTCGCTCTCTCTCTTCCTCATACACAGCTACAATTGCATGCATATTATGATCATACATTCATTGCTCTCCATAACAGACAAAAGAGAAGGACATTCACTCAGCTATAATACAGGCACACATGTTCACACACACACACACACACACACACACACACACACACACACACACACACAATTACAGGAGAGACAAAAAGAAAATAATAAAATCAGATATGAGTCGTTCTTACAACACATAGATGTGATGTTTCCACTGAACATAGATCCACCTCCCTGCAGCCCTGATGTGTTTCAGCCTGCTCCAATCACAGCTTAATATCTGCAGCTGGGCACTAAGCAGTGTAACTAGCAGCTCTGTTTAGAGTTTTCAACACAACAAAGCGTAGCTTTTCCAAAACCCAAATCTTACAATTTACAATGATGTGTGTAAGGAGTGAATTAAAAAGGCTATTTATCTGCTGAAGTATGAGCCAGTCACATTTAGCATGCCTGCCTAAATCACTTACTTATCGCTCTACTCCCAGGGTAGTACCAGGCTACTCAAGGGTAGAGTATCATGAAAAGAGATTTAAAAAAAAAAAAGGGACCTTTACTGATTTGACACAGAAACAGCAAATAAAAGCAGCACAAGAGAAACATGTATTAAGCAATAAAATGAGAACATAAACAGATGCAGATAAAATCAAGATGCTAAAAAAAAGAATATAAATAAGTGGTGAATTAGTGGACTGTCCATGGTGCCGCTAGCATTGATTCAGTAGGTCTATGGATTGGTTTATGGTCTTATTGTGTGATGGCCAATGGCTCAAAGAGACAACCTGTGCTTTGAGGCCCATGGTTGTCTGTGATGCTGAGCTGCCTCAGTGTCACAGACTGAGGCACAGAAGGGGTGAGAGGTGTTGTCCGTGAAGATGTCAGATTTCCTCACATCCTCATCTCTGTCACTGTCTCCTCTCGGTCCAGGTCCAGCTCCACTACAGAGCAGGCCTTCCAACACAGCTCCTATCAGAGGTGGACTAATAGTGGGTCTTTAAATGCCAATATAATAACCCCAGTTTTAAGCAGGAAAAGGTTGATTGCTGCTTAATCAGCCAATACTAAAAAGGCATATCACAGTCAGTCATTTTAATCATAATAACCTCTTTTGTCCCCTGAAAAGAGTATGACAACACAGGCAGCTCAGCAGTAGAAAGCTCCAATTCCACAGTAGAGGCAGTTAATTTTGTATTTAGTATATCAGGTAAGTGTTAAGGTGGAGCTCTGTTATCTAAATGACCTCTGGTACATAGCAGTGTTACCCTGAACTTCTGTGTGGGGATCTGGTGCAATAACATGATGTAGCCTGAGTGACTGGTGGAGGGTGAGCAGCCAACAGCCACTGTCAGCCCATAATGATAACCATATATCCCATCAATATCCAGTTTACTGTTGAGCTGCTCCATCCCCCACCTCCTCTTTATTATTGACAACATCTTGAGAAACAGAGGATGGAGAGGACATGGAGCTACAAGTCCTGTGTCCTCTCATGTCATGTTAGGGAGAATGCACGTCCACCTTAAAAGAAAGACAAATATGAAAATTGTGAGTGCAGCATGTTGGGCCTGAAGCAGACATGGCTGAGTGGGAAAACACCAGACTGCTCCGTGGGACTAGCTGCTTCTCCCTAGTTAGTTGGAGACTTCAGGAGCAGTAGGAAGTCAGGTGGAGGCCTGTTGTCTTTGTCAGTCCTAAATAGTGTAACACTGGACGGAAAACAACCAAAGCAGCTATAGTTAATACAGTTTATTCACAACTGCAGACAGTGGCAGCATGAGCTCATGAAGTTATCGACTCCATTATCACACTATGATACTTAATCTCTGTGCAAGTGGGAGAAGTTTCACAGCTCCTGTCAGGAATGGCTCGGCAAGAGAGAGAACATCATTTTTTGTACCCATGACAGGTCCAGTATAAAAAGCCTGATCTGGACAGGTACATCCACTGTGTTACAGCCAGCAGTTCAGGGTACAGTGCCTATAAGTCATCTGATAACACCTTAACCTTTTGTCAAACCTTTTCTGAAAAAGCACCACACTCAGTCTTATTTAAACTACTCAAAAAACACCTGGATGATTCTGTTGCCATGTGGAAAAAATTTATGGTCAGATGAGACAAAGACTGAACCATGTTTGGTGAAACCCAAACACAGCACACCATCACACACCATACCTTCAGCGAAGCATGGTGGTGGCAGCATTGTGATGTGAGGATGTTTCTCCTCAGCAGGGACTGGCCAGTTGGTCGGGATGGAAGGGAAAATGGATGCTGTCAAGTACACCCACATTTGTGATAAGAACATGCATCCCTCTGCTAGACAGCTGAAGACAGGCAGGTCATTCACCTTCCAACATGACAATGATCCTAAACATACCGCCAAAAGAACAATGCAGTGGCTGAAGGATAGAAAGGTGAATGTCCTGGAGTGGGCAAGTCTTAAATCCACGGACTTGAAGAGAGAAGTTTATCACCACTCACCACAGAATTTCACTGAACTGGAACAATTCTGCAAAGGAGAATGGGTAAATATTCTCCATTTTAGGTGTGCAGAGCTAGAAGAGACATGTCCAGAGAGACAGTGATGACTGTAATGAAAGGGTGGATCTCTATTACATCAGGGGACTGATGACTTTTCCAACTCTTTGATTTTTTATTAATTTTCACAACTCTCACCATTTGATGTTTTAAGGTTAAATGTGTAAAATAAACCTGGAAAAAGTTTAATTTTCATGGGTTTCAGCCTGTATGACAAATAACCTTACCATTTCACAGGGGTATGATGATTTCTATTGGCACTGTAACAATGTTAGAATCTCTGTCCTCCACTTTATTGCAGTCAGGACATTTTCCCAAGACACATCTGTTACAACCAATTGATTAGACCTCATTCTTTTGCAGGCTGGAGACCTGTCCAGGGTGTACCATGCCCTGTGTCAACTGGGACCGGCTCCAGCCCTCTGTGTGCACAGATAAGTGGTGTAGACAATGGACGGATCATTCTTTTGTAAAAGAACAAAAGCAAACATTAACCAAGTTGCTTGAAATACTTTCAACGATCAAACATGTATTTAATCTGTGTTGTTTCTGCAGGGGTTTCCATTAGTGATTAAAATCAGGTTAGATATATCTGGCTACAGCTGGTAGGCTCTGCCTCTGACAGTTGTGATCAGTCAAAAATCATCTGTCACTTGCCCAAATGAGTGACAGGTTTGCTTTTGTCTGCCTCTGTTTGAAACCCAGGACCCAGTGTCTGAAAAGCTCCTGTGAATGTTCAAAGATAATTCTGCCCCTGTTATCATTGTTAGCTGCAAACATGCTATTCGAGAGAGGAGAGCTTGACAGGCCTAGCAACAGTAACCAAGGGAGGTGGGGCCTAGTAAATATTACAAATAGGCTACACAAGACACACACTCACACACACGCACACACACACACACACACACACACTCCTGTTTGCCTCTTGTCTAGCAGGTGAGCAGCAGAGAAAGGGTTTGTGCACATGGCAGCTAAGTGGCTCAATGTGGTATCGACTGGCTCGCTGTGGCAACCTGCAGAATTCCACCGCCTCCCCATGAGCCAGACACAGTGTATCTGTTCACCCTCCCTTCCCTCCTCCTTCCTTTCCTACCTCCCTCCCTTCCTCCCTCTCTCCCATCCCCCACTCCAGCAGCTCCAGGGAAGCAATGACGCGGGGGCTCCCTGCTCAGACAGAGAGGCTGGTAGAGACTGAGGATGAGGTGAGAGAGAAAAGGGAGGGCTGCCGTGCTACAGAGACAGATAGAGAAGGAGCAGAAAGGAAAAAAAGATAAAGATCCTCCCTCTCCCAGCACTCGTTGACAATGACACTGGGAGAGTCATTTCGAAGCAATGAGCCAGAAAACGCAGAGCTGCTCTGCCATTCATCCTCCAGAGCACGGTACTCAGTCACCACCACACCACAATCACATTCATCTCTGAGGGAAGAGCACAGGCTTAATAAAATGTATAGCAGGATACTCATATTGCAAAAACAGCCATTTTGAATGCAGTGACTCATATTCATAAAAATAATAGAGAGGTAGAATGGGCTGATGCGATAAGTGCAGGGAGAGCTCTCCTGCTTTATTTACAGTAAAACTGTTTTAAGAGGATACTATATTTCTGTTTATACAGTAAATTTTAAAAGAAAAAAGAAAAAAGATCAATCATTTGTAACATACATGATTCAAGTGTCCTGCACCACATGGTGTCCAGCCTGTGTGGACAATAGGAGATCACATAGGAAAGCCCAATTCCCCAAGTGCAAAAAAAAATTAGTGAATTAGTTATAAACCAATTGTGCAGGATATTGAGCATAAAGAATGACAAAAGTGACTGTATATTCACAGTAGCCCATGTCACTTCTTCTTCCCAAGTAGGACATCTTGTAATAGCCTGAAGTGAATATTCATGTCCCAGCTACCAGCCCTACTCCACTTTCTCTGCCTCTACAAATAATCAAAAATACCATCTTATTTCCGCCATCAGCCCCAGGTTATCTGCTGACGCTGAGATGGAAAACACAGCGTGCCGTTAAGATGCCAGCTAATCAGCGTTGGCTAGTAATCCCCCCCTCTTTTCCATCATGTCTTCCAAACAGGCCCCTTCTCTCCCTCCACCACCTCCACTGCTGCTGCTGCACTGCTGTTGTAGTCAGCCTGCGAGATGGATGGCACAGCGCTAATCACCCCCTGCAGTGCACTGTTGGCGTGGCTGCAGGCCGCTCTTAACATTTACACCACATGATCACACAGGCACACACACACAAACTAAACCAAACACAAACCAATAAGTAAGAGAATGTACTCTCACTCCTTCTCCTTCTCTGATTCAAGAGGCCCCCCCCCCCCCCCGCTCAAGGCCCACCATGCACCACCACTTCTCTTCCTGTCACCTTGGACAGATTCTGTTGGATGCAGCCATGTCTGGAGGGTTGAGAACGGCAGTCCTCCTCCACCTTCTTCCTCCCCTCTTCCTCCCCCTCCTCACACAGTACCTTCCTGCCGTTATCTCAAGGCTGGAGTCTCATCAGCCTGCACAGTACCTCTGGCCTCCAGCTGTCTCATAAGCAGCTCCGACAGGGGAGAAGGCTGGCAGAGGAGTCAGGTAAGGAGGCCGCTCCTATATCATCATCCTCTCATGTGGTCTGTTTCAAGACAAGCTACGTTGCACATGCACACATGGTGGTTGGCATCTATTTTATGTGTTTGAGTTGCAGATTTTAGCATCTCACCATGTTTAAAGGATTATCATTGTCTGGTGGTATTGTAGTCAGGATAACAGGTCAATAGTAGACAGTTTGAGGTCACATTAAGATAATTCCAGTGCGACTGCAATTGAATATGGCTACAAATTGAATACATTCACAAGAGATATTATGTGTCAGTCCCTGTGAATCAAAGACCAGGGCTTCTTTCTACCGACCTCTCTCGACCTTCAGCTTTCATGCAGGCATGCATCAGTCAATAGGAGTCAGATAAACCAGTTCCCTCACAATGAATAGCCTCAAGCAACAATTTCCTGTGTTTATAAGATTTCAACAAATTCTGAACCTAAGAGAAGATAAAAGTTGAATTCTGTCCTAAAGATATCTGCAGGTGCACTCTGCAGACAAGTGGAAGACTGGAGATGTGTCGGACATCAAATGTAAAAAATGTGAGGAGCAATACATCTGTGAAACACCAAGAACCCTGGACAAGAGTCTGAATAAAGTGAAACACACAACATCAGCTGTCTTTGAACACCAGGCCAAAACTAACAGCAAGTGTTTTGCTCCAAGGGCCCTAACAGGTAAATCTGGACCTGATTTTCTCCTGAGCTCTGAGACTTCAAGTAGACAACAGAATTTATCACAGATAGGAAGTCAAATAAAATCTGGACTTCTTTTGATTCAGTATTGATATTTCTGTTTTTTAATGTCCTACAAACTCAACACATATATCACAAAAAAAACATTCACAGTGGTTTAAATGATGAGTTTGACAGAACTCCATTAATGCTCTATGATTAAATGTCACATTCACTTGGGTCAACAGATGACAACAGATGATTTTTACTATCACATTAAACTGACTGTGGCTTTGTTTCTTCCGGTTAATGGAAATGATCTGTTAAGATTTATGTGGCTCCTATGGTGTCACAAGAGGCAGAGAGGAACCTATGAAGCTCCAAAACCCTCAGAGGGAACCAAACGACATTTATTATTTTTTATTTTTTTAATCATTTTATGTCACTTTATTCATCATGAACACATACACAAAAACATCCTGAATGAGATATTGTTCAAATCTGAAAATAGAAACAACACACACTAATTCAACAATTGCTCTTGCTGAAATGCCTCTTTATATTTATTTACATTATTTCCAGATTTTATCTCATTTATGATGAGAATGTTGTTTGTGCACTCACTTCAGTTCAGTAAAGGAGTGAAATGTATTACTCAGTTCCAGTAACATAAAGGATAATAACTTCTTTTAAAACAGTCCCTATGGTAATTTTCATTGAGATAACGCATAGTTAAACCAAACAGCAGAGGACAGACTTAAGGCAGTGAGCTCATAAGCTTCACAGGAAGCTGCACTTCAGCCTTGTTGTTCTGGCTTTGAGGCTGTGCAACTTTCTATCTTATGTCAGGGTTGTGGGAAACTGGACCCAGGTGCAGACAACTCAATGTAATGGGCAACAAAAGATATTGTTTAAAGAGGTGCAGAAAAACAGAAAAGAACAAAGTCTCACACAAAGTACAACAGAGAAGTCACAAAGTACAAAACAAGTAACTTAAAACATAAAAACTCACAGGAAGAAACACGGACAGAACACAGCATGGACAAGAGGGAACTGACGCAGAACAACAGACAATCTGACAATGGGAAAACACACAGGTTAAATACACAAGGGAGTGAGGCACAGGTGATCAACACAGCTGAAATACACTGGGTAATCACAAGGGGGGGAACACAGGAAGACAAGACAGTAACTTCAAAATGAAAGAGGAACTAAAGACAGGCCTTGTACAACTTGTAGGTGAGGGTGAATAGTTTGTGTGCCTGGTGGGTGGGGTCTTTCACTCTTTTATACCAACATCAGATCATACCCAGCGATCATGACAAAGACTTCTCTAACTGATGACCACACAGTAGTAGGAGGCATTATGCAGAGCAGTGAGATTATTTGAATTCATTTACTGCATTTTCAGCTTCAACCAAACAAGAATTCAACATGTCATTGTTTACAGCACCTGTGCAGACAGATCTCTGTGGAAGGTTATCTTCAAAGCTTCAGCTTTGTTTTTTGTCCACCCTTGGACATCCAGCAGTTTTTCCACCCATTTCTCTCTCACTTAGCTGTTCCTCAAGGTCGCTCGTCTGACCTGTCCTCCACCCTCAGCTTCTGGGTAGCCTCACCCCAGTCTTTCTCAAGAATGGCCTTCAACCTGCTTCTTTATCTCTTTGTGATGATCTGTTCTTCTATCCTCCCCTCCCTGTTTCTCTGGCACACTTTCTTAAACTCTTCTGTCCATATATTCTAGGCCCAGCTCCCTCTTATTGAAGGGTGGAGATCTGTTCATCCTCCTCCCTCACCTCCTGTAAAGTCTCTCTGTGCTCTGCATCCAGCACTTCAGTCTTTTCTCCAGCCATGAAGAATTTTATTTGCTTCAGTTGCTCAGTGACCATGTCCTCCATGGTCATCTGATGGTGCTGTTAAAACAATAAAGAGTCCATGTCATGGATAATAAAAAGCATAGGCCCTATTTTATTTTAATATTTTTATGACATGCTGTAATCTTTTGAGGATAGTGAGTGAAAATAGACACACACACAAACTGTTTGAATTGAAGTTTGTGTCTGTTTCACTTGGCACTTCCTCACATGCCTTTATTTTTTTCCAGGATTTTTGCCAGTGAAATGAATTCCCCTCCCCATTCTGCCTCTGCCTGTGCGTGTGTGTGTATGTGTGTGTGTGTGTGTGTGTGTGCGCGTGTGCGTGCGTGCGTGCGCGCGTGTGCGTGTGTCTCGTGCATATGATGCATACACTCGTCTGCTCCTCTTTTGACCTGTTGACCTGAGCATCAAATGAAACCATGTGTCCACTCACAGCCAGACAGCAGTCTGTTGTCTCTGTCTCTCCTCCAGCTTCTCCACCAGCAGCACTGATGTAACCTTTACTGCTCCCTGCCAGATACATGATCGTGCTGCTTTCCATTGGCACTGCTGGACAGCCAGGAGGCACAAGTGCTGCTGCACAGAACTACATCTCCCAGGAGTCATTTGGAGTAATTTAAAACAAACCGGTAAGTACCAGTTTGGTTTTCAACCTGTTGTTTATTTGCTTGACTTCTTGTTTTCATTTGAGCTGAGCTGGCAGTGGAAACTGCAGCTGATTGATGGAAACTGATGAGACTGATTGAAGCAAACACTGAAGTTAATATTCACATTCATGAGCTCACTTTATCCCCCACAGCTGATAATGAGTGAGTCAGGCAAAGGTGGTAAAGGCACCGTTCACTGCAGACTCACAAAGTAGCACTGGAAAATTCATAGATTTGATAAAAAGCTTGGACGAATGCGTGTTTCACCCACGTCACTATCAGCGTAAGATCCATTATGTCGACCTTTTCTCCTGTGAGTCATCAGCAGTCACAGCTCACACAGTCATGACTGCTACCTGCCTCTGCCTCTGCCTCTGCCTCTGCCACACACACACACACACACCTTCATCATCAACTACACATCTCAGTGAGAGTTTGTGAGTCACTGTGATGCCAGGACACATCTTTTCTCCCCTCACTCTAAATGCACAAGAGACACTGGCAGAAAGTGTCGTGAGCACAGGCACTGTTGACATCAGCAATAGGACTCTTTAGAGAACTCAAGCAAAACCTCCCATGAGACTCATTTCACCCATGAGTCATGTGCACCCATTAACTTCTACGTCATTACATTCCAGATAAAAATATCTTCAATATAAGGGACTGCGTCTTGAGTCTCTAATTGCGTGCTGCTGATTTATGAGCAGGCTTTGCTTTGTGAATCCCTGAAACCTTTTGAATTATATTCAGCGGATGAGACAATGAGTGTGACTTCATGAATCTCGAAGAATTGACACCTCAGCAGGTTATAAACATTTGTCACACGCCAACACACAGCAGGAGGTGCATTTTCTTTTAAGGCTCACACAGATGAATCTGTGAGGTGAGATGGGAAAGAAAAAAATCACCCAGTTTAAGTTTAAGCCATCAATCATTTCACAAGTGCAGATGTCACATCAGTTAGATTAATGTCAAAATGTGTGTTAAATGTCATGAATATGTTTTGTTGTTTAACAATTTCTAGAATCTCATTTTACAGCTTTAAGAGCACAGTCTCTTCATCTGCTGCTTTTTCAAGAACCGGTACAGCATGAGATGACGCAGGCTGAGCTGTTGTTAAAGGAGGCATGACACTTTGGGTGGTTCACTGTGACCATCAATGAAACACAACTGTAACTCTGATCACCCAGCTGACCCTGGGTCTTATTGGTGTTCTAAGTTTACTTTAACTGCTTCTCAGTTCAATTCTCCTCAGACAGCAAAAGAGCATGTGCATCTCAGCTCATGTTAAAATATGGAAAGCTGAGTCCACTATCCTGGGTGCATTCACACTCTGCTCTGTTTTCCTGCCATGTTATGGATTCTTTCAAGAAACCTTTCAATTATAAGCTTTCAGCAGTAGGACAGCATGTTCTTCCAGTGCTTAAAGTGATAGTTGCCTCTGCTTTTGTATCTTTTGTTTGCAATAAAAATGCTGATAGCAGGAAACCTTTAAATTTCAATTTTTTAAATGCCACTTTAGCAAATTTAGTTTTTAATCAATCATACAGGTCAGAAACTTTCCAGCTCACCAGGGGGATTATTTTTAGATGATTTGAAACCACACAGCTACAGCACCAAATGTGCATTGTTATTAATCACATCCTTTCCATTGGACTTTGCTTGGTGACACCTCCCCTCCCTTGATCCCACTGTTTCCCCTCCACTGTCATTTGATCTGTTGTCCAGTGCTGTGACGTAGGCAGAGCGTCACTTCTTCCTATGTTGAAATGTCATGTTAATCAGACGTCCTCACCCACAGAAAGAGGGGTGACATCATCACTTTAATGGATCCAAGGATTTATGCATGTAAACAAGCTCTCATCCTGGTGCAGTAAAAATCTATCTAACAGCTTCTCTCTGGGATTTTCACTTCCTCGTTTTGTGTCTTCTCTAAAATCATGTGCTTGTGTATTTTTCCAGCTCAACACAAACTGTAAACTGTAAACTCTGTCAGTGAATACCGAAGTTCTCTTCAGACATCCTGACCACTTTTAAGGCAGAAAAAAAAAATTCAATTTATGTCTCCTTCATCTTCAGAATCATGTCATTACCAGCCACTCATCATGTCACTGCTGCAGCAATCAGTTGTACCCTTTACACCTCCACTAACAAACTCATGTGAAGCACATCATCACCATGCAGGTCAATCATACCTCACTGACATATCTGATTTGGACAAGATGCAGATATAGAGCACATTTTGCTTATTCAAGATTAAACACATGGCTGCAGATAGTTATAAAAGAGCTACATGCAAATGATTTATATAACCTTTCTGCTTTTTCACTTTCTATGGAGAATGAATGACAGGATTTACAATCTGAGGTTAGATCTCCTCCATTTTAAACAATATTTAAAATAAGAACCCCCTGTTTATTTATTGTAAAATTGTTATATCACGTGCTGAGGCAAAGTCCTTTCACAATCAGTAATTGAGTCAGTTTCTCTAATGTTGCAGCCTGTGTAGAAATCATTGCATGTTTCTAAATTCAGGCAAGAAAACAGGGAAGTCAGAAAAGAGTCGTTATTTATTTTTATTTTTTTCTGAATAACCCACGTCAAGTTCCGCACCCTTGAATTTTTGTTTTTACAAGGAGACGACCTGAGGGGTTCACATGCAGATAAAGATGAATGCGGTTTTATCAGCGGTGCTCAAAAGACACTAGACTTGTTTGTTCGCTTCTGTGTCACTGTTTTCGTCATTTGTCCGCTTCTTTAGATAAGATTTCCTCCTCACGCGCTGCTCCATTTGTCAATATTTGAACTGTTTAAAACAGCTTAAAAGAGAGCGTCGACGTCTGAGGTGATTTTTTCGTTTCTCTCCTTAAAATCTCCACTGAGTGGACTGTCAGCGGGACACTGTGCTGCTGTTCAGGTGAAGTTTCTGTGCGCACGCTACCATTAATAACGTGCGCACGTGCGGCATCACACTCCATCCGCCCGTGTAGCACGTGCCATGTTCCAAAGCTGTAGACAAAACTGTCGCATGGGCGCTGTGTGTGTGTGTCAGTCGTTGCCATCAGCTGCAATTGTTCTCCTGCTGAAATATAATATCTAATCAGCACAAGTGTGTGTGTGTGTGTGTGTGTGTGTGTGACCATAATGTGCAGTTTAGTGGAGGAGCAGACAGGTGACATGTTCACGGTCTCTGCCGCCTGCTAAAAGCTTCCTGAGCACTATTTCTTTAGAGTGACACAGCCAACTAAAGCGCTCAGCGTCTAATTGTCTGCAGTGTTTCTTGAACTCGTCGTTAATTTAGGAATGACGCAGCTGAATTAACAGTGAGTGCTTGGCGCTGCGCCCCTGTGCGCGCGCCGAGGCTGCTGCACGCGGCGCACAAGCCCGGTGGTGCAGCAGGGAACGAGTCGAGGAGGAATAACGGCTGTTTTGACTTCCACTGTGTTCGTGAAATAGCATTTGGTGCTAATAGACATGTGTGAATGTGCCAGTTGCTACTCATTTCATGTGATATTTCACCGCCGATTTGCACTCATTGCCTTATAAGGAAAGACAGTCGTGCCTCTCTGTAATAGGCCGAGCGCTGCAGCCTGGGAACCCTGCACTTTAACCCCTTCACTGCTGAATTTTATTTGGTGCAACCGCCTGATACAATGGACGGAGGACTGCGGTGGCACCTCGACGTTTTCATTCAGGATGAAATACAACGAAAATGAACCAGTACCAGATGTTGGTCTGTAAATAACACCTGTTACATAAGCTGTAATGCCACTTAACACTTGGAAACGTGATGAAGCTACAACCCCCCTTTGTCCAGTTATATCAGAATGAATTCTGTCTTGTAACCTTGGGCACTGCCACGGCCCAGTGCAGCCCGAGCTTTGATGGTGCTAGTTGACGGTGTGTCCCTCCAGGCCTGAGCTACCTCAGAAACGTACGGTCCAGTGTGTGCGCAGTGCTACCTGGGCCGTGTGGTGCAAACCCTGTCGGGGCTCCGCACTCAGAAAGAACCCCTCTGAGGTTGAACCCGGCGGTGCTGAAGATGCTGACCTACATCGACTGCTACACAACCAGGGCTATCTTTTAACACCGGGACCCCCACCCCCGCCGCCGCCGCCGCCATACGGAGCAGTATGAAATGTCACCTCAACGGGTGAGCTTGACTCCGGGAGGAGATGGAAATGTACTCGATGTAATGCACACAACACCTACCGGGTTCAGGTCGTAATTTAACTTTACACAGGCAGTGACACGACCCGCATTATCTCCCTCACAGGCGCGTTTATCCAGCATGTTTTCCTATTTCACCAGGGCTCCCGCAGAGAGGAGGCCGTGTTGTGGAGGCGGCGATAAATCAATGTCAAACACAATGTGGCCTTGACACTGGTCGGGCCTAGGTGGAGGAATTCGTAATAATGGCCTATCAGTTTTTTTTTAATAGTGAGGCTACAAGCGTGTGCAACTGAATCATACATCCCGGTTCACAGACGCTAGAGAGGGACCGAGAGCGCGCAGGTGGTACAGCTACGACCCAACAAAGCCAGTCGGTGTTAGGTTGTGACTGAAGACATAGCATGCCGCGGCAGGCCTCTCCGAGCTGCTGACTGTGAGTCGGTGAGCAGCACACTCAAGCCATCACGGCTTTGGACAGAGACACAGCGACGCTCTCCTCTTTCACAGCTCCCTCTTGCAGTTAGATCTCGCCTCACATCCACTGACAGAGGAAAGAGACGTGTTGCCTTCAATGTCTGGCCCCAGCTCGTATTTTGGACAATCCCAAATCATTCCCTTAGGTTGCAGGACATTGCTTGTTACTGGCTGTCATTGTAAAGGACTTCCTGTATGATCATTGTAGGCCATTGGAGGTGTCAGTTGTGTCAAATGCTGGTTTCCTCCTAATGACATGGCTCAAGGCTGGGCACTGTGGCATGGAGGGAAAAATAGGCTTCTGTAACAGTTCTAACATGCTGTATCTTATAAAATATATAAAAACACAGATCTTTTCGGATCTAATTTGTGCCACTTTAATGGTCCTTACTCTTCGAGAACCACTGTTAGCTACTGCACCAGTACCTTAAGCGATGATGCCTTCTTAATATCGCCTGCATGGCCTATGTGTAACATGAATCTCAAATGTGAATAGAGAAACAGAAAAAGATGTAAATACCAAAGTGAGAGTTTAACAGGGAAAGGCTACGAAAATGAATCAGGACTTAAGAAAATCCACTCTTGTATTACCATGGTTTCCATACTTTTCCCTGAATGTTACAGTCATTGCATCAGTTCAAAAACTCAAATATTATAGCTTCATGATCCGCGGTGTACACTTTTCCGGCTGCACGTGAAAGCACCACGGAAGAACCCCCCCCCCCCCCCCCCCCCCCTTATCACCTCCCCCTGGTCTGACGTCACGCCAACGGCTATTTGCATGAAGTGTTTTGTTGCTGCAACTCGCCTGCAGAGTGAGACTCTCCGAGGGGGAAAGCGAGGGAAGAGGCGCAGTGAAATTAAGAGGAGCGCGGCTCTTGTGTTTCACGTTAGAGGAGCAGACTGGGGGGGGGCGGCCTGAGCGCGAGGATAAAGGTGTCAGATACCAGAAAGCAGAGGAGCAAAATAAACAGAGGAGCCGCTTCTCTTGTATTGGAAAATGGAACTACCCACCGCGGGAGAGCACGTCTTTGCGGTGGAGAGCATCGAGAAGAAGCGCAGCAGAAAGGTTTGTCTCCAGGCCGATGAAGGACATTTTTAACGCACATGCACATGGAAATGAGTGTGATGTCTCATTTGCCTTTCTCTCTTTCCGGTGGACTACATGTTTGTTTGTTTGTTTGTTTTTTCGCCACCAGTTAATTTATGAAATGACGGTGCTATGCACAGTGCATTTTGCTGCCTTAAGTGACGTTAAGCTGATTATCCCGTTTCTGTCCATTCACAGGGGAGGGTTGAGTATTTGGTCAAGTGGCGAGGATGGTCTCCAAAGTAAGTCCCCTTATGCAACAATATAAGTGTGTTCATTTGTGATAACATTGGAAATACAAGTGTGTTTGTTGAGCTGTGCATACGTACGAGCGTGGACGCGCGTATGGGCGGTTACGCGTTCTTGCTTTAGGAGCTCAGTTCGTTGGCCTCTGTGATGAATGTGGTTTTTACCATGCATACAGTCCCCAGTGTTCCAATTAAAAGAGGACATCTCTGTAACTGAACAAATGTTTAAGAAATGCCCATATATCTACAGTTGAGCGGAGGCTGGGCCATCGTGTCCCCTCCCCCATACGCCCGTGCGTAAAAGTTACTCATGATTTATTACACGTGCATCCACAGGGAGTACAAGTGTCTCAGTTTGTTGTTTACCCCCGAACACGACTATAAATGAGACACGTGGGAGAGTCGATAAGTTTAAGACGAGGTTTAGGGTCATTTGAGGGTCAAGTTGGTGCATAAATGATCAGCTATTACCAGTCATGTTATCATTAATGTCACCCATTTTTGACAGGTAATGTTTCCTTACTGTTCACATTCACCTCTCAACAGATACAACACGTGGGAACCAGAGGAAAATATCTTGGACCCAAGGCTGCTTGATGCTTTCCAAGCCAGGTGAGTGCAGTATCAGATAAACAGCCTCACAAGTGAGGACGTCTGCGAAATAAATCTCACCGTGCACGTTATATTACCATCTCTGCTGCTTCAGTTCTTGACTTGATGCATTGTATTTCTCATCCACATGTGCCAAGCAGGAACTCGTTGGAAATATGCAGCCAGGTCACACTGTGTGGATAATCCCATGTTGATAAACTGTCCACATAATGTGTTGGTCAGAAATTCAGTGCCTGGGGGTTGGATCAGGATTAACACTGGTGCCATTAGTGGGTCAGCTCAGGGTTAAACTTGGGGCACTTTGACACTTTGTCAAGCATCTCCTTTTTGTTATTTAGTAGTCATTTGAGTGCCAGCTCCAGCTTATGCTGCAGTGCTGTCCTCTGCCCCGCCACGTGTTACCTTCCACAGATCATTACAACCAATTGAATAAGCTAATAATAACCCACATATTATTGATTATACACTTCTCTGTGGCTAATTGGACATATAGTTTTGTACAAATTCAAGCACAACTCCAGCTACCATTAAATATAAAAATAACTGGGGGTTCCAAACTTCCACATCAATTGTATTTAAGTTGCACACTGGCCTGTGTCTTCTAAACTATCTATGATGTCACATATTTTTGGCTGCACCAGCGCTTTAAACTGAGACTTAAGCACATCTACACTTTATTCCTTTAACTGGCAGATGTACACAAACATTACCTCACAGCAAAGGTAAGATATCCAAGTCAAGGAACAACAGGCAAAACACATTTTTTGCATGGAGGGAAATTCAGATTATGGTGCACATATTTTCTTAATCTGCTTCACGATGCAGTGGAAAAGCACGAGTAAATGAGGAGTCAAGTAAGCAGGAAACTTAAGAGTAGCTTAGCAGTTGTCATAAATCAGAAGTTCATGCAACGTCTCAAACTTTAAACCAGAGAGACTTTGTCGTGGTCTGTGTTAGTGAAGGGCTCTGTGGCCCTGGATTTCAAAGTGGCTACCATGGTCACATTAGCTGCTTGGCTAATTCCTAAATAGTCTGTTGAGTGACTGACCAGACAGCTCCACATGAAGGACGGCATAATTGAATTTCTAAAAAGCACGGCATGTTAAACTGTCACTGGCTTTTCTCTGAGCCTCCCTCAGCTTTTGCTTACAGCAGCCTTTTCAGGCGCAGGTCACACGTTAAAGCAAAACATCGACATCATTCCGCATCTGTTTTTGCAATTACCTCTTTCTCGAAAGGGGAGAGATTTTATTGAAACTAATTGCGTGTCTCTCCAGGGAGCCAAATCATCTGAATGCCAGGCTATGAAAATACACTGAGTCGTCATTGTAATTAGATGTGAGGGAGGAGGGTGGGGGAGGGGACTGACATCACTCCTGTCTGCGGTATTGAGTTACTGCCTTTGAGAGACTTGCATGGAGAGTGAGGAAGGCCAAGGAAAAGTCAGACAGGAGAGAGGCGTTTATCTTCTGCTGTGCATACAGACATCATGTGAGATGCTGAATGTCATTTAATTAAGCAAAAAAACTGATTAGTCTTTTGTAGCAGTGAAGAAGAGTGTGATGTGGCATTAATGCTCTATGAGAAAATGTTAGGATGCTTGTGTAAAGATAAACACATACTACTAAAATAAATACAGTGAATACTCCTTTAATCTGTGTTGAATGAATGTCAGTGTAACTCCAACCTGTAGCGTGGGCTCAGTGTTTTCTAACTGAGCCTGAGGGGGACACCCATGACGTTGTGTTGCCATGCAACAGCAAATCATCTCTGCAAGATGGTTTCTCTGATTGGCTGCTGTTTTCTTTTCCCACAGAGAACGTCAGGAGCAGCTGATGGGATATCGCAAAAGAGGACCAAAGCCCAAGCACCTTCTGGTTCAGGTAAATGACAATGACATGGTAATGACACATGATACTTCTTACATATCTAATATCCCATTGAAATCCAAGGGAAATTTTCCCATAAGGAAAATTCAAATATCAGGGATTTGATCTAGCGCATCCATGCATCTGAAAATGATTATTTCAGATGCACTGTTAAGGTTCCATTCAAAACTGCCACCTCCAGTTTGTAAAGCTGAGCTGAGATCTTTAGGGCCTGTTTTGTCAGATTGTGAAGTTTAGTGTCTACTAAATCCACAGACGCTAATGCTAATGCTCTGGTCATGACATAGCCTAACTGATCTACATACTTAAAATCTTCCCCTTCAACCTAGGTATTAGAAGCGCTCACACATTGACAATTAAAATGTTTATTACAAACAATACATTTTATGTGGTTCATTAAATTTTATAGGGATCAGTTCCCTGACCTAACAGTTGTAGCTAAGTGACTGTGAATAGTACATTTAGCACATCAATCAGCAGTCCAAAAGGCCAGGGGAATCCCTCAGAGGAGCGTTTTTGTTCCTCTCAGGAGGGTGTTGGTTCTAACACATGGGACAAAGTCAGTGACAGGACACAAAGCAGCCAGTGACATTCCACTGAGCTGAGGTCACAGCCACAGGAGACACTTGGAAATATCACCCTGATGCCCGGGCTTGTGCCTGAAAGCGCCGCTCTGGAACTGTAGGAGGGCTGTGTGAACATGGACCAAGGCCCCTGAAATAAATTGTGCTTGTTCAGGCCTCAGAAGGGCCCCTTCACACATTCCAAGCACTGCTCACACATCAACTCATGGGCCCCAGTGAGCCGTGGCTTTTTGTTGGAGCCTGACACAGACACATGTATACTGTGGACAGTTGCACCATTAATCAAATTCTCCACCCAGAGGGTTGTCCTTTCTTTTAAACACTCATGTAAACAACAGAAGTCCCCTAATTCTTCATGTAATTTTCATCACACTCTTTTTGTGTATTTTTTTCTAATTACCGCCTTGTTTCACAGGTCCCTTCATTTGCCCGGAGATCCAGTATCCTGGCTGACCTTCATGAGGCGTCCCTGGAGGACGACAGCTGTCAGAAGTCCAGCCCAATCCAGATGCTCCGTCCCCAGAGCCAGCAGTACCAACTCAACAGCAAAAAGCATCACCAGTACCAGCCACTGTGCAGGGAGCGTGAGGCTGAGCAGCAGACCAACGGCAAGAAGTTCTACTATCAACTCAACAGCAAGAAGCACCACCACTACCAGCCAGACCTCAAGGTGCACGAGCCCATGTTTGCCAAACCTCGAGACATCAGGGCTCCAGAGCTGCCCATCAAAGGCTACAATGTGCCCCCCGTGCTGCAGCAGAAGTGGGTTCGGGGCAAAGATTCAGGCTGCTTGACCAAAGTAAAGGACATCACTATGGAGCTGAAGAAACTTCCAGCCGAACTCAATGGGCACAAAGAGCCAGAGAAGGTCAAACCTAAAGAGGATGCTTTGCCACAGTCTAATGGTGTCAGCAGCAGCAAGCTAAAGATAGTGAAGAACAAAAACAAGAACGGACGGATTGTTATTGTCATGAGCAAGTACATGGAAAATGGAATGCAAGCAGCTAAAATTAAAAATGGTGAGTCGGAAGCCTCTGGAAAGCTGCCAAAAGGAACTGATAATAGCACAGAGAATGACCTGGAGAAGATGAAACTTGTCAAGAAGCTTGGCCTCATGAATGGATTTGCAAGAAACCCCAAAGACAAACCAGTTGTTCCAAGCTCTGGTTTTAATGTCCAGTGCCCCAAATTAAAGGAACAGTCTCCTAAAATGGAGCCAACTGTGACGGAACAGGATAAACATGTCGAGGTCAGGGGTCAGGGGCAGCTTCCAGCGGATCAGCCTATACAATTGACAGCCAAGCCTAATCTGCTCACCCTGCCTTTGGATAGGGGAGTTCCCCCGGCACAGGACAAAGGAGAGGCCCAAGGTGGATTTCAAGGACTAAAGCGACACCTCTCTGACACAGACTGTGAGGATCATGGGAGTAGTAAGAGGTTCTTAAGCTCCAGGAGTGTCAGTGTTCCTAATGCGGCATCTTCACCCAGCCAAAGCATCAGCATCAACCAAAACGGCCATCAGAGCCACACTGGACTGCAGCTTTTTGGCTACGCAGACCAAGAGGAACCGATTGACTTGAGTATTGATAAGTCCAAGTCTAAAGCTGCTGCCGCCACAGCGACCCAGCCTGAAACACACCCACAGGCTGAAAGTCTTGCACAGACACACAATGAAACACACACACAAGCTGAAACACAAACACAAATGGAAACACGAACAGAAGCACAGCCCCAGACTGAAACACCGAAATCTGCAGAGGAGGTGAAAGTCGACTCATCAACTGTTTGTAACACTGAAAAGAGAAAAGAGGAGACATTTCCCTCCTTCCAGCCTTTCCTTGGGAATATAGTGATCACAGACATTACTACAAACTGCCTCACTGTTACCTTTAAGGAGTACGTAACAGTGTAGCAGAGACGGACATCAACCATGTAACTGTATAGATGTACATTAGATATATTTGATTTTCAGATGCTTGAATGTACAATTGAACCCATGATGTTTTCATTTTGTATCGTTCACACAAAAGAGTTGATGTTTTATTGCATTGTTTGCATATCTCTTATTATTATTATATTATTATTATTATAAGCGCTATCTCTTGTTATTTCTGGAGATTCTATCACATGCAGTATCTAATTTCAGCTACTTAGTTTAAAAAGCAAAATTCGATCAAATAGATGTCAGAACTTTAATTGAAGATGCACTTAACTCTTGTAAATACTCTTCAGTTTTCTATGGATATAATTTGATTTATACACTTGACTGTCTACATCTGAGATAATGTTAAAAATGTAGGCTATATGGAGAATTTTGTAAGGAAGAAAAATTATATCGAATCATGGTAAATTACACTGTGTGTATGTGCGTGTGTGTGTGCACATACGTGTGCGTGAGAACAGATGGAAAGGTTAAAACAAGGATGCATGCTGCTCGGACACGCCGTTAGTCATCTTTAAACACGCAGATAAAGAAAAATAAAGCGCCTTTCTGTCAATAAATGTGACTTGTGTTGAAAGGGGATTTTAAAGATTGTTCATGGTTAATGTCTGATATCTTCCTGGTATTCAAAGTCCAGAGTGTTTTTGAGTCAAATGTAATATGGAGCACAAATCAATTCCATTAAGACAGATGATATTCAACCATATGACCTTATTTATTTTAAAGTTTTGCAGCAGTGCAGTAACATACTGATTTTTATCAGTGACAGATCTGTCAACACTGCCAGCTGAGCTGTGTAATCCATTTGCATCAGCTGCTGGGTGCTCCATGATTCACCTTTTCCCCATTTTCTGACATGTGTAAGACACTCTGTTATGTGAGAAGACTAAATGTGGTTTTCAGAAGAAAAGATGAAATATTTGTGTCATATTTTGTGTAACTTTTGCAACAAATTAAAAGTCTGTAAAAGCACACCTTGTCATAATCCCATCCGTTCCCTTACATCGAACATGCCTCCTCTCCTCTTTGAAGAAATCCCTTTGCAGCACCATGTGACCTGAGCTGCTCTGAGAACAATGAGATGCACTTTTGATGTTTTAACTGAAGGCTGAAAAGTGAAGACTTCCTATGATGTGTTTTGCAATAAAATTGTTTGCAAGTGATTTATGGAATATGTCTCTTTTTTTTATTCTCACTGTTGCTATATAACCCACCTGATCAGGAGAAACCACATAGACTACATCACACGTGACCTTGGCTTCCCCTGGGGAGCTTAACATTTTAGCAGGAAAAGGCAGCTGCTGTATAATGTTTTTAATGGCTACCCTTACCTCAGAAGATGCTAAATCTTTATGTGGCTCTATCTGTGTGTGTGTGTGTGTGTGTGTGTGTGTGCTGCAGACCTTAAGTCAGTTTATCTTCAGGTAGGTTTCACTAAGTAGCCTACAGAAACTTATAAAGCCTGGCTCTCCGTTCATTTGTATAACTAAAGACCAGGCTGATTCAAAGTTAAAATCTAAACTCGCGGTTAGAAATGATTGGCCACGTTGTAATTATGAATTTCATTAGACTATGGAGTTTGAACATCAGGAACTTGCTGGGGCCTAACTGCGTAGACTAATACTTGATCTTCAACTACAAACAACCTTCCCCTACCATGACCTGGACTTTGCTCCTGTATGTTTTTACTAACACTTAGACGTGTCTGTGAAGAGGATATGATTTGGTGTAAAGCTGGTGATTTTGACCTGGGCAGCTGCTCTTGCCAGGTGTGACACACTGAGAGCTGCAGCAGCAGACACGACACCTGCCTTTCCTCTCTCATGCAGTCAGCCAGTGGTTTGGTGTTGCTCTGTAGAAGAAAGGGCGCTCTGTGCAGAGGAGCTCGGTCCTCTCCTGCCGCGAACAAACCCCGAACCTGCGCCTGGTGCCTGTTGCTTGTTTCTGGGGACAAATGCTTGATGCCCGCCTGTGGTGTGTGTGCGCACATGGCTGGTGGTGGCAGAGACTGCGGAGCGAGTCGACGGCTGAACTGCAGCTCTCGCCCCTTCTCTCCGCCGCAGCCCGACTAGAAGCCGTTACTGTGTGAGCACCGGCAGAGAAAATGGCTCTCCTCTCTGTGCCCCATCCACTCTGTGCTGTCGCCTCGCAGCTGCTGCAGCCGACAAATAAGTGCAACATTCAGCTTTGGTGGGAAATCCCCCTCAGATTGTTCCCCCCAAGTATCACAGCTCGTTTCCTGAAATAAATAGTACCAACATGTCTTCTTGATGATCCACCCTCTTCTCTTCTTCCTCTTGTCGGTTGAATCTGTGCTCGCATGACTGAGTCAGGCCTGTCAGTGCGCTCTGGCACGCTTAACTACTTCTTCCAAAACAGTTGACTGCTTATTGTTCAGCCTGGAGCTGTGACGGGGATACTGTGGACGTTATGGGCCACACGCCTCCAGCATTGGACTTCAGGTTTCCCCCTCAAACAGGCTGCATGCACACAAATCTGGGGCGCGTGCTCTGCAGATTTTCCTGTGCATCACAGATTTCTAAATGAGCTCACAGTGAAGAAGGACGGAGACTGAAATGTGTCGCTCTGCGACAGCTGCAGTCAACAAGGCGTGTTGTTTGGGACTATTTTGACGGCATATCATCCTTTTCCAATTCTGAAATAGAGACAACGCACAAGTGCAATAATGATCACAATAATTCAAAACCAAACTGCCAGTGATGAAGTGAGTTGTATGAACAACCGAAGAGCTCCTTGATTAAGTGAGGAACAGAAATGGCTGCCTCAAACCGAGCATGTGGATCCACAGTGAGAGAGACGCAGGCCTTGGCTACAAAATATTCGTTTCAGATCCGTTAATGACAATAAAAGGATGTTCATTTATTAGGTACAAAGCTGCACGTGCAACACACCCACGTGTTCCCTTCTGTATTTTCAGACCTGCTGGAAAGTGCACAGTGAGTGTGAGAGCTCATTCATTTATTGAACAGTGTGACCACCCTGCTTCATCCAGTTCAGTCACAGACAGTGGTGACCTCTGATCACCTGGTGGTCAGTGCTGACAGCTCTTGGTTCAACACGGGCCTGCTCTTGCCGTCCCAGGATGCCCAGCTCAGCCTGTTCTCAGGTTAACTCTGAGGACTGCAGCCTAAATCTGAGACTAGGTGGGACTTTGTAAATAAATCCCTGAAGCGCAATGACCAGACTACCTGTGTTTATGACACGAGAGCCTCACAGGTAGCCTACCCTGCTCTGCCTCAGCTTTACATTAGCGTTTATAGAGATGAAAGTCCACGATGGAAGAAAAGAGGAACAGCCTTTAATGTTGTTGTTGGATGCTCCATAACATTACCTGCTTATTATCCACCTCTAACAACAAAATTCAATCATTCATTGACACAGATGGGCACTCTGCCAGTCTGCCTCTACCTTTGTCTCTTCATATAACTGGTCAAAGTGGACCGGGTTTTCCTGGAGATTTTTTGCGCACACCGGGAACCCGTGTCTTGCCCGGATACAAGCCAACCAATGGTGTTTTAAGGGCGGCAGCGCTGCTGCACTGCAGGCGCGCCGAGACCAATCGCATCCAAAGCGTGAGGTGCGCCCATCTCTCCTTTCTGTCTGTGTGCTGACTGCTTGTTTAGGCTGTGCGCTGAAACATGCAGGGGGGAAGACGGATGAACCGAAAGATGGACATCCAACATCCACTCTCTAGTAAAATCACACGCACGTCTTCGTTCATGGGAAAATGATATAGGCACAGGCTTGCAAAAGCACGGTCAGGCTCTGCTCCTCTTACATTAGCGCTCCATCTGTCTGTCTGACAGTCTGCAGCCTACACCTCCACAAAGACACCGGGAGACATTATCAACTGTGTCGGCTGTCTTCCAAAAAGACACGCCTATTTGATGTGACTAAAATTTGGACCGAGTGATAGTCTGGATTATTTGGATGGATCTTCTAGTCTCTTTGTAAATCAGCAGCACCGTGAGGACTGAGGTGGACTACGGTCTGTCCTTCTGTCCGGAGCCCGAGACATCACTAATTTGAGCTGAGTAGTTGGGTCTAAATGCAGACTTGGGAGAACATTCAGTTTACCACAGCATATTTTGTAATCTGTCTCAGATACATTGTAGATCTATGCGGTCCCTGGTATCATTAGTATTAAGCCCTCATGATGATTGTGTGAGATAAGGCCGTTACACGTGGATCAGAAAAGATGAGAGGTGTGGTGACTCACACAAACCGCTGATCCTCAATAACCCCACAGTGTCAATTGTCCTGGCCTATAAATTGATTTTTTTTAATAATCTCTGGCTCAGTCGAATAAAAACAGATCAGGTGAAGTCTGTGTCAGCTGCCAGCTTCTTCAGCTCGAGCCGGTGCTGCAGGCCAGGGTCTCTCAGCCCTGTCTGCGTGCGCTGCCTCTTCTCCTGAAGGCATTCTGATGGGATTTCATTCGTTTTTATTTCTTTACTTTTATCAAGCCCAAAGAATTCATCATCCACAGACAAGACGAATGTCACTGGGTCTCAGAATGCACTACAACCTCTAGCACAGAGTGATAAATGTGAAGCAGTGGAGGCTCCGAGAGTGTGGCCCTCAGTGACTGACTGCAGGTGCTGCAGGTGATGCTGCTGCGTTTCTGATGGATTTTCATCTCACGTGTTTTTCATTGTAGACTACTGCCACAACATTAACAACAGAATTAAGGAATATAATGAAAATACCATATTATTATCGTTACATAATAATAATAATAATAACAACGATAATCATAATAATAATAATAACGATGGCGAATGTAATAACAGCAATAATAATGATAATAATAATAAAATAATAATAACACAAAAAATATGGGCAAATTATTAAAAAAAGATTTGTAATAATTAAAATTATTACAGTAAAAGAAAACATGAGGAGAATACCATGTGATGTCAGAGCTTCAGAGCTTCAAACAGAGGAAATGAAGGTGAGTATGAAATGGTTTCATGATTTCACAGTTTTATTACCTCTGTGTGCGCGCGCTCTCTTTGTTTTCTTCTCCGCAGCCTTCTGTCAATTTAAAATGGGCCTACATTCAAATAAACCAGCAGCTGTGTGTTGTTGTTGCTTTTGTCTGTGTTTTTACTACAGTAATAATAATGATATGAACAGGCTACTTCGTGGTGAGCAGTAATTATTCATCCATGTATAAGACTTGTGTCAGGATCTTGACCGCTTCAAACGGTTTTTATTTTCATCGTTTTAAATTCGGATTTTCTTCCTCACAGTTTGTTTTCGCCCTGTGAATTACAGTCGCTCACATCTCTCTCTCTCTCTCTCTCTCTCTCTCTCTCTCTTTTAATGGATATTAGATTGTACTGTGCCTTTTGTTCCGCGGTTGGATTCAGTCTGAAGAGAATGTTTTAAAATGCTAAAATGAGGCTGTTTATTTTGCCTAATATTTTTATCCCTTAGTTTATTTCCAGTCTTTTCAGGTAACCTAAATGTATTGGCTGGTGCATTAAAAACTCGAGGGCTAATACACGTCTGTACAGATTGGCAGGTCATTTGGGGTAATGGGCCTCATGCCACCGCTTGTTGCCGCTGTTCATGGTTGAGATACAGCGGAAAAGTAAGAAGTCAAAAAGCGAGGTGCAGGCAGCAGGGAGGAGGCGGTGGAGGGTCTTTGCCATAATGTTGAACTGTATGAAGCTTTGCAGCGTCGTCAGATAGTAAACATGAATCGCATCCTGCTTATTTAGGGCCATTAACAACAGCTTCATTTCACTACACTAGATGTGAAAATTCACGCTCACTCGATGCCTTATACAATGGACTGACAGAAACCCCTCGGACAGTCCCATCAGCTCACTAACGTGTTTGTTGTTCGAGGTTTTTTCAGTAAACTCCGAGATCACCCATTTCCACCCAACGTGGAGAACGTGGCTTAAGAAAAATATTTAAAACATCGAAGCCATAAATATTGGCAAAAAAAATAAAAAATAAATAAATAAATAGATGGGCTGAATATTTTGCCTTCAGGGTTAACACAGGCTTTTAAGCTGACAGGCCTATAATATGAATATAAATAGCCGACAAATTTGCGTGACAGAAATGGTGCGCTGATGCTCTGTCTTTGGCCTGACACGCGAGGACAAATGATGGATGCGGGCAGAAGATAAATCTGTAACGAGATCGCGCAGCCTATGTGCTCGCGGACGAAAACAATCAACTCTGATCATCAGCTGATTAATATAATGGTGGATAGTCTGAGCGAAAATGAGGGATGACTGTTTCTCTAAACTGTTTCTCCAGCGGTAAACATGAACCGAATAACACTGTTACGCCCTAGTATCTCTACATTCGCGGCGACACTGTCGCATGATTACAGCCAGACAACTTTTGATACCACGTGCATTGAATGGTTCGCATAACTTGCGCGAAATGATTCACTGGTCGCGCGGGGAAAAAGCCACCATTTCCCCCCCCGAAAGAATTCACACAGGCTCACGCTCCTCCCCTCACTTAGCAACCCGAGCACGTAGCAACGGCTGGACCAATGGGCGCTCGTGTAGAGGTTCCACCGACTGCGGTTCCTTAGCAACGCTGAAAAAATTGCGCTGACGTCCATTCTGTTCAGGAGTATTATGGTCTGTCGGGAATTCAGAGTGCCTGGGACGGGAGAAAAATATCTGCTCTGCTAACGTTAGCGTCGACCGAGCTAACGGTAGGTAGCACTGGAGTAAACATGGAGCTGTCCGCCGTCGGGGAGAGGGTGTTCGCTGCCGAGTCCATTATCAAACGGAGGATAAGGAAGGTAGGCGTCAGATGTTACATGCCCCTTTTCTCCAGAGCGTTGAATATAACGCACCACCACCGCACTCAAATACTACTGTTGCCCTGCAAGCTAACGAAGTAATTTCTGTTTGTCTCTGATGGTATGCAGGGTCGGATTGAATACCTTGTGAAATGGAAGGGCTGGTCTCCTAAGTAAGTGCTGCTTCATTGTGTCTCCTGCATGTGTTAAACCCACGGCTGTAGTGTCTATACTGTGTCGACTGTGGCTGTCGTTAGCTCAACCAAAGCTAGCGAGACAGCCGGATTAAAACTGAGGTGCACAGCACGATGGTGATTTTAGCTGGCAGGCTAACGCAATGGCCATTCTCATACTGTGTGTCAGCGCACGCTTCCTCAGTCTGACTTGATGTTTGAATTCACAGATACAGCACCTGGGAGCCAGAGGAGAATATCTTGGACTCCCGCCTGTTCGCCGCTTTTGAACAGAGGTGAGATGTCTTGGCTGGCCTGTATGGGCAGAGCCTCTCTCTGTTAACATGTCTAATAAATATATGGTGTCCTCGTTGCACTTTGCTCCATGACACTGAAAATGGGAGTCTGCTGCTATATTTCCACAGGGAGCGCGAAAGGGAGCTCTACGGGCCCAAAAAGAGAGGACCAAAACCCAAGACGTTTCTGCTCAAGGTAATCTCAGCACCTTTCGTTCCGTGTGTTTGTAATGAATTGCACAGTCACGGCTAATTACGCGACCAGCGTCACCGAGCCAAATTATTAAAGCTTCTTTTGTGTCAGGCCTAGATAATACGTGTTGATGTTTAAACTGTCAACTTCAAAACACTTACCAACTAATAACGGTCTCACAGAATTGCGCAAAACTTCTTAATTATGCTAATTATGCATATTCAAAGTAGCGCATCCATTAGTGTGTGTATTCGGCGTGTGTAGAAGATAATGGGAGATTGTTGCCAGGAAAAAAGTAGTTTACACAAACAGCCGGTCAGGTCCATACTCCGCTGTTGAAGCCACTCACCAAAGAGTCCTTAATCCGTGTGAAAACCCGTTTTTGTCGCCAAATCCTCTCATTAAATTCATATGCTGAAACGTTATTGTTGTATATGAACAAACTGGTTGAGTAGAGTATGGTAGAGTGATGCAGCCAGCGAGAGGTTTCAGCTTTTCAGGACAATGAACCGTGAAAATGCTAAATGACCTGCAGTTGATCTTGTACCAAATCTCCAGTGTCAGGACTGTTGTTTAGACTGAGGTGGAGGAATTTCACTAATAAATACAGTCACATGTTGTAGCTGTTAAAACCTGTTAGAACATATATATATTTGGAACTCAGTCTGACTCTTTTCATTGTGTGTAGAAAAAGATACATGTCAGACATGGGCAGTGATTGAAATAATGATAATTGAAGTGATCAATAGACCTGTTTCACAGAGTTGGATAAGTGAGTAGGAGAAGCAGAGCTGTGCTTTATTTGATGATGGATGAATTCCATTAACCTGCTTCAAGTGATTCACTGTCACACTGTGATATGATCCCTATCTGAGATCCTCATATAGCTAATTTCATACCCACATAGTACATCTTGCACATTTTCTTTAAATTCAGTGAATTTATGAAAGAAATTGCCATAATGAAAGGTGCAGTTCTTACCACACTTTGAATTATACTTACAGAATTAACAGTACCCACTCTTCCATGATTATTTTTCTTTTATTCAGAACCTGTGAATTCCCAGATGAAGAGTTAGGGTTAGTCACAAACAAAATGAATATTGAAAAATGAAAACTAAACTAAAACAGTCTGTACAGTAAAACATCACCACTCCTTTTCAGGAGAAGGTTGTTGTAGCTCATCAGCGTCCTCCTCCTGTTTGCCATGACATGTCATGCAAATCTACCTGTATGCAGAAACAGATTATTGTGCAAATGATAAAAATATTTCTGTAAAAATGGGATTTGCAATACATCATGAAGGGGGTTGACACATTTTTCTGTCTTTACATTCACATATATGCATACCTCCTGTGGAAAAGGCCTGTTCAGTTGTTTAAGGAATTAAAAAATGACTTGTCATTTTTTTAGCATTTGGATAATGATTTCCTTGTGTCTTTTTAAATTTTCTCACAGGCTCAAGCAAAAGTGAAAACCAAGTCCTATGAGTTCAGGAGTGAAGCAGTCAGAGGGATGCATATCACCTACCCAACCCCAGAGCCAGTTGTCACCCCCAGAGCTAGAGAGGGCCTGAGAACTGTTGTTCCCACCATCTTCCCACCAAGCGCCGTTAACCGAGGGGAAAGTGTTCGTGCTCGACCTCCAGACTATAGCGCCCGTGAGCTCCAGCAACCTTCCCTTCAGCAAGGCAGCCCAGACGGACTCATTCATGTACCCAAAAAAGAGGACCGAAGCCTAAGCCCCGCTTCAAGGACAGCAGCTACAGCCCTACAGTCTCTGAGCCCCACAAGAGGAGGGTAGACGAGCAGATGAGCCACAGCTCTCACAAACTGGCCAAGCTCCAGGGGGTTGAGGACATGAGGCTGTTCAAAGTAGCCCACAGACATCCAGAGAACCACGGTCACAGCCACAAACACCACCATCACCACCACTACCACCATCATCACCATCACCAACAAAACAGAGAGCACTCCAGTGGAAGCACCTACAAGCAGCTCTACTCAGACAGCAGCATGCATCCACACAGGACAAACATCGACACGCACAGGACTAAGGAGGGATCCAGCTACCTGGCGCCTGCACACTTCAAGCACCAGCCCAAAATGAACCAGAGCCTGACTCGTGCCCCTCAGCTCCCATTGATGGAAAAACCATACTTCTTGGACAGGCCCTCTCCCACACGGCTCGACGACGACCTGGAAGAAGTGTCATGGAGGCCCTCTCTCGGCAGCGTGGAAAAGGTCCTGGTGACGGATGTGACCACCAACTTCCTGACTGTCACCATCAAGGAGAGCAGCACTTCTAAAGGCTTCTTTAAAGACAAAAGATGATTGTTTGCCTGTTTTTTTTTTTATGCCACACTTTGTTTTCTCTGACTTGCATCAGAATCATTCTTATATTTATAGGACATAGTGTGATTATTAAGCAAAATATTTTTGTATGTAATGTATAAAGGCAAATTACATGATGTGCATATGTGTATATATTATAAATTTGGACATCTATTTAATGTAGTGACCAAATCAAAATGAAGTCCATTTTGCTCGATGCACAGGGGAACATGAAGGGGTTGCATGTTTCCTTTGCAGCAGCTGTCTACTTTGTACAGAGCTTGTGAATTTTACTATTTTGCAAATGTAACCAACTAGAATGTATTTTTTTTCCTGTTTCCAGCCTGAGCTAATGCTAGTAAGCTATATGAGGCGAGATAGAAAATCCAGTCTGGATCGACTGTATCTCTTTAATTTGAATTGATTAGACTGAAGTCACCCTATTCAATTCTATAAGAGTTATATGTATATGTATATACATATATATGTATATGTATATATATATATATATATATATATATATATATATATACATATATATATATATATAAACTAAAGCACTTTGAATTCAAAAGTATTAAGAAATAATCCTTGTAGTAGTCTTTAAAGACTGGGATTGCAATGTATCTAACATTTCTAATTGTAAGATAAATAAATAAATTCAACAGATACTTTGAAAGTTTTCCCAAGCCCATTGAACTCCGCACCGTTTATATTTTGTTGTAATAACCCAGATAACGAAGTTGGTGTCGAATTGCTTTTTAGACGCTTTTAAATAAATACGTTGAATTTTCTCATCCCCTTGTGTCTAAATGCCTCAGTCATTTCTGATCACTGCGCCGTCGGCCTTGAACGCAACACCTAAACCCATAAATAAGAGTGTGGATGACGTCAGAGCCCGCGGCGCAGTCAGGCTTTTTTGGCCGAACTATAAACGATCACTTCTCCGGTTGAGGTTGAACTGCTTCAATCGCAGGTTAATGAGAAATGAATCTGCGCGCGGTAAAAAGGGTCTCCTCAGTTATTACCCAGTAGGCCTCGGGCTTCACGGTGTAACGTCAAGCATCTGTAGAGCCCGGTGCTGCTGCAGGCTCCACGCCTTCCTGCTCAGACCTGGTGTGATCCCACGGCCCCGCTCACAGTGGCCCGTTCCTTTCTTTTTTTTTTTTTGGTGGTCGTCGGATATCTGCTATCGGATTTTTTTGAATCATGTAAAGTTCAGAGACGTTTGAATAAATTCTAAATCCGCCAGTGTGGCTGTCCAGCGTGACAGGCCCCGAGTGAGTGCTGATCAGTCTGTTGATTAACTTCATGATATTTCTAGATGAACATAGGCTGCACAGGCTACACGGTGCAGAGGCGCACAGCGTTGATCTGACCCTGCTGGCATTAGGCGTCTGTGGACGGCCTGGTAAAATAACATGCATGTTGTTTTGTGAGCGGGTCGAAGTTCGCAGTCCGCCGGTTCAACCTGTCACTGCTCAGTCAATAATGCAGGCTGTTGCAATACATTGACAGCTTCATGCGCTCAACATGCCATTAACGAAATAAAAATGTCCACTGGGTTGGAGCCTTTTAATCACACAGCCGCTCCCAGTGTGGAGAGATTTAGAGGCACAATAAAACTTATGATGATAATAAAAACAAACAGATAAGGGTGAGGGGGGTATTTTCTCTGGCTAAGCTGACTAACAATGGGTTAATTGAGGTCATGACTTTAATCAAACTATAAATTAAGTTTTACATTTGATCCGTAAACCAAGGTGAGACTAAAACCAGGATCCAGCCTATAGGAGTGCGTCTCCCTGAGGTGGCGTCAGCGCCCCGCCCCTTTCTTATATAGGCTACCAACGAAAAAACAAAGGAAGGCCGTAACACACACTGATCACCAATACAAGAATTCATGCATTATGATTTATTCGTAGTTGCTTAACAAACTTCCCTCTGAGGTGATACAGGATACAAAGGGTCCATATGAAATAAATGCAAAAACTACTGAAAACAGAAAACTACACAGCTGATACAGCAGGGTTATATGAGCATTACTCTGCACGTGGCCATTATATCTCAGGGGTGATAGAGGGGGTCTTCCCATTTGCCACTGTTGAGTCTATGTTGTCACCTCTGTGGAGAGACAAAAGTCAATTATGATTCATACAGAAGACATAGTGAACATCAGGAGAATTAAATGCACAAGACAACACAGTGAGCTTATCTGTTTTGGTTTGGTTTTTTTTATATAATTATTACATTTTTATTCATATTTAAGATGTTCTGATTTTGTTTTACATCCATAAATCATGTCATCCTCCAAAACCCAACTCCAATAACTGAGCTTTATTTTAGATTCTTCTTTTTCTGTGTAAACTGAAAACTACCTCATCTCTCTATTTCTGCCTGCAGGTTAAAAATATCAGATTATTTGTCATAGCCTACATTAGATGATATGAGCCCGGCTCTGAAAATGCAGGGTGCAAAAGTTATCATTGTATCTAACAGTTGTGATAAAATCACAGAAAAACAGGAAGACCCGAAAACGCATGAGCAGATATTTCTTGAACAGGAACAAGTGATAAAACATCCCTAAATGAAAAGCGATGTTGCTGTGTGCATTCACAGTGAGGATGTGGCTTTGAAAGTGAAAGTGACAATTTGTGACAACCTTCAGTAATCATCTTCATACAGGGTATCCATAGTTCCTGTTGCAGCGAGGGTAACAGTGAGGGTTCAGCCAGTTCTCCAGGTTGGTCTCCTGGGCCCTCTGATCCAGAGCCTGCATGTGGAGCAGATGCTCCTGTATGGAGAGAGATGAAACCAAGACACATGTGAAGCAACAGAGGAAGGCTGGTGACATGGTTTGCTGCCCTCATTTGACCAAATGACTGGGGAAATCACCCAGGCAGAATAAAACTCCACAGACTCACGATATGATAATACAAACAAAGTCCAACTACAGAGATGAGTGCAGCGAAACAGAGGGAAACATGCTTGGATTTGAATAATGATGAATAGCTGCTTTACATTTTCCTCAGGTCAAATGAGAACCAGAAGAATTAGTGTCACATGTTATTCAGCTAAATTAAATTAGCCGATTTAGATCCTCCTTCAATAAAGACGCATCACACACTTAAAAGAGCTGTGGTGAAGTGTCAGGGTGAAAGTCTTCTATAGCTTATTGTCAAAATTCTGCTGTTGAGAAACACAATGTGATCAGCTAAAACCCTCCTCAGCCCCGCAGAGACCATATAACAGATATTATTCCTATAGTATGATTTCAAATTCCACCTATGTTGAAAAAAATAATTTAAATATATTTTATCAAGTTTAAAAATCTATACATTTTTATTTGGTTAAAAAAAATTAATGACAGACTAAAAGATTACATGAAATGTTTTTGACATTCTTTACTGATGATAATGTGGGTAAAGTACAAATAAATATTCTGTGTACACATTCATAACAAAGCACCCATTACTTTAGCATTTAGAAGCACTATGTAAACCACCAGGGCTGTCACATACAGCCCCAATAATATAACAGCCACAAATAATGATTGTTTTAGTGCAAAGAAGCACAAGTATATTATTAAGATATTTACAGTTAATGAACTATCCTTATCTTAAACATCATGAACAATCTGAAATTTCTTGAGAAAAATATGTGTAATTTCAACAACATTATGCCTCTTCTGTCTTCTATGTAATTTTCACACTTAATAAACCCACGGGCCAGTTATGGCCCGCAGGCCACATGTTTGACACCCCTGATGTAAACCCTTACTGCAGTTTTTATAATATGTCTAACCCCTTGACTGATGACTGTAAACGTTAATAAACACTAAGGCATTATATTTGTTCATAGCTACAGGTGTATATTACCTGCCCATGTAGTTCTCATAAATGCTTGGTAGAAAGATTGAACTAAAGTGTCCCCAAAACCCTATATGTGTCAAATTATCTCTGCCTTGTATAGCTAATGCTCTTTGCTCAGGATGAACCTTACCCTCATTGGCTCATCAGGGTAGCCGGCCTTCATTGGCCGCTCCTGCCTCTTGCTGCGGAGAAGCTGCTTAGCAAAGCTCTCCTTGATGATAGGGCCGGCATCTGAGGGAGAGAGAGAGATAAGAGTCAGACTGAAAAGAAATGAAATGTTTACTCATAAAGTGTTGTGATACACACAGCTAATTATTCACCTGGTGCTGGGTGGAAAAAATTCACCGCACATAAGGGATAAGAGACTAATTTCAATGTGTGTGTGTGTGTGTGTGTGTCGTGGTTTCCTCTACTTTCTCTGAATTGGAGCTCAGCCTGAGTTATTTTGTTGTTGCAATGAACACCACAGCTGTTTGCTCGGTGGCTGAGTGCTGGCTAATCAGGACGACATTCCTCTTACTGAGAACTGTGTTCAGGCCCATGAATTAACCCCTCACCACTATCTGCTACTGGTGAGCTGTGGCTGACCTGATCTGTTTAGCTAGTCCATGTGAGGCTGTTTATTCCCAACGCTAGCCCCGAGGGAGCTCTCTCTCTCTCTCTCTCACTCTCTGTCTCTCTCTCTCTCTCTCTCTCACACACACACACACACACACACTGGCCTCTGCAGAGTGAGGGAAGTCTGTCTCTGTCTCCCTCTCTCTAAGCCCAGGCCTGTATTGGGAGGCAGGGTATGTAGTGGAAGGTAACAAAGTGCCCATTCATCCTCCTCGCTCCCCAGGGAGTCGGGCCGCACGTGACCCCAGCAGGCAGCAGGGCTGGATCACTCTTCTTCTGCTGCCAGAGAGAGCTGATGTGGAAATGAACCCAGCTCTATCAACACAAGGCCAGAGCTGCTCCTGCTGCTGCTGCTGCCCTGGACCTTCACAGCGACGTGGCAAAACACCCAACACAGTCTGCAGCTGTCTCATTGAGAAACATGTTTTTTTTTTCATTTGAATTTCAGATAAATATATTATTATGAAGATCTCGCTTCATCACGAGTGCACGTTGAAAAAAAATCTGTTCTACATGCTAATGCAACATCTGTAAAATGTAAATGTAAAATGTAATAGTGGTGCAAAATAAGAGCTGCAAAAGTGTTGATGCTAAAAAAAGTATTGAAACAATATTGCTCTCTCTCTCAGTTCTGTTAAGTAATGCAGTCATGCAAGAATAGAAAGCTATACGTGCAAAATCCTTTTTAAATGAGGCCACACAACTACCTCTATTATTCACTACTCATTTCAGATGTAATGAACCCAAATATACGGATACATTCACTGTCACAGAATCAGGGTGCAGAAAAGCACCAAAGGTAATTCTCCTGATTAAAATTTCACCCTCATAGTTGATCATGACAGCTGCTCCCCTCAAATCCCTGAGAATTTCCTACCTGTGTGAACAGTCAGCAGGACCAGGCAGAGCGAAAACACCACCAGCTTCTTCATCTTCTACCCTTGTTTTCCCTGCTTGAGCCTTCTCTGCTCTGAGGTCCCTACCAGAGTCCAGTGGGGGTGAAGGGAAATATTCTCCTCCTACCTCCCCCTGTATGTCACCCACAAACTGTCACATACCTGCTCATGTTACTGAGGAGAGATTTAAGTTAAATGATTTCAGTGATGGTGTACCTGTTTACATACAAACACAAGTAATATAGATCCATATGATAGAGTATGTAGTTACAAAATGATTTGGGGGTGGTGGGGGGTTGAATTGGAGCACCCTAGTGTATGAGGTCCTCTGAGGCAGGGAATACTCTGTCCACTAGATGGCAGTACACACACTCATTTCAAGACTTGAAATTCTTGAAGCTGATTTAACCTTTCCAGCATGTGGACAACACCACTGTGAGAAGGTCTGTTATTATGAGCAAGAGACTGCTGCTCACAAATGTTATCAATCTGAGATAAATCTTAGGGTGGTTGAGAATGATGAAGTTGTATTTTCCTGATATGGGTCTTGAATCTGGATTCTCTGTATGAAGGACTAGAGTTAATCCCACTCAGCCCTCCACCTGCTTAGCTGGCAATTAGAGGCCTCAGGACAGGGTCAAAGGTCAACATCAATAGGATTTAGGTACATTTCACTAAAATATTGATTATTGGGGTTAGGGTTAGATGATTGTGAATTTCTCTTGGAGATAAATAAAGTATCTATCTATCTATCTATCTATCTATCTATCTATCTATCTATCTATCTATCTATCTATCTTCAGTTCAATACATTACAGTAAGTTAATGTGGTTGTAGATGATATACAAAAAGTAAATCCAAGGTTTAGTTTATATGCACACCAATGACACACACACACACACAAACTCTTAACACAAAAAACGTGCACATGAGTGTGAGAGCACCTACGAGAATGAACTTTCAGAGGCACACACATACCCCTACACACACACCATTTCACATTAGTTAATAAATTAAATAGATAAGTAAGAAGATAATGCTTAATGAAAAGTGCATTTTAAGGATACTCTCCTTGGATCAAAATATAGAGTATTATTCCTGCAGATAATAATGATTGAATTATCATTCATCATATTATCATACAGATGACCAAAGGTGCTACAACACATGGAAAACAGGAAGAAAAACTCATTCCACAGAGATTCAAATTATTTTTTGTTCACTGAAAACTTTGCCCTATTATATCATTTCCTTTGTGCATCACTCCTAAACAGATTGCTTTTTAACCCAATATATTAAGAAATGTGCAATATTATGGACATATAGTGGATTTTATTGGCATTATTTTTTCTGCTTTGGTTCAACTGTTCACTTATTCTAATTTCCATTGCTGGAACCGAAAAGAATAAATTACATTAGTGTTCTGCTGTGGGGTTCTCTGTGTGATTGGATGACCCTGTCCTGACTTCACTTCAGGGTCATGGTTGAGGTCAGGGTTAAGGTTAGGGTTATAGTTACTATAAGGACTGGAGTCTGATATGTGGTTGTGACAGTTAGGGTTATAGACGGCATTATGTAAATAAAGGTCCTCTCAAGTTGAGAAAGACAAATTCCACTTGTCTGTTGTGGTTATGGCCACACGAATAAAATGCAACTGATACGGATCATGGAAGAGACCAAATGCCAGCATTTCTTATTGTTGGCTGCTTTAATTATGACAATTGTCTCTTTTTTAAGTCTCCATCTTCACATCATCATGGAACTAAAACAGTAAATGACTGGACCAACCCTTTTGTAAGGGTCACCATATGCCATTTACACTCATTACTGCAGGTCAGAGTAGCATAAAAGAGTAAAATTTAGATTCAGATAGTGAAAACCATGGCGAGGAAAACTCTCCTCTGTTTCGATTTAACATAGCCCATTTCTCTTTAACTGAACATGTACCTACCAGAATTTTCATCTGATTTGATCTCATGATTTATTCGTTTATTTATTCCACTAACGTATTGGCGGATTAACAGTGACGTCCGAGGGAAAACGTCATCGTGCGTCATTTTTTCCGCTTCCGCCTCCTCCTGTCTTTTATGAAGTGTTCACGTGTCTCCAGCACCATAGCCTATAGATCTGTGTAATCATATTGCTTTGATTAATTCCTTGGGAATAGAGAGCTTTTCTTCCTTCGCATGACTATTGAGGTCTAACGCAGCTCTACGCGCATGCGTACTGTGGAGCAGCAACATGCACATAGAGCGGTCGGAATCAGAGATGTTCAGAATAGGTGAGATGCAGTCTGTGCGTACTTCCGTGTTCGCTGGTAATGTAAACAAGAGCCCTCGACAAAGGTGCATTTAAGCTAGTTCTTCTACCAGTGATGGACAGTAGGAGACACTAACAAAAGCAGGTCACTGTGTCTCTAACCTGATTTCCATTTTATGCTCCTTGAACTTCAACGACATATCATGGGGAATATTACTAAAGACGTCAAGTAGCAGAGAGCAGTGTTCAAAGTGAAAACAGATATGTGTCTGGAGTTTGCTCTTTCTGCTCTCCTGTTACATTTACACACCAACACACTGCTGCCTCCTGCATTCAGTAAAACCTAATGTCAGATTAGAGCAGTGCTGAACAAATCCATTATGTTTGATGCATGTTGTACGACGTGGTGCTGAAGGCTGCAGGCTTTTATTTCAGTAGATACTTCAGGTGTTATTAGAGTGCTCTCACAGAGGTCATCTCTTTAAACCGTCAGTACAGCAGATGCTGAGCTCCTGTCGTGTCTGAGAGCTGGACTCCACAGCTGGCTGTGCACTGAGGCTCGCGGCTGTGCGCTTGTGCACAACCGCGAGTTATGACATGTGAGTCATCTTGACATGTCAACACTCTCTGGTGAAGCTAGGTTAGCGAGGTAGCAGTCGGCCAGCGTCACACTGTGTTCTGCCTGATTTACCGCCGTCTCTTTGTACAATGTTAATGTCTCGGTCAGATTAGAGCCGCCGTCCTGCTCGTGTCTGCGACATGAGAGTCGCGTGGGAGACGTGGAGCTCGTGCCGTCTGCTGTCACTGTTGTTTACACTCCTCGGCTCTCTACTGATTTCCGCACATTAGCATCAGCGCCCAGCAGCGATGTTCAAGGAGGGGGGCGAGGTGCAGGACGACTGCGGCTCCCGGGAGGAGTGGACGCTGCTGTTCTGGACCTCTGTGGCCGTCATCGTCCCGGTCATCATCACGCTGTGGTGCAGCGCGCAGCGCTCCAAGCGGAAAACACACATGAAGGATTTCTTTCGCAAAAGCAAACACGGCTGGCACTACACAGACCTCTTCAACAAGCCCACCTACTGCTGCGTCTGCTCGCAGCACATCCTGCAAGGGGCTTTCTGCGACTGCTGCAGCGTGTGCGCCGATGAGCAGTGCCTGCGCCGCGCGGACCGGAGCCTGCCCTGCAAGGAGATCATGGGCCCCTCCGGCCTGGACGGAGCCATGGAGCACCGCTGGGTCCGCGGAAACGTCCCGCTCGCTAGTTACTGTGCAGTGTGCAAACAGCAGTGTGGAACCCAGCCGAAGCTCTGCGACTTCAGGTAGCGGTAGCGCCTCTGCAGCTGCAGCCACATGTGCAGGAGACAGATGTGAGGCTGCGTTTATGCGTATAAAGATGTAGATCTGTATTTTGCAGCTTTTGCAGTGCACAGATGGTTACACACTGACATGTCTGTAAAATATACACAAACACAGAAATCCAGTCCACATCCCACTGCTGCACAGCGACCTCTCACTTTAATCTCTCTTTCATTTACTCTAATGGAGGGCTGCTGCTCTGTGGGATTGTACTCACAAAATGGGATAATCTCACTCTGTCAGTTAAATTACTCCACTAATCCCAAATGACCCTTTTACCTCACCTCAGTGTCAGAGACAGAGCAGTATCTCCGAGCCTGTAAAGACCCAGAGTCTTGCTGCTACAGCAGGGACAGATTTTGTGTGTCTTTCTTTACAGTGGTTTTAATCAGTGTTGTGTCCCTCTGTCCCTCCCTCAGGTGTGTGTGGTGTCAGACCACAGTGCACGATGACTGCATGGACAGCCCGCAGGTTGCTGACCAGTGTGACCTGGGTGAATTCCGCAGCCTCATCATTCCTCCTCACTACCTCTACCATGTCAACAAACTCCGCCGCAGGCACCCGGATGAGTACAGCAAGGTGCTGAGGACAAGTCGGGACTGTTTGGAGAGGCTGTGTGTTTTCTGTGATGCCCCAGAGCTGAGATGTCCCATGTGCTTGTCTTTCTGTAGCTGGCGTCTTCCTGCGGCAGTGGCTGGACTCCAATGTTGGTCTTGGCTAACACTCGCAGCGGTAACAACATGGGGGAGGCTCTGCTGGGAGAATTCCGCACCCTCCTCAACCCAGTGCAGGTCAGTCTGCAGCTCGTGTTTGTTACACTGAACTTTGTTCTGCATAACACATGACAGGAACCATCTCTCCTCACCTCTGCCCTCCAGGTGTTTGACCTGTCTGAGCTGAGTCCTTCCAAAGCCCTCCAGCTGTGCACCCTACTGCCTCCTGGCAGCGTCCGGGTGCTGGTGTGTGGAGGAGACGGCACAGTGGGCTGGGTGCTGGATGCCATAGATACTATGAAGCTAAAGGTGAGACAGGGCTGTCTTTTTGCAATAGATTAGATTAGATTCAACTTTAATGTCATTGCATGTGTCACAAGTACAACAAAATGCAGATTGCATCTAACCAGAAGTGTATAAGCAGATGAGATAACATAACATGATACAAATGTACAGAAGTAAAAAATATGGAATGATATATAAATATAAATATTTACGGTGTATACAGAATGTGCACTATGAATGTACAGGAGTGCAATGGTAGATGCTAAAAAAATAGTATGCAATAGTAGTGCAATGGTGTCAATACAGTACTGCATGGCAATAGGGATTGTAATGAAAATTTGTTGCATCGCCCCGTTTGTTTTTAGTGTTGGTGGTTGAAATACTACATGCTGTTGGATTATATTAGCAGGTAGTGTGGGCATTTGGCAGAGACTCAATGTACCCCACACCTCTCTGTGCGAAGGTAAAAACATTTGCATCCCTGCTGATTTTACTTTCTCCTCTGTCAGGGTCAAGACCAGTTCATCCCGAGAGTGACCATCCTGCCCCTGGGGACAGGAAATGACCTCTCCAACACTCTGGGCTGGGGTGCAGGCTACGCCGGAGAGATACCCGTGGAACAGGTTCTCCGCAACATCCTCGATGCTGAGGTGGTTAAAATGGACAGGTGGGTGTCTGACAGGGCTCCACAGAGGGACACTGTTTCATCAGCTTCTTACTTGTGTTCTGGATGTGGTTTTATGCAGTGTTCTTCAACATCTAAAATCAGGGAGGATCTTCAGACATGTCAACCACTTCATAGTTGTTTAGTGATGAAATACCTGCTGACACTCAAAGGTCTGAACTCATGATGTTTCTTTTTTTCCTACTACTGATCTACATCAGATGGAAAGTGCAGGTAGCGTCAAAAGGCCTCTACTTTCGTAAACCAAAGGTGAGTTCATTTGTTTGTCTTCTTTTTACTTATACTACTTTCCTTTAGTATTTTAGTATAATGCCACGTAGGCTTTGTTTGTATGAGTTTACTGTGCACTCGACTACTGGCCTTCATAAAACAAACTGTCTACTTCAGGTTCTGTCCATGAACAACTACTTCTCTGTGGGGCCTGATGCTCTGATGGCACTGAACTTCCACACACACCGCGAGAAAACACCCTCCTTCTTCTCCAGCCGCATCATCAACAAGGTCTGAACCACTTCATCTGAACACACGAATCATGTGCAAATTTTTACATGTGCATTTGAATTTGAATGGTAGAGAGCTCGTGGTAATATCTACGTTTCTCTTTTCCCAGGTGGTATATTTCCTGTATGGAACCAAAGACTGTTTAGTGCAGGAATGTAAGGATCTGGATAAGAGGATTGAGGTACGGCAGCTTGTTTATGTGCTGAAGCTTCATGTTAATTCTGCCTCTGGCTTTTTTCTTCTTACAGAGCTGTCACTTTAGAAGTGAATTTGTTGTTTGACTTGCCTGATTCAACAATCCCCCAAGTAAACTACAGCAACACTATTCACAGTCTGTCCATCCATAAATGACAGTGACCATTTTTGAGTTATAGAACAATATGCAAAAAAAATCTCATTCTCAATCTGAATGGCAATTTTCCCATTTCATTTTTCAATAGATATTTTTTTGGTATTTATGCCTTTATTGTATTTATTTACAGTGAGAGAGAGGAGATGACATGCAGCAAAGGGCTGTGGGTCAGATTCAAACCCACGGCTGCTGCAGTTGTTGTTGTTGTCTCACATTTTATCTCTGTTTAAAAAAGTCCCTGTGATTTTCACAATGCACTTGATCATATTGAGATTTTGATAATATTTAGATTTCAAGATGTTCCCCTTCTGGATTTGACATTATAATTCTTAAATTTAGCATTGACTGACAAACCTTCAGCCACAGTGTAAGTGTGTACAGTAAGTACAGTACACCACAACATCTCACTTACACTACATGTCAGCATTAAACTAAAGAGACAGTGTCTTGGTTATTAAGTTGGGAGGTGCTAAAGGACTTTTGAACCTTGGTAAGAAGATGATCAAAGTCATCTCTTGAAAATAGGTGAAAGTTATACTTCTTTATGTGTCTGTGTGTATTCCCCTACCACAGTTGGAGTTGGATGGAGAGAGGGTGGCCCTCCCCAGTCTGGAAGGCATCATAGTGTGCAACATTGGCTACTGGGGTGGAGGCTGCAGACTCTGGGAGGGTATGGGGGATGAACCGTACCCCCCCACACGGTAAGACCTGCACCTGCACAACTGTCAGGAAGACTTTTCAGTCAAATGTTCCTCAGAAGCAGAAGATTATCACTAATTGTTCATCTCAAATCTCTTACAATCTTTACATGTGTGTTTGAATCAAGCGCTCCTGGTTACCATAACAACTGATAGTGAGCGGCAGTGTTGTTTCTGGTCTCACCTTGCAGACTGGATGATGGCCTGCTGGAGGTGGTGGGTGTGTTTGGCTCCTTCCACTGTGCACAAATCCAGGTTAAGCTGGCCAATCCTGTACGACTGGGACAGGCCCACACTGTTAGGGTGAGGAAATGACACACACACACACACACACACACACACACTGCTCCTGTTGTTCTGCACTGCTTCCTGTTTACATCAGTAAGTGGCTTTGAAAAAGACAGTGAGAGGTTGAAATTTAGTTTTTGCTGCTGTTACATGAGAATCAAATTAGAACTGATCTGATTAAACACACACCACTCAGCTGCTGCGTGTGCTCATGAGCCTGATGTAATCTCAAACTCTGTAAGAAAAAAAATCTACTGTAGCTTCATTCACTGAGTGAAAAGGTTTTCAAAGCACATGTGAGCGAGCTGTTAGTGCCGCTGTCTCCATGGCTCTCACTGAGAACATGATGCAGTGGAGGAAGAGAGTGAGTGTGACCAGAACCGCAGCCACAGGGAGGAGATGGAGATGGTGTTTGAATACTTATCATAGTTTGGTACCTAGAGTTTTCAGAAACATAGGGTTTTACATGAGAACGAAAAGAAAGAAACTTTGTGAATACTGTTTTTGCATTTGTTGGCATTTACCATATCAGATCAGCAGATAAGACAAGATGATGAAGTTGGTCTTTTAGACTGGCACCATAACAGTAGTAAAATAATAAGAAAGAGTACAGAGTAAATGTCTGTAGTTTTAATGCCCCCTTTTTAAAGTAAGAGTATTCTGTAGTTCCTTATGATCCTTTTGATGAATTTTTTGGAGTGGGCTGAGACTGAGCCTGGTGTAATCGGAGGTTCTACAGAGCTGCTTCCACCCATTAATGGAAGTGTGCACACATTTTTCATCGTAAAGACAAAACTTAATTTTATTTTTTCTGTGTAATCTGTCTTAATTATTCATTAATTTATTTTGTTTTCATTTTACTGTTTTTACATCATCGTGAATTTATGTCTTCTTCATAGTAGTAGTAGTAGTAGTAGTAGAAAAAAGGTAAATGATGCAACAAGTTGGATGGAAATTTAGTTGTAGCCATGGAGACAGGAGCCAAAACAGAGCAAAAGCATCACGAGTGAGAAATGGATGTGATAGAAGTGATGAGGTTCACTGTGTGTCCCACCTCCTCAGCTGGTTCTCAAGAGCTCCAAGATGCCCATGCAGGTGGATGGGGAGCCATGGGCCCAGGGACCCTGCACCATCACCATCACCCATAAGACCCAGGCCCTCATGCTGTATCACAGCACAGAGCAGACGGATGATGACGACGATGAAAGCAGCACCTCTGAGACAGAGAGCCCCACCCCTCAAGACTCGCCCAGGCCCCCGGGGCCAGCCTCTGCTCGTGCATGACCCACCCCAAGACATCATGTGGTCTGAGGTTTCTGTCCACTTTCTTCAGCCCAATTTCTATTAACCTCTCATCTGCAGTGGCTCGTAGTCGTCGTCCTCTAAGATTCTCAACACTTTTTATCCTTGAATCATGTTAGTGAGAACAGATGTTTTTCATTTCTTGTGTAATGGTTGCAGGTCTTCTCTGAGGTTAGACAGGTTTGTTTTTCTTTGGGCTGGTGAGAGTTGTTTTTGGTCTTTAACCTCCACACTCCACTTGTATTGTAAGCCAGAGCTCAGGCCGTTCCTCCTCCTCAGGTGTTAGGTGGACAGTCAGGAGGAGGTGAATGTTATGGAGATAGATTGCTGTTTATTTGCACTGATCCCTTGTGCCATAGATATCTATAGTCTACTCTAATGTATTTATTATATTGTATTTACAATTGAATGCTTAGTGCGGCCCTGTAGGTATCAGTGAGCCATTCTTAACAATCGTCCAGGTTCAATTAAGAACCCCCCCCAAAGCCATGTGTACACCGACACGTGGTGACGGCTTACCACAGGAGAGAACAGCACAGGACTGTTGACAGGAGTGGAGTGGAAGTTTTGCAAAGATGTATTGTCTGTTACTGAACTTGCATTACACAAAAAGCACAAAGAGCAAACATATGTTGTGGAAGCCAGAGTGATAGAGGCAGATGGACGAAAAGTGAAACAGAACTGCAGAAAGGATGTGTTAAATGCCAATTTGGGCCTCATCACTGTTTTTTTTTATGTCTCCTGCATTTGAAAGCTTTGAAATGTGTGTGGGAAAAAAGGTAAAGAGCAATGGCTCTGTTCCACCTGTAATGTGCTGTCAATCACTGGACATCCATGTTGGTTTGTTTACTTCACTGCACTGTCACAGCTCAGCAGGCATTTCTTCACATCCAGTCTTGAGGCTATATTTAACTTCACTGTAAGAGCCACAGGAAACAGACTAACTGGTGGAGGGTTATTTTGAAAATTGAAGTAACTGTTTTTCTGAGGATTTTTTTTTGTCTTTTTCTTCCTCTCTCCTCCTGTGACATTTTTTGTGTTGCACTGTTTTGGCACTTATGCTGATAACTACCTTACACTGCTTAGGATGTAGGTTACATACATGAAACCACGATGTGTCTACCTATGGTGTTAACTGCTGGGGACATTATGCTCTCTTGTTATTTCATGTTTTTGGTTTACCATATCGTCACCACAAGGTGGCGACTAAATACAGTGTTTCATTCAGACAGAGGAGCAGCGATGGTCTGCTCAAACCTTTGCAGCTAAATATTAACACCATCACATGCATGTACTTTTTTAGTGTAGTATTTGTGTGTCAGAGTTTTATTGGTTGCATTTTCCTGGATTCTCCACTGTGTGTCAGAGGGCATCTGTCTGAGTCAGCCTTCCTGTAGGGGACTTCACTTTACTATTTGAGGTGGTCCAGTTTATTGCAGAACACTGTGTTGCTCAGCCTTGTGAGAAGTGTGTAAAATGTTAGTTTATGCTCTCCAATGAACCTGGAGCCAACGTGATGCTGATGAGGCTGAACAGGGATCAGTTGTTTCTTTTGCCACGTGATGCCTATGCTTTTGGAATATGCACGTAACCGAGCCTCATGATGTCACCACCCTCTGTTTGTTTGGTGAGTGTGTTGTTGCTAAGGACAACTGTTTGACCCATTACCTTATCGTCCATGTTTACCAGAACTGTTTGTTTTGTGTTGCACTGAATTTTTTCAAGTGCAACTGGTGTTTATTGTTAGGTTTTTTAGCCACGCTAGCAGCATGACTCAAAGTCAACACACTGTTTGGAAAGTGACCTGTTAGTTTTTGCAGGAGTGACTGTGATGCAGCTGGTCACAGACATGAAGGCCACAGGGACAGAGTCCTGATCCTCATCTTAGTGATCCTGTGAGGATTGAGATTTGGAAATCTTACTTGGGCAAATGAAACATTTCAGTTGAGGACTCAATACTCCAACTGCTGACCCAACCTTTCTCAGCCTTAACTGTAGTTTGAGATTAATGAGCATACTACATCCAACTGCACAGATGAAGGTAACATACAAAGGGTCTCTCAGCTTAAAGCTGCACAAATAAACATGTTTAGTTCTTTGTGTATGTGGTTGCTCATAGTAATGAATCCAAACATATTAGTCACCCACCCCCCCCTCTGAGATTTAGCATCTGTCCAGTTGGCTGTTTTGGTTTTATGGCCTGCAACTTGTCCATTTCTACTTCCATTTGCAGACAGCAGACACAATTACACACCTATATGCCCACCTCAAATAGCACAAAGCTGAAGTAGCTGTGCTGGCTCAGAGCTGGGAGATGGTTAGACTAAAGCAGCAGAGAGCAGATTTAGTCAGACTCAGATCAATGCCAGTATAGCTCCTCAGCTGTTGGCAGGTATATGGTATTAAAATGTAAAGCATGTGAGGATTATTCACCCTAGAAACCAAAACAAATCTGATGACGGCAGCAATGAACAGACTGCATGACAGATGTGCAAACAGAAGATAAAACTTGCAACGTTATGTAACATGGCCTTTATGAGTGTAGGCTTTGCTGCATGAACTCAACACAGAGGGCTGCTAGTGTGGCTAATGAATTGTTTTATTGTGGGGAGGCATATGACTGAGACGTTCTAAGTTTTGAATGCTCCCTTTTGTCATCCGTCACTGTGTTACCTTTAACCCTGGCAGATATATGACTGCATTTTACAGACTCAATTTGGTGAGAGTCAAACTGTCACAGTGATAATCTTGATTGACAGATCATTAGTGCTGGGCTTCTGCATTCAAATCTAATCAATCCTCACCTTTTACTATGTTGTGTGTACCTAAATACTTTCATTATTGTAAGTATGTTTGAATAGGATTACATTTGTCACTGTCAGAGATATGTGTAAAAATAAGAAAAACCCCAGAGGCTGGTGAGAATGTGCAGGAAACATGATTTAACACAATATGATCTTAAGCAGCCCAATGTGGCCTCTGCTAAACACAAAGGAAAACCCAGAGGAACTGTGTCTGGGAGAAACACAGGCTTTTATTGGCAACAATCATGTGAATCATAGCTGTTTACAAAGATGGAGGTAAAGAGGGTTTTGGTGAATTTGCTACTGTCACTAAGAAAAACTGATTTTGATTGAATTGAATGTAATAAATTTGAAGACATTCCCATAAATATTTTCATATATAATCCACATCTCTGTGTTTTTAATTAAATGAAGCGTAAAGCTGTGACACTGACATTGTTATGTTGGGATGTGTTAAACAAACACTGAACTCAGGACAGCTCGATGTGAGATGTTGTGTTCAGTACCAAACAGCTGCCACCACTCTTATCATTTAACACATGCCTTCATACAACAATCCTACATAACCATAGTAAATGACTGGAGATGATGAAAACACTGACATTCTCCACATCTTGTACCTCACTGTCCCTCATTGCCGCAGGACTAATTCTTTTTCTTCGGCTGTGGATTGTGTTTGGCTGATTTGTCTGAAGCATGGTGGCCTTTGGGATGATCTTTCTTGGTGGAACCAGGTTGTGCCCCACCTTGTTTATTTCCACCAGGAGTACTGGGTTTCTTTTTCTCTTGGTCTAAAGGATAAAATACAAAAAGTTTTGTTTAATAGTTCTGTTCATGCTCTAAGTTATACTCCAAGAAATGGAGAAACTAGATCCCAGAAAGGTGCATAATAACATTTCAGATCTCAGATATAATCTGAACCCATTACTCTGATAAGGTCTTTCATATTTACTGAACAGATCTACACTGTATTTGAGTAACCTCCTGGCAAGACAGCTGTGGAAAAACTTAAAACGATTCACTAAATAAAATCTGTCACCTCACATTAAGACATCACAGTTCATTTCAGCATTACAAGAAATTGTACACCTCTAAAATTTGAGCTTCACTCGAGGTTATGAAACTGTCAGAGGATCAAAGCCTATTGGATTCAGAAATACCATGAGGAAATAAAGAAAACAGCTGAGGTAATGATAACGGTCCCCGACCAGATGAGATCTGCAATAATCAGTTCTAAGGAAAAAAAGCTGAATGACCTAATAATCCTGAATTTGCAGATAAAGTGTTTGAGATGCATGAGATGTGCTCCCTGCATCATTTAAAGGGAAGGACTTCGCAAATTTTGGCCTCAAAGCAAAACTGTGATATTCCCACCCCCGACAGGATTCTTAGTGACCCAGCCTTTTTGTATGTGTGTATGTGTGTGTGTGTGTGTCTGCCTGCGTATGTGCTTGTCTATTGCTGCCTGTAGTACAAAATGTGCTTGTGGTTCACAATAAAAATATTATATAGTACCAGTAGTTAACCTGACGGTACATGGTCACGTGCACATGATCAAGTTTGTGAACAGGTAACAGGTAATTCAGGTAATGCTGGCTTATCACAAGCACAAAGTCTGTTGTTTCATAACTGGAAAGGTCCCTGTCCATTCCAGGTCATAACTCTGCCTGCTGTTGTTCCAGTCGGTGAATAATTACAACATAATCAAATCATGCGACTCAGAACGACACGTCACATTAGCTGTGTCCTCGTAGCTGGGGCTTGTTACAATAAAAACCTGTACTGAGTACAAACTCTCAGCTTTATACATAACAAATGTTTGTACAAATATGGAACATGCTTCCAGTTCAGAGAGCAAATTTATAAAGTGGAGCAACGTATTACGTATTATAAACAAACTTGAGCTGTTCAGTCTTACTGAGGTAGATCATATATTCAGTTAATTCAAGCTCCAAACAAAAACTGAGTTTAAAAAGAAAAAGCCAACCAGCATCTTCTAATTTGGCAGACTGTAATGTGTCAATGTTACTGAATCCATGTTTAGTTAGAATGTTGTTATATCAATAAAGTCTGAGGAATAAATCAAGCTGACCTGGTGGTCTTTGTAGGAGAAAATGAAAATGGTGACACACAGTATTTAAGCACATGGAATGCATTTTGATTTTGAAGACAAAACAAAACATATGAAGAAAGTTGGTTGTAAAATAAGTGCAGTCATGTGCTCTGTTGGCTCTCTGCTATCTTAAGGCAGTAGAAGGTAATCAAGCCTTTAACCATCAAAACCTGATCTGTGTTGTAATCAACAGGCTACATATAGCCTCTACATCTGTGTGAAACTGGAATGGGCAATGGTGCTGACTGGTGCGTCTTATTGAATTGATGTGCCCAAGACACTAAAAAAACAGAGTGTAAAAGTAAATGATTCACGGTGGGGGGTCTGGTGACTGGTGTCACTTTTCTTGTCTGGAGAAGAAAAAAACAAGAACAGAAACTTACACTTCAATGTGACACACATTTGTCTAACTAAATGTCTGTCCACTTCGTGCTTCTTTGAGCTTCAGTGCAGCATTCACTCAGTTTGTGACAGCACACCATGAAGCTGCTATAATCAATACGTCATAAGAATGTGCGAAGGTGCTCTGACTGGTGCGTCTTATTGAATGATGTGTCTGAAACACTAATGTAAGTACAACACTTACGAACCACAAGTCAGATATTACAACAGCAAAACTAATGCGACCTACCAAGACTGTGGTGTGTCAATAAGCAAAAAGTGTGCATGACCCAAAACCCCCCCACAGAAACACACCCATCAAATAACACTGCAGGAGAAAGTTTGCAGAAGCATGTTAAGGGAGATGACTCACGGTGGGGGGGCTGGTGGCTGGAGTCACTTTTCTTCTCTGCAAAAGAAAAAAAAATAATGAAAACAGCAACTTACATTCAAATGTGACACACATTTGTTCAACTAAAAACATATTTATACAGTTATTTGAGGCTCAGAGCAGCATTCATTCAGCTCTTAACAGGACACTAAGGAGTCAACACTCCTGAAGAAAGGTTTATTTCATGTTACGCCCATAACACTTCCATGATTTACTTCAAACTAATTACAACACTTCTGAGCCATGTGTTTGACGCTTTGTCTGTGTATTACTATTGTACAACAGGCGACATGTTGTATCATCAACCTTGCATTGTCATTGGGTGATTGAGAGCAGCAGCAGGAGCAGCAGCTTTGAGGAGACACTGGCTGGCTGCTCTGCTCAGAGGACTGCAGTGTGCTGGACCACTCCTGTACCTTTTATGGAAATGATCTCTGACAAACGTCTCACTCATTTGTTTTGAGGGTGTGGCTCCTGTTGTTCAGGATAATCCAAGATCTTACTGGCTGTTAGGGTTAGAAAAACACTCAAGTCTGACACTCACTCACTTTTAAAGACAATGGCCCTCATTTATCAAACTTGCATAGGATCTGGTGTAGCTACTGGTTTAAATGTCAGCATGTGCAAAGTGTCACGTGATTTGCGATTTCGGTGTAAAACTGGCATGGTGTTTATAAATCTGGCAGCTGAAAACAATTTTAATTTAAATGTCACACCCCGATATATTCCTGCTTTAGAGGCCTCGTACTACCCACTTTATGACATGACATGACACAAGACACTTTCCTGATCACATTAGCTCATTCATTACCACATTCAGCAGGGAGAGGGTGGCATCATGGATTATCTGAACATTAATACAGTGATAGTTCTTGAGATTGATAAGCATCATCATTGGTGGATGGAGGCTTCAGACGCACGTATGTGTACAATCAGTCTCACCGATCACATGAGGAAACCCAGTGATCCCATAAAATGCTCTTTTAATCAATCAGAGTGTTAAAAATAAAATATTAACTTTTTTTTAAGAAAATTGTGTTCTCCCCTTCAGCTCCCAGTGTCTTTGAACAGTCAAATCTGTTTTGGACTGGGGGTCCCTGTTCCTGTTCTGGTCAAAGATACCGGGAGCTGTAGTTTGTTTTCAAAACAAATCCTGCCTACCCCAGCTTTAATGAGCATCCGTCCTATCACACTGTATATCTGTCTGTCTACACATGGCTTTAATTCACCTCAGTTGCTCAAAATAAAAGTGGAGCAAAGTTTTCAACATGGACCTGATGAAGATGTGGCTGTACCCTCATATTTATTTATTTATTTTCAGAAACAACATGAAGTATGGATCACTGCATCAGTATGATCTATTAATAATGATTTGACACAGCATCTGTTCTGCATGTTATGATGATGACATTGTTATCAAATATTTCAATATGCTGGTTCACCATGACTACTCACTGCACAACTGAAAGAGAGGAGGTCTGTATTGATGGATTTAGACTTCAGGGGATCAGACAATGATTTCCTGAGACTAAAAAAGTGAGATACAAGTGCAAGTCCATTTCCTCATGAACATAAAACAGGTGCTCTGATGTTTCTACTTTTATGGGTAAACTGAAGTCAAAGGTAAATAGTTTGTCACTTTAAACGTTGCTGCTTTTCTTTAGTTAAGGAAGATCTAGTGCCTCCTAAGACATCATCATTAGAGAGCTGGGCCAGCTCCTATCATCTCTGCTGCTTTGATACTTCAGGAAAACCTTTTGACCAGAGCCTACATTCCTTTGAATGTTTTCACAGCATGCTCCTGACATAATGATTGTCATTATTATTTCAAGTTAGGGACTCTATAATACTACAGTTGTCTTTCTCTACAACTTACTTATTTTCCTTGCGTTCAGTGACGACTGCCTCCTTTTGTGTATTTCATACTGGCCTTACAGCTAAAAAAACAGTGTTATCTTTAAAAAACTGTTGGAAGAGTGCTCCTCCAGAGACTGGAGGCACTCTCCTTTGCAAATATTAAAAGCCCTTCATTTTAACAACATGGTCATGTGAGATTGTAAGACCAACAAACTGTGACGCATTTTGGCATCAAGACTTCATTGGGAAGTCAAACAGGTCTGAGGGGACAAAGGCCCTTTCATATCAGTCTTCCACCAATAAGGACCTTCTACTTGGAGTTGTGGCCTAGAAAGGAATGGATATAAAAAATGGTCCCATAGATGGCATAGTTCTGTCCACAATATGCACAACAATTCACAAGAGACAAGACACTGTAAATGTTTACAACATAAGCAGTAAAGTCCAAGTTGGGGCTAGGAAATTTGGTATCATGCAGTTTAAAGCTCAAAAAAGCCTCCTGTTGGTCTTTTCTTATGGAGGAATGTGATCAATGCCAAATGCTTGTAATGTGAATTGGTTGGTGTTGTAAAAGTCCAGGTAGTGTCTTACCAGTAGTGCTAGTATGCCCAGCAAATGTCTTATTGTTCTTCTAAAGTAAAAACCTTGCACCTTGCAGAGAAAGCTGGAGGCTGAAAAGGCTGCTAACAAAAAGGCTCTGGATGAAGCCAGACGTCAAACCAGAGGAAACATCGGTGGGGGGGTGGGGGTGGGGGCTCAGAGGAGGTGCAATTTTCAAATCTTGCTAGCTCTCTTGATCTCCAAGATTACCAACCCCAGCTTTAAAGGCCAGGTAAAGCAGATTCAGCAATTTTCTTCTTAACATATTAAATAGGTCATAAATGTATCCCTCAAAACATGTAAAAAGCCTTTTTGCACATGCTGCACATCACCGATAAAACTCCCTGACGGCTCGTCCTTTTTTAGGTTGTACAGTACCGTTAGGATGAATGATGTAGTTTGAACTTGAGAGGGGCTGGACCTCTCCCATGATGGGGCATGGTTTCTATACCTTCAGCAGACACGCCCCCACCGTCCTGAGCAGTGTTGTAATGTAACCAAGTACAAATACCATTTTCATTAATAAAATGTGTACTACGATACATTTCCCTTAACCATCTTTACTCGTTGCTACAAAATAAAAGGTTAGTTGGTGATGTAATGCCTGTTTGTTGCCATATCAACCGCCAAGCACGATGAAGAAGCCTCATGACATTTTGTCATGGAAGCACCTGCTGCAGGCTCTGCTGCTAACGTGGGGTTGGGCCACGGGGCTTCTCCTTCTGCTCTTTTTTTTTTCCGCGGTCCGGCTGAGAATTATTGCTCGTGAGTCAGGCTTCCAGACTTCAACACCTGCGAATCGGACTGGGTCAGGAACAAAGCAGCTTAGAAACTGCTCAAACGGGCAATCATGGACTTTGAGAGGTTTTGTACATTAACTTGCAGAAGAACTTGCAGAAAATAGAAATAGACCCGGCTTCTAATTTAGGCTTTTATTTGCTCAAACCTGGAGATTATTATGCTTTGACTGTAAGGAAACCACAATAAATCAAAAATTCTAACCACTCACTTTGTTTAAATACTTTTATTTTTACTTCTAATACTTAAGTACATTTTATTTCAGAAAATTACTTTTGATACTTAAGTACATTTAATGTCAGGTAATTTAATACTTTTACTCAAGTAATATTCTAAAAGGGTTTACCAAAGCCATTTTCTGGTAAGATACTTGTACTTTTATAGATATAGATAGATAGATAGATAGATAGATAGATAGATAGATTACTTTATTCATCCCCGTAGGGAAATTAGGTTGTCATAGTTGTATTGGATACAATAAGATACAATAAAATAAAATTATTATTCAACTATCGCTTTGAAGTACTTTATACAAGACTGGTCCTGAGAGAGAGAGCGCTGCTCATTTCTTAACAACTTTGAAGCATTATTTTATAAACTAAGGGACTTTTTTAGTCTTTCGAATTTGACGAGGTGGTTAATAATATATTTTTCTGTGGTATTATAAACTCAAAAAACATATTTATTTTTGCTTTACTCAGTCTTTAAGTTAAGGGCCCAACCATGGTGATTGTTGAAGAAGCTGCATACCAGTCTATCCTGAGTCGGACCTCTCCTGAGGCGGTGGGTTAGGGAAAATGTTGAGTACCACAACACACTAAATGATACCCCAGGACCGAGGTCTTTCCCATAATCCATTTGATGTTCTCTGCCTCATGACTAAAAACACTTTCTTTTTTGTTTGGAAGTATTCTATAAGATTTTTTAATTTAAATATCTCTGATTTTAAAAGGAAAAAGACTGGCTATCATCTTACACCAAACCACATTCAAACCCTAGAGAAACTTTAATATTAATTGAACTGTATCTGAGAGTTTGAAATGTGTGTTATTAATTTTACTTACGTGGCTTCTGTCCAGCCTTGAAGGGAGGACCCCTCTTAAAATCTGGTGCCATGCCATGTGCATACTGGGATGAATTCCAGCCCTGCTGGGAGCCCTGGTAGGAAAACACTGGTACAGGAACTGGCTGAAAGTATGTCTGAATGAGGGGACGGCCTGGACTGTGGGACCTTGGTGGTCTTGTCTGCGCTGGTGGCTCTGAAGCACAGACAAAGTGACATATTGTTGTTTTTTTTAGTGAAGAGCACAATCTCCTTAAGGTAATTAGTGTTGAACCTGGCAAGACAAACAGATACATGACCAGCAATGAGCAGCCACCACCAGAACAGAGATCTACTTCACCACAGAGAAATAGATCCACCATCTTTTTTACCATCTAAAATGTCAATAGGAATTCCAATAATGACTAGGTACTACAGTTAAACAGCAGTTAAACAACAGTATCTCTCTTTAGGGTTTTAAAGGAGGGAATATCTACAGGCCCAGAGTAGAATCTCCCAGGGTGTACGTGTACACAGTAGCCATGAAGTGTGGGGCCTCATCATATTAAAAAAAAGTCTCTAGAGAAAATAAAAAGGTATCACTTTTCACACAAAGCTTGACACCAAGTCTCCGTGTTTTCAACATGAATACAGTTTTGGACTAATGCTGGGTACATTTGCTGACTTCCTTATACATTCACATCCAACACTGTAACCTCAACACCCATCTCTCCACCAACACAAGGACAGAAACTTACCCCTATCAAAGCATGCAGGTGGCCAGCACAAATTCTATCTTTAAACATTCAGTAGACCCACTGACTAGCAAAAAGCTTTCTGTGATTTCAAAGCTACTGTGTATGTAGATAGATGTGTGAATGTTTATCATACATGTGTGATATACACATCATTCAAATATGTATAGCAGCAGAGTTGAGATGTTTTACCACAGCTCACAGAGATGAACGCACCAGATTCTGGCTGAGGTGCACTATGTGCAGGTCCAGAGACAGGAGCTGTCTTTTTACCTGTGAATGGTAAATGCAGTCTATTTACATTATATAGCCCTTTACAATTTGCCATTCACATACATGCAAACACATCAACAGCCACACAAACTCACCAGACTCATCAATGCCTGGGTTCGGCTCTGCAACAAAATTGGACATGGTTAGCTAAATCACACTTTAACAATACACCTCTAAATGTTGAATCTCCCACTGAGAACAGACCTGCACATTCACCTGGTCTAAATATTGGTAGTCTGGCCTCGACAGGCAGCTTAAAGCTCTCTGTCAGATGCTCCTTCAAGGCAACAGCATAAGCCTGTGCAGCCGTCACCTTCTTGGAGTCCAGGGTAATACGGGGAACGTAAGGCTCAATCTTAACAACCCAAGGTAAGTCGAACGAAACCTAAGAGGAACAAGAGGAAGGAAGTAGTCTTAAAATGGGATGGTTTTTTTTTTTGGACAGGGCTGTTGCAGGTGTGAGGTTATTGCATGCTCTCTCTATTGAGGGTGTCAAAGTGAAAAAGTTTGTCATTAGAGCTACAAATAATACCCTATGTCAAAGACGTGATTCCCACATGTTTTTATTCATTTATAAGGCCCACATTGGCAAAGTCCCAATCTACATCCCTTCTTTACTTGCTCGGTCCACAAATACTTGTAACACCTGCTCGAGTAACTGGTTGCAATAAAAAAAAAATCCGTAAGGAGCTGGAGAGGTCTGCCTTCTCTGCTTATGCTCCATATACCTGGAACAATCTTCAGATAACCCTTCAGTCATTTTAAATCATCAATCATTGATTTCCTGTCCTCTGTTTGTACTTGTTTCTTCTTATCTGCTCCCTGTTTTTACTGTGTATATATTGATTTGTATCTTTATTTTCCCCTCTGTTTTGTTTCGTATATTTGTCCTGCTCATCTACACTGTAATGAGGCTACAATGAGGCTTGCCCAAGTGTACTCATGAGTTTAAATAAAGGTAACTAACCAACTATAAAGTGTTAGTTGGTTAGTTACCTTTATTTAAACTCATGAGTCGATGGTTTCCTGATCACATTCTCCAATTATTAATTTGTTGATTAAGAGTAACAGAGAAAAGAAAATAATGAAAGTGCAAATCAAATCAGCACAGCAAGAGGATGGAATCAGTAAATGCTTGGCACTGACCAAAAAAAAGATCACTTATCAGGGTATTTGCATTTAATTTTCTGTTGACTGACTGTTCAACAAACTGTAGAAAGTTAAAATTGCAAAATGGTCCCTTTAAAATGTATATCTTAGACTTTAACACTCTATTCTGGCTCATTTAAACTAACCCTAAACAATGATTATCTCCCTCTAAAGAGGAAGAGAAGGACTTCCTCTTTCTGTGACAATGATCATTTCACCTGGAGAAAGGCTGGCGTCTGGGCCTGGCTCAGCAGAGAGTTGATATCTTCTCTGGCTTTTCTCATCTGCACAGCATTGTCAGTTAACTTCTTCAAGAGGTCCTGAAGTTTTGTCTGACATGTCTCCAGCTCACGGTCTACTGCATTTTGGGACTCGCGCTCATCTTGGGCCAACATATCCCGCATCTGCTGGTACACTGCTGCCATGGCTGCCTTTCTTTTGACTGCTCCATCCTAGGAAAAGACGACAAGAAGCCAGAGACAAACACAAGGACAGGTCAACATGTATAAAGATAAATTGGCTTTAATATGTCATTTCCTCCCACTGTCCAGTGAAACTATTTTTATGAAATGGAATGTAGATACCATCAGCTTGCTCCGCAAGTCATTCATCTGAAACACAACAGTGTCAGTCCTTTCAATCTTCCCATCCAGCATACTCAGCTTCTCTCTGAGTTCAGACTGTAGAGACATAGAAAACACAGCTTCAGCACAGAGAATACTGTCAGGTTTACAGCCTCTCCACAGGCCTACAGCATGATGCAAATCCACAATGCATGCACACCATCTGTATCTATCCTGCAACACACTGTTATTATATTTTGTGCTAGTCTTCTGTGATATGATTCATGTAAATCTTGTTTTAGATGACCTGGACTGAACAATGGAGTTCCTCTTTCTGCACCATCTCTTCTACCATGCCTCATATGTAAATTAACCGTGGTGATGATATAAAGCTCCTGCTCAAGGCAAACTGGCAAAGCTAGAACTGAGGATGTGCCAGTGTTTGTGTAAACTGTATGTTTGTTCAGTCTAGTGCAGCGGTTCAAAAACTTTTCCAATCAAGGACCCTAAACTGACACAGGTTAGACCTCGGATCACCATCTGAAACAAAAATGTCCCAGGGTTTCACATGTGCTTGGATCTGATACATTATTACTTATGTGGCTGAAACACAAGACTAAAACAGTCATCATGGGGACAAAACCGCTGACGTAAGTTCTCAGGAAGCATCAAACATTAGTGTTTACTGTTACTGTCCACTCCTGCCAAGTTAATGTTTTGTGTTTTTATGCTGCAGCAGCAGCCACTGAGCTTATCTGACAAGAACTTAAAGCAAAAGGACGCATAAAGACACTAACAGCATTTCTAAAAACTGTGCGACACGCATGACACCCACTCACCTCTTTCTGACTCCTCTGCTCCTCAGGGGAGATGAAGGAGCAGCCTCTGTGCACTTGTTGGAGGCACAGGCTGCAGATCGGACGGTCATGGTCGCTGCAGAACAGCTCCATCAGCTTGTGGTGGTCCGGGCAGATGCGCTCCGACAGGTCACTGACCACGGCGGTCAGCTGGTGGACAGCAAAATTAGGATTTTCCCGGTGAGGACGCAGGTGCTCCTCACAGTAGGAGGCCATGCAGGTGAGGCAGGTCTGGGACGCCTCTGCTTCCATACATGTGTCGCAGCGGACGACATCCTTCACCTCGGCTTTCTTCTCCTCACTCTTCAGGTTCACCTCGCTCTTGCTCAAACCCAAGTTGAAAGTCTCCACCACGGTGCTGAGGACCGTGTTTTTCTTCAGCTCCGGTTTGGTGGGGATGTGGGCACGACACTGAGGACAGCTGCGGGTTTCCTCCCAAGTGGCGAGCAGGCAGTCCTGACAGAAGTTGTGTCCGCAGGGGATGGTGACCGGACAGTCAAAGGTGCTCAGACAGATGCTGCAGGTCAGCTCATCCTCCAGACTCAGCAGAGAAAACTGACTCCCCTCCGTTTCGGCCATGATGAGACCTGAGATGACTCTGCGAGGGAGAAACGAAACTTAACTGTTGTGTCGGAGACTGGGAGTCGGCTGTGGTCACCAGCCCCCTTCTGGTCACAATGGGCATTAAAGCGGAGAAATTCAAAAACAACTTTCACCTCTTCTTAATAATACCACGTCACGGTTTCCCCACCATCATTAGGCACCACCGCGCAATGCATGCCGGTTAGATTTGTGTCCGACTTGATGCCAACTTGCTCTGAAGTGATGCGCGTACCGGCAACGATAACCTCATGAGATCAAGGCGGCCGCAGTATTTAGAGCCAGGCCTCGGGGCATGATGGGAAACGCCTGGCTGTCGCATCCTCGTCAAAGAGCTGATTGGCTCTTAGTTAGGACTACAAACACTACGTTTTGTCCAAAATCCTAATTTTCTGTGTAATTGTTCTATTTAATGCTGGATTATATGAATCTCGTTAAGGTTTAATCTGTTAACAAACGTATTTTGTGTGGTTGATAATAATAATAATAATTAAGGTTACTTATATAACACTCATCAAAACGACCAATCAGTGCTTTACAAAGCAGACTAAAAGAACACAGGACAGAATACAATGCCAGATACACACATATGTACCTCATATAATTACAAATATAAATACATCAATAAATAAAGATTATAAGAAACCTTCTGCTTGTGCTCCCCATGTGTGGCCTATGTAGCTGTGAGAACGTCTGGACTGTTAAGTCTCAGAAGTAGGACTCATGGTACAAAGACTGTATTTCTATTTGTTACATTTGTTACATATGTCCAGTAAGATGATGAACACAGTTGAAGTTATGTGCGAAGTGACCATTATTCTCTGGCTACATATCATGTATAGGTAACTGCTGAAGAAAAAATATTCACACTGAGTCAATCTTCACTTCTGATAAAAATATTGGTTATTTATCGGACAATTGCAGTAAAGCATAGCACAATGTCTTCAGCCATCTGAACGTGTTGTGCAAACTACAGGTGGCCTACAGATGGATCTAACAGGATGGAAATGTTTCGGTGACTTCCTGTATATTCTTTGACGGCGGCTGGAAACTGTCCGACCTGACTGCAGCTTTCTGTCACCACCCCCTGCTGCCGCCTGGGCTCGTCCACCTTCCAGGCGAGGCGCAGTTCATCTCCAACGAGCCTATTTTCTTTAGTCAAGGAATGTATAATCTACTGTGCACACAGTTCACATCTGATTAGACTGAAGCCTGGTGCCAGGGCACAAACAGGTGGGCGGGCCTGTTAACTGGGCCAAATTAAACTCAGCCTCATATCCCGTTTATCTGAAGCAGTGTTTGTCGTGGAATACAAAGTACAATTTCCCTGTCAAATGTAGTGGGATGGAAGGTCCAAGTAGAATAAAATTAAAATAACCAGGGTGTGAATGAGTACCGCAAAGCAAGACCTACGTGTTTGGATAGCTAATTAGCTAACTAATTCAATAGGTATTTCATTATCACCTGTGTCTGAATTTGACTTAAGACCCCGACTTATAAACTAGTGTTCACCCATTGTTATTTACCACAGTTAAATTCGGAAACTCTGAAGTTCAAAAAGTAGCGTTTATCAAACAAACCAGCTACATTGCTATCTGCTGCTACTCACATGACATTCACCACACTGTGCTTCTGCCTCAATAGTATGCGCGTGCGGCGACTTTGGACTGCTCACGAGCACCTCCTGTGGCCGATGGGGTGGCCGATGTTCTCGGCCTAACGCCTGTTGTGACGCGCAGCAATGAACGGTAAAGGAATGGCACAGTCCATTTTAGGGGTGTCTGAAAATCTAGGTTCACGTATTGTAAATCAAGCAGTTGCTGTTCCCGTTCTTCACTTTCAGCTTAAATGGTGACTGGAAGTCTGCTTTACATATTGTGCGAGTAGTATGGAAAGTCAATGCTGACGCTGTCACCTGTAGTAAGGGAGCAAATCTGAGTATCTGTGACAGAAAATAAAAATAAAAAATCCGTCTTTTTACTGAGCACTTTATATTTTAGTATTTATCTGTGTTTTATAGAGCCATGCTCACAATTTCTTTTTGCTCTGCATCTTTGATGTTTCTGTAGGATGACAATTCAGTGAATCTTGAATCTTGTTTTAATAGACATCACTGGTTAATTTGTAATACAAACAGATCATTACATTAAACACAATACAGGAATTTATTCTTTTTAATTTTAAGGTAATTATTTTCACTAATTTGACCCATCTCCTGCAAGCAATAACATCACAGATACATCATACTAGATCTACTTGTACAGATGTACCCATTTCACAAATTGAGCACAGGACAATGAATGGTCAAAGAAAGGCTGGTTCAAAAAATAGCAGTTTGAAATCCAATCCACTAGAAAATATGTGATGCTAAGACTAATGAAAAAGATTTCTACTACTACAGTTGAAGATCAGCACTGTACAATCAACATGAGCCACTCAAGTCTGCAGTTGGTCCTGAAAACACATGACTAGAAAAAAACAGAAGCAATGAGCAACAAAGTCAAATGATGCATTTAAACATAACCCCCCTCATCACTAAGCACAGACACCAATACTATGTTATTTAAACTTGGTATGGGTAGAAATCACAAGTGTTAACACAATATCAGGAGTTAAGAAATTCTTTATAGTTTGGAAAACCCCTTGAACCAAACCAAATTTCATTAATGAAGATGAAGAACGGCAAATAATAAACACAGCATATTTCACTGTACAGGTCCAGGCTTTCTGTGCCATGATCCACTGTGCCTTTTCATAACAGTATGTGTAACCTGACACAAATAAAGAAGCATATACTAAGTGCACAGAAGTGGCAGAAATGCTTTGCAAGAGATGTTTTCACTTCCAACAGTTGTAACAATGCCTGAACCAAGGCAGACACACTCAGGCTGCATCTGACTGAGAGTGATCAGCGTGCACTGTGACCAACCATCAAATGGTAAATGGACTCCAGTGGTGCCACATTAAGAACTGAACCACAGTGTCTCATGTAACCAGCGCGCTTCAACAAACATGTCTTACAGGACAGGGTAAACTTTGTATTAACCAACAAATAATTTACCCTGTGAAATGGTACAGTCCAAGTGACTACCTTCGAACTGCCAAACAAAAAGCCAACAGAGCATTATGATGGCTTCTTAGTTTAATTATGCCGTTCCACACGTAAAATGGTACAGCTTTTTATTTCTGCGGGCTATACCATGCGAGCATCTCATCCCAGGTTGAAATCTGGCCTAGGACCATTGCTGCATGTCATCCCTTCCTTTCTCCCCATTATTTCCTGGCTTTAACTCAACCAATACTAGCAAATAGCCACGAAAAGAAAAGAAAACAACCAACCAAAACAGACTGGGACAATCTGATGTAGAGTCTATGTGACATCTGTTCTCATCAACTGAACCAGTCAGAGTTCAGGAGCATACAGGGCTGGGTGATACAAACAATACATTCACTCACTGATATAGTGGAATGAACATGTGATGATAGATGATAGATGACAATGAGACACTTCCATTTTGGATAGATCGAAGTATCAGCATCAGCAGCTTCATAACCAAGAGGACTTTCACATGCAGCGTTTATATGAATTTACACTGTTCACACACGTCACAGGTCTATCAGTCCTTGTCACAATCACCATATATGACTCATACTGTGATACATAACAAGTTATTGTGCCATTATTTGCTGTATCACCCAGCCCTATAACTTAGTAGGACATGACACCAGTATGTGTCTTCTGTCGCAAAGTGCATCACAGTCACTTTGGATGCTGTTTATGCAGGTTTTCTCTAGCATTTGAGACACCTGCTATGGCAGATGCTCATGTCATTTTCATTTTTGTTGCATATCCACAAATTCAGCTGCTGCAAGCAAGTAAAATGGAAAAGCTAATGGCAATAGCTATGTGAGGCCATTAATATCCATTTCACCTGAAACACACCAAGCTTTCTGAGTACTAATATTTTTACATAGCCTTCTTTTTTGGGTTTTTTTTTGGGGGGGGTTGTGTTAGAAAGTGTGTGTGTGTGTGTGCGTGTGTGTGTAAGTGTGCATCTGTGTCTGGATACTGTACAAACATATGCTCTTCATTGCAGCTTGCACAAAGAAATGGATGAGCCACTTGAGAAAATCCAGAAAGCTGGATACACAGCTTCAGTAAAGGGAAACACAAAGGAGTGGAAAGGGTACGCTCTGTCTGCCACATTATAGAACGTGGCCATGCCCCCGTCACAATCCAACAGCACACCTACACGCTTTGGATTCGGATTGGCCAGCACGGTCTCACTGCTGTTATGCCAAGCTGACAGCTTGACATTGAACCACTCAACACACCAGGACTGTGCATTGCGGCCCAGACGACTGGTGGGACCCTTGCGGTCGATGCTACCATATGCTAAGCCTATGCCAATGAAGTTGTTGCTGCTCAGTCGGACCTCCCAGTAGTGGCGCCCACTAGAGAAACCCTTGGAGGTGAGCACCTGGGAGCAGACAGCAAATCGCTCAGGGCAATCAGGGTAGTTGACATGATCCTCTGCCACAGACGCCTTTTTAAACTCCTCACTCAGTGCAATACGCTTGTGGGCTGTCCTTGGATCAAAAGAGAGCACCGTGCCACCTAAAAGCAAGAAAAGACCATTCAAATAACAAATCAAGTGGCTACTTCCTGTTAGTCACATGAGAGAACACTCTAACACTTACATTTCAGAAGCTCACTTCTTTTCTCAGCAGATGTTATGTCTGTAGGAATATCTGTAGTTTCTGCAACACAGGAAGACAAACAGTCATTTGACAGCAGAGGGAGGAAATTGATAAAAGATATATAAACTTCCAGAGGTCATGTGGAGTGCTGCTGCATTTGTGAAAAAACTTTATGTTTTATAGGTCCCTCAGGAACAATGGACTGTACCAGGATTCTGGTTGGGTTCACCTGCAGGAGGACGCCCTCTGGTACTGTCATTCATACTGAAGTCTTTGAGTAGGTTTTCCATTGACCTGGCTAGGTTATGTCTCAGCCTTTCATCAGCTGATTGTGGAGGTTTCTTGGTTTGTTCTAAAAGAGAAAAAATGTGTAAATGTCGTTTTTATTGCTGATGTAAAAACTCAGAGCTGTTAAGGCCAACAAGTGCATAGTAACTAGGGGCTTTTTTCTTGTTTCATTTTTGCTTATTTTGTTATAAATATTTAATATTATTGTTTATGAACAGGTAAGGCTAATCTGGTTTCAACAGGTTTGATAAAGAGGACAAAACTGTGGACAAAGTAGAAAAACAAAAACTGTCCTCAATTAGGCAGAGTTTGTTCATCTCTTATTGATAATAGAAGGAAGCTGATTAGCGATTAAGTGCGGAAAAAATATATAATATAATATAATATAATATATGGTAAATTAACAAAAGGTGAAGATTCTAACATTTGTGATTATGGGATTTAATGTATGCATTAGTTTCAAACAGATCTACCCGATGCACTGGTGAATTTAGCTTAAAAACTGGACTTTTTCTTACTTGCAGGTTTCTTCTTTGGGCCTGCTTTGGGTTGGGAACCTGGACCTGGACTGTGGGACCTGGGAAATCTGGAATTCCCTGAAGGGTTTTGTGACTCTGAAATAGCACAGGCATTTTATTCTTCCACTAGCATGACCTTTAAATTGGATTTTTTTTTTTTTTTTAAAAAACACATCACAAAGCAGGTGTGCTGGAAAAATGAACATACCAGATTCCTGGTTAGGTCCAGGTCCAAATCCTGATGCAGCTCCTCTTTCACCTGAGAACATGCAGGACAGTCATCCTGTCATCTTTTTATTCTTCATCTTTATTCACTTGCTTTAAACAATTACCCCAATTATCTCCACCCATCACAGATCCAGCACTGATTAGAGGAATATTAGTGCATTTGTACATACAGTCATTGATGAAAGTACTGGCACCCCTGGAACTTTTCCAGAAAATGCACCATTTCTCCCAGAAAAGTGTTACAATTACAAATGTTTTGGTATACACATGTTTAATTCCTTTAAGTGCATTGGTACAACACAAAAAAGCAGAAGAAAAAAGCCAAATTTGACATCATTTTACACAAAACACAAAACAAAATTGTTGGCACCCCCAACTTAATATTTGGTTGCACACCCTTTGGAGAAAATAACTGAAACCAGTCACTTCCTATAACCATCAACAAGCTTCCTACACCTCTCAACTGGAATTTTGGACCACTCTTCTTTTGCAAACTGCTCCAGGTCTCTCAGATTTGCACCCAAATGGTGCCTTCTCGCAACACCAATTTTGAGATCTCTCCATAGGTGTTCTATGGGATTTAGATCCGGACTCATTGCTGGCCACTTCAGAATTCTCTAGCGCTTTGTCTCCAACTATTTCTGGGTGCTTTTTGAGGTGATGTTTCAGGTCATCCTGCTGGAACACCCATGACCTCTGATGCAGACCCAACTTTCTGACACTAGACCCTACATTATGGGCCAAAATGTTTTAATTTCATGATTCTTTGTACACAGTCAATGCACCCGGTGCCAGAGGCAGCAAAACAACCCCAAAACATCTTTGAACCTCCACCATGTTTGACTGAAGGTACTGTGTTCTTTTCTTTGTAGGTCTCATTCCATTTTCTGTAAACAGTAGAATGACATGTTTTGCTAAAAAGCTCTACCTTAGTCTCACCTGTCCACAAAACATTCTCCTAGAAGGATTGAGACTTACTAAGGTACATTTTTGCAAACTGCAGTCTGGCTTTTTTATGTCTCACTGTCTGTATCAGAAGTGGGGTTCTCCTTGGTCTCCTGCCATAGCACTTCATCTCATTCAGATGAGGATGTGTAGTTCGACCTGAGTCTGCAGGACAGCCTGAATTTGTGTGGAAGTTAACTGAGGTTGTTTATCTACCCTTTGAACTATCCTGCATTGCATTCTTTCATCAACTTTTCTCTTCCATCCACGTCCAAGGAGATTCGCCATAGTTCCATGGTTATAAACTTCTTGATTATATTGCGCACAGCGGACAAAGGAACTTTAAGATCTCTGGAGATTGACTTGTAACCTTGAGATTATTGATATTTTTCTCCACAATTTTGTTTCTTAACTCCTCAGACAATTCTTGGCTCTTCTTTCTCTTCTCCATACTTGGTGTGGCACACACAGGCACACACAGGCACACTTGGCAGCTTGAGTCAACTTTTATACACTCTAACTGGCTTCAGTTTTGATTTCTATATTGCCAGCACCTGTTGCTGGCAATATAGAAATCAGGTGAGTTTAAACAAACATCACATGAAATTAAATTATTTACCCACAGTTTTAATAGGGTGCCAATGATTTTGTACAGTCTATTTTGGAGTTCTGTGTAAAATGATGTCAAATTTTTTTTTTCTTCAAAGTTCTAGGGGTGCCAATACTTTTGTCTATGACTGTAGCTGCTTTGATTAGACTTGTATTTGCACAAATTCCCACATAGCACAGACTCACCAGATATGTCAGTGTCAGTGTTACTTTCTGCAACAAAAGTAAACATTATTGACTTCACTATACCATCTTGAAGCATTTTCAGCTTAAAAAACAGCTGCTTGGTAAATAACTGCATATATACAGAGCTTAAAGCAAGAAAAAAAATTTCTGTGCTGGAGTTTATGGGCGGACAGGGGGGTATTGGCCGATGGCCATAATAACATAAGCTAATGCTGACGCTTGCAGCTATTGAATGAAATCATGATCATTATCCGTAAACTTTTGACTTTATTATTTGTGAAGTTTAAGCGATCAGATGTGCTGGGGGTGGGGCATTGTGCAAGACCCCAGTGTGTGTCTATGAGCTGTATGTAGACAGAGGCGGTGTAAAAAAAGGAGCAGCAGCTAAATCAGACATAATATTTATAAAACAGCTGCTACGATAAAACGTCCTGTGCCGAAACAGCGCCACGCCGGAATCCAGCACCATGCCGGAGAACTTTAAGCCCTGTATATAATAAATATTCACCTGGTTTGGTCATTGGCGCTCTGGCCTCAACAGGCTGTTTAAAGACTTCTGTCAGGTAATCCTTCAGGGCCGCAGCAGACATCTGTGTTGCCATCACCTTCTTGGACTCCAGGTTGATTCGAGGGGTGTAAGGGTCAAAGGTTACAGCCTGGGGCAGGGTGAATGACGTCTGTAAGGGGAGGAATAAGCCATACCATTTTAATGGTAATTTATCTCTCAAAGGAATAATGAAGCTGTGTTCGAAATATATGGTCACAACCTTTAAAAAAAAGGGATCTGGTTGTAAGGGAAATTTTGAGATGTTCCTTAGAGGAGAACTATACAAGTCTGGTCGCTTGTCCACTGAAAGCAATCCATGGAGAGGTGGATAACATTATTTATCATATACGCGTTACGATGTGTATATTTGTGTAGTCTTAACTGTCATAAACAGGAGACTAAGGGTTATATGGTGTGTTTGTGTCACTGTGCTGCCCATACGATAGCTGGGACACCGGGTCGGAGGCACTGATCTTGTAAGATTGCTTTCAGCCAAAAGATGCTAGGTGGAAAGCAGAGAGCCTCCATTCTCCCTGTAACAAGTTACAAGTGATTTATTTAACCATCACAATTACTCTGAAGCTGTTTAACTAAGGTAAAATTGTAGCATAGTTAAGGAAAAACTCCTGCATATTTCTACTTTAAGAAATCACATGAGGTCAAAGGTTAAAACTGTTCACATAGACATCCGGCTGGAAGACAGTTATCTGTCTCTGCAGTCCCTCTGAGGCTCATGCCAAGGCCATGTTGCCTCCCTCTATGTGCTAAATCTCAATGTTTGTCATCAATTAGTAGTGCTATGCGATTAATCTAATCGTAATCGTGATGTGGCGCTGTGCAATTATGTAATCGCACAAAAGGCTGCGATTTGGGATTTCATGTGAATAAATGTGCATGATACATCTATGTGCCTGTGACTGGGACTATCCTGTAGTGTGTGGAGTCCAGTAACATGTGCAATGTTTCCGAACCAGCTATGTGCAGCAGGTATGGTCACGTGACTACGCGGCATACAGCAGACAGCGATCCATATCCTCGCAGGACCCTCTCCCCACATTACCATGATTACAGAGAATTTTGGCCCGAATAAGAGTGCTACATGGAGCTAACTGTGCTTTCCCCCTCGAGAGGTACAGTGTGTTTAAAAAACTGTGATATTTCCCTGGTGAATGGCCAGGGAAGCGCTGGTGTCATTTACATGGTTTTTAGTTTTTCTTTTGACCGTAACGGCAACGCTCATCTGTCGTGTCCTCTCTTCTCATCTGTTGTCTAGTGTGGGTGGGCGTGTCTGTGTTACCGGTGTGAGTGCAGCACCTGACAGCTGTGTGTGCTGTGAGAGAAGAGGGAGGGGGGAGCCCCATCCGTCGCAAAGGAGAGAAACGCATTGCAATAAATGTAATGAAATGATAGCAACTCCTTAGACCATGAAATTGCACAAAATGTTAGTTTTTTTTTTTATTTAATATAAAGAACACCAAAAATAAACTGCAAGGGAAATGCTGAGTTAACAAGGAGGGGTTGTGGAAAATGTTCTGCACTCTGGACAGAAGGTATTTTTATTTATTTATTTTGAATATGAAATTTTGGAAAACAGTACTGTAAAAATCTCAGGTTTTGTATTTCTACTTTGTATTTCTTAGAATGTGTATGTTTTAAGTTAACAAATACACTCTTCAAATCTATCGTAATTCTGTGTTGTCCTTGATACCCAAGCAAGTACTCATGAATGCAATCGCAGTGCAATTGCATATCTCAATATTGTCCACCATAATCGCAATCGCACATTTTTGTCAAATTGTGCAGCACTATCAACTAGACACAGCTGTGGGACTCCACTGATGGTTGGAGCCATGTGTGATGACACAGAGCCAGAGGAGAGTAAAACAATTGATACCTGCACAGCACCTAGGGTGTGCTGAATCTTTATCTTGAAGTTTACGTTCAGTGAGCCAATAGAATGCCTACACATCGCTCTACACAGACTTCCCACTTTGTATCACATAACAGCTGAGGTTTTAAGACTGCAGTGGGGGTGGGGGTGGGGGGGTAACTGTCTGCAGCACGTGTGCGAGCTGTGATTGGCAGCTGCTCCGTCTACTTAACTGGTGAAACAGCACCAGGAGCGTTGAATTTTTGCAAATAGGATTACGGGCTGTAGGTGGAGCCAGAGGAGTTGGATTTGGTCCTAAATTACCCATTTCATATACTACTCAGAATTTAGTGAAAAAGATCCTGCTGAAAGATTCGGGCTTTGTTTCCTGATGAAATCATCAGGGTTACAGTATATTATATTATATAACAATACATTGAACTGACAACATGTTTCGCAACTGTTAAACATTTATCTATGACCTTTTAACAATATCATGTAAGATGCCTGCCATATATAAGTTTTAGAGTAAACTGAGCTTCTTGATTTGCCATCAAGGTGCAGGAGACTAAACTAGACTAGACTATAAAAAATAAATAAATTTGAAGTTGTTTTCAGAGTATGGCCTGATCCGAGTGACCACTGTTGACCATTGTGTGGTAATTAGGCTGTCTCACCTGTAGGAAGGCCAGTGTTTGGGACTGACTGAGAAGATTGCCGATATCTTCTTTAGCTTTACTCATGTTGTCGATGTTGTCAGAGAACTTCTTCATGAGAGACTTTAGTTTGGTCTGACCACTCTCCAACTCTCGATCCACTGTAATCAGAGCTTTCTGCTCCTCTCGAGTCAGCATGTCCCGCATCTGCTGGTAGTCAGCTGCCACAGCTTTCTTCCTGTTGGTTGCGGAGTCCTAGTGAAGAAGATCCATAAACACAATGAGTGAATAAAGAGGAAATTTATTAAAATACAACAAAAGTACAATGTTGTTTTTAAATGTTATGTGACCAGGATGAACCAACCTCATGCACAGTGGCTGCACATTGCAGAGGTGTTAAAAAATCTAAAATCTCTTCTTGGAGCAGTCCCTTTTTACAGCAACAAGAAACCAACCTGCCACGCTCTCAATAATGAGGCCACAGAAGAACTTCTGATTTAGATCAAGGTCCATATGATCAACCCTGAAAAATGTCCCTGGTCAAAGCTTCCAGGCTTCTGCATAATCTACCAGATGTCTTTCTATCTAAGTCTACAGAAAGGCTCAAATGTGAAATCACAGCACTCCACAATCCACGATAACTATTCCTCACAGGGAGCACGATGCTGCTGTAGATTCTCTACCAGTCTGTAGTGGCTAGTGTTCTGTTGTGTGATGTGGTGTGCTGAGGAAGTGACACTAAGACTTGTAGCAGCAAAACACACACAAGAAGCTGGTGAGGAGGGTTAAGTTGTTGGTTGATGAGGGGATGATACTGGACAATGTTGATGGAGATGTAGACAAGAGAGAAGTGGAGGCAGCTTAAGAGCATGTTCAGCCACAAATGAATCCAGCCACATATCTAAAAGCTTTTAGGAGGCTCCTCCCTGCCATCAGATGACACCTCATAGTACACGTAGACATTATGTAATCATGTTTGTCTATGGGCTTTATGGGCACTGGTCCACACAAGTAGCTGGTTGCTTGGATTCAAGTACAAAGCATTTCAAAATGGACTTACCTTCAACTTGTTCTGCATCTCTGTCATTTGACCTAACACATTCTGATTCTTCATGATCTTCCCGTTCAGCAAATCCAACTTGTTCCTCAGGTCAGACTAAACAGAGAAACATGACACATATAGTTTATTCAAACAGAGACACACACCCAGATGGCTGAGTCATGGTCCGTTTTCTACATATTATTGGGAGAAGTGTAAACTTTGAGTCTAATCTTTATTTGTCACATTCAGTGCATCAAAACTCTATTAAGCCTACACCCTCACCAGTTAAATTTCTAAATCAGCTCTATAAAAAAAGGCCCCATGGACTTCTAAGAAGGTCAGGGGCATGAGTAAACATGCATGTTGAAACCATCAGTGCCATAGTCAACATTTTAGACAAAGTAGACTTCAGTAGATCTCACAATAATGTACCTGGCCCATTTAGTTTGTGAATGGCAGGCACAGCTTTCTACCAACCAGGTAATCCAAATGGAAACTGTAGGTGGCTTGTTCTGTTGGTTTAGCATGATGCTATACAAATATATATTTAAAAAATTCTATGCATTGCTGGTGTTTTACCTGCAAAATAAATTGGTACACTGGAATCAATGTTATGTCTGTATGTAAAACACACACACACACACACACACACACACACGACTGTTCACATGACCTGTCAGGTGTCCCAAGTGTCTGTGTATACACGTGGACAATTGTCACTGAAATACCTTGAAACTGACAAAAGTAAAGGACCAAAGGATGTTCTCCCAGAAGCTGTGTGGACAGATGAAACAAATCTGGAGCTTTCTGATCCCAAACTGAACTTCTTTGTTAAGTCACATCAGCTCATCGTACACAGATGCAAAAACGAAGTACAAAAGGAAAAGAACACTGTACCCATTGTGAAACATGGATCAGGCTCGGTTTCTGTTCTGGGGCTGCTTTACTGCACCAGGCACAGGGTGTCTTGAATCTGTGCAGGTTACAATAAAATCTCAAGACTATCAAGGCTTTCTGGAGCATGCTGCCCAGTGTCAGAAAGTCCGGTCTAGGTCACAGGTCAGGGATCCTCTAACAGGGTAATGACCCAAAACACACAGCTAAAAACACCCACGAATGGCTAAGAACGAAACACTGGACTATTCTGAAGTGGCCCTCTGAACGTTTGTGGAAGGAGCTAAAACAGTCTGGAGAAGGCACCCTTCAAACCTGAGACAGCTGGAGCAGTAGTGATTGTCTCAAAAGGTTGTCTAAAAAATATTAAGAGATTAAGTTAAGGGTACCATCATTTTTGTCCAGGCCAGCTTCATTAGATTGATAGATATGTTTCTCCTCGCTGGTTTATGTCTGATGAAGGGCAGGTGCCCGTTACATGTGGTGATCAAACATTAAATGTACTCTAAGGAGCAGTTCCTGGTGTTGGGACTTTGTTTTGATTTTGGCATGATGATAAACGGTGTGCCTATAAAAATCTTAATACTCTGAACACCTCAATAAAACACAATGATCACTACTTTGGGTAAATGTTGCTGTCAGAGGTAAGTGTTCTCAAACCTTGGGCTTTGATTAGAAACCTATTCTGTGTGGCCAGAGAGCAAACAAACAAAAAGTCAGCATTGCTTTAACACCCACACACCTCTTTCTGATTCCTCTGCTCCTCAGGGGAGATGATGGAGCAGCCTCTGTGCACATGTTGGAGGCAGAAACTGCAGATCGGACGGTCATGGTCGCTGCAGAACAGCTCCATCAGCTTGTGGTGGTCCGGGCAGATGCGCTCCGACAGGTCAGTGACCACGGCGGTCAGCTGGTGGAGACGGAAATTAGGATTTTCCCGGTGAGGACGCAGGTGCTCCTCACAGTAGGAGGCCATGCAGGTGAGGCAGGTCTGGGACGCCTCTGCTTCCATACATGTGTCGCAGCGGACGACATCCTTCACCTCGGCTTTCTTCTCCTCACTCTTCAGGTTCACCTCGCTCTTGTTCGACCTCAGGCTGAAAGTCTCCACCACGGTGCTGAGGACCGTGTTTTTCTTCAGCTCCGGTTTGGTGGGGAAGTGGGTCCGACACTGAGGACAGCTGTACGTCTCCTTCCAGGTAGCGAGCAGGCAGTCCTGACAGAAGTTGTGTCCGCAGGGGATGGTGACCGGACAGTCAAAGGTGCTCAGACAGATGCTGCAGGTGAGCTCATCCTCCAGACTCAGCAGAGAAAACTGACTCCCCTCCGTTTCGGCCATGATGAGACCTGAGATGACTCTGCGAGGGAGAAACGAAACTTAACTGGTGAAGCAAACGAAAACGAAACTAGAGTTTCCATTGCTCAGCAAAGTAAAATATCATGTTAATGTCTCGGTTGTTGGTCTTTTTGAAATCTGAAGTATTATATTGGATGGATAACAATAATGACAGCGTACAACGTAAACAAACGTTTCAGAAGATTTGAACATTCAGCGCGACGCACGAGACATTCACGCGACGTTCAAATTCAGATTCATGCATTTAAATAGCCGAGGCAGGGTTCCTGCTCGTAAAGGGCTATAATATATTCAACACAAATGTCCCACAATACCTTAAGTCCTCGAGCGTACGGTAAATGTGAGGTCAAACTAAAACACTCCAACTCAGCGACGACCTGTCTCACTTCCCAGGAAGATCTCGCGTCGTCGGCTGGTCAAACTACCTTCAGTTGATATCAAGAGAGTTTGTCACCGGACGCGTCATCTCTAGTTACACCAAAGGGGCGTGTCTCCCTAAATGTTTGATATCTGGATTTTTATATTCTGTCATGTTTGATTTAGATTTGAGAACAATAATTTAGTGTTGCGTGGTGAGAATAATTTTATATTAGAGTCAAACGTATTCATCAAATCATGTCACACAAGACACTTAAAAAAAAAAAAAAAAACTCCACCCCCTTTACCTATGGCATTGGTTTCTTCCCCAAGTTGCGGGTTTGCTACCTCAGGTGAACCTGCGCACGGCACCTGACCTCTGAATCATTTTCATGCAGCTAATGACTGAAAGTACAAACAGCTGTTGAGGACAAAATGAATGTTTTTATTTTATTTTATTTTATTTGCATTTATTTTTAACATTAAATGGGCCTTTGTGTAGTTCGTGTAAGGGCGTGGTTCTTTCTCTTCAGGTGCACATCTCAGTAAATTAGAGTCCAACTGTCAGGTCAGCAGTCTTCTCCATGATAGTGCAGCTACTGAACCAGACTACAAGACCAAGCAGGCATCTCCAAACAATTCCACAAGGGGCCGGTGTGGCTGCAGGTTTTTGTTCCAACCAAGCATCAGCGCACCAGACTTGACTCATTAATCAACTGATCTCAGTCTTCAGAGAGTTGAACTGTGGGCTCTTGGTCCTGGAAATAAAGACATGAAATATTTCAGTCTGTGTGAAATTAATCTATATAATATAACATTACTCAGATAAAGTTATCTAACGGAAAATGTAAAAAGTTGATGCTACACTGATATTATATCATGAAAGCAGGGCATTGAAGTAGAAGTATGGAGAATGGTCATTTCTTCATGTACCTCAATGTATCTCAATCAATGTACTGAAACATAAGCTAACAACAGTGGTGGGTATACCACAACAAAACATGTCAGTGTGTCAGTAAGTTGTCATGTGACCAAAGGACGTCCACTTGTCTGCCTTTCTGTGACTCTTCCAGTCTCTCTGCGTCTCTGTCCAACCTGCTGATGACACTCTGTGACTCTCTAAGCTCAGTGGACACTTCCCTCTGACAACATCCCATCGTCTGAAGCCTCGACATGTCCAGGTGCTGTTGATGGATTGTTATGCAGGTGTGGTCTTGTTCTCATGATGTCAGAAAGTGAACAGCATGATGAAGAGGACTGTTTCAATACAAACTGTCACTGAAGCAGAACATTTAGTGGTGCATTCATGGATCAGACACTTGTTGTGATGTTTGTGGTTAATCACCTTGTTAGAGAACAGCATGTTATGTTATAAGCACTGAAACACTGAACAGTTGGACATGTGCATTCAAAAGTTTAGAGAAGGTCAAATAAAGCTCACCTGTAAAGGTTAGAATGCATTTTAGGTGCATTCTGAAATTCCACCCAAAAGCCCAATATCCCCAACTTAGTATTGAGTTTGACCATTTGACTGAAATAAATGAACTTTTCCACGATGTTCTAATTTATTGACATGCACCTGTATCTACTTTATCTATGACACCACCAGACATTTCACATCTTCAACTCTTTTTACATAAAGTGCAGTCAAACTCCAGGCTGAAGAGAGAGGAACAGCAGAGCGCTCCTCTGACCGCTGGGCTCAGCTGCAGGAGAGCTCAGCCAGTTATGTGCACCCCTGCCTATTAACACTCCTAATGCACTTGGTTTATTTTATTTTATTTAATTATACATTTAAGTAGATAGTTTTTAGTTTTCCAGTCAATTGGTGTCTGTTCAAAATAAACAAATAAATAAAAGTTAGTCTTATACATGTGTGACTTTTTGTTGCTGTTTTCCCATTGTACCGAACTCGTACCGAACTGGACCCCCACACGAACCGTGACTTATGTGTACCATTACACCCCTACTGGAAACATAAGAAAACTATGAGGGGCCGTACAAGACATAATTCATTCTGGCCCTCTCATACACATATATTCTCCTCTCACATACATTCTTCTGTCATATACAAATACATGAATGTGTGAGTGAAAATGTATGAATGTGAGAGAGGAAATATATGTATGTGTAAGGAGAATACATGTGTGTGAGAGCCAGAATGAATTGTCTTGTACGGCCCCTCATAGAAAACATTTCTCGCTCTGCGGCCGAAAGGCCTTTTTACATGGACTGTGTTTCTGAGGTGATTCATTTGTAGCTACATCAGTTAAAACATTTCTCAAAACACACACAGAGGTCCAGGGAGGAGAAGGCCAATTAAGGTCATTTGTGTTTGTGACTTTTTCCACTGTGAATACAAAAGATTGACCACACTTGTGTTGATGCAGTGTTTATTGAGGATCCCTCTCTCACAACACTGTTATTGCTCACATCATGAGACACAGCGAGAGTGGGAGACACAGTCCATATAGGCAAGGCAAGGCAAGGTAATTTTATTTGTATAGCAACAGTATGAAACAGTATGTAGGACAGTATGGAATAATGAGGTCTTTCAGATAAGATGGAGCTTTGTCATTAAGAGCCTTGTAAGTCAGTAGAAGGATCTTGAAGTCTATTCTATATCCTACAGGAAGCCAATGGAGAGAAGCTAGAGTGGGAGAGATGTGCTCTCTCTTACTAACTCTTGTCAGTACCCTCGCTGCAGCGTTCTGGACCAGCTGGAGACTCTTTAGAGAGTTTTTTGGACAACCTGACAAGAGAGAGTTACAGTAGTCCAGCCTAGGAGTGATAAATGCATGGACCAGTTTCTCAGCATCACTCTGAGAGAGAATATTCCTGATCTTAGCTATACTGCACAGGTGAAAGAAGGCAGTCCTAGTCACATGCTTTATGTAGAAGTAAAGATTAGAGATGTTGAAGGTGTGCAGTGTTGGGACTTTATGTGCAAGCTTCTCCATCAAGAGTGTCTCCTCTTCTCCTGTGCTGGCTGGCCGGGGGGCTGTTCACAGGACACAGTGCACTGTGGATGGCGTTCAGATGTCTGTGGCAGGTTGTCTGAGCCACACACATAAGCAGTCACTGGATTGTCCTTGTGAGGAAGCGAGGGAGGAGCCTCCGTCACACCTGTCTGTGTGTGTGGATCCTCAGCTGCGTGTGTGTGCTTCTTCACCACTGCTGGGCTCACACACACATTCATCACCTGCTCTGTGGCCTCCTAAGGTCCAGATACAGACACTGCAGTGCAAATAAACCCAAAACTGGTCAATCCACTGAGACTTTAAAAGTGCATGCTGCTTCTTAAAGTCTCCCACATTTTTGATACCAAGAATTTCCAATGTCTTTCTTGCAAGTTATGACCTTGTTTGAGACAAACCCTGAACTTTTTAAGATGAAGTTGAAAGGAAGTGCTGAATGTCACTGTTATTCTTTGCTTTAGGGGGAAGTTCAGTGTGATCATAACTTTAATTTACAATCCAGTCCAGTCCTACATGGTCACATGTCATCTGGTTTAAGAGAACACTGTGACTCCCAGAAATCTTGTCTTACCTTCAGCCAGGGTGCAAATCTTCGTCCTGACTCTCTTCCTCTTTTTGCCCTGGACAAAAAAACAAACACATTAGACTTTCCAGCTGATACTTACAGCATCTAGTGCAATGACGTAAATGTGGATGAGTTGTGAGAAGGTGTTGTGTACATACATAGTTGTTTTTGCATGGCCACTTATGGAAATGATGAGTGTGCAGGTGCTTGTTTGCTTGTTCATAATCAGGGTCCGACGGTAAGGTTTCTTCCCACTTGCCCTGCTGGGCAAGTATTTCTCAAATCTACTTGCCCCATCTAATTTCTTGCTTGCGCTGTCCCACAGGGGGAGGGGTGCAGGACATGTCTGTTGTGATGATACAAGGCAGCAGTGTAAAACTGAAGGATGTGGGACACTGAAACATCCCTGGACACTGAGTGAATCATTGAACAGCTGTGTAGTTCGGCTGCAGCAGCGTCATCTCTATGTGTTTACTGACAACACAACAGTGTGTAGTGAGAACGTGAGGCTGAAGGAGATAGGGATGGACATTTCAAGAAAAAGCACTATTCTATAATCGCAGGGAGCTCATCTATTATTTTTCGAATATTCGACCCCCCCGCCCACACACCCACTCACACACACTCTCTCTCTCACACACACACACACAGACTCACACACAAACACACACTCTCTCACACTCTCTCTCTCACACACACAAACACACTGTCTCTCTCTCTCTCTCACTCACTCACAAAGACACACACACTTTTTTTCTCTCTCTCTCTCTCTCTCTCTCTCTCTCTCTCTCACACACACACACACACACATACACACACTCTCTCTGTCTCTCTCTCACTCTCTCTATCTCACACACACACTTTCTCAACTTCAACAAGCTTTATTGGCATGACTGTGTTTACAATATTGCCAAAGCGTTCTCCGCAAGAACAACAAAAAAAATAGACAAGCAACAAGAATAAAACAAACAACAAAAGAAAAAAAAGTGTGTGTGTGTGTGTGTGTGTTTGTGTCACTATCACAGGACAATAACAGTTAATTGACAGTATATAAATATCATTGTCAGGTCAAACTCAGGAGCAGCTGCTCCTGTAGAGGAGATCATGTCATGTGTTGTTGAGCAGCTTTTCTCTTTTCATGTGACAGGCACTCACATATTTTGCTGCTTCTACAGCAGTGGCCCTTTTTTCTCCTAGTAAATGACATGTTTTTTCTTGGTCTGTTAGTTTGTCAAAGTTTGGTGTTGTGTGTGTAATTGTGGTGTAGAGTTTGTTTCTAATGTCTGTGTATGTGTCACAGTGCAGCAGGAAATGCTGCTCTGTCTCCACCTGTCTGTGTGGACAGAGCTGACACAGCCGCTCCTCTCTGGGCAGCCACGTCTGCCTGTGTCGGCCGCTCTCCAAGGCCAGGCTGTGGCTGTACATAGTCAACGTTTTCCTCAGTCTCTGCTTGGTTACACAGCTCAGATAATCTGCCATGGAGTATTGTCTGTTTAGGGCCAAATAGCATTGGAGCTTACTTTGGGTTTTGGTTGTAGATGTCCAATAGGTGATGTAATTGTCTTTTTCTTTAGCTATAATTTGTTGGGGCTGGATTGAGTGAGGGCGGTCTTGATGCCCCTGTGCTGTTGAGTCTGTGGACCAGCTGGCTGAGGGCACTCCCGTCTTTGCCCTCTTCCTGGCACTGCAGGGCTTTGTATTGGTAGGAGCTGGGGCCACTGGCTTTGAGGTGCTGGTAGAATTTAATAGCTCTTTTTTGGATCCGAATTAAAAGGGGAAATTGGCCTAATTCAGCTCTGCATCCGTTATTGGGGGTGTTCCTGTGGACTCTGAGGATGCTCTTACAGATGGGTGTTTGTCCCATTTCTCAAAGTCTTGGTTTACAGGAGGCCCCCACACTTCACTACCATACAATAAGACTAGTTCAATTACAGACTGGAATATTTTGATCCAGATTCTGACAGGTATGTCTGTGTTTCAGGATTTTTTTATAGTCCAGAAAGCTTTTCTGGCCTTGTCTCGAAGATCATTAATGGCCAGATTGAAATTTCCTGTACATGTGATATTCAGTCCTAAATATGTGTGGCTGTGTGTGTGCTCTATGTCTGTAGAGTCCAGGAGGAAGCTGTGTTGGTTTTTCTGACACTTGTGTTGTTTCTGGAAGACCATGACTTTTGTCTTTTCCAGGTTAACTGTCAGGGCCCAGGTGTGACAGAAGGTTTGCAGGTGATCTAGTTGCTTTTGCAGAGCCTCCTTAGATGGAGCGAGCAGTATTAGGTCATCTGCAAAAAGGAGGCATTTGATTTCTGTGTCAGAGAGGGTGAGACCAGGGATATCTGACTCTTCCAGAGACTTTACCAAATCATCAATATAAATATTGAACAGGGTGGGGCTCAGACTGCAGCCCTGCTTCACCCCTCTACTTTGGGGGAAGAAGTCTGTTTCCACGTTGCCAATTTTTACAGAACATTTATTAATTGTGTACATTGTTTTAATTATATCATAGATCTTCCCCCCAATAACTTTTTCTAATAACTTCAGAAACAGACCATGATGCCAGATTGAGTCGAATGCTTTCTTGAAATCAACAAAACAAGAGAAGATTGTGTTTTTGTTTTGGTGAACATGTTTCTGGATGAGGGTGTGGAGGGTGTTAATGTGGTCTGTAGTTCTGTGTTGTGGTGTGAATGCTCTGTGACATCATGCTCACTGAGGAAGTTTTGCAGACAGCTATTTAAGATGCTGCAGAATAACTTCCCCAGGTTGCTGCTGACACATATGCTTCTGTAGTTGTTTGGCTCATATTTGTTTCCATTTTTAAAGATTGGTGTGATCATCCCATGGCTCCAGGCATCAGGAAAATGTCCAATGTTCAGAATGAGATTGAATAATTTCAATATGGCAGTCTTGACTTTATGGCTGCTGAACTGCAGCATTTCATTTAAGATGCCATCAGGGCCACTGGCCTTCCTTGGCTGCAGTGCATGGATCTTAGCCAGCAGCTCCCCTTCACTCATTTCATAATCTAAAGGATTTTGGTTGTCTTTAACAACTGATTCAAGGGTTTGTAGTTTGTTTTCTATGTGTTTTTTCTAGTGTTTTTTCCATGTTTCACCATTTTGAATAGCCAGTTCTTCTTTGTGTGGTTTGTTGAATGAATGCCATATTTTCAAAAGTTATTTGAGTCAATGGACTCCTCATTTCTATATAATTTCAGTGTTTCCAAATACTGGAGGCGGAGCTCATGGTTGTCCGATTGTCTATGTTTTTGATTGGATAATTTTTGGAGTGTTTTTCTCAGACACCTGCAGTCAGAGTCAAACCATTTTTCATTGGCTGATTGGATTGAACTGTGATGCTGAGATTTTTTCAGATTGGATAGATCTGCTGTGTTGTCAAATATGTTGTTAATATCCAGAACAGCCTGATTTAGGCTGTCATTACTGTGGGGATATGAGGTGGAGAGAAAATGGTCTAACTGAGTTTGGTTTGTTGGAGTGATTGCTTTCTGGTAGTCATCTTTGCTGCTGTTTGTCCATCTGTAAGGTTGTTTGGAGCAGTTGAGTTTACTGGGTCTGTTGTTGTCTTCCTAATGTATAGAGTGATTTTGCTGTGATCAGATAAGGGTGTTAGGGGGCTGACAGTGAATGCTGTTAGGTAGAAAGGCTCTAGGTCTGTAATACCATAGTCTACTGTGCTGTTGCCAAGAGGAGAGCAGTGTGTTTAGAGACCATAACTGCAGCAGTTGATGCCCATTTTTGTTGACAGTTTTGTTGAAGTTGTTCCTGTGTCATTGTGAAGGAGGGGGGATGTTGATCTGTCTAGGTATATGTTTGTCTCCTTGTGCATTAATCAGATCTGGTTCTGTGCCTGTTCTGGCATTAAGGTCACTACAGATCAGCACGTTTCCTTGGGTTTGGTAGTAGCTGATCTCATCTTCAGGGATGGAGAAACTGTTTTGGTTGTAATAAGGGGACTCTGATAGGGGGATATAGGCTGTACACATGAATAGGCCTTTGTCTGTGGAGACCACCTCTTTTTTTATTTTGAGCCAAACTGAAAAATCTCCTTTTTTGAGTAATTCTATTGAGTGTGTGAGGTTTGTCTTGTACCAGATCAACATCCCTCCTGAGTCTCTACCTTGGCTTATACTTTTTAGTTTGGTAGATGGGAAAATGACTTCTCTATAACCTAAAGGACAGCCAGTGGACATGTCTCCTCTATTCCAAGTTTTCTGCAAAACAATGATATCTGAATCTTCTAACTCTCTATTGAAGTCCGGGGTCTTGCTGTTAAGGCCACAGGCAGAGGATCATAGACCCTGGATGTTCCAACATGAGATAACAAACGATTTGGATGTCATACAGTTTAAAACTCAAAATGCTGCATTCTGTGTTAAGATGAGACAAACTCCCAAGCCCAGTGCCAATGAAGAGATTAGTTCTAAAGCGTGTTAGATGTTAATTTCAACCTAATAATATTATAACTCTTTAAAGTGAATAAATAAATAAATAAATAAAAATAATAATAAGTAAACACCTTAGGATTGTCTACTGTACTTGACCTATCAGGTGGGAACAGAGCAGGCTGAGCATGTGTTGGATGTCTCTCAGCTCGCTGTGTGGGGGTGTAGGGGTGTGGGTAGAGGTTGGAAGGATAAAGGGGGGGGTCTGATGCTTTATGATGGTTGGGGAAAAGTTTTCTTTTCATTTAAGAACTTTCCATTGGAGTCAATGAGGATGACAATGTCTGGCTGCTGTGCCGGCCTGGATGGATGGGGGGTGGAGTCGACCAGTGGGCTGGGTGGGGCTCCCAGGGTCCTGGTTTTGGTCAGGGTGTGAGCCCAGCTGTCCTGTCAGGCCTGGGAGGACTCTCTCCTGGAGCTTCTGTGACAAAGAGGCCAGCTCTCTCCTGTATCTCTCTCTTTCTTCTCTCAGCTCCTTCACCTCTTCAGTCAGAGCGCTCAGCGCTGCCATGTGGCTCTCCTGGTGCTGCTGCAGCTGTCTGATCTCAGTTCCCAGGCTACTCAGCTCTGTCTTGTAGTGCTCCCTGTCCCGCTTCAGGTTGCTCAGCTCTGTGCTGAGGCTGCAGGCCTCCTCTTGGTTTGGTTAATGGCTCTCTCAGCTGGACCAGTTCTCTATCCAGCTCAGTGAAATTCACCTTCATGTCGGTGATGATACAGGTCAGCTGGGGGTCCTGGGCTTGTTCAGAGCTGGTGAGCTCACTCTTCTCAGAAGGCTGGTCAGCAGGAGGGCAGGTGGGAGTGGAAGTGGTGTCTGTGTCTGGTAGGGTGTGGGTGTCATCAGGCAGGGTGCTCTTCTCCAGCTGGGCTCTTTTCTTTATATGGGGAAAGTCCAGCTCAAACTGCCTGAGGTTCCCCTGGACCATGACTGTCCCGTTGTTGTAGATGTTGACTGATGTCATGGGGGAATCTGGGTCCTCTGCTTCTTTGACTTTCAGTTTCCAGCCATTACAGATCCCCTCTTTTTTCACAGAGGGGTAGTGGGTCTTTATAGCAGAGCGCCATGCTAGTGGCTGGTCAGTGAAAAAGATCAAGTTGCTGACATCTCCATTCTTGTAGGAGTCAGAGAAGAGTGTCTCTGGACTTTCCTTCAACACTTTTTGTTTGTATGTCTTCCTGGCACTTTCACTTTTGATATCTTGTGTGTATAGGAGAGGAATAGCTTCTGTATGAGTTGTGTCTGAGGCCCCAGGGCTCTGTTGCTGCATGGCTACTGTTCCAGCTCCTTAGTAACCGTTGCTAAGGTTTAGAATCTTGTTGGCTAGCTGTTAGCTTTAACTCCAAGCCAACTTAAAGCTGGGGTTGGTAATCTTGGAGAGCTAGCAAGAGAGCTAGCAAGAGAGCTGGAAAATAGCACCTCCTCTGAGTTCCTCCCCCCTCCTCCCCCTCCCGTCAGTGTGTACGTCCAAGCCACGCCCCCACAAACTGGAACGCGCACAGCACGAAAATGAGAAGCGGCAGGAGGAGTACTATATATATATACTATAATCTATTCAATACTAGCGTCACCGACCCGTTTAAAACCCACAGAGAAGCTAATATTAGCATTAGAATAATACAAGCTTGCCTTTTTCTCGGGGCGAGCCGTTACAAGTAACGCTGGAAGTAGTAACTGGGGCTGCATTTTCTCAGCCACTGCTCATAAATGAGCATGAAATCCGTTCTGCTGTAACTCTGTACGCTGATTTCTTCCAGCAACAGCGACACGTGAAGATTGTGCACACGCGTCGGAGACAGGGATCGAGGGGGCGGATACAGAACTAGACATGAAGGCATCTGATTGGTTTTTGCTGTTCGGTGCGAAGAGCTTGGATTGGTCGGAGTTTTGTCAGTCCTGCTGCCACAGAGGACTGATTATTTTCCTTCCTTTTTCTGATACATAATGTATTGATTACTCAGAAGGTAGAAGGACCATTTCACCCAGTATAACAAAACATGTTTCTGAACAGGATTGCCAACCCCAGCTTTAAATTAGTTTGGTATTTATTTATTTATTTTTTTTATAAGCCCTTCAGTGAGTTGTGTTGCTTCTGGTGTTCTCACTCACTTTATTCTCTGGCTGGGTTCCTCTTCTTGTTTGTTGTCAGTTGTGTTTGTCGTCCTCAGGACAGTTTGACTAACTATCAGTTTGTCAGTTGGCTGGACTTTTCTGCTGGACTTCTCCTTTTGGTGTTTTCTTTTCAGTTCTTCTTCTTTCAGGGAGGTAACCCCTCTAAAAGGGTTTCTTCTTCAGAATTTGACACAAAACTGAAAGTTTATCTCATCTCAAAACAAAAAGGAGATCATCCTCAGGAGCTCATGTTGCTGCTGCTCTGGTCTCTCTCTCTCTCTCTCTCTCTCTCTCTCTCTCTCTCTCTCTCTCTGTGTGTGTGTGTGTGTGTGTATTGTGTGGAATGTTCAGGGCTAGAGTGGGTGACATCATCAGCTAGAGTGGGAGAGAGTCTAAAAATTCTCTGAAACTTTTCTCTTTCTCTCGTCCTCCTGGCCACAAATTTAACTGTAGACACATGATTTTCTCCACAGTTGTAGACAAACTTGTTGTATCTCATGTGATGTGACAAAAACAGCAGAGAGACTTACAGAATTTGAATTGTGAGCCTCTCAGTGCAGCCTGATGCCTACCTGCTGCTCATTCACTCCCATACAGAAGTAGGAACTGATTTTTGGAGAGAAGCAGAAATGCTCCCTGTTTCTAACTCGCAAATGTGAGAAAAGTTTTTGCCCTAGAAAAATTGAATTTACACGGATGCATTCAGGAAGGTCTTCTGACCCAGGTAGTCTTTATTATACTCTGATAGGAGGTACGGTTCTGTCATAAGTGGCTGTAGTTCAGGAGGTGCACCAAGCCCAAATCTCACTCCCTACTGCCTCTGCTCTGTGTGTTTCAGTTGCGTCCAGGTGCAGATTAGAGCTTGTTTACATCAGACTGACACATGCAGCTCATTAAAGATCTCTGAACCAAGTCAGCCACAAGCATACACACACACACACACACACACACACACATACACACACACTCTGTGTGTAAAAGTTGAATGAAGTCTGTAGCTGAAAGTATGGTGAAGTAGTTGTAGTTCAAAAAGCAGAAGATTTGAAGAGTTTGAAGACTGTTTCAATGCATTTCTATGGGACAAAAAAAAACAGAAAAAGTTAAATATTTTAAAAAGTATAAATAGTGTGAAAAAGATGAATACAAGCACACCTGGCCAGAAAAAGGCATACATTTTGATGTATGAATTGTTGAAATAGCACAAAGTATGAATGACTAGAAGAACTGCAAAAAACTGCAGACGTAAGAACTAGAAAAAACATTCCCAAGAAGGGAATGCGGGTGAATGCTGAAAGCAGCTGAATGACATTGCTGAAGCAATGCTGAATGAGCTGAAGAAATTGTTGAAACAACGCTGAATTAGCTGAAGAAACTGCTAAGTAATATTGAAAAGGCTGATGCTAAAGCTGAAATGTATAACTTGTACCAGTGCTAACATAGCTGAAGCAATAAGTGAGAACAGATTTAAAAGTAGAACTTGTAAGAAGGAGGCTGATTTTGTATGAAATGGTTGACAATTACTTGAATTGTTGAAGACAACACATATTTGTTTAGGTAACATCGTTTTCTTTTTTGGTCAATATTTCCAATAGTTTATTTCCTTGTTATAGACATCAGTTAGGCTATCGTATCAATACAATAACCAGCAGAGAGAGACCGCAAAGTACGATTTGTAATACGCTAATAAAATTGTTTATTTCCGCATATGTCAATACAGTTCTCTGAGTTTTTTTTTCAGTCAATTTACATTTCAACGTTTGTGTTTGAAATAGCCGACATCAGTTGTATGTGGCTCAGCTGTCCACAATTAGAAACTACTGGTGCTAAAGCCACCCTTTTACTTTGAAGGAAATTTGTTTCACTTCCGGAGGCCACGGCTGCTCCTGCCTACTTCTTGCGCTCAGGCGTCTCTCTCCGCGTCCTCTCTCCTCCTGCCAGCAGCAGACCCCCAGCTCTGCCAGCTTCTCTACGGCGTTGCGTAAAGACAGGTGAGCCACTAATGTGCTTTTGTTTTGTGTTCCATTTTTCGTGCTTCAGTTTTTCGTGTTTCAGCTCGGTCGGGAGTCGTAGCTCTTCAGACGGCAACAAAGAGGAGCCAAAGGAGCCTGTTAAGTAGATGTAGCTAACGTTAAGCTAGCCGCACCGTGCGGGTCAGCTCAGCTCCCCTCAAGAGTTTGGCCCTGTTTCTGTCTGTTCGTCCCGGTGCCGCCTCGCTTTGGTCAAATTTTGCGACTCCGTCTGACAAAGAGCTTTAGGTGTTGAAGCCCCAAGAGACACGGTTGAACTTTGACCGAGCTATGTCTGCTGCGTGCAGCTCCATGACTCAGACGACAAAGGACTGCTAGCTTTTGTCTGCTCTCAAACCATGACGGTGGTGAAAAAATAAAAATATATCTCTATGTACAGATCGTTCACTGCACAACCGAATTACAGCAGTTAAACCTAGTCAGCCGTGCACGTTTTCTGCGTCAGCCGGTTGGATCAGGACTGGACTGTTTAAATCTGAGGCTTAATGATATGTTGGGTTTTTAATAACATGTCAGTATAAGTACAGGGTAAAAGTGCAGGCAGGCAGCCCAGATGAATAATTGCATGAACATCACTCATGGAAAACATGCACAAATCCAAAAACTAACCCCTTATCGGTTTGCCTTATCATGGTTATGTAAGCCTCCTAATAGGCTATTGTTCCCTGCTGGCTCAACATGACTTGCATGTGACCTCACAAGCTTTTGAACCATGTACCCAAAGTGCTTCCAAACCTGGGTGCCTGTTTAAACCCCAGGCACTTGAGCTTTTTGGACTAAATGTCATGTTTGTTCTCTGGTCGACGATGCCAGAGGATTTTACTGCTATCAGGGCCCCAGGTGGTGCCTCAAGCTCCACCCAGCTGCACTTGTGTGTAGTGGTCTTGGATCATTAGGACTTTCTGGTTGCTAAATGTGCCATCTCACCCACAGTCATTCACCTCCACCATGTCCTCTGGAAATGCTAAGATTGGCCAGCCTGCCCCAAACTTCAAAGCCACAGCTGTAGTGGACGGACAATTTAAGGACATCCAGCTGTCAGACTACAAAGGTAACAGGGTTATTTTGACAGTCTGTACAGTCAAAATAGAGTGATAGTTGCTTGTTAAATTTCCTAAGTCTGACTTTGTATTCACTGTAAATATTTGCAGTAGATATACTCATTTCAATTCTTGTCGGGCATATACAGTGTTTACTGTATTTTGAAGATATTTTCATGGGTTAACCAGACTGTGTGTTTCCTCAGGGAAGTATGTGGTCTTCTTCTTCTACCCCCTGGACTTCACATTTGTGTGCCCCACTGAGATTGTGGCTTTCAGTGACAGGGCAGAGGAGTTCCGCAAGATCAACTGTGAAGTTATCGGCTGCTCCATTGACTCTCACTTCAGTCACTTGGCATGGTGAGAATTTCTTCTAGCTAAGGCCAGGGAATTGTGAATTGAGTGTGACTGTGTGCTCTGTGATGGGAATTTAATTACTTAACTGGTCCTGATGTCATTGTACTGTAACAAGAGAGTGTGGCTGAAAAAAGTCACCATGCTCAGGATCTTGAAGTCAGTGTCTCTTTTATTCAAGTTGTGCACAGTATCTCCCACGACAGAGTCATGAGAGAGGAGCTCCCCGAACACAACAAGTCATCAGTATTTAAGCACAATGTAGCGTGCTGATAAGATACGTCACATTGCCCAGCAACAGCAACGTTATCTCTTACGTTGCATGGAAGATGTTTTTGAAACTTAACCTCTTAAAGCTGTTTGCATACCTCAACTATCTTCAAGGCCACTTTGCTAATTAAAACTGGACAGGTTCTCACACAACTTCCTGCAGGACAGGGCATATGATCAACATGGTAAAATGAACACTCAGTATTTTTCCATCAAGAGCATCTCAACTGTCTTATTTTATTCTTGCCAGGGATGAAGTTTCTCCACAAATATATAATATTAGACTCTATGAAAAAGCCACTGCACACCTAAGGAAGCTGAAAGATACTGTGGCTTAAACCTTGCTTTGTGAAATCAGGTTAGGCTGTTCCAAGTAGGAAGTTTGTAATTGTACCGTTGCTGATGAGGATTTCTGGCTGATCTGTCAAAGCAACCACCCAAGTTTATCAGTTTATCTTCTGTCACTCAGCTCCTGCAGAGTCTTGATAAGTTCTGCAGTAACGGCCTCTGAATCAAACTGCACATTCTGGATAGATGACACTTGTGGTCGTTGATTTGCTGTTATTTAAAAGTTTTTGTAGCGATTTGTTTCAAATTGGCAATCATTTTCCTTTTTAATCAAGAAATCTCACTGTAGGTTATAGGGAGCTGTCTTTTATTCATTGTTTGCATCTGTTGTAAAAAAAAATTCAGCTTTCCAAAAGGTGCTTTTATTTTGTAGCCTGAGTTCAGTTCATTGCTTCATCTCTGATAGATACACTGCTGAAGACTGTGCTGTGGTCTGTGTACCATCACCATTCAAAACCGTCTTATTATCTTTTAAACATACAAAACATCACGTTAGGATCAGCTAGACTAAAATGATATATTTTCCCTATAGGATCAACACACCGAGGAAGCAGGGTGGTCTGGGTAACATGAACATCCCCCTGGTGGCAGACCTCACCAAGACAATCTCCACAGACTATGGTGTGCTGAAGGAAGATGATGGCATTGCGTACAGGTGTGTCTTTCAAATGAAAGGATTTGCTGCAAAAGCCTGGTCACTGTCAAATGGGAGTTTGGTAGCATGTGTTACCTTAACACTATGATTACTATAATGCTGAAAGTGTGGGGACTAAAGGATGTCAATGTAACTATTTTGTGCAATATTTTAACCTACTTTGTGCTTCTCAGGGGTCTGTTTGTGATTGACGACAAGGGTGTTCTGAGGCAGATCACCATCAATGACTTGCCTGTGGGTCGCTCTGTGGATGAGACTCTGCGCCTGGTGCAGGCCTTCCAGCACACTGACAAATTCGGAGAGGGTAAATAAAGTGTGCTGATGTGCAAATGTTGAGAGTCCAGTTACTGCTCAGAGCAAACAAAGGGCCCGAGTGTAGAAACTCCCCCTCATGCTGTCTGTGTTGTTTCTCAGGCAGCAAAACCACAGGCCTGACGGCAGCAGGAAGAAGGGTTCTGTAACCAATATGCTCCAATAATGAATGCTGAAATGAAGTGCCTAGTTTTTTTTTTTTTTGGTCTGCCCTTTGCCCTTACAGGAACCTTTTAAAATCCCTCATTTGTAATACATTTGTTGAGCTGCCTGTAGCTGTAAACTGACTCATGGTTTAGCTCCTTTTAGATATGGCCTTGCATTGTTGGTTCACTCTCTAGGTTATCTACATATGTACTTTGTCCTCGGGATTTTCAAACTTCCTTGGCTGCTGTTGAGACCTAATGGTGCAACTCTGTCCTTTCTCCTTTTCCACAGTGTGCCCCGCTGGCTGGAAACCTGGTAGTGACACCATCGTCCCTGATGTTGAGAAGAGCAAAGAGTTCTTCTCCAAGCAGTAAATGTGAAGGTTCTCTGACTGACCTCCTAACCATAGCACTTGCCTTCAGATGAGAGATGCCCCCCACCCTGTGAAGCAGTATCCCATGGCGTCCAGTCTAATCTACTTAAACCCCAGAAAAAAGATTGTTTATTGAAACACTTATCTTTGTTTGTCCCGTTTACAGTTGGTGGGGCAGCCTCGTAGTCTCAAGCACTGAACGTCTAGTTGTTTGTTCCTTTTTCAGAAAAAAAGTATTGATGTTTTTCCCTGCTGTCATTAATAATTCATGTAACCATCTTTATTAAAGCAGTGGGAAAATGATTGTTTTGCCTGTCAGTCGTAACAGCACTTCAATTTGTCATCAATGTCATTTCAGGTGTGACCTCTAGGTGGGGCCATAGTTCTTCCTGAATCTCTCCTGGAAGCGAGTGTGCAAGTCACAAGTATTGCTATACCCTTGTGAGCACTGAACTTGCTATGTCAGAGTCTCCTATGCCTGTGTCATCATGAGTCTGTGAAGTCTTGGTTAATATTGGAGTTATTGTGGTCACTGACTCAGCAAAAACAATCAGGTGTTGCCAAATGGCACCAAAGCCTATTGGGAAAGATTGGATTGTTGAAAATGATTTAATACAGAGCTGCATGATGGTCCCAACTACACATATCCTACCTATTAATGAGGAGAACAGTAATCTACCTATGTTTCAGATCTAGTGGAATAATTGTGCCCCTTTTTACCTAATTTTTGAGGAAGTAACATTGGATAACACCAGGGGTTTCACCAGACCCCTGCGGCATGGGCCACAGTATAAAAGAGCTGTGCCCCAGTATAAAAGTCATGCAGGCGGTACACTTTAATACTTAAGTCAATAATATATATGTATTATAAACGAAGCCAGTTCAGACCGGGTTGTGCCCCAGTAGAGCTTAATGGCTGGCAACCCCCCTGGATAACACCAAGGTAACTCCTGATTATTTACAGAAACATAGGAGACATATCATCACTGTTCAGATACAGTAACCTAATGCTGGTTTATGTGAAAGTTTCAGTTTTACACCTGGATACACACCTCGTTACCCTCTCCTCCACAACACTTGTATGTGCCAGCTCTGGTGACTCTAGTTCTTGTAAGTTCAAACCAGCTGAGGAAAAATGGTTGCAAAAGGTTCCAGACAAACATGCAGAGTAGCTTTTCTGTGTTGGTGAAGAGCTAGTCTTCTCACAGCTTGTTTTGGGAAATTGAAAGCAGAATGGGGAAACTCCCTTAACTCGAATCAGCCACTCATCGACAAAACCTCCGCATTTACACGCACACACTCACATATTGTGGTGTGAAGGGGAGAGCGCAGCATTTCTGACTGGCAATGTAGGAGGGAGTTCCCGGAAACCTTGTCGTGTGTGACGTTTGTCAGCGAAATTTGCCATATATGGACTGACGTATATACGTCAAAAGGGAAACAATCCTACGCTGGGACGTCTCCAACGTCAAGCAACTGGTACTGTAAACTTGACTGCTGACCAGAAAGATCAGTGACAACAGTGCGGTTGCGCTAACGAGAATTACCGTGATAAATAATTCCCAAGAAGTGACGGTTTGAAATAGACATGACCTAAAAAAGAAACGGCACCAGATGCTTCTTAGTTTCATATTTTCATTTACTTAAATATACTGTACAAGTAAAAAAAAAGACAGGCTCGTCAGGCTCAACCTGACAAACACAAATAACTTACATGAGAAGCACAAATACAATCAAACAAAATGTAAACAGGCAAACCCGAGACGACACTTTTAAAAACGTATTCAAAAATGCCCTAAGTGTTGTAGTCTTGTATGATTTCTGTGTGGAGTCCATTTTCTTTTCATCCAGAGAAACCACACTGGTCCAGTTCAGCTCTCATACTGTGTACAGAGACATTGCTCATCGAGTTGTCAGTGCAGTCATTGCTCAGTGTTTTCAAAAGTGCATCGTTTCTTCAGTAAGACTTGACTTTGGGCGCTATCATGAGCTGGCAGCCACTGCTCACGTGTGTCATGACTTTCTGTTTGAGTTGGGCCACCTGCTCGCGCAGTAGAGAAGCCGTGTTTGACAGTCCGGCGTTATCCGTTTTCAACACTTTCACCTTGTCCTCCAGGCGAGCGATGCGCTCCAGCTTGCGCCTCCGACATTTTGAGGCTGCGAGCCGGTTCCTCAGCCGCTTGCGCTCCGCTTTGATCCGTTCTTGGTTCTCCAAATCGATGGGGGACATTGGCGGAGAGCCATTGTCGCTGCTCTGCATGTCGGGGACTGTCTGTGGCTCCTCTTTCAAGCCGCCGAAGCGCTGTGAGTGGATGCCAGCCCCGGGCAGGGAGTGCTGGAAATGGTGTGATCCGTGCGCAACGGCCTGAGGATGCTGGTGGTACTGGTGGTGGGGCATGTAGCTGATAGTGGTGGAGGGGTAGCTGGCTGCAGAGGACAGGCTGGGGTTAGTGGTGCAGCTGCTCAGGGTGGTGTACTCGAGCGGTTCTGGCTGTATGGAGGAGCCGAACACGGAGGCTGGAGCCGAGCAGGCAATGCCACCGGTGCCGATAGACACGTTTGGAGGAGCCATCTGGTTCATCTTGTGCAGGTCGTCCAGCGCCTTAACAAAACCTTCAGCGAAGCCCTCCTGCTCCTCTGTGATGCCGCGGTTGTAGAGGTACTGGGCAGGTGTCGGCGTTGTAGTGATGACCCCGTTGCTGTTCTGGATGATCAGTCGCTCCAGTTCAGGAGAGGCGAGCTTCAGGGAGCCCACGTCCGCCGAGCCCGCTGAATAGAAATCACTGTCGGCGCGCAGGTGCTGAGACTTGAAGTTTGAGTTCCGATATGAATCGGAGAAGTTCAAGTTCATATTCTGCTTTAGCAGCTTGTAGTCCGGCAGCGCTGCGCCTGGATGGCCATAAGCAGAGAGAAACGAGTCGTCATAAAAAGGCTGTTCCATTATTGTGGACATATTTCAAATCAGACAGTCAAATAGGCTACAAGAGAGCGCTGCAAAGATGCTGCTCGGACACCGAGGCTTCAGTGTCCCAACTGTTCAATCTCCAGCACAAAGTCCCGCTGTATTATTATACTGACGATCAAAGTTATCAAAAACAGAGCAAACTTCCAAAATAGTGGAACTGTACTGTACCAAGACGTCGATTTGTACCTTTAGTCGGATTCAAAGCGGAGTCCAGTGACTAATTCAGATGTTTTCAATCCACTCGTGTGTAGGAGTCTTTCCTGCTCTGTGTCAGAGCGGCGTGTCTGTCTCTATACTAACAGCCGGCCGGCGTGCTCCGCTCTATTTATAGGATCCGGTGCTACGAGCCATTCGAGCTCCTCGCTGATTGGTTGTTTCTTTCCCCGCCTCCGGGATTTTAGACAGAGCAGATGACGTTGTTGCCAGGAACAGGGACTGTAAACAAGACGATGCCTTTTCGGCGCGGGGGGAAACTCAACACAGGTCAACACTCAAAGTACCTCGTGTACATCCACGCGCCTTTTTATTTATTAACAAGTCAGGTAGAATGCTCCCCGCGCGCGCAGTCACTCAAAGCTCAGCAGGCCTGTTCCAGTCTTACACACCAGTCTCAGACACCTTAAACATCCCCCTGTGACCATTCTGTGTGTTTCCCTCAACAACAAACCCATCCGTCAGGATATATAGTCTACTCTGCTGCTGAGTCATGCCATCCAAACTGATATCGACCAGTCCATATTTGGGTATCCTGGCGCACCGGTTCCTCCCTGACAGGAGCGGGAAACCAATCCCATCCTGGCGCGCTTCCAGTTCTCCGGGATGTGGGAGGCGGAGGAGGAGCACTGCTGCCCTCCTTCACCCTGCAGGCAGGGAGAGGATGGGTAGGTGGTGGTAACTATTGGGCGTGATGTCCTCAGAAATGCTGGGAGCATAATGGGCGTTTGGCAAGAGAGGACGTATTCTGGTTCTATCAGTCATGAATGTGTCCATCCATGTGATTGAAGCAGAGATAAAAGTCAGATAAGCCCAATACTAATCAGTGATGTATGAATAGCTACTCTGTGAATTTACTCAGCAAAAACTGTTTTTGTACTTTTGAGTAATCCTTGTGGAATTACAGTCATATGATCATAGGCTAACACATCAATTAAAAACGACAGATGTAGTAGCTCTCCTGTACCTGGCTCATACACTGCTTCTAATTGTGTGTTGTTTGGGTTTATAAGCCTATGTGTAGGCTACTGAACTCAACACGTTACACAAACTCAGCACGTTACTATAGAAATAACAGGAGCGTAAACAAATGACAGAACCTCTAAGGTATGTGAGTGTAAAGACATAACCCTTGAGCTGAACACCTGTTTGATTGAAAGACGCCTTTGTCTTCTGTGTTTGATTTCTGAATCACTATCCAGACACCATGGGCCCATGCATGTTAGCATCGTCTGATCTGACTTTCCAACCTGCTCATAGGCTGCCTAGCCTCAGACCAAGTTCATGTTTTTTTTTTTTTTGTTTGTTTGTTTTTATTTGTTTTTATTTTTTTCTTAATTCATGGCAGATTCACCCAAAACAAACCCAATGGAAAAAAGGTCTTTAAGTTCTGACACATATCAGCTGGCACAGCTATTTGACCTTGACAGGTGACTTTTGAATCTTTGCCATTATGTCTGCTTGCATGAAATGACAAGTCAGATATACTGTTTCAACTGCTTCCTCACAGCTGCTGCATTTTAGGAAAGTTATATAGAATATCTGATGCAACAGCCATCACATCCTGCTCACTTCCTCAGTTTGTGGGAGTCAAAAGGTTTGGTCAGCTGTCATGCAGCGGTCAGTTTGGGCCAGGCTCCTCCCACTCAAACAGTGGTCTGATGTACCAGTCACATCCCCTGTCAGCACAGAAAATCTAAGGGGGAAACAGAGAAACAGAAGTTGTTTCAGGGAAACAGAGTGAAGTATCACTCAATGGTCAGTTCCAGTTTCAGAGTGACCTCATCCACTTACTAAAGGTCACAAGAGTCACGGCTATAGAGATATCTCAAAACTGTAAAGCCTCCTATCACAGATTCAGTAAACATTTGCCTCTTGATAAAAGGTTCTTAGGGTGACCATCCGTAGGAATATTCAGTTTGATAGTGTTTCGGGACGGTTCAGTGTGTAGCGTTATGAATCACTTTGGGATAAAGGGAAGAAGTGGATGGAGATGGATTCGCTATGAGCAGATATTTTACCACACTTTGTCACCTCATGATAACACTACATCCTTTTTTTTTTACAGTCACAACTCAAAACAGGCAAGAAAGGGCTTATAGACCCAGGAGGTCACTGCAACTCGACGGTAACTCACAGGTACACATTTCACTTTGTGAAGATCTAAACATATATTAAAATAAATGTACAGACATGAATCTAATGTGAAACCATAAATATATAAAATAGTCTACTGCTGGCATGCTGACACCTTGATTCAAGGCTGATCACAGGTTGTGTGTGTTTCTCTGTGGACGGATGCAGTTTGATTCTGTCACAGTATTAGAGCCTTGACCTGCTTTATGATTTAAAGAAAGACACAGAAATCTCACTTAATACAGTATTAAACCTTTAAATGAGCAAGAAACTCTTATTAGAAATATCCACATGTCTCTTTTCCTGCTCAAGACCTTTAATTGGCTCTGAAGCTCTGGACAATGTCTTGCTTACATGCACGTGATTCCATGTGGCAACACACGGGAATTCTTAGAAGCACAGTCCAAACACCTCATATATGCAATTTTGTCAGCTTGTTGAGCTCTGGTGTGATTGAGGTTGACAGACAGGATGACAGAGAAACAAGAGCAACAACAGAAATATGCAGGAAAAACAAAAACAAAAAAACAAAAACTGAACGCCACAGTGGTGTGTATACAGTATGTGCAATCAGCCTCAGCAGCACAGATGGCCCCTGTGGCTGAGCCATATAAAGATACATTTTTCTGTTCTTTGGCTATTAGCACCTCACTGGGTTACGTGATGACTGCTGTGCCTGGGAGAGATACCGAGGGCATGTGAAGTGAAGTGTGGTGGTGGGGGGGGGCCATAATAGCATACTTGAGAAGAATTAATTGAATCCTACACGTTGTACTGTAAATGTGTCATTTAAAAGGGAAGTCTATAATGCCACACAACTATACTTGTTCAGTTATGAATCATACTTCCAAAATTGATTGTGGTGATTGTTTTTTTGTTTGTTTGTTTTTTTTTTACGAGAATTCAAACATCCTGGATGTTGATTTAATCACACTGAGAGAAAGTCACATCACAAAGTATGAGTGAGTTTACTGAAAACTAGAGCAGATCAAATTTAGATTTCAATTCACTAAATGAGGGTTTTTTTTACTTGAAAAACCGTGATGCTGTTTGGATGCATTCAGTTTGGATGGATATTAACGTAAGATATTCCCTGACATCCTCTGTAACCATTTCACTGACATCAAACACAAAACATTTGTCAGGAAAGGACAAAACTGAAGAATGCCTGTGAGCTGCTGATGTTCATTTGGCCATCATCACCACTTTAACTCTCTCCTTTCCCTTTCGCCCTCCCACCGCAACCTCTGCAGCTCATTCAGGCAATAAAACACTGGCTAGATTTATCAAACGAACCAGAAGTAACATTTCTCCTGCATCTTTGGCAAGGTCTTCCACACTGGAAGCTTGGTGACCTGGAAGTGGCCTGTAGGTGTGGTGAGTCAGGTAGGGGTGTTCATCAGGGCAAAAAGCTGGCTGTCCCTGCGAGGAGAGGACAGCTCACTCCCTCACGCAGCACGTTAAGTCAGAGGGCCGTTAGTCAGTCCTTTAAGAGTGTGTGGGCCACTTAAATTAATGCTAAAGAGCAGCCATTGTCAATTTTTCTTTCAACCCCTCCTCCTCTCTGAACTGAACCCTCTCTGCACCAAAAGCATTTTCCTTTTGTCTTCTTCCCCTTCATCGTTATTTGGCTGCCCGTGGGAAATTGAACCATCTTGTGCATGTAATCGTTTTAATGAAGGCATGTTTAATCAGCATATTCTTTCATCTGTAGCTCCCAGATAGTGCCAAGGAGCCTCATAGCGATGAGAGACCTTTAGCACAAGACAAGATGATTGCTGAGGCCAAATGAGTGTGGCAGGAAAAGACAGTCAGACTCAGCTGTCCCCTCGGGCAGACGTAACGCATATGGAGCTGTCCTTCCCACTTCCCCTCCATCTACACGGCTGCTTAACTCCCTGTCACTCTGCCAGTCTGTAAAAAACAGCAGGAAGTGTGTGTGAGGGGGTTTAATTAGGTCTAATCTGATTTCACATGCCCATCTAGTTTATTAATTGAGCTGGCTCATTGTTGCCTTTTTTTGTTGTAAAAAGACAAAAATGTGAAATTGATGAGTTTAAAGAGCTACATGTTAGCATGATGGCGTTGAGGTTGGGAGATTTACACTTGCCTAAATGCAAACAGAAGCACAGCAACATCCTCATAATGGCTACGCTGCAGTCCTGGTGTAGCATGTGTAATGCTTACTATTCATTAATGTTCATTAATTAAGTGTTAGCAGGATAACATTTACTAAATAGCGTGAACGCAGCTGTTGGGACTGTGTCTGACTAAAGTATGAATCCACAAGCTGTTCCACCTCTAAACAGATGTGTTGGAATTTGTGATACCAAAACTGCAGTTCATCCTGAGAGAACGTGAATGTTTCTGCCAAATTTTAATGACTATCCACCCAGTCATTGTTGAGATGGGATATTCGAATCGGGACTAAAGTGGCATGTTGACCAACAACATGACAATCCATGAAGTACTATCAGTTTTTTGTGTCTCTTGAATCTCTGTGTGTTGATTTGTGTGCATTTATGCTGCAGTCAAAAAAGAAAACACCTGACAAAAAGAGAGGAATCTCACTTCTTGGCTCTCTGTAAGAGAAGTGCCTGACGTGGATAAGCCACAATAAAGAAAAAAAACCATAAAAACACCCAAGCAGGTCAGAGAGTGGTGTCAAATATGCATGATAGTGAAGTGATAGAGGTGAGTAATAAGCCGAACACACCCTTTTCTGCAAATGCACCCAAACAAGACACATCATACGTTTGCTGTGAAACTATGAGGGCTGATATACTGTAAGTGACTGAAAGGAGGCCCACAGTGTTGTGACGTCATTCACCCTTATGGCCCAAGAGCACAAATCATGGATACAGTAAAAATCCATGCAGCATGATATGTGTGTGTTTGCTTTAAATGAGACACACACACATGAGAACTGGACTCAGATGTGTTCTGAACATGGCATGGGTTGGGGAGGAGAGGCTGGATGTGTTTCAGATGTTTGATTCCTCTGTCTGACTCTGGCCAAGAGTTCCTCTTTGTGTAAATAGGAGAAGTGAGTGTGAGGTGGCAGGAGGCCAGGGTGTGGAGGATTTGGGTACACCGCATTTTCATTTCCTCAGTAAGTTGTGGTAATGAGCCAGCTGCAGAGCTGTGTGGCAACAGCAGTGGTGAAAAGGTTCATGTCAGGAATCATCCTCAACTGACGCACCAGATCAGCAGATATCCATTGTTGTTAGACATACAGGATGTATGCAAATTAGTTGTTGGACAGCAGTTATTTCATACCACTGCTACCTTAATAAACCTTTCATTCAACCAAATAAGTCAAACAGAACTTGCTGACTGATGACTTTGTCATTTTCTCATTTTATTATGGTACTCCGCATCATTATGAGACAAATTAAATCTTTATGTATACTAAATTTGCTATGACACAACTGTCAACAAAAATCTGTACATGAAAAGTGACAAGTTGCAGATTCACAGGAGGGCGTGTGGCACACTGTTTGTTGGCTGAGAGCAGTAGTACAGCTGGTGGTTGACTGGTAAACGCATGGTGTCAACACGACTTCAGGCTTTCTGCTGGGCTTTGTAGTAACTGTACAAACATGAGAGCACTGTCAATCTATCCAACTAACTGAATAAGGGCGTAAATACGTTTTTTGTTTTTTTTTTTCAAAGTCCCTTTAACACCGGTGTCTACTTTTTCAATCAATAAATTCATATATAGCCTTTATAGTAACATTTATAAAGTTTAGGCTTGTGGCAAATGTGTGTTGTTGCATGATGCCATACATTTTATGATTACATTTTTTTTATGGATTTCTTTTTTTTTGTCTCTGGTTAAGTGTTCATCCCTTATGTAAATATTTCACCAACCTGTCTGACATGTCTGCAACATTCCTCTACTACACTCACCGCTCCTGTGAAAGTAAAGAGGTGGCAAGATACGTATTGACCTGCGAGGAAGATGGCTCATTCACATGGCAGGGCAGATGGTGACATTAATCACAGTAGCTGGTAAATTACTTGTCTTATTTACACTTGACAAGTAAAATGAGAGGCTGTAGTACTGGTTTCAGCCCAGAGCCTCATTTCAACCTACACAATTTCCCAGCAGGAAATTTAAATGAGAGATGGTTGCTATGTTTATCTTTCACTGCAAAGACATTGTTGCTTGTGGTATAGGATGTTACTGTGCATATCTGGATCCTGAAGAGATTTGAAATCCAAACAAAACACATAGAAAATTGACTGATTTCCAAGAACCACTCTGCCTTTATCAACTGTATCTTCACCCTTTCTGTATGTGTTCAGATGTATTTCTAAAAATATCACTTTGTGTCTTTGTGTGTTTGAACCCGTCACATCTGCAACTGAGAGCAGATGCATTATGAGAAATGTTTACCAAGGAGACTCTGCGTAGATACAGGGAAAGGACAGTGTGTCTAATGTGTGGTGAGTTGGGCTGAAACTGTGTAGGCGCCCAAAAGCGCATTCTGATGCTCTCACTGCTGCTGATGATCATTGAGACTCAGCACTTCTAGACTTCACTGCTTCCTGTAAATAAAGAGATGTGAACAGGGGTGGATGCCATGATACGACTGCCTCGGAATACTTTGTTATCATGAAAATCATGGTCCTCTAGGCTGGTGAAACAACGAATCAAAGAGGAGAGTATGGAGCATAGATGAGCTGTGTTCTGTCATTGTCCTGAGCAATGGAGGAGCTCTTCAAAGTCACTTTCCCACCCATTGATTGATCAAAGCATCAAGTACATCTAACTATATTCCACAGGATGATTATATTGATAAGGTGGCAGACTGATGATGCCTACACTGTATCTCGTTACCGGTTTCATTGTTTTCTGAGAAATGTCATCATACTTTAAAAGCTTGAAATGCAAGTAATTGTGTACAACTTTTCCCATACACAATTTCATCACTCTGCAAGAATTCAACAATATTTACCACACAGCACAACACTAACTTTAATATTAATCCCATAATCAAATTGTCGACACCGAGAGGGATTACAGTCATAATACATGCTAACTTAATCTCCTAATTAGTCATTCCAGCCCCTCAAACTTTCATCTGAATTCAGCAGTCGCTGCTCATTATTTACTGCCAGTTTCACAGCAATGTAGAGATGACACCAGCAAGCAAAGCCCACTTCTATTTTACTTACCAGAAGTGGTTCACCATCTTGGGTTTTCACACACACACACACACACACACACACACACACACACACACACATACAGGAACTTTCCTGTCACAGGATAGTCTTTCTCTTACCAAGAAAGCCAAGTGAGAGAGTACAAAGTCGGTCAAAGGCGATTGCTTTTTATATCTATGTGCACTGAAAGTCTTCAACAAAAGCTATATGTAGGATCATGGATAATTGGCAGCAGCCTATATATGAATATCAAACTGTGAGGAGAAGCATTTCTGCCCATGAATGAGCAGCCTATCTGCTCCATCATTTACTGTATGTGCTATTTTCAAATCCTGTTACTGATGTGTGCATGTGTGTGATAATTAGGTGTGAGTCTTTCATGTGATGTAAAAAGAATTTCCTGATGTCTTAGTCACCATTACATTCCAGCCTACAGACCTTTCAGTGCAATACATGTGTAAAAGCAACCTGTATGGGCGGTAATGGTTGACTACTACACATTTAGCATCATTACTGGCACACAGCAAAGGGGGAAGATGTGTTGAAGATATGTCGGATTACAAAATTACACACATTAGCGAGCCTTTTTAGCCCACAACAGTGCACTTATTTCATGAAAACAAAGAAACCACAGCGCTTTGCTGTAAACATGAGACTCATCTGTGTCACCTGTGCCTTCACATCCTCTGTTCAGTCCCACAGTAACATGACACATGTGTACACTCACAAATACACACACATTAGGGGCATTTTGGTTTTTGCATGTTTTCGGGGTAGATTGCACTGTGTTGACTCTTGTGATTGGTTACTCACACAGTAAACAGTATTTAACCTTGTCTTTAATCTGTAATTGACTCTTGATAAAAGTATCACCAAGCACTTTGTCATGTGACAAGAGCTTTGATCATTTTGACCTTCATCTACAAGACAAGAGGTTATAAAACACCTTCTGAGCTGTGCTGCAACTTCAGGACAGTGAGTCGTTATTGGAAAGTGATGGGATGGCTGGTACTAGCTGGTTAGCGTGCTAGCTTCAATAGAAGAAAAGATGTTATAAAGACATTGGCTGCACTTTATTTCAGCGGATGCTGCTATGGGTCATACCAGAGGTTTGGGGAAAAAAGACCACCTACGGTATATGTTTGTCCAGGTTGGAGAACGTGTTGCTTCTTCTGGACCAGTAAGTAAACAGCTGTTGATGCTAACACTGGCTATGTAGCAAGAGCAAACTGTATCAACAGCTACGTTAATGTTTAAAATGAGACTGAGGTACTTTTAAATACATAATAACAATAATAATGATATATATAAAAAAAGGTAATTCTTCTTTTCTTTTTTTTCTTGTCAGGTTAACACAGAGGTTTGCTGGCACTGTTTTGTTTGGTCTGCTGTGATGGGGGTAATGTTGGAAACTGTTGTGTAGGTCTACTGACTCCATGTGTGGGATTGTTAAACTACAGTTATGTATTATATATTTTTCCCAAACTGGTCACCTTACAGTCACAGGATTTTTAAGGCCTGTCCATGTATCATTGACATGCTTTAAAAATAACTGATAAGGGCACAGTAACTATTTACTTGCTAGACTCTTTTCAGTATGCATTTGTTGCTGACAAGTTAGTTTCTCACCAATTATTTTTGATTAATCAATTTTAATTTTAGGTTGAATGATCACTTCACTTGTGCACTACTCACATCTGTTTTTAAATGTATGTGCTACTTATACATTTTAGTTCCACCCCTCATTTACTCTCCCTTACATTCCCGTGAGAGTAAAGGGGAAAGAGAGATGCAGCAGGGGGGAAAACACAAAGTCATTTGTAGTCATAACTTCTACAAAAAAATATCCCCCCCACACTGAAATCCAGAAGTGGTGAGCACTTTTTTTTTTAACATGTCCACAAGAAATGAACCACATATCTCTTGAGTATTCAGCAGTTTTATCAGGACATTTGGTTTCATTTCAGAGAGGTGCAGACTGAACACATACACCCAGCTATTACTGGTGAGTTACTTGAATAATCCTTCTGTAGTCAACAGCGATCTGTCAGGTAGTGGTAGAGACAGGCGTGACTGGGAGAGGCCTACCGACACTTTCATCGGTACTCATTTGAGTGAAACCACTAATATATAGAGACTGAGAGAGAAGGCTTTTAGTCAGACAACCACAGCCAACTCAATTCTCTCTGGCAGTGAAACGGTTAAACTGCACTTTTGTTTTTTTGTTTTTTTTCTTCCGCCCAGCTGTCTGGTATTACTGGTGGAGTCTTGTGCCCAGAAATGAGGTGGAGGGTTTGATCGCTCAATCAGATGGGTATGATAGTAACAATCAAGAAATATGTAAAAAGATCTTTGGCTGTCTTTGAGTTTGAG